>CM040799.1:38346635-38946635 GCA_022829025.1 Squalius cephalus
GATAAAAATGATCATTCTAGAAGAAAATTTCAGACGGCACTTAGAGGCTTTTGCATCTGAACTCTTCATGTACATATATATCTTTTTGTGATCTAAAAAAGAAAGAAGGACATATGGTATAACAACACCAGGGTAAAATAAATAAATAAATACAAATTCTCATTTTAATTTGATGAACTATCCCTTTAATTTTTTTTAAGAAATAAAAGATTTTTAATATTTTAATGTTTTATCTGACTTTTTTACAGCACGACAAGCTTTATTTCAAGCTTCGTAAAATGTCACATCAGATTTTCACAGCAAAAACATCACATCAGAACACCAAAGATACAGAGAAAAGTTATTGATTGTAGACTGTGTCGAGCTGCTGGATTCAGTGCAGCAGGAAGTAGGAGAGCAGAGAACAGCAGAGGAACAGGAAGCTCTGGGTGACACTCCGAGCACCGTTACACAGGTTCCCTTCACAACATGAGAGGCTCCAAACATTTTTAACCGATGATATGGCATCACAAGCAGATTTAGAGATACAGCCTTTTCTAACCGTTAACGGGCCATTAAAATTCCCTGATGAAAAGAAAGAAGAAAAACAAAGGCTGATTCAGTCTAAGCTGTACATTGGTATTTGTGATCTGTATCAAATGTTTAAACCTAAGAGAGTTTAAAAGATAATGAACTTCCTTGCAGATTCTCACCTAATATTGTAAAGCAGCGGCCTTCGTCCCCTGAACAGCTCAATGTTTTTGAGCAGCCCTTTCCATCACAAGTGTAACATTCCTTTCCATTCGGGACGGGATCTACAGGAGGAAAACAAGTATTCTTTTATTTTATTTTCTGTACAAAATATCTAATGAAACAACACTCCTTTATCTGCTCCATTCAATCAGTTCACGACTAGGGTGACCACCTGCTAATAAGCCCAAGGGGGGACAAGGGGTATGTTTCTGAGGGACAATGTGGGACACTGTCTGGCGCGGCGGTGCCCCACTGGCAGACTCACTGATAGTGGTTTACCCATTTCTAGCACATATACCACCTTGCATAGTATTAATAATGCCCTATTCTCCTAAACGTGTAATTTTTGATGTATGCTCATGAATAGGCCAACCAATGTGTATTTTATTTCTAAATAAAGACTCATAATATTTTGAACATTCAATGAATTGACAGATGTACTTCCACTTAAGATTTACTATTTAATTTTATTTATTTTTCATTACAATTTATTTACTTTAAATAAATTAATAAATTATAATATAAATTTATAGGATTAACAGGAATTGTAGTTGCTCAACACCACAGGAACAGTTTAAAAAAAGTATTTTAAAAAAATACGATTGACCTCGTATTCCCCTCCCTCCATGTCCGATTGAGAAGGACGTTTTGCAAAGGTCACAAAAAGCCCTATCGGTATCCCCCTCAACAACTTTCAGCCACAAATATTAATTTCCCCATTCTTGTTTCTTGTACTCACACCTTCTCTTTTTAATTGATGATGGAGTTGGCTCTCAGACAGTCTCTTTCTCGAATTTTTCGAATTGGAAAGCGCGCATCTGAAAGTTCCTTCCTTCCAAGTGTGTCTGGTATGCGCGTGCGTGCGCTGTCATGACAACAACGAAAAAGTTGACAACAACCTAGTCAGCAGTTCAACTGAGGGGTTTGTGTGGCAACCAGGGACGTCGTTAGGCCTATTTTAGGGGGGCTGAAGCTACCCCAAAATGTTCCTAAGCCCCCCTAAATGAAAATAAGAACAACAATAACAATTCGATTTATCAATAACCGTATCCTCATTCATATTTAGACGCAACAAATGATATATACAGCTACAAAAAATAGCCGAAAAGTCGGAAGTTGGACTGAAGTACAAAGAGTCGTTGTGCTATCAAGATGATGCACCGCACCGTCTCGTTGCATTGGTGTGAACTGTGGCAGCTTTCAGAGCGTTGCAGACCGGAGCGCTGCAAGAAACTGGAGGATTCATCTCGTCTCGTCGTTACTCTAGTCTGAAGTTGAACTTGCTATGCACCCCTCCCCCCCTCATCACGGTAAAACACAATGAAACGTGCATCACTCTACTTTCGTTTTCAATAACGTAATTCTCTTCAGGGAAAACCAATCAAGGCAAACATCGAACATATCGAAAACAAGGACTCGACAATACCGCTTTTTTTTTTCTTTTTTGAAGGGAAAAGTGAGAGAGAATTGTAGCCCATCCGGACAAATACCCTGATTAAAACAATTTTTAATATAAAAATAAAAAAAACTAGGGAATCACCGAAAACGTGAGGAAGATTCTGTTTTATTTCATTTATTGTAAGTGGCGATTGATAGCCCTATAATGTAGGCTACTGACGGTCATAGATAGCCTATCTAATCTATGCCCACGGTAACAAAGTTGCGCTGTTGAGGCTCGCGCTGTTATTTATAACATAGGCTATTATAGTAAAGAAACAATATATAGCCTAGGCTACACACGACCAGAGAGCTGTTTTCCTGAATGCCATCAAGATTGAAACCGAGACTGATTTCATAACAGTTCAATAAACAAATAATTAAAATTAAGTCACTTACATGCAATGACTGTTTTTGTTCTGTTTCAGCATCAGCGAAAATAGTTCCAAACAACAGAACAATAGCGCATCTCACAGCAACACTCAGCCGTGTTTCATTAATGAATGATTCAGCGTTTTGAACGAATCTATTGAGTCAAAGATTCAATTATCCATTCATAAACTGCCTCATTCTGAATAAATCAGCCTTTTGAACGAATCGTTTGAATGAATGACTCAATGACTCGCTCATTAAGACTGTCGCCTGCCGCCTCCTACTGGCGGTTTAGTTTCATAAAGCATTCTTTTCAACATTCCTTATGTGTATATTCAAAAATATTTAAAATAATCTCATTTAATACAGTTATAATTTTTCAATGTAAATTATTTAATTTGATTAACAGCCTAGTGTCTTATTATTTTAATTGAATATATTGATCAAATTTAAGAATTTGAAATGAAAGATGGAGCAAACATTTAATAAAATTAGGGAAAAATGCCCTTTATAAAGGAGTGTTTTCAAACAGTGATGTAATGAAACATTGACAATTTAAGTTTGAAGGGAGTAAAGCCTCTGTTTAGGCTATTAAGGAAATGTAATTTTGCCAAAAGAAGAACTTTTATTTTAAATAAATGTTCATTTTAAATCAGCCTACTTCAGTGTGATATGTTACCATATTATCATGCTTAACACTGAGAATTTGAATAATTGTAATGTGATGATCAGATGCAGATATCTAAATCAGAGAATATGGGCGGTTTGCGGGTGGATTATTTATTTTTAATAGTTTCGGGTGACTCAAAGTGCACCAGATTAATGAATTTATCTTTAAAATGTACAAAATTTTCTTCCGGGGGGGCATGCCCCCGGACCCCCCTAGAGGTACCAAACTACACCAACAAAAATAGTGTGAGAAACACCATGATGATATACAAAAAATACAAATTTAATTACCTTATTATTAAAATACATTATTAGGATTTTACCATGTCCGCCTCGTTTTGAACCAGGAAAAACCCTGTAAAGTGTACCCTGGGGGCTAAGCCCCCCCTTTCTTCCCATCCTAGTGACGTCCCTGGTGGCAACAATAGCGGGCTGAAATGTCAAGAAATGTTCGTTTGTCTGCTTGGGGCTCGAGTATATAGAGCGACCAACTTTTTTTTGAGCAAGCATAGATTATGCGTGACACGGTCTCAATTTGCGTGACGCGTGAATTGGGCTTCAAACACTGTGCGCGCACGCGCTACGCGGGACGGGTGGTCACCCTATTCACGACAGACAGCCACACCCTGCATTTTATTTAATGATTGAATGTCATTTGGAAGTAAAATGAGTGTAGTAAATGAGACTTTAAGATTAAGATTTGCACATTGTCATTTAAGTACAATACCTGGAAGATCTTGGTAGTTACACAGGTCTGTGTTACAGCAGGAAGTATTCGTCCTTTCATAGCCGTAGTTTACGGATCCACTTAGACAGACAGTAACACAACCTTTAGACTTCGCTTTAATGCCACCTTAAAATATGAATGACACAAGAAAGACCAATTAAACTGGAAAATTGATTTATAAATGTCAACATTTAGAACTTTTCTTATTTACATTTCTTAAATACAGATCATAACAATCTGAGAAAAAAAAAAATCTTTTGTAGAATATTTTGTGATTGAAATTGTCAATCAGAAAAACAAGAATTTGTTCTGTCGCAGCTCCAGTAAATAACAGCAGCATCTCGAACTTTAAAGGGGTCATATAATGGTACATGCACTTTTACAAGTTGATTGTACTGAAATGTGTGTTGGCAGTGCCTGTACACAACCATCATATAATCGTAAAAATCCATCCAGTGGAAAAATCCTCCCACGATTGTTGATTGACAACAGCGTCACAACACAGACCCGCCCTCGCTCGTGAGCGAGCTGTCATCATAGTCCGCCATTGTTGATACGCTGGAGCAGAATGGCGTCTAAGCGATTGTGGTGTTCTTGGGTGTAATAAGGAACACAGCATCATTTTGATGTTTCTATATCCGAACCGCTGAAGACGCAGTGGCTGAGTTTTGTTTTTGAAGGGAATATTACCCACGATCAACGTCAATGCTTTCATGTTTGCGCAAATCATTTCTCACCAGACTGCTTTATAAACGAGGGTCAGTATAAAGCTGGTTTTGCTAAGAAGCTGCTCCTGAAAAAAGGATCG
Source organism: Squalius cephalus (assembly GCA_022829025.1). Classification (NCBI taxonomy): domain Eukaryota; kingdom Metazoa; phylum Chordata; class Actinopteri; order Cypriniformes; family Leuciscidae; genus Squalius; species Squalius cephalus. The sequence goes on from CM040799.1 coordinate 38,351,381, forward strand.
GTACCAACTATTCGTGTTCCTGCTGCACCTCCAGAAGAACTGAAGTGAGTGTAACGTTTTATTAACCTTTACATTAATCTTTGCAAATCGCTAGCACGCTTCACGATGAATGCGGCTAAGGTTTACACTCAGGGTACATTACGGCATGTTTTCTATGTACAACATTCTCAATATAATTCACAATCCCAAGTTTATAATGAACAGCGCGTTACGGTTATTGTGTTATTATTACTAACGATGTACGCACAGAACAGAGGGGCGGGGTGAGCAAAGCTCATTATCATTTAAAGACACATGCACTTAAACGGCGTGCTGAAAACAGAGCTGTTTTTGACCAGGTAAAATGAGTGTTTTCTTACAATACTAATGAGAATTTTTAATTAAAGTGTATTACAAACTTTTCATTTAGACCCTAAAGAATCATAAAAACTTGTACAACAATGGCATTATATGATCCCTTTAAATCATATTGGACTTACCAACTTGTTTTACTGTTATTGAACTATAGCACCAAGATCTAGCTGGACATGCTGTTTCTATGGGGGTATTATTGTTGCATATTCCAAATAAATAGATTAATATTCACAAATAAATGTAAAGAGATTCACAAAAATGTATCCAATTCACAAATAAATAGATTAAGATCCACAAATAAATGTAAAGAGTTTCACAAAAAAATATAAAATACACAAATAAATAAAATGAGATTTGCAAATAAATAAAATATTTACAAATATTTTATTATTTTACAAACACAACTCTGCCTGGCATTTATTTGTGAACCGCTTTCTGTGCATTTGTAAATCGCTGCACACATTTGTGAATCGGTTCCTGTGCATTTGTGAATCTCCTCACGCATTTGTGGATTTTGAAACACTTCTAGCGTTGACGTGCAGACAGATCCACAAATAAGTGGACTCCACCCACCGCCTACTCAAGCCAATCAGATAACGGCCACATCGAGCTGGCCAATCGTAGCACGTTCTCGCTTCAACCAATCACGTTTGGCTTTACACTCGGGGCGGGAACTGATTCTTGCATCCTTGAAAGGAGCAGTAGTAGCGCTGAACTGTTTGTGTGGTAAAAACACTCTGTTTTCAAAAGATTGTTGGAGTTTATATTATATTTCCCTTTATATTTCCATCAGGATACACTCAGAGAATTATGATAATCAGAGATCCCGAGCATCATGAACAGTCTCTACACCGGCAAGAGGCACGACACAGCGCGTCAAAAGCAAATAGGCACTATCTATTCACTGCTGCCGTAGCAGTTTCAAATAATGTAAAACTAGCATGTTTGAAACGTTAACACATATTCCCTGTGACGTCTGCTTAGCTGCAGACATGTCTGCATAATCGTACTCTTAACTGCTCTGATCGTAGCCTACTTATTTACTAGTGCTGTTTACTTGAAAAATCATATTTCGTGATAGTGTCCTGGACACTGGCATTCATTGATAGTAAACGGATGCCCGCACTTCTTCTAGATAGATAGAAGATATATAGATTCTTCTAGATAGATAGCCTCGCACGGGGTAGACACGATGCAAGAAATTACAGGACATACGATTTTGCCTTTTAAAGCACAATCGCCGTGACAAATAGCAATAGGACATAAATAAATGTCATGTAGAATACCAAATATGAGCCCAATGACCACCCAATATGGAACGGTACGAGCCTCAGCATCAGCGTGTGCTGCAAATAAAAATCTTGCAATGCAAATTAAAAACTCGTGTAGCTATTTATGGGTTGAACCCAGTTATTCATTAGTCAGCTACTTGATGCTTTTCTGTTCTATCTTGAATAACGTGACGCGTCCAATGCGTTGTTCCCATAACAGAGATGCAAAGTGCTGTTTCTCTGGCTTTTTTCAAGGCTCATAAAAATTGTGGCTTGGCTTGACAAGCAGTCTAATGGTGTAATTCTAACAAAATTTTAAACATATTTTATGGGCCTTTACGCGTACACTTCCTATTTGAAATGCAGATGAATGATGAATGAATGAGCACAGAGCAAGATCGCCCAGTGTAAAGCCAAACGTGATTGGTTGAAGCGAGAACGTGCTACGATTGGCCAGCTCGATGTGGCCGTTATCTGATTGGCTTGAGTAGGCGGTGGGTGGAGTCCACTTATTTGTGGATCTGTCTGCACGTCAACGCTAGAAGTGTTTCAAAATCCACAAATGCGTGAGGAGATTCACAAATGCACAGGAACCGATTCACAAATGTGTGCAGTGATTTACAAATGCACAGAAAGCGGTTCACAAATAAATGCCAGGCAGAGTTGTGTTTGTAAAATAATAAAATATTTGTAAATATTTTATTTATTTGCACATCTCATTTTATTTATTTGTGTATTTTATATTTTTTTGTGAAACTCTTTACATTTATTTGTGGATCTTAATCTATTTATTTGTGAATTGGATACATTTTTGTGAATCTCTTTACATTTATTTGTGAATATTAATCTATTTATTTGGAATATTGCAACAATAATACCCCCATATGTTTCCTTTTGATCTGCACAAGAACCCGTCTGACTGCTGCACTCATAACACTGGAGAGAGTGTCCTTGTGTAATAAAAAAGAGAGAATGAGACATCAATTATCTGTATTTGTACCCAGTAAAATTACAAATGTTATTTGTCTTTCTACCTGCAGTGAAAAGAAGGAACAGAAAAAAAACTGAGATTTGCAGATCCATCTTAGATCAGGAGGTGAATGAAATAATGTGCCCGTTTCAGCGCTCATTTTATAGCGTAGCAAAAGGGGAGGATCTTTATGAGAAAATTAAAGTTTAACAGAAGTAGACATTTCTTGAAACAGAAACTTAAGCTCACATAATTTATTTGCCAGTTAAAGATTAAGGAAAGTTTAATGAGAATTTGCTAGAAATGTAGTCTACAGTGGGGAAAATAATGATTTGATCCCCTGCTGATTTTGTAAGTTCCCACTTACAAAGAAATGAAGGGTCTATAATTTTTATGGTAGTAATTTTTTTATTTTTTTATTTTACGGATAGAGAATATCAACAAAAAAATCCAGAAAAAAACACATTATATAAAGGCTATAAATTGATTTGCATTTCAGTAATTTAAGTGAAATAAGTATTTGGTCAAGCAAAACATGCCTTAGTACTTGGTGGAGAAACCTTTGTTGGCAATCAGGAGTACTTTCTTAAAGCGACAGGACTAATCTGTGTTCCACATGGGCACATAACCAACCTGTGGGAGGCAGAATCCTTGCTGGTTGGTAGGGCATAAGTGGGCGAACTTACAAAATCAGCACACTGTAAAAAATCCAACTCACAAAAAGTTAGACTAATTATTATTTTTAAGTTAACTGGACAATTAAATGCAAAAAAGTTGGCTTAACCAGTGAAAAGAAGTTGTTTCAACAATCGTTGGACTAACTTAGTATTAATTGTAAACTCGATTTGTAAATGCAAGTTAACAAGCATACAAGTTGGGTTGGAGGTTGAAGCATGCGCATTGAAACGACCACGAAGTTGGCGCATGTGCAATGAAGCGCGCGATCAACGAACAGACTGGACGAAGAAGCCATTTTGAGCATCTGCGTGCGAGACCTACGGACCAACTCACAGCCAACGTGTTTCTTCTTTCTTCAGCTTCTTTACACCGCGAAAGCCATCGTTTTATGTAAGTATATGTATTTATATTGAAGTCGTTTGTACAAGTACATGTATGTATCAACTTGACCGCAGAGCCCTGGTTACGGCTATTTTTTTTTCACGAGCAAGCTAACTCTTAACTAAGTTAAGTCTCCTAACTTAAGTATTCAGCATGTAAACTGTTTAGAATAGAACCCGTGTAATCGTAGTAAGTTAGGAACAAGTTCGAAATCGCCACTTATTATTTTAAGCTAGCTTTGACGTTATAATGCACTAATATGTAATGTTGCTACTTATTTTGAGAATTTGTGCAATACACCAAAGAAATAATCGATCTTAAATTTAAATTAACACACCTTTTACAGTGGTTTAATATTTGATTTTCACGTTTCAGACTGAGCTCAAATTGAAAATTTGCAAATTTTTTCAATGTGTGCCCTTCGAAGCCTGTCTAGGCTTTCTCAAGTGTTTCCAGACTAACGTTAGGCTACTCGACGGAGTCGCCAAGACTGCAAACTTCTAATTTAAAGTAAGTATCATTTTATGGAGTTGATTTAGATTTGATATTATTAACAAATACATGCAGACAAATCAATGAATTTTGTCGAGTTTGCAAATGTATTTTGCAATCCACAAACATGCATTTTAACTTGTGTCTGCAATGAATTTGATCGAATTCAAAGTACCACAAATTGAGATACATTTATACAAAATAGAATATTTATATTCACAAACATGTCAATGTTTGTACAAATCTCTGCACATTCATTTAATTCTGAATTTCACAGACATAAGTTGAAATGCTTTTGTTTGTGGATTGCAAAATAAATTTGCAAATTCAATCAAACTCATGGATGTGTGTGCATGCATTTAAAGGTGCAATATGTAACTCTTTTTTTCAATAGGAAAAGAGAAGATGACAGGATCATCTCTGAAGTGCTTGAACGATGGCCTGGCCTGTTTCTTCCAAATGAGGTAAAATAAAGAAGGTTGAAATTAAATTAATTGGCTGTAGATTATCTTTAATACAGGTTATTGTTTTGTTGGTTGTAAATATCTGTTGTAAGCCATGTGAAGCCAGTTAAACAATGTTACAACCAAGACATGTTTTATTTCTATCACCAGTTTTTGTGGACCTCCTCGAGACATTCAGAGCATCAACACACCAGCACACTCCACAACTCCTCGAGCTATACAGAGCAAGACTGGGGGCATTTGGAACAGAAATGGAAGATCATCTCAACAAGCTTGTTCAGCAGGTAACTTGTTGGTAAACATCATGTGTCAAAGATAGTTTTAAAAACAGATTTATCAGAGCCGGTTTCTATTTTATAAAGAACGTTTTCTGAAGATATTTTTGAAGGAATATCAAGTGTACACTGGCTGATTAGACTGATTTTGGTCCTGAACTTAGAATACTGCATACAATACTGATTTCCTATTTAACACATCTAATTTGATTTGGTTGCTCATTAGCAGAGACTCTATGACTTCAAACATACATGCAAACTCATAAAAAGTAAAAATTAATAACAGTGCATTAAAGAAATTTGTTGTTCTTTTGTACCTTTTTTTTTTTTTAGACCACAAATATTGTACCTCGCAGAAAGCAAACTGTCCTGGAAGGTCTCCCATGTTTCTCAGTGAAGATTCCTCTGCACTTTTTAAAACATGCCTGGTGAGTATGTTTCATTACTTCAACAGATATACAACATCTTACTACATGACCATGAGTGACTAAAAGGAATGGGAATTTTTGTGTTAACAGCAAAGAGATTGTTTTGATGATGCATTGATTTTTTATTCAAAGTATTTTTTTGCAAGTACAACATGATTTAATCAATGATTGGGTATGCAATTTATTTCAGTTCATGTTTCAAATTATAGGCCAGATCCTAATAATTTACTTAGATTTATACCATCTTATAGTTTTTATTAGCCTGGATGACACCAAAACCTTCTAAGTTGTATCTGAGAGTGGGTCTGGGGAAGGTTCATTCACAGCCCATTTCCAAAGGGGCGTCACCAACGGACGTTGCTCAAATGCCTCTGGGCACAATTGGATAGACCAATCAGAGCGATCGTCATCGTGTAAAGCCCGCTTCAACGTTTGTGATTGGTGCCTCGATTTGGAAAAATTGGAAATGGGCATGAATGGGCTCTTGGCCAGACTGACTTGCGGAGCAAATCTCAAATTTGCCGGAAGTTCGTCAGGGTTTTCCCAGGCTAAGTTTTTATACTTCTATGTGAAATAGCTTATTCAGGGCAGTACTAAATTGAAAAAGAAACAATTGTTATTTGTGCGTATTTGAGTGCATTTATTTGGAGATTCTGCAAGTGGGATGCAAACTTATGAGCACACTGTATAGGATTACTTTATGGTTCCTTAATGTATCTTTTTTGTTGTTTGTTTTTGAGGTTAGTGTCAAGTGATATTGATTTGTTCTTTTCTTCTTTTTTATTATTATGACAAGACTCCAGAGGACAGACAGACCAGAGGAATGAAGGTGGGAATCCTTGTGGTAATTGAAGATGATGTTCCCCCCCAGCACACTGCCTAGTGTCACAACATTTGCTGTTGTGTTGGAGGAGGTGATTGTACTGAGAGATGCCAAAGACTTGCAGTCTGCACTTGCATAACTGTTTGGCCTTTTGTTTGCCTTGGACTTTGAGTACCCAACAACTGAAATACACTTTGAGAAGGTGTTCATGAAGATGGCCACTCATTGCTCTGCTAGGATGCAGTCCCTAAAAACTAAGATATCACTGTGGCGTTGCATTTGTGAGCTGTATGGATCTTACACATTTAATGTTTTTGTTTAAACTGTCAACTTGAGGCTGTGATAAAACATTGTGCAACTGTTTCAGCACTTTCAGCACAAACGTTAACTTGCACTTATAAATCTGCTCATTTTGTAACATTTTCAGTGTTAACCATTTAAAATGTTAAACATTTAAAAGATAGAACTTTTAAAGTATTTAGGACCATTTGAATGTGAGAACACTTTGAATGTTAAAGTACTCTTTAAAGAAAAAAGTGATTTATTCTTCTGCCTTCTCTTTGTTTTACTTTTTTAATGATAATGAGTATGGCTAAAGTGTTCAACATTGTTTCCATTTCCACAACAATGTGTTGCTGCTAATTTAAAATAAAACCTGGACCAAAATATCAAGCCTGTAGTTGTAGCTTTATTTTTTAACCTTGTAATAATGTTGATTAATTTTTAGTCAAATTTTTAGTCAACTGAACATACTTTATTAAGTCATGTGAAAATAACATTAAAAGTTGAAATTTTATAATTTTCTAAGTTTTCTAAACTATAAAAACTCAATCAGCTGAACAAAAGATCTTAAGTTGGGAGACATGTGACCTTACTCAGTGAAATGAGTTAAGTGAACTACTTGATTTAAAAGTTGAGTAAACTCAAAAAAGCCATGCAGCAAGTTGCCTCGAAATTTTAAGTTAAGTCAACTTTTTTTTTTTTACAGTGCAGGGGATCAAATTATTATTTCCCCCACTGTACTTTCACCCTTTTACCACTGTACAGTGTACAACCTTCTTAAAGTGATAGTTCTCCCAAAAACAGAGATTCTGTCATCTTTATTCACCCTCATTGCAGGAGCATAATTATGATTATGTTCAGTGATAATTAGTGCATACTATGTGGTGCTTTTAAGTTTTTGAATATTTGTGTTTTGATTTTAATCTTTTATTCGTGTGTACTATTTAGATAAATACCCTCAATTTTTATATAAAAAATGTGCTATATGTTAAAATTATGCACTGGCCTTTAAAGGGGACCTATTATGCAAAATTCACTTTTACATGGTGTTTGAACAAAAATGTGTGTTGGCAGTGTGTGTACACAACCACTCTATATAATAAACCCGCATAAATAATAAGCACTGTCTCAGAACAAGCGTCCGCAGATTCTGGGCAAAGAGACGGACACTGTTGACGGACACTGCTGTATTAGCATAGACCCAGCATGAGTGCGCTGTACACAGTCCACATTGTTTCAATGCTGGAGCAGGTGTAGACAAGAATGTCTCCTAAGCGATTGTTGTTGGATGTAAGAATCCCAGCAAGCACCGAACGTTGGCACAACGTACCCAACCTTCTAACAACGTTTTAACAAGGTTGCTATAACTACGTTGTATAACACCGTTCAGGGCCATTGCTTAAGGTTGTGCCTAGGGTGTCTGGACAACCACTGGATGACCCTGAAGCGCAAATCAGCCTTTTAAATTTCAAATGACCGCTGGGCCGTCTCATTCTTCATCGAGTGAGGATACATCCCTTAGTGAAAAAAAAAGTATACTTTATTGTATTTGAAATATATTCCCTTTTACAACAGTACATTGCAAATATACTAACCTTTTTTTTTTATTATCTTTAAATATATTAAAAGTATATTAGCATCATGCTTTTACCTATTTTCACAATACAACTTTTAACACACTTTAAAATAATTGTACTTTAGTATATTTTCTAAAAATATATTTAAAAAAAATATATACTTGAAGTGAAAATTGTTTATTTTTTAAAAGTGTATTTATTTGCACTTTATTAATAATTAAAAACAAGCATACTTTTAACATATTTCTAAAAAGTGCACTATAAGTACATTGGTAATAAATATATACTTTGTTACACTTTTAAGAAATATGCTAAACACAAGCATACTTTTAATTAAGTTTTAGAGTATTTAAAAAAACATACTTATGTTGCTCTTACTTAAAATACATTTAATGAGTACTTTGTGTACGAACATATCAAAATGATTAAGCTTTTAGTGTGTTTAAAATATATATACTTTATAAACACTTAGGCCTACTGCAATATATTTTAAGTACTGTATTTATGTATTTATCATTTTAATATTTTGAAAAACTTTTTTACATTTACAGTGTACCAACTTATAATGTATTAGAAACATTTGTCAACTATATTTAAGCATTGCAATAAGCGTACCTAAAATTAATGTTGTTCACTTTTACTTGTTTGTAGGCTACTTGTAAAAGGCTATTTAAACGGCTGTTGTCCATTACATGACACGTTTGTACTCCACAAGGATTTTAAAGCTACACTGTGTATTTTTTTAAGTTGATTCTTAGCAAAAAACACTTTGTTCTTTCAAAATTGACTTCCATAGTAGGAAAAAATATATACTATGGAAGTCAATGATACCAGAAACTGTCTGGTTACTGATATTCTTCTAAATATCTTCCTTTCTGTTCAGCAGAAGAAAGAAATTCATACAGGGTTGAAACAACATGAGGATGAGAATATGATGACAGAATTTTCATTTTAAAGTGGATTATCCCTTTAATACCATGGTTCAACAAATAATGTAAAGGTTAAATAATAATTCACTTAGACTTTAGAAGCAATTGCGACTTTATTTCACACAATTCTGACTTTATATCTTGCAATTCTGACTTTATAACACGCAATTGTGACTTTATTTCACGCAATTGCGACTTTATATCTCGCAATTCTGAGAAATAAAGTCATGTAAAGAGATGTAAACTCGCAATGTGAGAAAAGTTGCAATTGTCTTTTAAAATGTTTTATTTTGTGGCAGAAACAAGCTTCCATACCTCCTGGCCTCTTCCTCCCATCCATCCTCCCTGATGCGTTACGGTAGGGCCGGCCCAGCTATCAGTAGGCGCCGGCGGTGCCGCGGTAGCAAGAGAAAACGTTTTGGAAAAGACGGGCTATGGACCCAACCAACTCTATAGGAGGGGAGGGGAAAACTCCCTCACATGGTACAACCCACGCAGAGGCTGCGCGCTGCGGCTGCGGTGTCGTGAGCTTAGAATTATAAGGTTCTATCTCCACTTTTGGTCGAAATTGAGTTTTTGACATAATCTGATCCATTAGGTGTTTATTAATGCCTGTGTGGTGTTATTTTTGTAAAAAAATATTTTGTTAGTAGTTATTAATAAAATAAAAAGGTTCCATCTCAGTTGTGCCAGCTGGGATGTAAAAACTTTGATGCTCAATATCTCGGAACTACCCTAAACGGAGATAGAACCTTATAATTCTAAGCTCACGGTGTCAGAATGCGGAACGTGTGTAGCCTAATGTAACTAACGTGACAAATGTGAAAAAATAAAATAAAAATCCTCGACCGGCCCAAAAGTGAAGCGGCCCACCGGGAATTTTCCCGATTCTCCCGATTACCCACCCCGGGCCTGTTGATCACATTATATAAAGATCCACACGATTGCGAATGTCACATTGATTTTATACAACAGTTCAACAAACGAAATATTAATATTAAGTGATGTTCATTTTCAACACAGTTGCCAGTATTTTTACAATAAATTAATAGCTCAAATGAAAGCCACAGCAGAACTGCAGCACACAGCAATGATTGTGAACGAATCTTTAGAGTCAATGATTCAATGATTAATTCATAAATACAGCCACTTGCTTCGTTACTGAATGAATGACTCGATGACTCATCACCTACTGGCGGTTTTAATTTAATATTTAAAAGCATCACTTCGTTTTTATCATCATTGCATATTTATCTATTTAACTTTTTTTTTTAATTCAAAGCATTATTTATTTTATAAAGGTATTTGTAAAGGTAAAAATGCACTTGAAAAAAAACGATTTAAGGGGGCAAATATTGTCCCTTACTGAAAAAGGTGTGACTGAAGAGTGTGGGGGTACGCAGAAGGATATTAAAGCCTCTTGGGGTACAACTGTAAAAAGTTTGAGAACCACTGGGACTGGGTTAAGGAATAGAACAAAATAAACATCAAAGCACAATACACATACCAAGGGCAGAAAGTAGGCCTAATACTCCCATGGTTACCAGACTATTGAAACTGGCTGAATATGACAGCCCCACCTAAGATATTTTTCACCAGCCGCCACTGGTGCTCATTAATGTGTAATTACTTGTACCAACTAATCAAGTATTCTCGTAAGCGTAGAATCTGCCATTTAGAATACATACGAGCGAGTTGCTCGAATGGCGGCAGCCATGTTGCGCCTCCATCTTGAAAATACATTAGCCAAAGAGGGACATACCTGGAAATTCAAGCTTCGCCTTTCGCGTTTTACACTCAGTGACACCGTGACGAATGCGAGGGGGAGATTACTTGCGACTGCCGTCAGATTTGAATTAATACGACCACCGTAGGAGTTAAAGGTCCCGTTCTTCGTGATCCCATGTTTCAAACTTTAGTTAGTGTGTAATGTTGTTGTTAGAGTATAAATAATATCTGTAAAATTATAAAGCTCAAAGTTCAATGCCAAGCGAGATTTATTTATTTAACAGAAGTCGACTACATCGAACGGCCCGTTTGGACTACATCCCTCTACTTCCTTCTTTAATGACGTCATTAAAACCGTTTTTTTGACTAACCTCCGCCCACAGGAATGCTCCCTCAACTCTACTTACTGTGTTTACTCAGCTCTTACGGTGATTTTCTGAAGTAAAACTGACGCTTCATCTTTTGTGTGATGTACAATAAACTTTATTAAACTCATCAGTATATGTTTGATCATCATTCAAACAGCAGACTTGTAGGCTATTAATAAATAATGGATACATACAAGCAGATGACAAATACGTTATAATAACCGTAATTAAACTACTAAACTATACTTGTTTCATCTCTATACAGCACTCTGACTCTGTAGGGATTATTGTCCGACTCGAAATGAACACCGTTACTGAGAGTTTCTGATGAAATTGTCCTGAGAGACTGTGCGCAAGCTCATGAAGCTCCGCCCCCTGTGCCGTCCAGCAGCAGCTCATTTGCATTTAAAGGGCACACACTAAAACATCGTGTTTTTCTGAGCCCCAAAAAATGACAATTTAAACATGCTGTAAAAAATGATCTGTTGGGTATTTTGAGCTGAAACTTCACACTCTGGGGACATCAGAGACTTATTTTACATCTTGTGAAAAGGGGCATAATACGGGACCTTTAAAACGCCCTCGGAATGGGAGGGGCTAGAAAGTAATATTCAGTTGGTAGTCATAAACAATTACACCGCTAGATGGGAGAAAATCCTACACAGTGTAGCTTTAACATCATATTATTTGAAATGCATCTGATACATTTTCCAAAGATGTTTAAAAAAGTTTGTACTTGTTTAAATTCAAACAAAAGCATAACACACATGACTAGTCCTGATTGGTTCCAGAGCCGTTGAATGGTTGTGATTGGTTCTTATGATAATGAGCTCGCCTCGCACCTCACTCAAAGCTTCCGTTTATCAGATATGCTGTGCATGTGAGTGTATATGTTACTTGAATGTGATTAGATTTAGAAGTCAAATTTAACCTTTTGTAAGTTTGTAGTTAAATTTAAACTGTTAAAAATATATAGAGCGATCGTGTCTCTTTAGGGGACTAGGAGGAAACCACGATTCATTTGGATTAGGGGATGTTTTTTGAGATTAACTTTTTGAAACGTGAACAGACTTGGTGAGTCATTTATCAGAGGGATGTAAATCTCTCAGGTTTCATTAAAATATGTCTTTTTTTTATATATATTTTTGACAAAGTGTAACAACACGTCTTTTTCAGCTACATTCAATTTGACCAATCAGAGCCAAGCTTTCAAGTTGAAGTCGAAGCAGACTCGAAGAGTTGAAGTTACTGGTAAGTTTTAGTTGCTGTTTGCATAAATAAATAGCTCACTGTTTAGTTTTTTTCCTAGGTGGATAGGTCTGCTATGCATTTGCTAATATGACTTACACGTGGAATACTGACGTTAACCGCTGTAACATGATGCTGACACTGATTTCTAGCTACTTTAGCACTGGGTATATAGTCAAAGTCTAAAGTCTTTGAATTTGTCTGTCTTAAAACAACTATAAAACATTGTCCAATGCATCTGCAAAAAACAAGATTAGTCATTATAACATGTACAACATTAGCCTAGATACCAGCCGAACTTAGCTCCGCACACAAATTCTTTTAGGTCGGGAAGTTCGGTCTGGACTCGATCTGTTGGAGCTATTATGCCCGAACAAAAATTGTTCGGACCAATCAAATTGTCAGGGCGGGCTTTATAAGATGATGGACAGATGAGCAATGGTAACATAATCATCCACGTCACCAAAGAGCGCTTGGGTTGAATTTGTTTACAACAAAGATGACTGCCGCTGGAAAATTGAGATTTCACGAGTTCACACTTACAAATAAGTCTGATAGAATAAATGCATATTTGGCTTAGCCTGTCCGAGGAGAGGCTCCAGGCTCGGTATTCGGCCCGAACCCAAAGTACTCCCCCCGTATTCCTGGCTGTGGAAGAACAAGCCGAGAGTGAGTGGAGGGAAACTGTCAAGGAATGTTAGGTGAGTTGACAGAGTGAATACATATATGCTTCCTCTCATGCTGATACTAGGGTAGACATGGTAATTGTTTGATGACGAGTTGATTGGATTGATTATTTGAACGTGCTCCTCCCGAACTTTGTTTATGAAACATCATGTGTAGATTCCGCCATCGCGTCTGTTATAGAAGATATCGACAGCGCATTAATTTTAAAAGAGGAACAGAGAACCGCGATCAAGGCATTTGTCGATCGGAAACATGAATGAAGAACATACGTCACTTACTCCGTTGCTCTGATTGGTTGTAGGTCTATCCAATTGAGTGCAGAGGCATTTTCCTTCTTGGTTCGGTTGAAACACGCCCCATAATCACAGCCCAATGGAGCAGTATCAGACTCAAATTCTGACTAGAATCTGAGTATGACGACGTCAGGCTAGTACAACATTACATTAACATTATTTTTATTTGCAAAATGAAGCTGTGTATTTATTTCTGATTTCCTGAACAATTTGGCTTCATTGTTATGATGTAATGATCTTTGAAAAGTTTGAAAAAAATGAACATGTTATGAACATAAAGTTACTTAGTCTTGAGCTGACCAGCCAATTATGGTAGTGTTTGTTGATTGGTGTTTATATTTGTTCAAGTTTGACAACCTTATTGTCTTTTTGATTACTTTCTAATATATATTTCTAATTACAAATAAGTACAAAGAAAATGAGTCGTACTCAAAGAAGTGATCGTCCACTTGAAGATGATGTGACATTCAAACTCTTCTGTTTCTTTGGTTCAGCCATTTGTAGATCTAAGTTTGTAAATAATGCATTATTCACTTCTGCACATTGTTTTTCTGTAACTTTAATTTTTTCAGAAAATTGCATTGTGATGCTTATTTATTTAGTGATGTAATACTCATAGTGTACTTTTCAGTAAAACAGCTATAACTGAAATGTTCTAAAAAAAAAATATATATATATATAATATATAAGCTCTGCCATATTTCTTTCACTGATCTTTGTTATAATGTATTTTGTTCAAGAGATTATATATGGTGCTGTACTTTTTTAATGTACTCTTATGTATTTATTTTGAAATGTACACAACAAGATACTATATTAAAGTTTTTTTGATTTGTCTTAACATTTATATTTAATTATGTTCGCACTTTTACTATATCTTTTTGAATACTGAATAAAACAGCTTTATAATAAACTATTTGTGTAATGCTAATACATTTTTAATGAGCTGAAATGCTATTTACATGCTTTTGAAGTACATTAAAGGAGAACTCCAGTCAATTTTAACATTGAGCTCATTTTTTGCTCATTTTTTTGTAAATTTGGAGTGCTGTCAGTACAGAGAACAACGACAAAAATCGGTGTTGCCTACACCGAGTTATTCTATTTTTAAAATTTGCACCCTGTTGACTTCAATGGGGCAAGTTTTAAACCTGCTTTTAGCCTCTTAACATCCTTGATGTGTCACTACAAGTGCACAGAAAATGTGAGTGATTCCTTCAGAGTGAACACGAGTGAATCTGACTGCAGAAGATGTGAAAGATATGTATAAAAATGATGTTATTTAAGCCAGCGCAAATACCTGTGTTTACATCCTGTTTTCGGTTGAAGTCCAAAGTAGTCGATTGCCGAGTTCACGCGCATAGGTTTAGTTACCTATGATCACGCGCGTGAACTCGGCAATCGACTACTTGTAATGACACATCAAGGATGTTAAGAGGCTAAAAGCAGGTTTAAAACTTGCCCCATTGAAGTCAAAAGGGTGCAAATTTTAAAAATAGAATAACTCGGTGTTGTTCTCTGTATTGACAGCACTCCAAATGTACAAAAAAATGAGCTCAATGTTAAAATTGACCGGAGTTCTCCTTTAAAATTAAGCTTCAAATATATTATAACTGTAGTTTAAGACATATTAAGGTATATTTTAAATAAACTGTAAAGAAATACAATTAAATGCACTAAATGTGCTTGAAGTGGGTCCATTTTAGCACAATTTTTATATATTAAAAGCTTAAAATTGATCTTAAGCATATCTTGAAATACACTTAATATACTTGAAGTTGTTTCAAAATAATACATTTAATACGCACTTAGTATAGTACAATTTAAATATATTTCTTTTTCACCTAGGATATTGTTATGATTCCTGTCTTGTGTTTCCCTCGTCTTGTGTGGACTTTAGTTATTTCCTGTTCTTTGTCATGTTTTGTAGTCCTTTGTAGTTTTTCTAGTTTATTAGTATCCCCAGGTGTTTCTAATTAGCCATACCCCCTTGTTATCTTGTTTAGCTTGTTGGTCCCTGTGTATTTATAGCCCTTGTGTTTCACTTGTTACTTTGTCAGTTGTTGTACATGCAGGGACGTCACTAGGATGGGAAGAAAGGGGGGGGGCTTAGCCCCCAGGGTACACTTTACAGGGTTTTTCCTGGTTCAAAACGAGGCGGACATGGTAAAATCCTAATAATGTATTTTAATAATAAGGTAATTAAATTTGTATTTTTTGTATATCATCATGGTGTTTCTCACACTATTTTTGTTGGTGTAGTTTGGTACCTCTAGGGGGGTCTGGGGGCATGCCCCCCCGGAAGAAAATTTTGTACATTTTAAAGATAAATTCATTAATCTGGTGCACTTTGAGTCACCCGAAACTATTAAAAATAAATAATCCACCCGCAAACCGCCCATATTCTCTGATTTAGATATCTGCATCTGATCATCACATTACAATTATTCAAATTCTCAGTGTTAAGCATGATAATATGGTAACATATCACACTGAAGTAGGCTGATTTAAAATGAACATTTATTTAAAATAAAAGTTCTTCTTTTGGCAAAATTACATTTCCTTAATAGCCTAAACAGAGGCTTTACTCCCTTCAAACTTAAATTGTCAATGTTTCATTACATCACTGTTTGAAAACACTCCTTTATAAAGGGCATTTTTCCCTAATTTTATTAAATGTTTGCTCCATCTTTCATTTCAAATTCTTAAATTTGATCAATATATTCAATTAAAATAATAAGACACTAGGCTGTTAATCAAATTAAATAATTTACATTGAAAAATTATAACTGTATTAAATGAGATTATTTTAAATATTTTTGAATATACACATAAGGAATGTTGAAAAGAATGCTTTATGAAACTAAACCGCCAGTAGGAGGCGGCAGGCGACAGTCTTAATGAGCGAGTCATTGAGTCATTCATTCAAACGATTCGTTCAAAAGGCTGATTTATTCAGAATGAGGCAGTTTATGAATGGATAATTGAATCTTTGACTCAATAGATTCGTTCAAAACGCTGAATCATTCATTAATGAAACACGGCTGAGTGTTGCTGTGAGATGCGCTATTGTTCTGTTGTTTGGAACTATTTTCGCTGATGCTGAAACAGAACAAAAACAGTCATTGCATGTAAGTGACTTAATTTTAATTATTTGTTTATTGAACTGTTATGAAATCAGTCTCGGTTTCAATCTTGATGGCATTCAGGAAAACAGCTCTCTGGTCGTGTGTAGCCTAGGCTATATATTGTTTCTTAACTATAATAGCCTATGTTATAAATAACAGCGCGAGCCTCAACAGCGCAACTTTGTTACCGTGGGCATAGATTAGATAGGCTATCTATGACCGTCAGTAGCCTACATTATAGGGCTATCAATCGCCACTTACAATAAATGAAATAAAACAGAATCTTCCTCACGTTTTCGGTGATTCCCTAGTTTTTTTTATTTTTATATTAAAAATTGTTTTAATCAGGGTATTTGTCCGGATGGGCTACAATTCTCTCTCACTTTTCCCTTCAAAAAAGAAAAAAAAAAGCGGTATTGTCGAGTCCTTGTTTTCGATATGTTCGATGTTTGCCTTGATTGGTTTTCCCTGAAGAGAATTACGTTATTGAAAACGAAAGTAGAGTGATGCACGTTTCATTGTGTTTTACCGTGATGAGGGGGGGAGGGGTGCATAGCAAGTTCAACTTCAGACTAGAGTAACGACGAGACGAGATGAATCCTCCAGTTTCTTGCAGCGCTCCGGTCTGCAACGCTCTGAAAGCTGCCACAGTTCACACCAATGCAACGAGACGGTGCGGTGCATCATCTTGATAGCACAACGACTCTTTGTACTTCAGTCCAACTTCCGACTTTTCGGCTATTTTTTGTAGCTGTATATATCATTTGTTGCGTCTAAATATGAATGAGGATACGGTTATTGATAAATCGAATTGTTATTGTTGTTCTTATTTTCATTTAGGGGGGCTTAGGAACATTTTGGGGTAGCTTCAGCCCCCCTAAAATAGGCCTAACGACGTCCCTGTGTACATGTAAGGGTTGCTTCTAGTCTTGTCATTCTCGTGGTTTTGTTTCTTTATCCCTGAAGTTCTTTATTATTTGTTCTATGTGTTATTTCATTAAAACCTTGCGTTTAGATCCTCGTCTTCGCCTGTCTTCTTCAGCACATTACAGAACAACTGACCGACTATGGATCTAGCAAGTACTAGCTGGGACCCACTGAGCAAAATTTGTTCTATTTTTCAAGATGATCGCAGCATCGAAAGTTATGTGGAGGAGTTCCTTTTTTATAGTCATCTCGTTCCTGGGGACGAGGCTAGGCTGAAGGACTGTTTCTGGAGTGGACTAGAACAGGACATTAGCTTAAATTTACCAGAGGAAGACCCCAGCTGGACCCTGGTACAGTATATTGACTTTGTCCTGCAGTTTTGTGGTTCCCCCTTCACTGTAGGGGAGGTGGAGAAACTTCACGCCAGTCCAGCCGAGCCTGCACTTCACGCCAGTCCAGCCAAGCCTGCACTTCACGTCACGTCTGCCGAGCCTGTGTCTTCAGACAAGATGGCCGACGCCGAGCCTGTTCACGTCACGTCTGCCAAGCCTGTGTCTTCGGACAAGATGGCCGCCACAGAGACTGTTCACCTCACGTCTGCCGAGCCTGTGTCTTCAGACAAGATGGCCGACGCCGAGCCTGTTCACGTCACGTCTGCCGAGCCTGTGTCTTCAGACAAGATGGCCGACGCCGAGCCTATTCACGTCACGTCTGCCGAGCCTGTGTCTTCGGACAAGATGGCCGCCACAGAGCCTGTTCACGTCACGTCTGCCGAGCCTGTGTCTTCAGACAAGATGGCCGACGCCGAGCCTGTTCACGTCACGTCTGCCGAGCCTGTGTCTTCGGACAAGATGGCCGCCACAGAGACTGTTCACGTCGCTTCTGCTGATCCAGAGACTGTTCATGTCGCTTCTGCTGATCCAGAGACTGTTCACGTCGCTTCTGCCGATCCAGAGACTGTTCACGTCACTTCTGCCGATACAGAGCCTTCACCGCTGGTCCCGTCCAGCACCGAGCCC
Source organism: Squalius cephalus (assembly GCA_022829025.1). NCBI lineage: Eukaryota > Metazoa > Chordata > Actinopteri > Cypriniformes > Leuciscidae > Squalius > Squalius cephalus. The sequence goes on from CM040799.1 coordinate 38,369,703, forward strand.
TCTTCATCGCTGGTTCCGTCCAGCTCAGAGCCTTCACTGCTGGTCCCGTCCAGCACAGAGCCCTCTTCATCGCTGGTTCCGTCCAGTTCAGAGCCCTCTTCGCTGCTGGTCTCGTCCAGCACAGAGCCTTCACCGCTGGTCCCATCCAGCACAGAGCCTTCACTGCTGGTCCCGTCCAGCACAGAGTCTTCTTCGCCGCTGGTTCCGTCCAGTTCAGAGCTCTCATCGCTGCCCAGTTCCAAGCCCTCTTTGCCGCTGGTCCTGCCCAGCTCAAAGCCCTCTTCGCAGCTGGTCCTGCCCAGCTCAAGGCCCTCTTCATCGCTGGTCCAGGACTCTTTACCGGGGAGCCTCCCCAAGAAAATTTTGGGGGGGGGCAATACACCTCCGGACCAGTCTGATCCGCCAGAACCGCCAGAGGGGTCGCCCGGAGGGTCTTCTCCATCGTGGCCGCCCGAAGGTTCGTCTCCGCCCTGGCCGCCCGAAGGTTCGTCTCCGCCCTGGCCGCCCGAAGGGTCGTCTCCGCCCTGGCCGCCAGAAGGTTCGTCTCTGCCCTGGCCGCCCGAGGGGTCGTCTCCGCCGTGGCCGCCCGAAGGATCTTCTCCGCTGTGGCCGCCCGAAGGGTCGTCTCCGCCCTGGACGCCCGAAGGGTCGTCTCCGCCCTGGACGCCCGAAGGGTCGTCTCCGCCCTGGACGCCCGAAGGGTCGTCTCCGCCCTGGACGCCCGAAGGGTCGTGGCCGCCCGAAGGGTCGTCTCCGCCCTGGCCGCCCGAAGGTTCGTCTCCGCCCTGGCCGCCCGAGGGTTCATCTCCGCCCTGGCCGCCTGAAGGTTCGTCTCCGCCCTGGCCGCCTGAAGGTTCGTCTCCGCCCTGGCCGCCTGAAGGGTCGTCTCTGCCCTGGTTGCCTGCACAGCCTGCTCCGCCCTGGTCGCCTGTACTGGCTGCTCCACCCTGGCCTCTCGTCCTGTTGCAGTCTCCAGGCCCTCTTCCGTTCCATGGGCCTGGCCCTCCATCCCGCCCCCGGATCCGCCTCCGACCCACCACCCTCCTGGACTATTGTTTTTCTGAGGAGTGTCTGGAATCCACTCCTTAAGTGGGGGGCTATGTTATGATTCCTGTCTTGTGTTTCCCTCGTCTTGTGTGGACTTTAGTTATTTCCTGTTCTGTGTCATGTTTTGTAGTCCTTTGTAGTTTTTCTGTTTTCTGTTTGTAGTTTGTTATCTTGTTTAGCTTGTTGGTCCCTGTGTATTCATAGCCCTTGTGTTTCACTTGTTACTTTGTCAGTTGTTGTACATGTAAGGGTTGCTTCTAGTCTTGTCATTCTCGTGGTTTTGTTTCTTTATCCCTGAAGTTCTTTATTATTTGTTCTATGTGTTATTTCATTAAAACCTTGCGTTTAGATCCTCGTCTTCGCCTGTCTTCTTCAGCACATTACAGATATATTGCTTGAATGTTTCGAAGACACTCATAATGAATTTGTAATGTACTTGTAAATAAAGTACACTTTAATATCACTAATTCATCATTCATCATGTAATTAGTCCCTACACAGGCATATAATTAAAGTATACTAAGTACAAAAAAAAGTATAAAAGTACACTAAATACACTGTAAACTCCACTCACTGGCCCAAAGACGGCGTCCAGTGTCGTGATCGAAGGGAATTCAGCGTGTATGTCTTTTCGGGCGCTTCTGGGAAAATCAGTTTAATTTATTAAACAGTTGACTTCCAATTTTAATTCTGACTCCATGAATAATTTAATCTGACTCCAAATTTAAGTGACTCTTTGTCACTGAATGGGGAAATACAAAAGGTGCGAGGACTCAAGTGCGGAGAAATATGAATTTATTAATAAAAGAAAGGCTAAACACAAAACAAAACCCACGAGGGGGAAAACATAACTAATAAATATAACAACCAAAAACAGAACATGAACAGGAGAATCAAAGGGAACAGGAAACATTAGACAACGAACCGACACAGACTGCAAACAAGAGGGGACTAATAAAGGGAAACTAATTAACTAATAACTAAAAACTAATCAAGGGGGAACAGGTGGGAGAACTCAAACAATAATCAGATAACCAGGGGGGGGGGACCAGACAATGACATGAGCACATGGCCCAAAATAACAAAACACCCATGTGCAGCACAAGACAGGACAGGCATGTGACACTCTTTGTTTTTTCAAAATTTCTATATTAACAGCTGATCCTCGGATTAGTTGTGATTTAATTTAGACCAAGGATTATTCTGGGCATCTCATAATTTTAAATATTTGTTCATTACGGACCTAGTGTCACTTTGAGACATCACGTCGCGAATGTGCGCTCAGAAACTAGCCAGTCCTGAAATAGTCAGAGGATGCAGTGCAATTATTTTACCCTATGCAGCCGCTCTCTGCAGACCCGTAGGTGTAATGGAACACACCATTGGCAGGACTCAATCCGAGGGGCGGGATAAACGGTTGTCTTTCAAATTCCCTCTGCACACAATAGGATAGTGCTACAACCAACCAGAGCGTTTTCCCACCAGCGGAGCTAGTTGATACATCAAACTTTTACCGTATCCGGTCGGCAGAACTCCGAACACATCTTCCTTTTTTAAGAATGACTTCAGTGCCGTTCTTTGTTCTTTTCTCAAAGAAAAGCTTAACTCCAAGTCTTCCAGAGTCTCGGCCAAAGCCGATTCGAGAGACCGCTGTTCGCCAGCAGCAGCTCTTCTCTGTTTTCAAGTAGCAGGGAATTCACGTGGAACCGTCACAACTCTTCCGTCAATATGTTAAGCCCGCCCACCGACTCGATGTGATTGGCCTGACTAGAGTTTAGTTTTTCCAGCTCGGCTGCAAAATAAAATTTGCTGCCTCTAGGGTGCGTCTAGATTTCTAGGCTAGAGAAAAACGCATTGGGCTATATTTTGGGCTACTTTTGACTGGCCACTGGGCTACTTTTGTTGCACAGACCTGGCACCCTGCCTACCGTCCTTCTTTCCCCGGGCCGTGAAGGATAGAACGAGTGGATTCTTAGCAGCCTAGCCTATTATTGCTCTCTGGTGACAACAGGATTTTTTTTTTTTGAAGAAAATGGCGGGTGACACTTCTATGGCGGCTGAGGAATATGCTTATAAATGTAAGTATTGTGTTTTAATTTACTCAGATATCTAGAGAAACAAGTGATAAAAGGCAGGGGTTTCTTTCTTTCTTAAAAAAAATGAATTTAACCACTGCATTACCACTGCGCGGCTTCATTTGTTAGGTGGTCTGAGGCAGAGTCCTGCACGGGTCCGATTTTGTAAATCCGCACCCGCCCCTACCCGCAGTGCTTAAAGCCGCATCCGACCCGTTTTCCAACAGCAGCACTAATTCAAATCTACACCCGACCCGCTTATAATAGAACCGACCACCCGACCCGCAACCAAAATAAAATCAGTTTAGTTTATCACATTATAGACACACTTACAAAAATGTTTATTGCCAGGTCATACATAAGTTATTACACGACCATTAACACAAGGACAAAAGGTCAAAGGTCAAAAGGCTGGTACATGAAGAACATGGCTAACATTACCACAAAACTTACCAATTGAACAGACGCGGCTACAACACTATATCTGCCACGCAATTTCGTCTAGCCTACATCTGACAATTTTGGGTTGAAACACGCCCTGCACACCACACATACTTAGTGTTAAATTTGAAAAATACCGTTCGATAGAACTGCTTGGTTTGTTACCAGAGTTATCTGCGTGCTTCCTCAGCGATGAAGTTCCACATTTGCGGCTATCCAACACGAAAATGCATGCAGCAAAGACTTTCACAATATTTTCTTCAGATAACTCCAAATTTCTCCCACACACTGGACTTGATTTTTGATGACGTATTGTCAACAACTTTACAATCTCCACTAGCTATTCTTTTCTTCAACTCCTCAGCATCCATCTCGACGACTGCAAAGTAGATTGCGCGCGCGGTTATGATGAATTTTTAAAAGTGAAAGTAGGAATAGAGATTCCTGGGAGGGCGTGGGCACAAATAAACTGATGTGGATTTTAAATTATTTTATCAACTTGAAATACAGGCATATTTTTGTAGATGTGTTCCTAAAAATATGCATATTTTTATGTTTGCATGTGATTGTTTTAAACCCGTGTTTAGACCCGTGTTTACCCCGTGTCAGACCCGACCCGCACCCGTATCCGACACAGTTCGATATTTTTCACCCGTTTGAGCAAAATTTGCGGGTCACCCTGTGCAGGACTCTGGTCTGAGGTAAAACTTGTTCTAATATTTAGTTTTGTTTTAGGGAGCAAGGAGCAGACAGCTGAGTTTTTTTAAATTAGGGCCGAAAATTTTTATTTATTTCCCGGGGGGAAAACTCAGCCGGCGTGGCTTGGAGGTAACTCCTGGAACTGTACAGCCAGACTAATTATCAGTATACTTCAAGTGTGTTAATGATTAGTTAACTTGAAGTGTGCTATTTTGAAACAACTAATTTTGTACTAAGTATATTATAGTAGTAATTCAATTGTAGTAAAGCATAACTTTATGTGTTGTAACGATGGACTTTTACTAAGACTGAATTCAAGAATTTGAACCTGCAATAAAACAATTAAACTCACTAATCTTAAGAGGAGATCTATGGGACAGAGAGCACAACACAACTGCCCCTATCTCATCTCTTCCCCCCATGCTGAGTTCCTGACTCTGCACACTATTTTCTCCCCTCCAGGTCTCATTCAGTCATGCAAAACACACAAACCTACTGTCTCCTACTGTATCTACTGTACTGGCATTTAAACCATGCCAAGAAAATTGTTCGAGACGATACTCATATCCTGAATGCCAACTTTAAATTATTACCATCAGGAAGGAGGTATAGGGTTTTGATGTGTAGGTCTAATCGACTGAAAAATTACTTTGTTCCTACTGCAATCAAAGCGTTAAACAGAGATAAAATATTGTGAATTGCCCAAGTGTCTTCTATGTATTTAACCTCACTTACTTTCTATTTGTTTTTAATGTATGTTGTATTGTATGTATTGACTGCCATTGTGTTTTTATGTTTTAATTTCACTTATTTCTATTCGTTTTTAATTTATGTTGTTTGTATGTACGGACTTTGCACGGTGTCCAAGACAAATTTCCCAGTGATGGGACTAATACTGTTATGATTCATGTCTGTGTTCCCCTGTCTTGTCCCTTGTTTAGCAGTTCCCCATTATGTTTATTAGTTTCCTCAGGTGTTTCTGATTAGCCACGCCCCCTTGTTATCTTGTTTAGCTTGTTTGCCTCTGTATTTAAACCCTGTGTCTTGTATCAGTGTTTGTGGGTTCTTGATGTTGTAATGTTGTTTGTACGGTTCCTGAGTCCTGTTCCCGAGTTGAAGTCTGTCAAGTTCTGAGTCTGTTTTATTAAAGCTGTTGCACATGGATCCTGCTTCCTCCTTTAATTCAACCCTGCAGCGTTACAGAAGAACCCACCACAAATGGATCTAGCAGCAGCTTTGGAAAGTCTCCAGCCAAGAAGGTGGCCACGCCTAATTCTTGTTCCCAGGATGGCTGCCTTCACGCTTCTTGAGCACCTTTCTGTTCCTGAGATCACGTCTGCCGATCCAGAGACAGTTCACGTCACTTCTGCTGATCCAGAGATGGTTCACGTCACTTCTGCTGATCCAGAGACTGTTCACGTCACTTCTGCTGATCCAGAGACTGTTCACGTCACTTCTACTGATCCAGAGACTGTTCACGTCGCTTCTGCTGATCCAGAGACTGTTCACGTCGCTTCTGCTGATCCAGAGACTGTTCACGTCACTTCTGCCGATCCAGAGACTGTTCACGTCACTTCTGCCGAGCCTGCACTTCACGCCAGTCCAGCCGAGCCTGCACTTCACGCCAGTCCAGCCGAGCCTGCACTTCACGCCGGTCCGGCCAAGCCCGCACTTCACGCCAAATCTGCCGAAGCCAAGGCAGTATGCGTCATGCCCGCCGCCCCTGAGACTGAGAGCATCATGCCCGCCAAGCTAGAGCCTTCACCGCTGGTCTCGTCCAGCAAAGAGCCCTCTTCACCGCTGGTCCCGTCCAGCAAAGAGCCCTCTTCACCGCTGGTCTCGTCCAGCACAGAGCCTTCTTCACCGCTGTTCCCATCCAGCACAGAGCCTTCACTGCTGGTCCCGTCCAGCACAGAGCCCTCTTCATCGCTGGTTCCGTCCAGCTCAGAGACCTTTTCGCCGCTGGTCCTGCCCAGCTCAGAGCCCACTTCATCGCTGGTCCTAACCAGCTCAGAGTCCTCTTCGCCGCTGGTCCTACCCAGCTCAAAGCCCTCGCCGCCGCTTGTCCCGTCAAGCTCAGAGCGCGCTGATGCCGAGCCAGAGCTTCACAACAATCCTGCCGAGCCAGAGCTTCACGTCAGTCCTGCCGAGCCAGAGCCAGAGCTTCACGTCAGTCCTGCCCAGCCAGAGCCAGAGACTGTGTACGCCACGTCTTCCATGCCTGTGTCTTCGGACAATATGGCCGACTCCACGCCTGTGTCTTCATACAATATGGCCGACTCCACGCCTGTGTCTTCGGACAAGATGGCCGACTCCACGCCTGTGTCTTCGGACAAGATGGCCGACTCCACGCCTGTGTCTTCGGACAATATGGCCGACTCCGCTCCTGTGTCTTCGGACAAGATGGCCGACTCCACGCCTGTGTCTTCGGACAAGACGGCCGACTCCACGCCTGTGTCTTCGGACGAGACGGCCGACTCCACGCCTGTGTCTTCGGACAAGATGGCAAACTCCACGCCTGTGTCTTCGGACAAGATGGCCGACTCCACGCCTGTGTCTTTGGACAAGATGGCCGACTCCACGCCTGTGTCTTTGGACAAGATGGCCGCCGTATCCTCTGAGCCCGTTCCTGTTCCTGAACCGTCGGAACCGCCTTGGTTATCTGAAGGGTCGTCTCTGCCCCGGCCGACTGCACTGCCTGATCCGCCCTGGTCGCCTGCACAGCCTGATCCGCCCTGGTCGCCTGCACAGCCTGATCCGCCCTGGCCTCCCGTCTTGCCGCAGTCTCCAGGTCGTTATCCGCTCCACGGGCCTGGCCCTCCATCCCGCCCCCAGGTCCGCCTCCGCTCCACCACCCTCCTGAACTATTGTTTTGTGTTTTGTTGGGGCGTCGGGAGCCGCCCATAGAGGGGGGGTTATGTTATGATTCATGTCTGTGTTCCCCTGTCTTGTCCCTTGTTTAGCAGTTCCCCATTATGTTTATTAGTTTCCTCAGGTGTTTCTGATTAGCCACGCCCCCTTGTTATCTTGCTTAGCTTGTTTGCCTCTGTATTTAAACCCTGTGTCTTGTATCAGTGTTTGTGGGTTCTTGATGTTGTAATGTTGTTTGTACGGTTCCTGAGTCCTGTTCCCGAGTCCTGTTCCCGAGTCGAAGTCTGTCAAGTTCTGAGTCTGTTTTATTAAAGCTGTTGCACATGGATCCTGCTTCCTCCTTTGATTCAACCCTGCAGCGTTACAAATACAGTGTAAAGTTAAAGTTAAGTCTCCAGCTGTTTTATGAGAGGTCAAAATAAATACTTTTGGTGCGAATGGTAAAAAAGTTTCATTCCCACAGCAGCAGAACAGTCAGAAAAAAGAAAACAATGCCTGTTCTTCTGATGTGGGAGATGCCCCAATAAATATTGTTGATAACATTTGTCTTTATCCCCCAAACTCAGGCGTGACCACTTGGGGCACGAGAAAGGGTCCAACGAAAGCTGAATAAATATTTGGGTGCTAGATGTTTATTGTTCTTTTGTTCCACTTGGGTATTTAAAGGGAATTGGCAAACCACTCAAGGAAGCATCTGTAAACAGAACTTCCCACACTGTTGCTGTGTGTCTCTATTGCCAGGTATGCTGACTCTTTGAAACTATTTTTGATATTGCATTTTGAATGATGTCTCTATTATATGCTGATCAGTTGTGTATTATGTATTCTTTTTAATTATTTTTATTTTATGCTTAATCCTGCCTGGCAAAAATAAATGTTAACCTTGATTTATTCTGCATTCTTCTGAAATCATTATTTCTAGTAGTCGGCTGCATTTGAAGGACCCTTCGAATTGGGACAGCCTTCGTCGCGCCGCGGTAACACAATGGGCCTTCAAATGCGGCCTTCGAAGGATGCAGCCCCAGAATTGGGATACAGCTAGTGACTGTCTCTTCTTCTTCTTCTGTTGCTCTTTTTCCTGTTGTGGCGGTTAGTAAACAGCATTGCTGTGCGCGCCCCCTACTGGATTGTAGCGTGGATCACCTGTGATTGACTGTATTCGTCGTCTGACTGTATGCACCGACCTGAGACATCAGTACAGTGACAGTTCGGGACAAATACATGTACCGTTACACCCCTAATGTATACAAATCAAAATATTCCATTATTATTACATTTACACTTAGGCTGCAAGACATCAGACCACACTCAGACACATTTCTAACTGGCATACATCTAGCGGTGATTGGTTCTGCGCAGATTTTTCTTATATCTAATTATATATTATAGTCTAATATCCAGGGGCGCACATAACTGGTGCGCAGGGACGCATGCATGGAAAAATGCATGCGCATAAAAGCATAATTCATAGGTCTGTGTGACCTATGCATAACACATGCAAATGCATAAATGCGCGCATAAACGATGCACAGCAGAAAACGTGAAGCGCTTTTGAGTAACAACATTTTTGGGGACAGGTTTACATACTGGAGTAGGACTTTTCTCCATCTCTGGTAAGATAGCAATCATGATGATAACTGCTAAATTTAACCATCATAGAGTGAAAGTTTATCATTTGGACATGTTTTGTCGTGCCAATTTACACATTCAAACGATTTTAAACATGGAGGAAGAGGTGAGAATCGGGACTCGCATGCTGTTATCTGTGCTTACAGCTTCACACACCCGAAGCGCGAACATGCAGAGAGTGAAAGAGAGAGGCACGTTTCAGACAGGGCTCGAACACTGAATTGATTCCTTTTTCGCATTTACTTGCGCTTGAAAGGACACATGCACATAAAATTGTCAAAATACCCGTCTTGGCAAGTATTCTCTCGGTTATGTCATAAGTGAACAGTTGAGAAAGTGTGTCAGTATATTCGGTCAGTGCATTCGGTCTTAAAGTGACAGCAGCCTAAAATTCCTTCTGTTGTCTGTGTCATTAATGTTAATAAAATGAACAAAGATGAACCTATATTTAATTTCTACAGTGAACAAATAGTGTTATTTTACATTTAGGGATCTTGTAGGATAAGTGTGCCGCGTAAAGTCTGAGTACCAAGCAACATCTCCAGGTGCTCCCTTGAGAACCAGACCAAAAGAGATATGTGCACCCCTTCTAATATCACCACTTTTTTGGGTTCAAAACCTCAGTAAGAAGGTGTCATAATGAACCAAACTAAGGGGTCAGTAAATCGTGGCTCACTTTCAAGGTATTTCAATTTGATTGATCTCAAGGGAGTCAATAGCACTTTTGCCCTCTGAAACATTATCTGCACAAAGTTAATGTCTGTCACAGACACGTGTGAATTATCAGGTAACATTTCTGTGATATCAATATTATCAGTGTCACACAAGGTTGAAGGAAGAACAAGAAAAAGATGATCAAGTTTAAAAAGTCTTTAATAATCCACTTCGAAGGCAACCCAAATAGGCAGACAAACAAATCAACTTCTAACAAAGCAAACACAAACGAGATAATAATCAAACACAGCTGAAACACAAAACTCATAATGACAGTACGAATGGCGGGAAAAAAGAACAAAGGGACACGTGTGACAAATGAAAAGAAACTAGAAGTTTATGAAAATGAAACTAACTGAACAGAAGCGTGACAATCAGGACTTATCAGAACTTATCTAATCAGAACTGATAGGAATGTAAATGTGTACCTTGAAATGCAATGTAAGTTGCTTTAGATAAAAGCATCTGACAAATATGTAAGTGTAAATGTAAATGTTTAGCTCCATGCAGTGTAATTAGAACTGCACTATCTTACTCTCAAATAAAGGTTTATTAATGATTAACAAAGTTTATGCTATGATGTTTCACAACTGCAAATTCCAATATCACAATAACTATGAAGAATATTAAGTTTATTTTTCTTTGCATCCTATCACCCTAGTGAAAAATAAATATACTAAAATTTAAATACATTTATTTTATGCTAAGTATACTAAAAATACATTTACATATTTATGTACTTATTATAAATACCCTGCAATTGCACTTTTAGTAGACTAAATTGGTATACTTAAAGTCTGCTAAATTGGAACAACTAATGTTGTACTTGGTGTACTTTAGTTATCCAGAAATAGTGCTGAAGTTCAACTTAATATATACTTAAGTATATTTGATTGTGCTAAAGTGGAACTATTGCAAGTTTACTATAGGTACACTTTAAATATCTTAAAGGCGGATATCATACAGTGATCTATGATCCTTACAAATAGTGATATTAAAACACATTTTTGGCTTAATATTAATAAATGGCTTAAAGCAGGGGTTTTCAAATTGGGTGAATGTGAGCCTCCCCTTAGAGTAGGTAAGGACAGCCGAGCCCCCCCTTCCCCAAAATCCCGTCCGCCTGCCCTAACACACACACGCCTCTGCAGTAAATGCCATCTTTTGTGTGTTCCAGGCAATGATGAGTTTCAATAACAACTGATAAAATGTAAATATTATTTTATTTCCACAACTTTCTTAAAAGTGCATTCATAAACGATTCTTTGCAACAGCAAATCATTTCCAACTTCATGCAGGCCTAATTGAGGCTACTTTTAAAATCACTGAACATCAGTAGGCCTAACCACAAGTCAACAGAACATGCTTAACATGTGCAATCGGCGCCAAAGCTACCGCCGACGACACCTGACGGCTGAAATCGGCACGGTGTGTCTGGGCTTTAAGCGCACATTTGAAGGAGATGCACATCATCTTGAACAAAATCAGCAGTGGTGGAAAGAGTAGTGAAAAACATACTCAAGTAAAAGTACCATTACATTCCAAAAAATGTAGTGTGAGTAGAAAAGTACTTGTCCAAAAAACTACTTGAGTAAGAGTAAAAAAGTAGCTTATTTAAAAGTACTCATGAGTAGTGAGTAGTGAGTACTGAGCTGCGGATTCTACCCCCTAATAATAAACACTGTGCACTACAATTTATAAATTAAAAAAAAATTGCACTTACTGTAATTCACATTATATTTTGTTCTTTGTCAGAAAGATTGAAGAATATCTATCATCCATCTTTTAAAATGCATCAAATCAGTACACTCATCACCATTTAAATCATATTATTTGAAAAAAAAAAAAGCATTTAAAATGAGGCGAAAGGCCACTGAGCCTGAGCATGCTATTATTGCACATAAAATATCAATATTCATAACTGTGCAAAGAATTCAAAAAAACTTTAGAAACTCATATGATAGTTCAGCATCACACACACCATGAGATGGGTTAAATAGAGAGATTAAAAAATACCCAATTTCCAAGGCCGCATTAATGCACGGGCTTACCTGGGCTGAAGCCCAGGGGCCTCCCAAGTTCAGGGGCCTCCCATGTTCAGGTTTATGATGAGCTGAAAAGGTCATATTGTTTTAACTTGTCAGATTTTGTCGCTGTATGTCGCTAGTCGCTTGTGGACGTTGGTAGTGCTGTCGCTCTAAAGTGTTATTGTTATGGTGCGTTCACACCAAACGCGAAAAGAGCGTCTGGCGCGAGTGATTTCAATGTTAAGTCTATGCAAAGACGCGTTTATGCGCGTCTAGAGGTCCCGCGGCGCGAATGAGACGTTACGGTTCGTGTCCGCTCAGTGCCGCTAACGTCTCCGCTTTGGGGTGTCTGTTGCGAGTGTGTTTAATCGACGTTTTTTTCAACACACGGACAGTATAATCATCAGCGATGCACGCGATTACATTTAGAAATAGACAAGCTTTGTTTCCAAATGCACCAAGCAATGATCCTTTCAATTTTATAAACTTTTATAAACCCAGCCAATATAATCACAATGAACACATCCAAAATAAAATCTTTAACATGTAGGCTATATAACAACTGCAAAGCGTCTAATTTGTAAACAAAATGATTTACGCACTAAATCCAGAATAAACTCACTGAGACTGTCGACAGTTTCTTTTCCGTGCATCATTTTATTATATCCATGTTTGCGGTTAGTTACTGTCAAATCATATAAAACAGTGAAATCGCCCTCGAACTCTTCTGTCTCTCCTGCACTCGAGACGGTGACGGGAGCTGAGCTCCACTGAAAGGCTTCTTTCCTATTGGTTGTCGCTCGCGAAAATCGCTTCTCATTTGCATAAAGTTGAAATTTAGTTGCTGTGTGTGGTTGTTAAAGGGGTGATGAACTGAGAAATCAAAGTTTCCTTGAGCTTTTGACATATAAGAGATCATCATACTATAATAATATCCTGTAAGTTTCAGAACTGAAAACTACCTTGTTAGTCCAATAAAAGCTTTTATAGACACCAGGCTCAGCAAACGACTCGTTTTTCAAAGTGGGGAACAATGACGTCAAAGAGGATAAAACACCGCCTCCACAAAAGAAGATCAACGCCTACTTCAGCACGGCCTCTTTAGCCCCGCCCACCGATTCGCCCAAACATGCTAAATAACATAGGACGACATGATAAATGCTAAACCGGATCGAGCTACTTCCAAGCAATAAACATGCTGTTTACTAAATATTGTGCAGCGCCTGTTTGTGGAAGAAGACAGTCTGCATAAGCTTCCTTCGGATTCCAGCATGGTTAAACTTTATTAAATCAGTCAATCACAATTTCTTGACACGGATCTGCCAGCAACATGTAAGTAACCATGTGTATTCTAATGCCTGATCTGCGATCAGTGATTTCGGTGTAATTATTCAAGTTCAGATATTTCTCTTAAAATCGTTCAATACTGTTTATGCATCAGCGACTAAACGATCAACTTCACATAATTTATCGTAGTATTATGAAAATAATCTTTTTTTAAACTGTTATTAAATTATATAGCCTACAGAAAGCGATCAAAGAACGATCCCTTTCGCCCAAGCTGTCAATCAAACAGCACAGCGCGAGCCGCGAGAGCTTATCTGGACCCTTACCAAACTCGTGATGAAATAATGACACTGTTACACTACACAACGAAGCTCTTACTGTGTACTCACATCGTGTTTGCATTGTGATTTGGTGTAAGCATTTGTGAGAGTGCAAAAATTGCGTTGCAATGATAAGATCTTTATTCACGCGATCAACAGACTGTCTGTCATCTGCTCAGTCAGTGCTCATCATGCTGCAACCTTTCATGTGATGGAATAGATTTAAATATAATGCTTTAAACGATACTTTTCACGATTTGTTAATCTCGATAGCTGTATTAGTAAAAACGTAGTACAAGTTTTCGAGAGAGTTCCTGTAATACTAGCTATTTCATTGCAAGCATGTCAGCCAATCACAGCAGTGGGCGTTTGCACTGCAGTCTTACAGCAGACACGCCCCTTAAAACGGAGCGTTCAAATCTGAGGCAGAAATCAGGCTTGGAAAAATGGCTTTTATTTATAAATTATGACAATTTTTTATGTAAAAATCATACTAACATTATAAGGGCACCCCAGGCAACATTATAAAATAATAAAACAATCCAGTTCATGACCCCTTTAAATAAAGTGTCTTGTGTTTATGTGCTCACTGCTCAGTGATATGTTAATAACAATATTAAAATTGAAAACAATATAAAAAAAAACTCACTGTTGTAGGTCTCGAAAGAAACTAATGCATTATGTCATGTAGATTACCTACATATTACACTTTTTAAAAATGAGACTCTATAAATTGAGGGGATGGGGGGCCTACAAAACCTCTCAGCCCCGGGGCCTAACATTAGGTTAAGGCGGCTCTGCCAATTTCTCTCCAAAACGGTACCAGTTTTAGTGTTTTGATAAATGAGAATCACTAATATTATCAGATTACCTCACCTAATGCACTGAAAAAGGCTAAGATAGTGAGCTAACACTAATTACACTGTAATTCCATGCTATTAAATATGTTACAATTTAAACGTAAATGCACATTATTCTATAAGGGTGGCATCATCCCTTACATTTTACACGGCTACATTTACTCACATTGTAATGCTGATAATATAATTTGTAAGGAAAATTGTGCATTAAATAGGGATGTTATAAACTTTTTTTAGTTATACAAACTTTTACAAAAGAAACAAACACACACAAATGCACGTCTCTTTGTAGTCTCGGCGAAGCGGTTTTATCAGCAGCATCCACACACACAAAAACAGTTGAACATGAAAAACGTTTTTGCGCAAGTGGACTTGCCAAATGAAGACGATTGTATGAAATGGATCAATAAAAAAAACGAGCTGTATACAGTTTATTAACGAGCTGTAGCCACGCACTGACAGAAATGCAGTTCAAGTTAACGCCATGGTTCATAAGGTGCACTGATACTGAATCTGGCTGCATGACGAGCGCGAGACGCGGCAGTGCACAGATCGTGACGCGCGTCTCTCTATATGTGATTATGAAGTAAATGGGAGCGGGAATTCACCGCATTATGAACTCGTCACGCAATACTACGTGGGAACGGATTGCGAAAGCGTGGGCACGGTTTATGAATTTGTGGGTACAGATTGCAAAAACTGAAGGCACAGTTAACTGAGAGCGCGGATTAGAAACTCGTGGGTACGGTTTATTAAACCGAGGGAACAGTTTGAGAATTCGTGAGTACTGTTTATGAACTGAGCGGACGGATTGCAAAACCGTCGCCACGGATCGTTTTCACGGATCGTTTTTTTACTCACACAGGTGACTTCCCAGGCTTCGTATCCTCCCTTAATGCTGACTTCTGTTGACTTGGGACAAGGAAACGACGCATTTTAAAGCTAATACTCACACACAATTACCGAGATCAATAGAGCTGCATACAGTTATTTTTTCTTTGCGTGTCGCGCCTCCCCTGTGGCTCTTTGGCGCCCCCCAGGGGAGGCGCGCCTCACCTATTGAAAACCGCTGGCTTAAAGCATACATAAATTAAATACAACTAATTTCATTAGTCAATACTGGTGAAGGGGGTGGATTGGAATCCACTGCTGCTTCAATGTATATGTGATGAGTGATTATAATCAAGGTATTAATCAATATTTTTCGTTCTAAATATCACATGAGTTGAATGACTTCTCTGGAGATTTTACTTTGTTATAGAAGTTACCAGTGTGACTACTGAAATGTTCTTTTCATGTATTCTTTAATGTCTGTATTTGATATTTGAATGTAGTAACATTGCTTGCCTATTTACTATTTACATTGCTTGCCCATTGCTTCCAGGAATTAAATAGGGAACTGTTTTGTGTTTGAGAAAGGTCTTAAATAAAGGAGATCAAGTGTAATTTATTCACAATTTATTAACATCTAATTTCCTTAATAAAGGTTTAAAAGTGATGTGTAAAAGCGATTTAGGTAAAACTGTTGAAGTTTTAAATTATTATTAGTTGATTTGTGATTGACCAATGAGAATGCTCCGTCATCACGCGCTGTGTATGTGGACGCGCGCGCGCCTGTGTAACGAGAAAAGAGAGAACTGAACGTAAAGGAGAGAAGACGTGATCTCCGTGATCGAAGATAACATTATATAGTTAAGAGAAAAGTAGAAACACCCGTTAATTTGATTCATTTCATATTGTAAAGTGTATGGAGTGAATGTTATTGAGTCACATTTTACTCCGGTGAGTCAGCATAACCTTATAAATGGAAAAAGTTAATGTATAAACTTAATAACACGATGAAAAAATATTAATTTGTTCGATCAAACAATGCTTAATTCCATTTTCATGTCGCATTTCAACCGTCTGGGTATAGTGAACCGCGTGGGTGTTCCTCGTTCACTGACGCCATTGCTGGCCGTGCGTGCCTGCGAGACGCGCCTGGGTGAAAGCAAAAGGCGATTAATATAGAGGTAAATGATTAATATAGGATTAAAAGTTCTTGTGGAAACAATATTGCTATGTTCTATTGTTTAATTTTACTATTTCATTCTATATTACTATAAGTGTGGTCATAGTGAACCGCGTGGTTATTCCTCCATTTCAGTTCACCGGCGCCATTATTGGTCACATGCGCCTGCGTGAGAAAGATCAAATGCGATTGTTCTAGAGGTAAATTAGTGTAATTTATCATTTCTTGAAAAAATGATATTTGTATGTTTAATTGTTTGTTTTGATTGTTTCGATCTTTGATGTGAAATTATTTCTGAAATCACTAAATGAGTGCTCTGGTCTGTGAACAGGCCAGGTTTTTTCTTCTTCCCTGTATTTCTATTTTTTTCCTTGGTTCCACGGATTGTGATCTTCTGCGACATCCCTTGAAATTTCACGTTTGATGGCGGGCCACCCGAATCTGCTACAGAGAAAGGACGATTCACAAAGAAGAGGACAATATCCTTTCTTTCATTCTCCAGTCTTGCTTGTTAAGCAAGACAATTACTATTTAGAGACTATTAAGTTCCCTGTCGATTTTGACTGACAAATACAGGGACTGATAGGAAACTGATCCGTGTTTTTTGAAGAGCACTGAACACTCTTTATGGTGTATGGTTACCCATAACCAAATTTGATTGAGATCCTTGCTTGATTAAACCATTGATAATTGTGACGTGTTGAGAAAAAACAAAGTGTTTTTAGAGAAAGAAAGAAACCACTCCATTATTTGCATTTTATTTTATTTCTTTTTGTCATTTCAATCACCTGTCTGTGTATGTTTTTGGGGTAAAAGAAGAGTGCACTCAAGGGGAGATTTTCATGCTGAACTTTGTGTATTATTGTCTTATATTGTAACTACCTTTCCCCCAATTCTGTTTATTATTTTCACTGTAAATCAAATTACATACCAGTTCGTATCTAACTTGTGTTGTCTGTTGTTTCTCACCACAACCCGCTACCTCCTTTACGAATTTTAAAATCTTCTGATAAATCTAATTGCACCAACAGCAATTCATTTAATTAATTAATTGTTAAATTCTTAGACACCGGTTACAGAGAGAAAAAGAGAGAGAGAGAACCACTGTGATTTTATATTATATTATATAATTTATATACTTTTAAAGAATAGAATGATTTATGTAAGATGGATTTTATTATTTTTGTTTATCTAAAACAATTGGTTTCAGTAGATATTTTTATAACCATTTCATTTATATACTTATAAAGAACAGAATGTTTTTAGAGACTTAGAGACTTTTTTATTAAGACTTTTAATAATGTATTGAATTTAATAAAAAAAAAAAAAAAAAAAAAAAAAACATTTTATAAAGATGTCATTTAAACTTTGCCCTAACACAATGTTTCATTCTGATCGCTGAATAAACCCTAGGAGTCAGAGACCGTCAGGTGGTTCTGTAAGAGAGAACCACTCTGTGATTTTATATTATATTATAAGCAATTAATTTATATACTTTTAAAGAACAGAATGTTTTTCAACTTTAGTTAAATTAGCAAGATAACCATTTTAATGTATACCCTTATAAAGAACGGAATGTTTTATGTAATATGATTTTTATTCTTTTGTTTATCAAAAACAATTGGATCAATAAGATATTTATTTTATAAGCATTTCATTATATACTTTTTATAAAGAACTGAATGGTTTTCAACTTAAGTTAAATTAGCAAGATAGCTATTTTATCTTATACACTTATAGGCCTAAAGAACAGAATGTTTATGTAATATGATTTTTTTTATTCTTTTGTTTATCTAAAACTGAATTAAATAGTTTCAGTAGATTTTTAGTAAGATATTGTATATTATTTGTGTGAAATATAAAACATGATAAGGGTAACTCTCTTTTTCTCACTTTCACTGTTACCTCAGGAATGTGGAGGGGATCATGTCAGAGGACGCACACACACACACACACACACACACACACTCTTCTCACTTTCCACAAGGCCCACAATGGACCCTGGAATGCGGAGGAAATGCTGACACACATATCTTATATATATATATATATATATATATATATATATATATATATATATATAACAGCGCCTTCAAACTTTGTCAAATCCATAAATTATTTTAACATCCTATTCAAAAACACATGATCTAGGGATAAAAAGGTTCAAATAGGGCAAAACTTTCTGTCAGAACCACATGATCAAAGACTAGCAAGGACAATAGGGCAAACCATAACAACATATGCCGGATAGACACCGGAAGGTCAACCTGTCAAAACCACATGATCGACGGATAGGAAGGGGCAATAGGTCAATCCATAACAATACAGACCGGAAGGGCGACCGGAAGGTCAACCAGAAAGGTCAATGACAACCGGAAGCCATCAATCATTTTGACACATGGTATAGGGTATACACTACTACTCATAACATCTTAGTTGATAATTCAATATACTTTATTTTTGACAAAACATCCCATGTTACGGTAGTGACTGCACATTTTTGGTAGTGACAGTAATGTTTTGGTAGTGACCACAATACTTAGTTTGCCATGGCTGAATCAGACTGTCCACATTTTATGTTAATATAAATAAATAACTATGATGCACATATGCAGTCAGTACATATAGCAGACACACATCCAGGCCCGGACTGGCCATCGGGAGCACCGGGAGAATTCCCGGTGGCCTGCCGACTAATTTGGCCTGCTGCCAGCCAGCGTTATTTTTTTGTTTTTTTATTTTTATTTATTATTATAATTTTTTTATACTACTACCTTTACCAGTGTCCAGTGATCATTTTCGAATTCGTTATTCAATAAAATTATTATAAAATAAAATCATGAATCTTGACTGGCAAGGCTATGATTCCACTTTAAGCCTCAGCCAAACGGTTAAACAGAAAATGTGAGCAGCACCCGATGCTGGAGAGAAAACAGCAAGGTGGAGCAGAGAGGGAAAGGACAACGAAAAAGAAAGCACTCCAAGAACAAGCAGCAAAATGTTGCAAAATGAATGACCTGTTCAGGGTTTCAAGGAGCCTACAGGTCAGTTTCATCTGTAAATACTGTACTTTTTTCTTCGTTAACTTAGTATTCTTAGTATTGAAATGCTAGCAAATGTAAGCGGTAGCGCCCCTATTACTATCGTCATTCAAAATACTCTATGCTTAAGGAGATTAATATTATTTAGTGTAAAGTTACATTAGTAATTTAGCAGACAAATATTAACATTTATGTGGTCTGGGAGCAGGGAGACAGGAGTGATAGTGCAGACATCAACAAAAAAGAATGCAATAACATTTTATTAGACAATTTAGAAAATTATATCTGCCCATTTGTGAGGTGTAAAACTTTTTTCCAATTTTATTTCTCTTTTTTTTTTTTTTTAATCAAATGAAGGTGGAGACAGTCAACCTAGCACTAGCTGTGGTGCAATGATCACACATTCAGCCAGGGAGTGAGATGACATGTAGAAGCAAAAATAAGATTTTTTCTTTTTTAACATATTGTATGAAATATAGTGTTGCTAAATGTTGGATATTTAAGTAATTTTAAGATGAAAACAACAACATTTTGTCATAAATATAATACTTTGATTTTTTACTAAAATAAATGTAGATTCTGGGCAAACAAATTATAATAAGGTGGTTGTTTTATACTAAGGTGGAGACAGTTATGTTTGTATCATGAGGTCAGAACAAGTGACAGGTGAAGAAGAGACAGGTACAAGAAAAATACGCACACTTCATACATGCATACATACATGCATATATATATATATATACTGTATATATATACATTATATATATATATGTGTGTGTGTGTGTGTGTGTGTGTTTTATAGTCTAAACTGTTTGCGTGAAGCATTGTAAAGTCATTTAATTTTAATCATTGTTTTCTTAGCTTCTAAAATGCATAGCTAGCATGTGTCAAGATAACAGAGCAGGTTTTATCAAGACTGTCTTCCCTTATCACAACATTGATATTTAGTTAAGTTTGTTCTTAGTTTCACTTTCATGGACTTTTACTTAGGCTAGTATTCATTGGCTCCTTTGTTCAGCTCCCACTACTCGTTCATCTCCATGGTTACTAATATGATATTGTCTGTATATAATTTCAGTGTTCATCGTCCTGTCTCGTTAATGCGTTATGGTGTTTATCTGTGAGTTTCATCATCTGTGAGCTATATTAAAAAAAAAAAAAAACTTTACCCTTTACTCTTTATTGTGATCGTGATCCCGACAACCCGTGGCAGATGTAAAACCGTGTCATAACAGCAAAATCATAATTTATGTATTAATAAAGAACCCATTTTAATAGTCAGGTCTCTCCCCTTTCTTATTTAAATAAACAGTTTTTTATTTAAGTAAAAATCTATCTAGGCATATATTTGATCTGTTCTGTGTTTTCAGTAAATGCCACATGATAGGAAATGCACAAGAGAAAGGGGTTTCCCGCTGTTCTGATGTTAGCAGCAAACATACTGAAGCATAAAGGCAAGACACTGAGTCTGAGGCTAAAGACTTTGCCATTTGCCACACAATACATTTACAAGAATATATAAGAATATGATCCAACATTGACTTTATCACACAGCTGCAACATTCACTTCCACACAGTTCAGTAAGCTTTCACAGAATAATTATTACATTTTAATGTGGTGATTCATTGTTACTCATGCACATCTGCTTTGATGGGCTCCTGTAAAGCAAAAGTGGAGATATGTCCAGATGGATATTCAAAATGTGCAAGTACTACAGCAGAACAATCAACTGGTCAGTCCAGTGCGATGTGGAAATCTGCTGTAATAATTTACTGAAAGTGATAGTATCGCTGGAGAGAAAGTATATTTGTGGATCTTTTCACATGACTGTAAATGTTGGAACTGTTATTATCCTATTATATGGTTAATAATTAACCCTCATGTGGTGTTCAAAATCCTATAACACCTATGGTGTTCCCGGTCAAAAATGACAGGCCTATAAAAAATAGCTTATAAATCACTCATTTAACCACATTTTCACCCAATCTTGGATTCAATCTTTTTGTCAACTTGTTTTCTGTCAATTAGGACTGGTTTTATATTTCTATTTGCATCTAATTAATTGTGGGCCTCATTTATCTGAGAGTAGGCATCTAATTTTTTAAGTAAAAAAATCATTATTTTTGAGGAAATATTAAAAAAATATGAAAAAATATTGGTTCTGTTGATCACACTAGTCTTCTTTAATGGTTCACCAGGAAGTTTGTTTTGAAAAACTTTTATTTTGTAAAAAATGGCACATAGTCACACTTGTGGTGTTCCCGGTCAAAAATGACAGACCTATAAAAAATAGCTTATAAATCACTCATTTAACCACATTTTCACCCAATCTTGGATTCAATCTTTGTATTAACTTGTTTTCTTTCATTTAGGACTGGTTTTATATTTAATTTTCAAACAGTTTAATTGTAGGAGTCATTTATCCGAGCTTATGCACCTCAGTTTTTGAGTGAAAAAAGCATTATTTGTTAATAATTTTGGCAATATTGAGAAAAATATTTTTAAAAACTGCACTGTTGATCACACTAGTCTACTTTAATGTTTAACCAGGAAGTTTCTTTTGAAATGATTTTATTTTGTATAAAATGGAACAGTGTCACACTTGTGGTGTTCCCGGTCAAAAATGATCGGCCATTAAAAAGTTAATGTAGAAGATCACAAAACACAGCACTTATATTTTGCAATGCTTTTATTTTGAGAAAAGGGGTGCACAGTAACACTTGTGCTGTTCCTTGACAAATCTAACCATTGTGACATACAAGAAAGAACACATTAACGCTGTCATATAGAGAACACAAATCAAACACTTCTTTCAGTTTTCCAAATTATGAACTAACCAAAACAACAAACACCAGGTCTCTGTGTAAACTCATGCAAATGACTAACAAAAGCATTTTAAGGTAACTTGCAATTGGTCATTTTGTGCCACTTATGCACATGACTGACAACAGCATAATCTATGTGCCTTGCAAATGTGCGCTCTGCATTTGAAACAGACAGTGCTTGTTTGCACATATTTTGGGGCACACAAAGTGCATCTCTTCCTTTTCTTTCCTCTGCCTGTGACAGTTGAAGGACCTGGTGCTGCTGTTGGTTCTGGTGTTTGTATGTGTGTGTGTGTGTGTGTGTGTGTGTGTATGTGTGGCATACATGTATCCATGCATGCACATGTCCAATGGCTCTATGTCTGCAAGCACACATATACATATGTGAACATGATAAACATGCTCCTGACAACTAAATTTTTCTCTAATTGTCAGTCTCCCCCATTCACTTTCAATGACCAGGAGCTCGGATAAATGACTTCTACAATTAAACCGTTTGAAAATGAAATACAAAACCAGTCCTAATTGAAAGAAAACAAGTTGATAAAAAGATTGAATCCAATTTTTGGTGATAATATAGCATAACAAGTGTTCTCTTACGAGAGGTTCTCTCGTATTGCGTAAGTTGCTTACGCATCGGGAAAGTCTTCTTTCTTCGAGATCTGAAGCCAAAAAATTATCCTTAATTTTGTATTCATTGTCAACGCAGTGCAGCAGCCGGCAGACCTAGGCAGGCTGTATAAGCGTGCTCATTGGCTGCTCGGCGGCAACTGCTTAAGCCTATCAGTGAGCGCTCTTCGCGCCCTCCACACCCTTCTAACCGTCAGAATGGGTGTGGCCAGCGTGTATATATTCAGCGCTCACAGGCTAAAAATTCTGATTTTCTTGTCTTCAGCGAAGCTCTTCGCATCGCTGGATCTTGAGAGCCGCAGCCGTTGAAACCAGCGACCAGCAAGCCTAGGACAGCGCCTGAAGAAGCCGGCCGCCTTCGCCGCCTTCAGCCTCCGTGCCTGCTACGCTATCCGGCGTCATATCCTTTTACTGCTGTGTGTTCGCCTACTCTGCAACACACTCTCTCTCTCTATCTAAAAGAGCGCGGGGCGTTTTTCTCAAAACGCCCCGTTTTTCATGCGGCTCGTGCCGCGCCCCGCTCAGCAACGGAGACCGCCATCTCATCTGCGCTCTCTGCCTGGGCCGTGAGCACGCTGCCACCGCACTCTCTACGGGCGGCTGCCCTGAGTGCGAGGAACTTTCAATGTCGACCCTGCGGGCTCGACTTGAAGTGTTCGATCAAGGGGTCGCTCCGCCCATCCCTGCTGGGCCGCGCAAAAAGAAGCGCCGCTCACAGCGACCGCCGGAGACCGACCAGGCGCCCAGAAGCTCGCCGGATCTTTTCCCTCGAGCTTCTCTCTCGCCTTCCCCGCCCCCCCCCCCCCCCTCCCGGCCGCGCAGCCGCCGCGTCAGGAGATGAGGCGAATGTGATAGATACCCGTACTCTCTACGGGCGGCTGCCCCGAGTGCGAAGAGCTTTCAATGTCGACCCTGCGGGCTCGACTTGAAGTGTTCGATCAAGGGGTCGCTCCGCCCATCCCTGCTGGGCCGCGCAAAAAGAAGCGCCGCTCACAGCGACCGCCGGAGACCGACCAGGCGCCCAGAAGCTCGCCGGATCTTTTCCCTCGAGCTTCTCTCTCGCCTTCCCCGCCCCCCCCCCCCCCTCCCGGCCGCGCAGCCGCCGCGTCAGGAGATGAGGCGAATGTGATAGATACCCGTACTCTCTACGGGCGGCTGCCCCGAGTGCGAAGAGCTTTCAATGTCGACCCTGCGGGCTCGACTTGAAGCTTTCGACCAAGCTGTCGCTCCGCCTGTCCCTGCCGGGCCGCGCAATAAGAAGCGCCGCTCGCAGAGACCACCGGAGACTGTTGTGACTGAGGAGCTCGCCGGAACCCCTCCCTCGAGCTCTCTCGCCCTCTCCCTCCCGGCCGCTCAACCGCCGGCTCTCGCCCGCGCCACGTCAGGAGATGAGGCGAATGTGATAGATACCCGTACTCTCCCTCTGTTCGAGCCGTGCAACTGCGCCGCTCTCAAGGGATGGCAGAAGCGGACGGTCTCGGAGCGAGTCTCCTCTCCCTCTGTTCGAGCCGCGCAAACTGCGCCGCTCACAAGGGATGGCAGGAGCGGACGGTCTTGGAGCTCTCTTTACGTTACAAGAAAGCTACTCCGGACTATAACCTCCATTTCTCACACATTTCTCAGTCCCCTCTTAAGTTCAGGCGACTGGAATTGTTACTATCGCAGTATACGAGCCTGTTATAAATACACGCTCGCCTGCAAGCAAACGCCGTGAAAAGCGAAAGCTAATGTATTCTCCCCTGTGGCTCAGTGGTGGAATCTTAGACTTTCACGCTAGAGAACCGGGTTCAATCCCGGTTCTCGCGGCTGATAAAATGTATGCTGTTCGCTTCTCCGAGCTCGCGGCCAGTTTTTCTTACATACAGAAAGCAAGCCCGCTCTCTCCCTTGTTGGGCCGCGCAGATTGCGCCGTTCACAAGGGTTGACAGAGCGGACGGTCACGAGCAACGTTCAGCGCGCGCCTCACTCACCGGCGAAAAGAGAAGAGAGTGTGTTCGTCTCGCTACGGCCGGACAACCGCCAATTCTCACACATTTCTCAGTCCCCTCTTAAGTTCAGGTGGCTGGAAATGTTACTATTGCAGTAAACGAGCCTGTTTTAAATACACGCACACCTGCAAGCAAACGCCGTCACAAGGCATGATGACGCTAACCGAAAGCTAATGTATTCTCCCCTGTGGCTCAGTGGCGGAATCTTAGACTTTCACGCTAGTGATCCGGGTTCTCTCGCGGCTGATAAAATTTATGCTGTTCGCTTCTCCGAGCTCGCGGCCAGTTTTTCTTACATACAGAAAGCAAGCCCGCTCTCTCCCTTGTTGGGCCGCGCAGATTGCGCCGTTCACAAGGGTTGACAGAGCGGACGGTCACGAGCAACGTTCAGCGCACGCGCCTCACTCACCGGCGAAAAGAGAAGAGAGTGTGTTCGTCTCGCTACGGCCGGACAACCGCCAATTCTCACACATTTCTCAGTCCCCTCTTAAGTTCAGGCGGCTGGAAATGTTACTATTGCAGTAAACGAGCCTGTTTTAAACACACGCACGCCTGCAAACAAACGCCGACGCGACGCATGAGGTCGCTTTTTATATGCTCGCGCTAACCGAAAGCTAATGTGTTTTCCCCTGTGGCTCAGTGGCAAAATCATACGCTTTCACGCGGGAGATCCGTGTTCGATCCCAACTCTCGGGGCAGATAAACTTTTATGCTGCTTGCTTCTCAGAAAGCGAACCCGCCTCTCGCACCACACCTACTCGTGGTGCTCGAGTATTTATGAGCGTCTAAACACGGGAGAAGAAAAGACGGTTAAGTCCCGCAGCGCTGCGACTGGACCACCGTCGAAGCTTCACGCTCTGTCAGTCCCCGTTGCCACGGCTACTGCAGCTGTTCACATCGCAGTCAATGAGCCGGCATATCTACCCGCTCGCCTGCGCGCAACCGCCGTTCTCACGGCAACCCAGAGAAATCTCAAAAGAGCATAATGTCTGGTTGCACGGCTCACGCCGTATGTGTTTCAAGTACAGTGAATGTGCCCACGTTTCTGTGCTCACCCCTGTACACAAGCACTATACATCCCGTGTCTCTCACAGAGCCCACTCTCATAAAGCAGGCAAAAGCTGCTTTAGTGTTAAAAGTAGGTCACGTGTCCACTTCTCCGTGCCCACACCTACTCACTGCTCGCTCTGTCACACGGCCTCGCACGACCGGTCATGTTTTGAATGTAAGTCCTGTGCCCGCCCTCGAGCGCTCACACATACTAACGAACATTTTTGCCCCCGACGCTGCCATTGCGCGTCGTGCCTCACACTATATGTTCCCCGTCCAAAGCCACCGGGACACTGTGTGTAAAACGGCCAGCTATCGCTGCGTGCGATCCGCCGTATCTAAGCACCAAGAGCGCACGCGCCGCGCCGCCCCTCCGTTTCGAGCTCTCGAGCCCGCGATGCGCGGCGATCGGAGCCCGGAGGCCATTCTGCCCCTGGCTGCATACGCAAAAGCGTGGGAAGCTATTCCAGGCGCATCAGAATGGGTGCTAAGCACAGTATAAATGGGCTATACTCTGCAGTTCGCTCGCCGCCCTCCGCGCCTTCAGGCGTGTACCGAGACGAGAGTGAATGGAGAAGTAGCTCATCTACTTGAGTCAGGCTTTTTACAGCCGTTATTTCCTCGTTTCCAAGAAGGACGGAGCTCTCAGACCGATTTTGGATCTGAGACTTCCGGCCGGACAGCACCGTACCTCTCAAAACATTTCAGAGTTTACTGGGTTGTATGGCCTCAGCCGCAGCAGTGCTTCGGCTGGGTCTTTTACGAATGCGCCCGCTACAACACTGGCTGAATGCCCGAGTGCCTCACAGAGCGTGGGCTTCCGGCGGTATCCGAATCAGAGTGACTCAGAGCTGCGTTTCAGCATTGAAGCCCTGGTTAGCGGCCGCCTGGTACCGGCGGGGAGTGACGATGGGAGCTATCTCACACCGCAAAGTTATCTCGACGGACGCTTCCACCTCAGGTTGGGGCGCTCTGTTCGAGGGCAAACCGGTTTTTGGCCTGTGGTCAGACCGGGAAAAATGCCTCCACATAAACTGTTTGGAGATGATAGCGGTCGAGAACGCGCTCAAGCGCTTCCTCCCGTTCATACAGGACCACCATGTGCTAGTCCGCTCGGACAACATGTCCGTGGTATCCTATGTGAACCGACAGGGCGGTGTCAGATCCAGGAATCTGTGCAAGCTGACAGAACGCCTTCTCGTGTGGGCTTACCGCTCGCTGCGCTCGCTGAGAGCCGCGCACGTGCCGGGCCACCTGAATGTCGGTCCAGACAGACTGTCCAGGGACAACATTCCCCCGGGAGTATGGTCCCTGCACCCCCAGACAGTCCAGTTTCTCTGGCGCCTATTCGGCAGAGCGGAAATAGACCTCTTTGCGTCGCAAGACAACGCTCACTGCCCGAAATTTTACTCGAAGAGCGAGGACGCGCTGTCCCAGACATGGCCCAGCCTCCCGCTGTATGCTTTTCCTCCGATCTCCCTGTTGCCACAGGTCATTTCGAGGATCAGAGAAACG
This sequence comes from Squalius cephalus, assembly GCA_022829025.1. Classification (NCBI taxonomy): domain Eukaryota; kingdom Metazoa; phylum Chordata; class Actinopteri; order Cypriniformes; family Leuciscidae; genus Squalius; species Squalius cephalus. Next base: position 38,396,734 of record CM040799.1, read on the forward strand.
CACCACTCAGTGCTTCTGATAGCCCCGCGTTGGGAAAACCAAACTTGGTACCCAGAGCTGGTGAGGCTGTCGCACTCACCCCCGTGGCCGATTCCGGTGAGAAGGGATCTCTTCTCCCAAGCCGGTGGATCGATCTGGCATCCCCATCCAGAGCGTTGGTCTCTGCATGCATGGGTGATCAACGGATACCCGTTGGCCTGTCAGAAGGGGTCGTGAACACGATCACACAGTCTAGAGCCCCCTCTACGAGATGGCTCTACGCGTCTAAATGGTCGGTGTTTTCCAAATGGTGCGCTACTAAAAACTTGGATCCACACGCATGCGGGGTCCCGCGGGTGCTCTCCTTCTTACAAGAGCTGTTGGAAAAGGGAAGGTCCCCTTCCACGCTCAAAGTATATGTGGCGGCTATTGCAGCGTTCGTGGAGACGACGCGCGGCCGGGCAATAGGAAGGAATGAGCTCATTATCCGCTTCCTCAGAGGAGCTAGACGGATGAATCCCCCGCGGCCCCCCTCGGTTCCTTTCTGGGATCTGTCCTTGGTCCTGGCGGCCCTGAAGGCTTCTCCCTTTGAACCGCTCGAATCCGTGGATTTAAAGTACCTGTCGCTTAAAACCGTTTTTCTGATAGCTCTGTCTTCAGTTAAACGTGTGGGGGATTTACACGCGCTATCTGTTAGCCCTGCATGTCTTGAGTTCGGACCAAACGACTCCAAAGTCGTTCTCAGACCGAGACACGGTTACATCCCCAAAGCGATTGGAACCCCTTTTAGGGCACAAGTAATTTCCCCTTCGGCTCTGCCAGCATCCGATAATGGGGACAGTGATAACCTCCTATGCCCTGTCCGGGCGCTGAGAGTTTACATCACGCGCTCCGCCGCTTTCAGGCGTTCAGAGCAGCTCTTTGTTTCCTTCGGCGGACGCACCAAGGGCATCGCCGCCTCGAAACAGAGCCTGTCCAGGTGGATAGTGGACGCGATTGCAGCAGCTTACGCCTCCAAACACCTGCAGTGCCCTCTGGGCATCAGAGCCCACTCTACTAGAGGCATGGCCTCGTCGTGGGCCTGGTCCAGCGGAATTTCTATCCACGATATTTGTATGGCGGCGGGCTGGGCCTCCCCATCAACATTCGTGAGGTTTTATAACCTGGAAGTTCCCGCCCCTACAGGCTAAATTATTGTCAGTTTAAGTGACATGTATGTTCTGCCCAGTCTCTCATGTGCAGACTACGTTCACACTCTGGCGATACTTCTGGTATGATACTTAAGGTGAAGTGTTCTAACTCAGACCGGCTGGTCCATTCTGTTTCTCATTTCCCTTTTACGCGCTGTTTTGCCGGTGCTGGCCCGCGCTGCCGGCCGCCCGTATTCCACTTGTGGCGCGTGGGTTTATTCCCTTCATGTAAGACCGACTATGTCGCTCTTCTACTACCCTAATAAGTGCTTATGTACTGTATGGGCTCGCTCTGCCGGCCCTACTGTTTGCACTACTATATGATTATAGACCGGCCGCGCCGCTCTATTTTATATACTGTATGGAGTGCTTGTACTGTGCTGGCCCGTCTCTCTGACCGGCCGCCTATTCCAGCAGAATGTTTTCCCCGATCTCCCCGGGATGCATGTACTGGATGCTCGGCGCACACGGCGCTGACAAGGGGTTCCCGATGCGTAAGCAACTTACGCAATACGAGAGAACCTCTCGTAAGAGAACGTACTCGGTTACTAATGTAACCTCGGTTCTCTCTAGAAGAGGGAACGAGTATTGCGTAACCTGCCGTGTCGCGCCACGAGCTTTTGCACTTCAGACTGCGAAAACCAGAATTTTTAGCCTGTGAGCGCTGAATATATACACGCTGGCCACACCCATTCTGACGGTTAGAAGGGTGTGGAGGGCGCCAATGAGCACGCTTATACAGCCTGCCTAGGTCTGCCGGCTGCTGCACTGCGTTGACAATGAATACAAAATTAAGGATAATTTTTTGGCTTCAGATCTCGAAGAAAGAATGCTTTCCCGATGCGTAAGCAACTTACGCAATACTAAAACCGAGTACGATTTATAAGCTATTTTGTGTAGGCTGGTCATTTTTGACCGGGAACACCACAAGTGTGACTCTGTGTCATTTTGTACAAAATAAAAGCATTTCAAAAGAAATTTCCTGGTTAAACATTAAAGTAGACTAGTGTTATCAACAGTGCAATTTATTTTCATATTTTTCTCAATATTGCCAAAATTATTAACAAATAATGCTTTTTTCACTCAAAAACTGAGGTGCATAAGCTCGGATAAATGACTCCTACAATTAAACTGTTTGAAAATTGAATACAAAACCACTCCTAATTGAAAGAAAACAAGTTGATAAAAAGATTGAATCCAATTTTTGGGGATAATATAGCATAACGAGGGATTTATAAGCTATTTTGTGTAGGCCTGTCATTTTTGACCGGGAACACCATAGGTGTAACAAGGTGAAAAAAACAACACAAAAAAAGTAAAAAAAAATAAAAATAAAAAATTTGGACAAGTTGTTATAGTCTCTGTGAACAAAGTCACTAAGTTTCAGTTCAATGCGATAACATTAACTAGTATTTTCAGGAAAAAGAAAATCTTCTCCAGTCAAAAATGACATGAACACCACATGAGGGTTAAATAATCCAAACAAACAATAATAATACACACGTTATTGTTCATAAGACGTACAATATCAAGTGTAGTCGAAAAGAGTGTAAAGCTCGAACAGCATGAAAAGAAGCTTATGAATTAATCAAGTGCTTTCAGAGAGTTTTATTGTTTAAAAAAAAAAAAAAATTGTGATGAAATTGACAACCCGATCTCACGGCAATTCGTACAAATTCTACGAGATGGCTAATTCTTACGAATTCATACAACCTCACTCGTTCAAATTTATACGATTTTTACTAAATCGTACATATTTTACGAGTTGCCAAATTCGTTAAAATTTTTTTATAGAATGTAATTGTAATGATTTAGTCCACTGGAGGCAAGCTGAAGTGAGAACCTAAATGCAATTTATTAACAAAAAGTGATCAAACATAAAACAAAGGAATGACACGAGCATGAAACTGGAAACTCAGAACACCGACAAGAAACATTCAATACACAAGACACAGGGCAAACATGAGGGCTTAAATACACAGACTAATAACAAGACAAGGAACACCTGTGAACAATGATCAGACGATTAACCAATGACAAGACACATGGCAGGATCACTGGACAAACAGAGAATCACATGACAAGACACAGAAACATGACCATGACAAGAACAAGAAACAAAACCCAAAACGTGACAGTAATAAAGAATTACAGAAAAACATTACTGTTTTAAAAAGTGTGTTAAACTGCTGTAATAAAAGATTTTTACATGCCTGTATATTAAACATCTTCCTCAGTTAATTCTGTGAGTGACTGGAAACTTCAGTTTCTTTTGGTGGTTCAACTAATAAGGTTTAAGTCAAGGTCGAAATGCTTAAAAATAATATGACTATAATTTGCAGCTGCTTTTATTCAGAGAGACTGCAAAATTGTCAATGTCATCTAACGTTGCAGATTTACATGTGCATTTTAATATCTGAAATCATCACATATATTGTGGCACAAAAGACTTGTTTATGAGTTTAAGTTTTGTTCAAAGTGATTATTTCTGTGTTGTTGAGGAGACAAAGACCAATGGCACTAAAAAATTATTAGTTTAGTATGCATATATATATATATATATATATATATATATATATTAGGGTGCATCAAAAAACACAATTCTTGAATTTTGATATGACTGGGTGCTAAAAGTGTTCCAATATATGTAGAAACAACACATGCAAAATATTTTTCCAGTACATGATGATTTAGGGGTGCCACCGCACATCTGTTTTTGTTGCATAAAGTGGTTAACAGTGCTCAATGGAGATCATGGAGATCTGAGGTAAACAATACTACAGCTCAAGAAAACTGAGGTGATCTTTCTGTTTGAGGTGATCTTTCTGTGTTGGGTATGTATTATTACATATTACTATCATATCTGTAGTTGTGTCTTTGTATACTTTGTATACTCATAAGTCATTTAAGTCATATTTATAGGTATTTGGTGCTCATTACATCTAGCTAACGTTAGCTAGCAACCGTTTGCTATCTATGTTAGCTAAGCTATTAAGCTTAACATCAACAGTATTCTAGAGTGGACAATGTCATATTCAGAGTATACAGTGGGGAGAACAAGTATTTGATACACTGCCGATTTTGCAGGTTTTCCTACTTAAGATGTCTGTAATTTTTTATCATAGGTACTCTTCAACTGTGAGAGATGGAATCTAAAACAAAAATCCAGAAAATCACGTATGATTTTTAAAAAATTAATTAGCATTTTATTACATGACATAAGTATTTGATCACCTACCAACCAGTAAGAAATTCCGGCTCTCACAGACCTGTTAGTTTTTCTTTAAGAAGCCCTCCTGTTCTCCACTCATTACCTGTATTAACTGCACCTGTTTGAACTTGTTACCTATATAAAAGACACCTGTCCACACACTCAATCAAACAGACTCCAACCTCTCCACAATGGCTAAGACCAGAGAGCTGTGTAAGGACATCAGGGATAAAACTGTAGACCTGCACAAGGCTGGGATGGCCTACAGGACAATAGGCAAGCAGCTTGGTGAGAAGGCAACAACTGTAGGCGCAATTATTAGAAAATGGAAGAAGTTCAAGATGACGGTCAATCTCCCTCGGTCTGGGGCACCATGCAAGATCTCACCTTGTGGGGCATCAGTGATCATGAGGAAGGTGAGGGATCAGCTCAGAACTACACGGCAGGACCTGGTCAATGACCTGAAGAGAGCTGGAACCACAGTCTCAAAGAAAACCATTAGTAAAACACTACGCCGTCATGGATTAAAATCCTGCAGCGCACGCAAGGTCCTCCTGCTCAAGCCAGCGCATGTCCAGGCCCGTCTGAAGTTTGCCAATGACCATCTGGATGATCCAGAGGAGGAATGGGAGAAGGTCATGTGGTCTGATGAGACAAAAATAGAGCTTCTTGGTCTAAACTCCACTCGCCGTGTTTGGAGGAAGAAGAAGGATGAGTACAACCCCAAGAACACCATCCCAACCGTGAAGCATGGGGGTGGTAGCATCATGCTTTGGGATGCTTTTCTGCAAAGGGGACAGGACGACTGCACCGTACTGAGGGGAGGATGGATGGGGCCATGTATCGCGAGATCTTGGCCAACAACCTCCTTCCCTCAGTAAGAGCATTGAAGATGGGTCGTGGCTGGGTCTTCCAGCATGACAACGACCCGAAACACACAGCCAGGGCAACTAAGGAGTGGCTCCATAAGAAGCATCTCAAGGTCCTGGAGTGGCCTAGCCAGTCTCCAGACCTGAACCCAATACAAAATCTTTGGAGGGAGCTGAAAGTCCGTATTGCCCAGCGACAACCCCGAAACCTGAAGGATCTGGAGAAGGTCTGTATGGAGGAGTGCGCCAGAATCCCTGCTGCAGTGTGTGCAAACCTGGTCAAGAACTACAGGAAACGTATGATCTCTGTAACTGCAAACAAAGGTTTCTGGACCAAAAATTAAGTTCTGCTTTTCTGATGTATCAAATACTTATGTCATGCAATAAAATGCAAATTAATTACTTAAAAATCATACAATGTGATTTTCTGGATTTTTGCTTTTTGCCTCTACATGCTTTGTAAGTGGGAAAACCTTAAAAATCTGCAGTGTATCAAATACTTGTTCTCCCCACTGTAGATGTCTCATGTGTATTGAGAGTAGCATTGTAGTTGTTACAGTAAATTAACAGGGTAAGGCCACGTGAACATGTCCCATTGACCTCCATTCATTTTGTCTATAGGACAAATGAATGGACAATCTTGAAAGTTGAATTCTGAGAAATGTCCAAGTTGCCCAAAGCGCAAACAAACAACTTTTACTTTGATAACCCTATAGAACATGTTACTGTATAAAAGGTCACTGTACTCAACATTTCCAGGTCAACCTTTTGGGAATTAGACAAAAAATTGCATATTTTTCGTAATTTCGCCAAAGTTCATGTGTTAGGTGGCACCCCTAAATCTCAATGAAATTCCTCAAAACTTTGCAAAAGTCATTTTTATGTTAATTGGAACAAAATGCAATGCCAGCCAAATTGATATTTTGAAATTAAAATTTCCCATTCAAATTTGATGCACCCTAATATATATATATATATATATATATATATATATATATATATAGATATAGATATATAGATATATAGATATATATAGATATATATTCAAGTTCAAGTATTTTTATTGTCTTTTCTCTCTCTATATGGGAAAAAGTGAAACAATGTCTCTGTAGCACCAGTAAAAAACAACATATATTACAAGACAACATATATCACATATAGCACACTTGAACAAAGACACATCTGGCAATAACTAATAATTAAATACAATAATGAGTAAACAGCAATGCCCTGGAAGTGTTAATCAAAAATATATAATTAGTTTAGCATTCTAGTATTTACTAATGAAATTAGTTGTATTTAATTTATGTATGTTCTAAGCCATTTATTAATATTAAGCTAAAAATGTGTTTTAATATCACTATTCGTAAGGATCATATGATCACTGTATGATATCAGTCTTTAAGATATTTAAAGTGTACCTGAAGTATACTTGCAATAGTTCCACTTTAGCACAATCAAATATACTTAAGTATATATTAAGTTGAACTTCAGCACTATTTCTGGATAACTAAAGTACACAAAGTACAAAAGTAGTTGTTCCAATTTAGCAGACTTAAGGTATACCAATTTAGTATACTAAAAGTAAACATTTTTGTACAAAAAGTACAGTATTTGTAGTATACTTAGCATAAAATAAATGTATTTGAATTTTAGTATATTTATTTTTCACTAGGGTGATATGATGCAAAGAAAAATAAACTTAATATTCTACATAGTTATTGTGATGGTCTATCTATTGGAATTTGCAGTTGTGAAACAGCATAGCATAAACTTTGTAAATCATTAATAAACCTTTATTTGAGAGTAAGATAGTGCAGTTCTAATTACACTGCATGGAGCTAAACATTTACATTTACACTTACATATTTGTCAGATGCTTTTATCTAAAGCGACTTACATTGCATTTCAAGGTACACATTTACATTCTTATCAGTTCTGATTAGATAAGTTCTGATAAGTCCTGATTGTCACGCCTCTGTTCAGTTAGTTTCATTTTCATAAACTTCTAGTTTCTTTTCAATTGTCACACGTGTCCCTTTGTTCTTTTTTCCCGCCACTCGTACTGTCATTATGAGTTCTGTGTTTCAGCTGTGTTTGATTATCATCTCGTTTGTGTTTGCTTTGTTAGAAGTTGATTTGTTTGTCTGCCTGTTCGGGTTGCCTTCGAAGTGGATTATTAAAGACTTTTTAAACTTGATCATCTTTTTCTTGTTCTTCCTTCAACCTTGTGTGACACTGATATTATATTGATATCACGGAAATGTTAACTGATTATTCACACATGTGTCTGTGACAGACATTGACTTTGTGCAGATAATGTTTCAGAGGCAAAAGTGCTATTGACTCCCTTGAGATCAATCAAATTGAAATACCTTGAAAGTGAGCCACGATTTACTGACCCCTTAGTTTGGTTCATTATGACACCTTCTTACTGAGGTCTTAAGGCCATTGCACACTGAGTCCGAAATTTTCGTATGCGTTTTTTCGTGTTCGTCAGCCTTAAAATTCGTCACGCACAGAAACCTTGCACACTGAGTCCGATGCGTATTTATTAAACGTTTGCGGAAAAAAACGCAAAAAATACAAAATGGATTCGTCAAGCAGTGAGGATGATTTTGTTGCCCTCTTTCTTCTTAAAAAGAGAAAAATAAAAAGAGGAAATATTGGGTCCATAAAAACCTGAGATTGCGCCGAGAGGAAGGAGAGTTTCACCTCCTTATTAAGGAGTTGCGAAATTATCCCGAACGATTCAAAATTTACCTCAGAATGTCAGTGGAATAGTTTGATGCTTTGCTAGCGATACTGGAGCCACATATTAAAAAGAAGACCACCAATTTCTGTGAACCAATCGATCCTGAACAGAGACTGGCAGTATGGACCCTTTTTACAGTCTGTCTGTGGTATGGACACACACACACACACACACACACACACACATACGGCCGGCGGAAGCGCTGGGCAGACAGAACAGCTGTATAGGTTATATTTTCCGAAATTTCGATCTGATTGAAAGGGGGGTGGCTCTGAATTGTCAAAAAACCTCTCAAAATACTGGCTATGGATGCAAAAAACGCAGAAAATCGAACCCGATCCGAATTTTTTTATTACGGACGAAAGTTTCGTAGACAGTGTGCAAGCGTGATTGACATAACGTGAGGTCGAATTTTTTTTTTAACGTGCGAAAATTTCGGATGCGATTTTCGGACTCAGTGTGCAATGGCCTTTACTGTGGTGATATTAGCAGGGGTGCACATGACTCTTTTGGTCTGGTTCTCAAGGGAGCACCTGGAGATGTTGCTTGGTACTCAGACTTTACGTGGCACACTTATCATACAAGCTCCTTAAGTGTAAAATAACACTATTTGCTCACTGTAGAAATTAAATATAGGTTCATCTTTGTTAATTTTATTAACATTAATGACACAGACAACAGAAGGAATTTTAGGCTGCTGTCACTTTAAGACCGAATGCACTGACCGAATATACTGGTACGCATCCGGTTTCTTTCTCAACTGTTCACTTATGACATAACCGAGAGAATACTTGCCAAGACGGGTATTTTGACAATATTATGTGCACGTGTCCGTTCAAGCGCAAGTAAACACGAAAGAGAAATCAATTCAGTGTTCGAGCCCTGTCTGAAACGTGCCTCTCTCTTTCACTCTCTGCATGTGCGCCATTCTTCGGGTGAGCCTAACTTCGGGTGTGTGAAGCTGTAAGCACAGATAACAGCACACGAGTCCCGATTCTCACCTCTTCTTTCGCATTTGAAGGCCCACTGTGTGTTACCGCGGTGCGATGAAGGCTGTCCCAATTTGAAGGGTCTTTCAAATGCATCCGACCTTCAGTGTTGCCAAGACTTGGGCTACTTTTAAGTTGTTGCAACGGGTAAAAAAATGTTTTACGTGGGTTGATTTCTACCCCCATTAGAAAGATTTTGGCGCTCCAACACCCCCAAAACACCCCCACATGTACAAATTCAGTGGAGAATTCGGCCGCTAGATGGAGAAAAACACATTGGGCTACTTTTGTTGCACAGACCTGGCAACCCTGCCTACCGTCCTTCTTTCTCCAGGCCACGAAGGATAGAATGAGTCGATTCTTAACAGCCTAGCCTATTATTGCTCGCCAGTGACGACAGGATTCTTTTTTTTTTTTAAGAAAATGGTGGTGGTGGGGGGGGGGGGGTTCTTTCTTTCTTAAAGGCACACTATGCAAGAATTGTACCTTAATATAACAGCTTCAAAGTCATTTCGGTGGTAAACAAAGTCATAGTAGGGCGAATCATCCTGGTAGTAAAGCTTGGGGGGGACGCCGCTGGAAAAACCAGCAATGCAAGTTTGAGAGAGGCGCCCCCGACAAATCTCGCGAGAATCACGACTTGGTTTACGGCAACGACGTCACATACATCAACAACAACATGAAGCACGAAGACACTTGTGCGCATTTCAGACGTGATTATTGGAAGACTTGACAATGGAAAAAACAAAGAAAGCGCGGTCGGAAGAGTTTAGGAAAAGGAAGAGAGAATCTGACCGCGTGAGTAACCGGACAAGAGTCCCACTCGGTCAGGCTTTCACTCGTTGGCGCGAGCTAAAAAGCAGCACTGAGGGATATCAGACGACACTGTTGACGTTGATTCCTGCAATTATCACTCTATGCTACAGCGATGCTGACCTGGCGATCTTGTTGATGGACTAGTAAGTAAATCTCTTATTTGTAAACGACGCTGTTGACGTTGATTCCTGCGATTATCATGAGAACAGTTGTCAATATCTCACATAATTATCAGGACATAAATAAGCCTAGAGGTTGTAAATAGTGTAAACGAGCACAATTTGCCAAATATTATGATAAATTGCAATAATCATGTCTAATGACATCATAACGGTCAACGTTGAAATTAAATAATGTGACGTACATTTAGGCTAACTTTATTGATGTCATCTGGGCATTTTGTAATGTTTACATTACAATCAAAAAACACAAATGAAATTATACAGTAGGCCTAGCCCTAGACTATAGGCTATTTACTTGTGATTGCTTGTAAAAACGTTATAAGCCAGCAAACGCAGCGCTACTTTATTATTATAAAGTAGTCTAACACTTGACATAAACTTATTATTATCCTATCACCATCATCAGTAGTTGAGTAGACTATGCAGTAACCTAATATTTGTATGAAATTGTGAAACATTACCTGGTCAATATCTTTGGAGTCTGTCTGTGTCTGCTCCATGCCCGACGCTTCTATCTTACCGAACAGGTACCGGTGTACAGGGTGGAGGGTGGAGGGGTAGGTATTTACGACAATGCAAGTATTCCACAGCGACTCTAGGGGTCGCTGTTTGACAAAAACACAATTCTTGCATAGTGTGCCTTTAAAAACATGAACTTAACCCCTGCATTACCACTGCGCGGCTTCATTTGTTAGGTGGACTGAGGCAAAACTTGTTCTAATATTTCGTTTTGTTTTATGGAACAAGGAGCAGACAGCTGGGTTTTTTTAATTAAATTTATTTATTTATTTATTTATTTTTATTTAATTTTTTAATTTTTTTACCACGGGGAAAAACTCCTGGAACTGTTTATAACATAACTTGCATTTAAGATCAGAAAAACAACAATTACATTTTTAATTAACAGTATATAAAACAGATTAGAGGGAAAAAAAATCTGTAAAATTTTATTGAGCTGAGCAGGAAGACTCTGGTGGTGCTGCTGGACCGGGACTGTCACAGTGTTGGTTTATGTTTCCTGGTGTCCACTAGAGGTCCTCTTCCCCCACGGTGTCATTCACATTAGGAACTGCATTCCCCATAATCCTTGTCTGTACCAATCACTGTTCATTGCACTCAGCTGTTCCACGTCATCATTGTTCCCAGCTGTTCCCTGTTTCATTGTTAGTTCTGTGTGTGTATATATACCCTGGTTGTTTCAGTGTTTGTCACGGAGTCCTTGTCTTATATCACACCACTTCTGAGTACTGTGTTCTTGCCTGTCTTGTATTGTTCTTGTTTTGGATTGCTTCTCTGGTTTTGACCCCTGCATGGACTGTTTGTGAGTACGGATTCCCCAATAAATAATACTGCTTTTGGATCTAACCCCTGTTTCCAGTGTGTGGAACGTGACAGAAGGACTCCGTCAAAGTATAGATCCAGCAGTATGGGGTTTCGTATCCTTCCCCCCAAGTCGGAGAATGAGAGGAGGGGAAGGGTCCAAAACTTAATGGACCTACGCCAGCAGGGCCAGCCGGTGAGATGTCTGGCCCAAATGTTTTGGTTTGGGTTGGGGTACAACGACACGGCATTAAAGGAATTCTTCAATGTCTGTCTGGATGACCTATTGCCTGGGTGGGAGATAAAGGGGCTGGAGATCCTGGATTTTTGGGGATTTACCAGCTACCTTCAGCATCGGAGCCAGTGGGATACTCCAGTCCCGCCTCCGGTGGTCCCAGTTCCGGTGGTCCCGAGTCCGGTGGTCCCGAGTCCAGTGGTCCCAGTTCCGGTGGTCCCGAAACGGAGGAGAAGGAAGACTCCCTCCGGGACTGTCCCGGTGGTCCCAGTGCCGGTGGTCCCAGTGCCGGTGGTCTCGAGTCCGTTGGTCCGGAGATGGAGGAGGAGGAGAAACCCCTCCACAACGACTTGTCCGGTGGCTCCTAACCCAGAGACCATCCTGGAGGTGACTGCCATCCCTGACGCGTCGCTCAGGCAACTTGCTCTGCTCGCGCCGCCCAGGCGTCCTGCCCTGCCGGCCCCGCCCGAGCTGCTCGCCCTGCCGGCCCCGCCCGAGCTGCTCGCTACGTCTGCCGATCCAGTGACTGTTCACGTCACGTCTGCCGATCCTGTGTCTCCGGACAAGATGGCCGCCGCCGAGCCGGTGTCTGTTCCGCCGTGGCCGCCCGAGGGAAAGTCTCCGCCCTGGCCGCCCGAGGGAAAGTCTCCGCCCTGGCCGCCTGCACAGCCTGCTCCACCCTGGCCACCCGATGAATTGTCGTCTTCGCCCTGGCCGCCCGAGGGGAGGTCTCCGCCTTGGCCGCCCGATGGACTGTCTGTTTTGCCCTGGCTGCTGGCTAAGCTGTTTCACCCTGTTTCTGTTCCCCTCCATGGACCTGGCCCCCCATCCCGCCCCCTGATCCTCCACCATTCCACCTCCCGCCTGGACTCTTGTTTTGTTTGTTTCTATGTCTTGGAGCGTCTGGTAGCCGCTCCGTAGAGGGGGGGTTATGTCACAGTGTTGGTTTATGTTTCCTGGTGTCCACTAGAGGTCCTCTTCCCCTACGGTGTCATTCACATTAGGAACTGCATTCCGCACAATCCTTGTCTGTACCAATCACTGTTCATTGCACTCAGCTGTTCCACGTCATCATTGTTCCCAGCTGTTCCCTGTTTCATTGTTAGTTCTGTGTGTGTGTATATATACCCTGGTTGTTTCAGTGTTTGTCACGGAGTCTTTGTCTTATATCACACCACTTCTGAGTACTGCCTTCTTGCCTGTCTTGTATTGTTCTTTTTTTGGATTGCTTCTCTGGTTTTGACCCCTGCATGGACTGTTTGTGAGTACGGATTCCCCAATAAATAATACTGCTTTTGGATCTAACCCCTGTTTCCGGTGTGTGGATCATGACAGGGACAGGCTGGTAACATGCTGACTAACAGCAGATGGAGAGTGTGCTCGGTAATCTACTGCTTTTCCTGCAGTTCCTGAATGTCAACGTAGAATTTTCTGTCGAATTTGAACCACTAAATTTGTGAAAGTGAATTTGCAAAGTGAAATAAAATGGACCGAAAATTGCCTGTTGAATATTATAGGTTGTATTTTTAATCAGTTTGAATATTTTTGTTATGAGTGTGGAGGTAGAGAACCCAACCGCAGACAGTATGCACTACACATAAAGGTTTATTGGGACAAAAACAGAAAACAAAACCCACGAGGGGGCAAAACAAGACAGAATAGACTATTTAGACTGACAACACTAGACTTAGACTCAGACAATTAACTAGACAATAAAGACAGGATCAAACTCTTCTTACTAGACAAGACTTTCAACAGGTAACTCACGGTAGGTATCATACAATGAATGACAATGAACCAGCACAGGACAGCAAACACAAGGGGATTAAATAGGGAGCAAATGATTAACACAACAGGTGACACAGATTGAATAATAAAGACAAAACGAGGATAACAAGGGGACGGGGCAAGAGAATGAGACAACACAAGCACATGGCCCAGCAAAAGGCCATGTGCTTGTACACAAAACATGGGTCTGTCATGATTCTGCCTCAAGACTAAAGAAAATCAAGGAAACGAGTGCAGAATCATGACAATTTTGGAAGTGAAATATGAAAGGTGAATATAGATTATTGAATTTTTAATAATGAAAATGTGTTTGAAATGTTTTGAATTGAAATATTCACAGTGTAAATACTCAACCAATTTCAGCCCATAAAAATGCAAGCACTTAAAATGCAATGCATTAAAATGCAAGCATGGTTAATGCAATGCATTTTTCAAGTAGTGCAATTCAACAGGCTTTTTGGTTTCAAAAACATTTGGCATTATTTTACTTCCACAATTATGCTCCTGCAATGAGGGTGAATAAAGATGACAGAATTTCTGTTTTTGAGAGAACTATCACTTTAAGAAGGTTGATTTAAGTACAGTGGGAGAAATAATTATTTGATCTCCTGCTGATTTTGTAAGTTCGCCCACTTATGCCCTACCAACCAGCAAGGATTCTGCCTCCCACAGGTTGGTTATGTGCCCATGTGGAACACAGATTATTCCTGTCGCTTTAAGAAAGTACTCCTAATTGCCAACAAAAGTTTCTCCACCAAGTACTAAGGCATGTTTTGCTTGGAGATCAAATACTTATTTCACTTACTGAAATGCAAATCAATTTATAACCTTTATATAATGTTTTTTTTTTTTTTCTTCTTCTTTTTTTCTGGATTTTTTGGTTGATATTCTCTATCCATTAAATAAACCTACCATAAAAATTATAGACCCTTAATTTATTTGTAAGTGGGAACTTAATAAATCAGCAGGGGATCAAATAATTATTTACTCTGTAGACTACATTTCTTGGAAATCCTCATTAAACTTTCCCTTATCTTTAACTGTCAAATGTGAGCTTAAGTTTCTGTTTCAAGAAATGTCTACTTCTGTTAAACTTTAATTGTCTCATAAAGATCCTCCCCTTTTGCTACGCTATAAAATGAGCGCTGAAACAGGCACATTATTTCATTCACCTCCTGATCAAAGATGGATCTGCAGATCTCAGTTTTTCTTCTTTTCCTTCTTTTCACTGCAGGTACAAAGACAAATAACACTTGTAAGTTACTGGGTACAAATACAGATAGTTGATGTCTTATTCTCTCTTTTTTATTACTCAAGGACACTCTCTCCAGTGTTTTGAGTGCAGCAGTCAGACGGGTTCTTGTGCAGATCAAAAGGAAATAGCATGTCCAGCTAGGTATTGGTGCGAGAGTTCAATAACAGTAAAACAAGTTGGTAAGTCCAATATGATTTAAAGTTGGAGTTGCTGCTGTTATTTACTGGAGCTGCGACAGAACAATTACTTGTTTTTCTGATGGAATTTACAATTTCAATCACAAAATATTCAACAAAGATTTGTTTTATTTGTTTTCTCTCAGATTGTTATGATCTGTATTTAAGAAGTGTAAATAATGTCTGTGCCAATGGCCTCGTGGTCAGTGCACCGACATGTAGCGCCTTTGCACTCGGGCGGCAAGAGTTCGAGTCCCGGCTTGTGGACTTTTCCCGATCCCATCCCCCTTCTCTCTCCCACCTTGTTTCCTGTTATCTCTCTACTGTCCTGTCACAATAAAAGGAAAATCACCAAAAAAACAATATACAAAAAAAAAAAAAAAATTGTAAATAAGAAAAGTTCTAAATGTTGACATTTATAAATCAATTTTCCAGTTTAATTGGTCTTTCTTGTGTCATTCATATTTTAAGGTGGCATTAAAGTGATGTCTAAACATTGTGCTACTGTCTGTCTAAGTGGGTCCAATAACCTCGGCTATGAAAGGACAAATACTTCCTGCTGTAACACAGACCTGTGTAACGGCCAAGATCCTCCAGGTATTGTACTTAAATACTTAAATGACAATGTGCAAATCTTCTGTAAACTCATTTTACTTCCAAATGACATTCAATCAGACAATAAAATGCAGGGTGTGGCTGTCTGTCGTGAACTGATTGCATGGAGCCGATAAAGGAGTGCTGTTTCATTGGATATTTTGTACAGAAAATAAAATAAAAGAATACTTGTTTTCCTCCTGTAGATCCCGTCCCAAATGGAAAGGAATGTTACACTTGTGATGAAAAGGGCTGCTCAAAAACATTGAGCTGTTCAGGGGACGAAGACCGCTGCATTACAATATTAGGTGAGAATCTGGAAAAGGAAGATCATTATCTTTTAAACTCTCTTAGGTTTAAACATTTGATACAGATCACAATCTACAGCTTAGACTGAATCAGCCTTTGTTTTTTGTTTTTCTTCTTTCGTTTCATCAGGGAATGTTGGTGGCCTGTTAACGGTTAGTAAAGGCTGTATATCTAAATCTCTTTGTGATGCCACATCACATGTTCAGAGCTACTCATGCTGTGAGGGGAACCTGTGTAACGGTGCTCGGAGTGTCACCCAGAGCTTCCTGTTCCTCTGCTGTTCTCTGCTCTCCTACTTCCTGCTGCACTGAATCCAGCAGCTCGACACAGTCTACAATCAGACACGCTGTAATCAATAACTTTTCTCTGTATCTTTGGTGTTCTGATGTGATGTTTTTGCTCTGCAATTCTGATGTGACATTTTACGAAATAAAATACTACCTTGTTCCTGAGGTCATAATTAATAAAGCTTGTCATGCTGCAAAAAAGTCAGATAAAACTCTGCAATAATACAAATATTTTATTTCTTAAAAAAAGATTAAAGGGATATGTCATCAAATTAAAAGGAGATGTTTTTTTTTTTTTATTGTTTTTTTTTTTTTTTTTACATATTTTACCCTGGTGTTGTTCTAATGCCATATGTCCTTCTTTCTTTTTCAGACCACAAAAAGAGAAATATATATATATTTATATATATAAATCTGCTTCTGCTCGTCCAGATAATGGCAGTGAATAGTGACCAGCATCAAGCTTTTTAAAAGATTAAGAAGTATCAGAGAATGGTCCCATGCAACATGCGTTGTATATTCAAAGCGTTCTGTGGGGTATATGATAGGGTTTGATGAAAAACAGACCAAAATGAATGTATTATTCAACAGAAATCCTGACCATGGCCGTTGAT
Organism: Squalius cephalus; assembly: GCA_022829025.1. Taxonomy (NCBI): domain Eukaryota; kingdom Metazoa; phylum Chordata; class Actinopteri; order Cypriniformes; family Leuciscidae; genus Squalius; species Squalius cephalus. The sequence goes on from CM040799.1 coordinate 38,413,303, forward strand.
CTTCTGTCCACGGCCCACATTAATGACACTCGTTAATCGCCGTTCCCGCGGCGGTAAAATTGTGGGTGTGCATTTGCTGCCTTTTACCGCTACAATCACAGACTTTGAAAAGTGTCCATTTATTCTCTCTATTGCGTAAACCTGCCGCCGCACTGCGGCTCATTGAGAGTAATTGAGAGGTGGTAGCAGATATATTCAAGGGAAACAGTGAAACAGTGTAGTTAAACAAATTCATAATCACAATACAGTACAAATTTACTGAAACAAATGTAGGCTTCTATTATTGCATCAAATTTAAGCAAAGTAGGCTAAACGTTAACATTGTGTGTCCAATTTTTCTATCATTTATAAAGATTATGCATGTCAATGGGTTGTCAAATGTCAAATGTCAAATTAAATTAAACATAACAGTGAAATAAATTAAACGAATTGATCGTAAAATTAAAACATTGATCAGGACTTGCTAAACGATGTTAGTCGGCAGCATTTGTGTTTTAGGATTCTTTATTAAGAATTAAATAGGCTTACAGTAGGTTGTTATGATTAGCATAATTTTCTTTAATAAATAATGAAAACATTTCAACATAAAACATTGCAATAGAAAAAAATATTAGGATACATCAATGAGGCTTTGCATGAGCATAAAACGTTAATCTCATTCTCTACACAGCGTTCAGACGCTCTGAGGACAACGCAACAATATGCACCTTGCGGAGCTTCAAACGTTCCGAGTTCGAATCTCAGCTCCACCATCTTCATAATTTTGTCTCTAATTTAATATTTGTCAAAAATGAAAACTTTTGGTAACACTTTACTTGAAGGGGTGTGCATAAGACTGACATGACAGCTTCATAATCATGACATGACACATGTTATTAATATGAAGGAGGTTTTATGCATGTTTATGACAACTGTCATTAATTGTCATTCGCTCAATTATGACATTTTAATTACATTTGACATTGTTTGAGATGTCTTTGTCATGACAACTTGACATAAACCAATACATCATAACCTGTCATAAATGTGTCATAAACATGACATAGCAGATTAAACTACTTATCTTAATGGGTTAACATCTATCTATAAATTACAGAAACGTCTGTCTGTCTGTGTGTCTGTCTGTCTGTGTGTGTGTGTGTGTGTGTGTGTGTGTGTGTGTGTGTGTGTGTGTGTGTGTGTGTGTCTGTTAACCGCATATCTCTCGAACCGTTAGTCCGATGGGTTTCAAACTTGACAGGTGTCTTGCCACGGGCACGAGTAAGTGCAGTGCCAAGTTTGACGTTGTTTGGATGAGAAATGCTAAAGATATCGTTAAATATATAATTTTTAGAAGGTTGTGGTTTAAAAATAAACATTCTGACATTAGAGGGTTGTATCGGTCAAAGAAGCCCCAAGAAGGTTGTGGCTTAAAAATAAACACTCTGACATAAACACTCAGTCAGCTACACTATTTACTTCTGAATATTATAGTTTGGTTCCTTCTGAATATTATAGTTTTCTTTACCAAGAAACCAACAATTACTAAAAACACACACAAAAACTGATTTTGCACGGGCACTTTGCACTGCTCCCTGAATCGACGGACAGTGTTGGGCAAGTTACTTCGAAACTGTAATGCGTTATTTATTACTTGTTACTGTCATTTCAAAGTAATTCGTTACATTACAATATTACTGTATTTAAAATGTAAGGCATTACACTACTATTGCATTACTTTTAAGTTACTCTCACCCAAATAACTGCAAATATGGATTTGGCAATCTAAATGTAGCGTATGATGCTCAATTAGCTCATTACACATCCAGTAGAAGGTGATGTGGTATCCGACTGAGCTTGGACCCATAAGAAATTTTACCATGATGTACTATAGTACATACCATGGTATACCATAGTAGTACCATGGTATACCATAGTAGTACTATGGTAGTACCATTGTACCTTACATATAACCATGGTACTATATAGTACTTCAGATATTATCATGGTACCATGGTACATTGCATGGTACTGTAGATGTTACTATGGTACTGTACATAGTATGGTACCTCAGATTTACCATGGTACCTACCATGGTACATACCATAGTACCTCAGATATAACCATGGTACATACTTTATAGTACTTCAGATATTATCATGGTACCATGATAATATCTGAAGTACTATACTGTACAGTATGTTATGGTACATAGTATATGGTACCTCAGATATAACCATGGTACATTCTGCCGTACATATTACCATGGTACATACTACCTCAGATATAACCATGGTACCTCAAATATTACCATGGTACTTTGCATGGACGCATGGTACAGACATCTTTTTACTTTAAGCCCGGGGTAAACTTTAGGCTTAAACTTGAGCAAAAATAAAAATAACTAATGAATAATAACTAAGCCAAATATTTTTATTTTATTTTTATTATTATTGTGAGTGACTGCAGTAGTGTGGGCATAGGCCATTTGGTCTATGAACGAGTCATAGATCTCCAAAATCAGTTTTAAATGTATGATGTAATATTAATGAGATTTTTATTTAAGTAATGTTCTAATTCTAGATGTTTGTAAATGCTGCATGATTTTGACGTGGTTTAATCAATGGCCGTGCGCGTGAACTTTGAACATTCATGTCGCTTTCAAACCCATACTGTCTATTTTTCAAACACTGGAGCGGCCGCGGCGCAGAGTTGCCATGGAAACGGAAGGAAACATTTTGCGCGGACGTTTCTCCTCTGCTGATCTCGCGGTGATTTTGGCGAATTTGTATGAAGGAAAAAAAAACTACCACTTTATTCCAGGTTAACTAACAATGCTTGTAACGCGCGTTACTGACATTTGTACCGAGTAAAATATTACATTTTTTCCCCCTGTAATGCCTTACATTACCGCGTTACAGCAAAAAGCAATGCATTACAGTAATTAATTACTTTTGTAACGCGTTACTCCCAACACTGTCGACGGATGTGGATGTAATTCATTGTGGATGTAATTCATATTCATTTGTGGATGTAAACTGAATCTATAAGTCAGCTATGCTGTTTACTTCTGTAATTTATAGATAGATTCTGGTGCGCTTAACGTTATTGCTACTGTGTAATAGTAGCCTATGCTATTCACCAACTAAACATATCCTATTCAGTGTGTTCACAGTCTCTTTCATGGGCATCATTTGTAGTTGCCTATTCACAAACTGTTTGCTCAAGCATAGCGTTTTCTCGGAGTTCACTGTGTGCTTTCTACCATGCACAAATAAAAACTTTTATTCACTTTTGTCACTGAACTTTTGCTGTGTAATTGTAACAATGAGCACTCAAACACACACAAAAACTGATTTTGCACGGGCATTTTGCACTAGCACTTAGAAGGTTGTGGTATACATAAACACTCTGTCAGCTACACTGTTTACTTCTGAATATTATAGTTTATTCACAGCCATCATTTGTAGTAACCTAGCCTGCTCCCTGAATTCAATGCGTTCACAGTCTCTTTCACGGGCACCAAACCAACAATTACTAAAAACACACACAAAAACTGATTTTGCACGGGCATTTTGCACTAGTTACATTAAAGTGTCATGTGGTTGGTTTTGACATTGGCTGTCATGAGGCCATTATAACACTGTCACGAATATATTTCTGACCACTTTTTTTTCCCCCAGTATTAGTTATAAAATAATTTGACAGTATTAAGACTTAATGACATTTTAATGACAAATTCAATTTGTACCACTGGAAAAAAAGTGGTCAGAAATATAATGTAATGTTAACCCATAAAGCTAAGTAGTTTCTTAAGTTTGATGATTAATCTGCTATGTTTATGACAGGTTATGTTATCTTGGTAATGTCAAGTTGCCATAACAAAGACATCTCAAACAATGTCATCTTTGCATTAAAAATGTCATAATTGAGCGAATGACACTTAATGACAATTGTCATTAACATGCACAAAATCTCCTTAATAACATGTGTCATGTCATGATTATGTAGCTGTCATGTCAGTCTTATGCACACCCCTTCAAGTAAAGTGTTAACACATTTTTGAAATGTTCATTTATTGATTCGAAACACTTTTCGGAGCTTTGTTGTGTTTGATTTGATTTGTTGTGTTTTCCTGTCATTTTTATGAATAGGCGTTTAGACGATTACATTGTAGCCTACATGCTATTAACCGATGTTGGCCGACAGCATTTATGTTGCTTAAATAGGTAACTGTTTATTAAAGTCAAGCGTTTTGTTTAATTATCCATGGCACATTACAACATAAATTAGCTACATTCCAGTAGAGCCGCTGCACTCGACAAAACTGATGAAGGAAAATTGTCAGCCGATCGCACCAGAAAATGATGATGAAGCTGGTCTTAAATCTACTAAATTATTGTTTAGTTAATCATTCACAAAATTGAGATGACTGACAATGATACCCGGCCATAGCAACAAAATAATTTTTTTGAAACAGATCCATACATTGAACAAATCAGAAAAAGACTGATTTTGATGACTTGGCTAAAAAATAACAGCTAAATATAACTAACTTAATATTGTGTTGTACCCCTGAATAGAGGGGGAGAAGATTAACCACAAAACTTGCTCTGTGTTTCCCCACTGCAAACTATATGTGGAAAGAAAAAACCCCGCGAGTTCTCCACCTAGTGTTCAACAAGACAAGGGTAATTGATTGCATGTCGTATTGTGCCAAACTAATAGATCGCAGATTAACCCAAAATTACATACAAATTAATTATTTACATTTTATAAATCTTTTTACACACATTCAAAGCGTGACTACAGTGCTGTCAATGTTTCACAGATTTAAGGATTGATAAAATACATATTTCAGTCTCACAATTGCTTTCAATATAAAAACCAATGAAAATGTAAAAGAACACTAAAATGAATTAAGTTTATTCCCTTTGTGATGCAAAATAAGAAATACAGAATCTTATTCATGCAACATTTTAAATTTGTATTGCCAAAGAAATTGCTGCTAAATTAAACAATTAAAACAGTACAAAATGAAAATAGTTCAAAGCAACATAAATTAAGAACAGACATTTTTCTTTGCCTCTCTCTCTCTCGCAGATGCACTGGATCTCTTTTTACCAAGTTTCTTTTGTCTCCCTCACTGCGCGCGCTGGGTCCACTGGCGGTTCTAGGGGGGGGGCAGGGGGGGCCAGGGGGGGCCAGTGCCCCCGTGTCACCAAGCTTGGCCCCCCCTCTGGCCCCCCTAAATTTGGAATCGTAAAATCACACCAAACAACTGCGCATTTGATCAGTCGCGGCGCCTTCGCTAGGCTACACTGCAGCACGATGTATCACAATAATTCGACCTGATGTGACAGGCGGAACAAATGCGTGTCGCACTTGGTTCCAGTCGGCCGGCCCCCTTGGAGCGTTACACGGTTACACGCCAGAAGCTCACTGACTGACTGTTGCGCGCCGCGGCCGCGGCCGGGAAAAAGGGAATTACCGCTGAGATTTAAGGTAAGCAAAGCTAGTATCTTTTGTGTAACTGTTATAAATTAAGACTTCTGGTCAGGTAATGTTGTTGACTGCTTTATTCTGAGCTTACACCGTTCACAGCAACCCTTCTTTTACTCAAACACTGAGCGTATTTTCCAGATTGAAACGTATCACCCTGCTTTCTCTCTTAATTATTTTACAATAGTAATAACACACTGTCAGTAATGTTTTTTTATCGTCAGTAATGGTAACGGCGTTGTAATGATGGAAAGAGGAATTTGTTAGAATCCGAAGTGAACACAGGGCTCTCAAGTCTCACGCATTGGGCGTGAGACACACGCAATTCAACCAGTTCACACGCTCACACGCCACACCGTGTATTTCTCACGCTGAAAAGGCAATGCCAACCAAGTTGTCCTGCAAGCTTTATATATAACGTTGTATACGAGGCGCGGGCACACAAAGTGAAGTTTCCTGCCGCCAGCACGTATCTCGGCCAGATTGCGTTCGTTACTAGGCAACATATATGCGCGAACACACGGAAGTTGAGGGAACATTCTCGGCCACCGTACGTTCGTTACTAGGTAACTAACAACATCGCGCGAACACACGTCGTGATGGAGAAGGTAAGTTGGAAGAAAGCTCGTCTAACATTTTTAGGCTAGAACATTTAATATATAGCCCATCGTATACATTATTATTGATGCAGTCAAAAACTCTACAAATACTTTGCAACCAGGCCAGAAGCTTTGGCTCAGTTTGGCTATCTTACGTTTTCTTAAACTAAGGGAATGTTAGTGGGTATATGGGAAGGAATGAAGATGTATTTCTTCATTTTATTTTAAATACATTTAAATTTGTTTATTTTATTTTATTTTATTTTATTTTAAATGATATATTATACTGTATTAATAGTCTTTCTAGTTACATTAAGGCCTACATGTATTAAAGCAGAGTGCTCTGGGTAATATTTTATATCCTGTCAAAACATACATTAATCATTGCCATTGCATTTGTATTTTTCAAACACAAAACACATTTCATAAGCTGGAGTGTGTACTTTTGTGTACACACACACACACACACACACACACACACACACACACACACACACACACACACACCTTAATAATACTCTAATATGTCATTTGTTCACAATGTCCCATGCACCACACAATAAATAATTATACCATTTTGACTAGACACATTCAAAATGCAAAAAGATTTGTTTTTCCAAACTGTTTGGAGCAATTTGTTATATTTGTGTAATTTTTGTATAACTTAGGCTATTTGTAATTTTGAAATATAACATTAAAGAGTATATTTGATGTGATGAATTGCTCTGTCATTTATCAGATTTACCAATTGTTATAATTTCAATTTGGGCTGGTTAATTATGAACAATGGGTAAAATTGGGGGGCGGGGACATGTGGGGGCGGGGCTCCATTAGGGCTCCTCCCCCAACCGCATGTGATCTCACTCCAAGCTTTTGGTAAAACTTGAGAGCCCTGTGAACATGTTCTTCAAACATTCCAGAAACAAAGAGGAAAGTTCAAACTTAGTTTGTTCAGAGATGAAGAAGAGACTCTCCAGTCTCCACACACTTTAGTTAACAGAACCCAGATGTAAGTGTGGTGGTTACAAAAGTACTGCTAGATAAGTAATTGTAAATAAATAAGTAGATAAATAGTAGTAAATAAATATATGATATGTAAGATGTGACGGCAAGAGAATGTATTTCTTAAATGTTTTAGTGGTTATTTCGTTGACGATTAATGTTCCCTGCTCCATCGTTCGATTATTTGATTGCTTTTACCTTTTGGGGGTGTTCGCCTGCTTGAGGAGGGGACGCGCGCGCGCTGCTCAAACAATACAGACTCTGATGATAGAAGCAGCAACACAACAGCTCCGTGTCCTGTACTTAATATATAAATATATCTCCCCTCATCAGGTATGAATTACATAAAAGCAATAAGAGTATGTGTTTTGACATGTAAGAGGTTAAGAAATGTTAATTACATGGTTTAAAGTGTTTAAGTTTACTGTTATTACGGACATGTAAAAGTTCGCTTCTATTCACGTCTGTGTGCGTCACGCGTGCTAGTTATACATTTCATGCTAGTGATGGAGACCATGCGGTCTCAGAGAGAAGGCGCAATATTAGAGTAAGTCCACAAATGAGATGTGTTTTGGTGAAATAATGCAATGAGTAAGTTGTAAGTGCCAAATGACTTTGAAAATGAGTGTCTGTACTAAAAATGTATCAGAAAGAATAATTCTGGCAAATATGAACACGTTTTTAGGATTTATTCACGTGTAAAATGTTATCTATGTTATCAGTGAATATTTCATAGTACATCTGCTTAATCTGTGGACACAGTAGTAAAGGAAAAATACTGTATGTAATTCTGTATATTGTGATTAGCCTACTCTTGAAGTGATGCACTGTCATTTATTGACATAAGAGTGATTGAACTGTTTTACATTGTATGAAAAAAGCAATACAGACTCTGATGATTGAAGCAGCAACAGCTCCGTGTCCTGTATTAATATATAAATATATCTCCCCTTATCAGGCGGTGAGGGTACTACATAAGCACAAAGGCTCACTATATCACAACACAAATCCAAGAAAGCCAGCACCTATCATATGTAATATTCATATTCTGGTTTGCTGATGTTGTGTATTCCTCTCATTTGCTTTTTTGTCAATAGTTCAAAATGAGGAGAAAAAGGGACATTGTGTCCTATTTCTGCCCCCAAAAGAAAGATGACAAGGCAAATGTTGAGACAGAGCCAGACAGAGATGCAGAGATGTGTGAGGAGGCTAAGAAAGAGAGGGCCACAGAAAGAGAGCCAGTGAACTTTGGAGAGATTAGCAGTAAGGCCACAGAGCAGGAACAAGAGCAAGATGAAGATCCTAATAGTGAAGACGAGCCTGAGGGAGACATACAAGTAGAGTTTGAGACACAGACAGAGGATCCATGTGCATCCACAAGCACTGGACCATCAGGTTTGTGATGTGGAAAAAGAAAAGCATTTGCATAAAGTGTGTGAGAGAGAGAGAGAAATTAATCAATTACATAATTTAATTTTATGTTTAAATCATCTGTTATATGCACATTTCTTTCCCATAATTTTCTTATTTTCTGATTGATTTACTTGCTTTATTTGTAATTTGTAAATTTCCTGATTTAACTTTTATTATTGTACAGTATTTGCAAATTTACAGTCATGCCAATAAAGCTTATTGAAATTTAGAGAGAGAGCAGGATTAGGAAATGTGCACTTTAATGAATGTTCCGAACATTTACACAATACAGAGGGGATACCCTTTTATAATCATGTGTGGATTAGTATAACAAGTTTACCTTTTCTTTTGTGTGTATGTGTTGTGTGAGTGTGTGTGAGAGAGAGAGTGTGTGTCTTTATAGAATATATTTTTACATGTATTGGGTTTGTCTTTCTCCACAGATATCAGCAAATGTAGAGAAGACCCACCGATGCAGCCAAACCTTAAATTGTTCCCAAGAACCTTGATGGGGGACAGAAGGAGGAGCTTCAAGGCAGCCTGGTACCACATCTACCCCTGGCTTGAGTATTCAAAAAACTCGGACTCTGCGTATTGTTACGCATGCAGACATTTTAGCCCTCCTAATAGTCCTGACACAGTCTTTGACTCGCCATCCGGATTCAAAAACTGGAAGAAGGCAACCTATAAAGTGGGGGGTTTTGCAATGCATGCAAGATCTGAGAGGCACAAACAAGCTATGGTTAGCTGGCGGGATTATCAGAAAGCTGCAGCAGCTAATGCAACACTGGTAAATGTCTTAAATAAGGAACACAACAGACAGATCAGAGAAAACAGGGAATACATAAAAACTATAGGGGAAGTGCTGCTACTTACTGCAACTCAAAACATGGCCCAAAGAGGTCACAATGAGTCTGTAGACTCTGATAACAGAGGGAACTTCATTTCAATTCTAGAGACAATTGGTAACCATGATAAAGCTGTTAAAAAAAGGTTAACATCATTTCATAATGCAAAGTATACAAGCAAAATAATCCAGAATGAGGTTCTAGATTGTTTAGCAGACATGGTTCGAACTGAAATTGCAGAAGAAGTGAAAAGCAGTGAAGTCTTCAGCATCATGGCTGACGAAACAAAAGATGTAAAGAAAAAGGAACAGATCTCTCTGGTGCTGAGATATTACAACAATGGAGCTATCCAGGAAAGTTTTCTCCATTTTGAGTCCACAGAGAAGCTGGATGCAGCAAGTCTTAGTGAGAAAATAATCCACATGCTAGAAAGTCATGGCCTAGAGTACAAAAAGAACCTGGTAGGTCAAGCATATGATGGGGCTTCTGTCATGAGTGGTAAGCATTCTGGAGTCCAGGCAAGAATCAAAGAGCAAGCAAAATATGCTTTTTATATTCATTGTAGTGCCCACTGTCTAAACCTCGTTTTAGTAGATACAATCAAAGCTGTACCGGAGGCCGAGGAGTTTTTCTCTTTACTAGAGAAACTTTACGTGTTCACATCTGGATCAGCTGTTCATCCTAAATGGCTAGCTATACAAAGAGAGATGTATGAAGGGGCACCAAGAGAGCTTCAGCGATTAAGTGACACACGTTGGGCATGCCGATTTATAGCTCTACGTAACATTATGGATCGACTGCCTGCCCTCAAGCGGCTCCTGCAAGAGATAGCCCAAGAACATAAAGGTGAAAGATCCGTTGAGGCTCGAGGTCTGCTGGCACAGATAGATCTTGAATTCATAGTGCATCTTGTTACTCTCCGTAAAGTGTTTGGAGAAACAAAACTTCTCTCTGATATGCTACAGGCCTCGACTCTTGATATTTCAAAAGCTGTAGATTTAGTTGAAGCTTTAGTTCAGACATTAAAGGACTTCAGGCAGGAATTGTTTTTTGATGATGTTTGGGATGAGGTGTTGAACATTTCTGGACAATGTGATGCAACACAGCCACCGGCAAAACGACAAAAAATGCTAAGCTCTAAACTCGGTGAGCACTGTGTGATGACAACTGTTGGTCAGAGAGAGTCGGAACGAGGTAAAGACGGGTTTCGCACAACCTTCTTCTACCCTATCATTGATCTGATGCTCAGTGAGATTAACAGGCGTTTTTCCAGGACAAACTGTGACATAATGAACAGCATCCAGGCTCTAAACCCTAAAAATGATGCATTTCTAAAAGAGACAGCTCTGTACTCATTTGCTCGATTGTATGATTCAAATGTTGAGGATTTGGGACATGAACTGCATCAGTTTAGCAGGATCTTGGACAGGAAAATACAGACCGGGATGCAGAGACCCTCCAGTACAGTGGAGCTGGTACAGTTCATTGAGCCATATAGAGAAGTTTTTTTTGAGCTCTACAGACTCTGCAAAATAGCCGTTGCGATCCCGGTGAGCACTGCTTCTTGTGAACGGAGTTTTTCTACTTTAAAGCTGGTGAAAACGTACCTCAGATCCACCATGAATGATGACAGGTTAAGCAATCTGGGTGTACTGAGCATTGAGTCAAGGAGGGCAAAGGCTTTAAATTTTGAGTCATTTGTTGATCGTTTTGCTAGAAATCACCAAAACCGCAGAATACAGTTGCTGTAATTTGAATTCCTATATAGGAAAGTAGACTGGGATACAGAGACCATCTAGACTAACCTTATAAATGCTATAGTGGATGCACTTGTTTTATATTGTTTGTTTTCATTGTCAGTATTGTTACTGAAATAAATACCAATACTTTGTTTTATGCTGAAATAGCTATGTTGAAGGCTTGAACACGGCATTGTTGCTGAAGCCAACAAGGATGTTTTGTTTTGTTTGATTTCCTTGTAAATTATAATTAAAAAAAAAAAAATCAATAAAGACTTTGACTGCAACTGGAATACTTTGTGTTATTGTATTATTATGTATTATTTTTTTGAATACTTGAACACTTTTGTCAGTGTTGATGTGTCCCTCTGATAACAACCTTGGCCCCAGCCTGGCCCCCCCAGTAAAATTGGTCTAGAACCGCCACTGCTTTTCATGGCAACGTGTGTTATACTTAGCAGCGGCTGTTATCAAGAAAGAACAGACCGCATTATACATTAGGATTAAACCAAGCCATGCAATAATTAATAATAATAATTAATAATTAATAATAATAAACGTGTTTAGTTTTATATAGTTTAGTTTTATATATATTATATTTTTATAGCTGTGTTGGACTATGATGTCGCCACTGCGTCAAAATATTTGTCAAACGTCAGTGCCCCCCCGCCGATGACCCAATGCCCCTCCAGTAGATCTGCCCTGGCGCCGACTCTGTGCCTGCGTGACACACGCGTCTAAAACGCGCACATGCTAGAAATAGAATCAACGCCTATTTTTCACGCGACACGCAAGCGTTTTTGAAGCGCTTCCAGGCAAAATAGAATAGGAAAATATGTTTATATGTCATTTTGACATGAATACATATTAATAAATGACATTTTGATGTTTGAAAGTTTAGGTTTTGACATAAATTCAGATATAAATGTAATTTAAAAAAAAAATCGATTTTCAAATATTACACAGAATGTCAATACAGAACGAAATATTCTGTAGCCTATTTTGCCGTCAACACTGCCGACGTTGTCTTTGCTGCTATATATTTAATATATTTATGTTTAACATGAAGTATAGGCCTTCCACAACTCTCTCCCCATATGTCGAATATATCACCAATGAGGATCATGTCACTAGCAGCAGCAGCGCCGCGTCAGACACGTTGGTGTGCAAAGACATGGAAAACGCCACGCAACAGAAACGCCACGCAGACAGTGTGTCGCCGGTCGTAGGGCGCCTGATGATTAAAATGTCAATGATTTCGATTATTAAAACACTCCTGCTCCAAGTAAATTTTTATTTTGTACCAGTTATTATGACAACCTCTAACTGCACAAACAATCCTGGTCTTCCTCGAAGCCATAAAGATGAGTTAGTTGTTACGAACACTTGTTTGATTAACCGCTACGGTGAAAAGTGAGTTAGCTCGCCCGTGACCAGAAGTGCCTGACCGGAAGTCTCGCACAAAATACCGTCAACTGGCTGCGTCCGTATTTCCGTCAAAAATAAGGTGAATATACTTTCTCCCCGCACCCGCTATCTATCTATCTTCATCGCCGGCGGCCCTAACTGACTGTGAACGACACCCCCTCCCGAAAAACAAGGTGAGTACCGCCGTCTTGTTGTCCACAATGTAACCGGAACCGAGCCCCCTTCAATCGTTTTTTGCGCTCCATTTAAACACCCCCCTCAACAGTCTCTCAATACACAGCTCCCGCCCAGGTGTTTCTCATTTCTCAATCAGTTTCATTAATTAGTTGCCAAGACAATATCCCACAACACACATTACAATGGCATCTGAATAACGCGCCACTGACTTTAGACTAGGTTTTTCCTGGTCTGTGGAGGAATTGTTTTCTGGAACTGCAAAATAGCACCAGGGAACGTTTGCGCCGGAACACGCCTCCTCTTTTCGCTGAACCGCCCCCCGCAAGCGCAAGTTCATTCCCTAATTTACCGGCGTGTGTCTGTGGAGGGAAAAGTCCGCTGTGTGCGTCGGGTGCAAAATAGGAATGATGCGTCGGTGTACAAAGTCAATTGCGCTGGTTGCAAGATAGGGCCCTAAATGTCTAAATATGTAATAAATGTTATCTGATTATGTAATCCATATGAAACAGAGAGGTACAGAGGATCTACTCAAACATGTTTTGCTATCATGTGAGCACTTCCCAATGAGGAAAGGACAAGGAAAGAGTGAAAATCTCGCTCTAATTAAATGTAAAAACAGATAAAAAAAATGTATTTGTCAAAATGTTGCGATATTTTTCCAGTTAAGTTCATAATTATTCTATAAATGTTATTTAGTTTAACAGCAGCACCACGAAGCACTGTGGTTCGATATTTATAAAAAAATAAAATAAAAAATAAAAAACCCTGCTTTATTCACAAATCGCATGTACCCTGGTTGTAAGGATCCAAAGATCCATGTGTAATTTAATATTGCATTGAACATTTTGCTCATGACAACAAATGAACATGCGTTTGAAGATTGTATTTAGTTTTGCTTGGAAAAAGCTGGCCCAAACCAAAGTAGCGTTTCAATTCTTCAATTATTAAAATAATGAAATATTTAATTAATAAACTTTTATGACAGAAATATTACTACATGTAGCCTAAATTATTTAATTCCTTCATTATCAACACTTTAATAACCTAATGCTAATGTCTAGAGGGGTGGGGGTTTGGAGGAGCATTTCAGTGGCTTTATCGTGGGGGTGCAGGAGTGTTAATCGCCCCTCTTCATATGGAGAGTGTCGGATAGCCAGCCTGATGATACAGAACAGGAAAATGCAAAATTCCTTTCAGGATAATTCCTTTCGATGTGTCCAAATGTAGGCCCTATTGTAGTTTTATTTATTGTATTTTAAGGTTGTTCACACAAAATTTCAATTGAAGTGTTCAATCCAGTTGTTTCAACTAGTTTTGTGTAGTTTTAGAATGTTTGAGCAGTGTGTATGATTGTCAACAATCTGGCATTATATAAACATGAACTGTTGACGAAACGCGTTCATTCCAACTAAACGAATGGGTGTGAGCAGCAGACACAGAGCGCTTTAATTCGCGATGGAGCGAATTATGTGCCATAATTTAAAGGAGCTGTATGTAAGAAATGTATTTCAATTAATCATAAAATGGCCCTGATATGTCACTAGACATTAAGAAATCATGTTCATTTCAAATACTTATATCACTGACAAAAGTAGTACGGCCAGGATATTGTCATTTAAAAAGTGAAGTTGCAGCCCTCAACTGATGTTGATGTTGTCATCTTGTGTTTTGGCCTGATGCCCCACCCTCCACCTATCTACCAATCACGAAGTCAGTAGTGTTTCTGCATCCGGGTTGCCAGCTCTGCTCTAGTTACCACAGCTGCAGCTACAAACTGCAGCCTATGTTCCTGCTGGATCCTGCAGCCTATCTGGCAACCTCGAGTCAGGGGGGAGGGGGAGGGGATACACCGCTCTATACAGTAATTTGAAAGTGATTGCAGTACCAGTTTTGGCCACAATCTTACATACAGCTCCTTTAACAAACAAATCCAGCATTTTGCAAACAAACTCAATCTACTTCGCAAAGGAAAACTCGACTCGCAAACAAACTCGATCCGCTTTGCAAAGGAAATCTCGACTCGCAAACAAACAGAAAGCAATGTGCAAACACAAAGGTCAGTTTGAGTGAAAATGCAGTGGAGTAACAAATATATATTGTGTTTTACAAATATAAATACATGAGCCAAGATAATACTTCACAAATATATCAAACCATCCTTCAAATTGCATGTAACCTTTGAACAAATACCAAATCTAGTGCATACAAATGCATATCTGTCTGTTATGATTGTGTGACACTTCGCTTTTTATGAGATCTCTCGGCTCGATTTTCTCACAAATGCGTCCAGGCAGATTTTCTCACAAATGCAGTTGAGCAACTTCCTCTTCTAAAACAGTAGATGGCGCTAAACTAGAGGCTAATTTAGCGCTAGTCTCCCAGGAGAAGCACTGATTTGAAACTTGCCTTTGCCTACAGCTGAGGAAAATGACCGGTGAACGGGTGTGTTTCTGTCTTATTTGATCTATAATGAACCTTTTTGAGGTTTTCTCTTGCAAAATGTTTATTGCATCATCAGACAGAAATCCACATTAGCACTTAGTAGCACTTCACTCTCTCTAGGATCGGGGAATCTATAAGCTGAAAGCTCTGCCATCATGTTGCTTTTTGTAATTTTTTTCTGCATCGGACACTGAACGAATCTATTTCTTTGGTTCTCCATAAATTAATGAGAACATTTAATTTAATTGAAAGGAGGGTCCCACTTATTTATTTATTTAGTTGGAATTCAGTCATCTTAACTGTTAATGTAATAAAATAATTAATGAAAAAAAAAAAGAAAAAAAAAAACACAATATACAATTGTTTCTTAACTTGCCTGTGACGTAGCCTATGCAGTGCCCAAATTATTATTTTGGACACACAAATGAAACCCGCCGCTCAATTAAATGAAATGTTCTCATTCATTTATGGAGAACGAAAGAAATAGATTCGTTCAAGTGTAGACATAATCACTAATTTAGTAATTTCGCATGAGTCCGTTGCAGAAAAATATGACATAAAGCAACATATGATGGCAGAGCTTTCAGCTTATAGATTCCCCGATCCTAGAGAGAGTGAAGTGCTACTAAGTGCTAATGTGGATTTCTGTCTAGATATGCAATAAACATTTTGCAAGAGAAAACCTCAAAAAGGTTAATTATAGATCAAATAAGACAGAAACACACCCGTTCACCGGTCATTTTCCTCAGCTGTAGGCAAAGGCAAGTTTCAAATCAGTGCTTCTCCTGGGAGACTAGTGCTAAATTAGCCTCTAGTTTAGCGCCATCTACTGTTTTAGAAGAGGAAGTTGCTCAACTGCATTTGTGAGAAAATCTGCCTGGACGCATTTGTGAGAAAATCGAGCCAAGAGATCTCATAAAAAGCGAAGTGTCACACAATCATAACAGACAGATATGCATTTGTATGCACTAGATTTAGTATTTGTTCAAAGGTTACATGCAATTTGAAGGATGGTTTGTATATATTTGTGAAGTATTATCTTGGCTCATTTATTTATATTTGTAAAACACAATATATATTTGTTACTCCACTGCATTTTCACTCAAACTGACCTTTGTGCTTGCACATTGCTTTCTGTTTGTTTGCGAGTCGAGATTTCCTTTGCAAAGCGGATCGAGTTTGTTTGCGAGTCGAATTTTCCTTTGCGAAGTAGATTGAGTTTGTTTGCAAAATGCTGGATTTGTTTGTTAAATTATGGCACATAATTCGCTCCATACGATCCACCTCGTTTTATCGGAAGGCAAATTCAACTAGGCATTCTGTGTCTTTGAAGCAACAAAGGCTAAATCATTTGTTACAGGTTTTTTCTTTTCTTTCGTAATTTGTGTTGATGACACGCAGTGACATATACAGTATTATTAGCTGTATGATGTGTTTTTATCCTGAAATGTTTCATTTCGAGAGAGACCCAGCCAGTGGCGGTTCTAGACCAATTTTACTGGGGGGGCCAGGCTGGGGCCAAGGTTGTTATCAGAGGGACACATCAACACTGACAAAAGTGTTCAAGTATTCAAAAAAATAATACATAATAATACAATAACACAAAGTATTCCAGTTGCAGTCAAAGTCTTTATTGATTTTTTTTTTTTTAATTATAATTTACAAGGAAATCAAACAAAACAAAACATCCTTGTTGGCTTCAGCAACAATGCCGTGTTCAAGCCTTCAACATAGCTATTTCAGCATAAAACAAAGTATTGGTATTTATTTCAGTAACAATACTGACAATGAAAACAAACAATATAAAACAAGTGCATCCACTATAGCATTTATAAGGTTAGTCTAGATGGTCTCTGTATCCCAGTCTACTTTCCTATATAGGAATTCAAATTACAGCAACTGTATTCTGCGGTTTTGGTGATTTCTAGCAAAACGATCAACAAATGACTCAAAATTTAAAGCCTTTGCCCTCCTTGACTCAATGCTCAGTACACCCAGATTGCTTAACCTGTCATCATTCATGGTGGATCTGAGGTACGTTTTCACCAGCTTTAAAGTAGAAAAACTCCGTTCACAAGAAGCAGTGCTCACCGGGATCGCAACGGCTATTTTGCAGAGTCTGTAGAGCTCAAAAAAAACTTCTCTATATGGCTCAATGAACTGTACCAGCTCCACTGTACTGGAGGGTCTCTGCATCCCGGTCTGTATTTTCCTGTCCAAGATCCTGCTAAACTGATGCAGTTCATGTCCCAAATCCTCAACATTTGAATCATACAATCGAGCAAATGAGTACAGAGCTGTCTCTTTTAGAAATGCATCATTTTTAGGGTTTAGAGCCTGGATGCTGTTCATTATGTCACAGTTTGTCCTGGAAAAACGCCTGTTAATCTCACTGAGCATCAGATCAATGATAGGGTAGAAGAAGGTTGTGCGAAACCCGTCTTTACCTCGTTCCGACTCTCTCTGACCAACAGTTGTCATCACACAGTGCTCACCGAGTTTAGAGCTTAGCATTTTTTGTCGTTTTGCCGGTGGCTGTGTTGCATCACATTGTCCAGAAATGTTCAACACCTCATCCCAAACATCATCAAAAAACAATTCCTGCCTGAAGTCCTTTAATGTCTGAACTAAAGCTTCAACTAAATCTACAGCTTTTGAAATATCAAGAGTCGAGGCCTGTAGCATATCAGAGAGAAGTTTTGTTTCTCCAAACACTTTACGGAGAGTAACAAGATGCACTATGAATTCAAGATCTATCTGTGCCAGCAGACCTCGAGCCTCAACGGATCTTTCACCTTTATGTTCTTGGGCTATCTCTTGCAGGAGCCGCTTGAGGGCAGGCAGTCGATCCATAATGTTACGTAGAGCTATAAATCGGCATGCCCAACGTGTGTCACTTAATCGCTGAAGCTCTCTTGGTGCCCCTTCATACATCTCTCTTTGTATAGCTAGCCATTTAGGATGAACAGCTGATCCAGATGTGAACACGTAAAGTTTCTCTAGTAAAGAGAAAAACTCCTCGGCCTCCGGTACAGCTTTGATTGTATCTACTAAAACGAGGTTTAGACAGTGGGCACTACAATGAATATAAAAAGCATATTTTGCTTGCTCTTTGATTCTTGCCTGGACTCCAGAATGCTTACCACTCATGACAGAAGCCCCATCATATGCTTGACCTACCAGGTTCTTTTTGTACTCTAGGCCATGACTTTCTAGCATGTGGATTATTTTCTCACTAAGACTTGCTGCATCCAGCTTCTCTGTGGACTCAAAATGGAGAAAACTTTCCTGGATAGCTCCATTGTTGTAATATCTCAGCACCAGAGAGATCTGTTCCTTTTTCTTTACATCTTTTGTTTCGTCAGCCATGATGCTGAAGACTTCACTGCTTTTCACTTCTTCTGCAATTTCAGTTCGAACCATGTCTGCTAAACAATCTAGAACCTCATTCTGGATTATTTTGCTTGTATACTTTGCATTATGAAATGATGTTAACCTTTTTTTAACAGCTTTATCATGGTTACCAATTGTCTCTAGAATTGAAATGAAGTTCCCTCTGTTATCAGAGTCTACAGACTCATTGTGACCTCTTTGGGCCATGTTTTGAGTTGCAGTAAGTAGCAGCACTTCCCCTATAGTTTTTATGTATTCCCTGTTTTCTCTGATCTGTCTGTTGTGTTCCTTATTTAAGACATTTACCAGTGTTGCATTAGCTGCTGCAGCTTTCTGATAATCCCGCCAGCTAACCATAGCTTGTTTGTGCCTCTCAGATCTTGCATGCATTGCAAAACCCCCCACTTTATAGGTTGCCTTCTTCCAGTTTTTGAATCCGGATGGCGAGTCAAAGACTGTGTCAGGACTATTAGGAGGGCTAAAATGTCTGCATGCGTAACAATACGCAGAGTCCGAGTTTTTTGAATACTCAAGCCAGGGGTAGATGTGGTACCAGGCTGCCTTGAAGCTCCTCCTTCTGTCCCCCATCAAGGTTCTTGGGAACAATTTAAGGTTTGGCTGCATCGGTGGGTCTTCTCTACATTTGCTGATATCTGTGGAGAAAGACAAACCCAATACATGTAAAAATATATTCTATAAAGACACACACTCTCTCTCTCACACACACTCACACAACACATACACACAAAAGAAAAGGTAAACTTGTTATACTAATCCACACATGATTATAAAAGGGTATCCCCTCTGTATTGTGTAAATGTTCGGAACATTCATTAAAGTGCACATTTCCTAATCCTGCTCTCTCTCTAAATTTCAATAAGCTTTATTGGCATGACTGTAAATTTGCAAATACTGTACAATAATAAAAGTTAAATCAGGAAATTTACAAATTACAAATAAAGCAAGTAAATCAATCAGAAAATAAGAAAATTATGGGAAAGAAATGTGCATATAACAGATGATTTAAACATAAAATTAAATTATGTAATTGATTAATTTCTCTCTCTCTCTCACACACTTTATGCAAATGCTTTTCTTTTTCCACATCACAAACCTGATGGTCCAGTGCTTGTGGATGCACATGGATCCTCTGTCTGTGTCTCAAACTCTACTTGTATGTCTCCCTCAGGCTCGTCTTCACTATTAGGATCTTCATCTTGCTCTTGTTCCTGCTCTGTGGCCTTACTGCTAATCTCTCCAAAGTTCACTGGCTCTCTTTCTGTGGCCCTCTCTTTCTTAGCCTCCTCACACATCTCTGCATCTCTGTCTGGCTCTGTCTCAACATTTGCCTTGTCATCTTTCTTTTGGGGGCAGAAATAGGACACAATGTCCCTTTTTCTCCTCATTTTGAACTATTGACAAAAAAGCAAATGAGAGGAATACACAACATCAGCAAACCAGAATATGAATATTACATATGATAGGTGCTGGCTTTCTTGGATTTGTGTTGTGATATAGTGAGCCTTTGTGCTTATGTAGTACCCTCACCGCCTGATAAGGGGAGATATATTTATATATTAATACAGGACACGGAGCTGTTGCTGCTTCAATCATCAGAGTCTGTATTGCTTTTTTCATACAATGTAAAACAGTTCAATCACTCTTATGTCAATAAATGACAGTGCATCACTTCAAGAGTAGGCTAATCACAATATACAGAATTACATACAGTATTTTTCCTTTACTACTGTGTCCACAGATTAAGCAGATGTACTATGAAATATTCACTGATAACATAGATAACATTTTACACGTGAATAAATCCTAAAAACGTGTTCATATTTGCCAGAATTATTCTTTCTGATACATTTTTAGTACAGACACTCATTTTCAAAGTCATTTGGCACTTACAACTTACTCATTGCATTATTTCACCAAAACACATCTCATTTGTGGACTTACTCTAATATTGCGCCTTCTCTCTGAGACCGCATGGTCTCCATCACTAGCATGAAATGTATAACTAGCACGCGTGACGCACACAGACGTGAATAGAAGCGAACTTTTACATGTCCGTAATAACAGTAAACTTAAACACTTTAAACCATGTAATTAACATTTCTTAACCTCTTACATGTCAAAACACATACTCTTATTGCTTTTATGTAATTCATACCTGATGAGGGGAGATATATTTATATATTAAGTACAGGACACGGAGCTGTTGTGTTGCTGCTTCTATCATCAGAGTCTGTATTGTTTGAGCAGCGCGCGCGCGTCCCCTCCTCAAGCAGGCGAACACCCCCAAAAGGTAAAAGCAATCAAATAATCGAACGATGGAGCAGGGAACATTAATCGTCAACGAAATAACCACTAAAACATTTAAGAAATACATTCTCTTGCCGTCACATCTTACATATCATATATTTATTTACTACTATTTATCTACTTATTTATTTACAATTACTTATCTAGCAGTACTTTTGTAACCACCACACTTACATCTGGGTTCTGTTAACTAAAGTGTGTGGAGACTGGAGAGTCTCTTCTTCATCTCTGAACAAACTAAGTTTGAACTTTCCTCTTTGTTTCTGGAATGTTTGAAGAACATGTTCACAGGGCTCTCAAGTTTTACCAAAAGCTTGGAGTGAGATCACATGCGGTTGGGGGAGGAGCCCTAATGGAGCCCCGCCCCCACATGTCCCCGCCCCCCAATTTTACCCATTGTTCATAATTAACCAGCCCAAATTGAAATTATAACAATTGGTAAATCTGATAAATGACAGAGCAATTCATCACATCAAATATACTCTTTAATGTTATATTTCAAAATTACAAATAGCCTAAGTTATACAAAAATTACACAAATATAACAAATTGCTCCAAACAGTTTGGAAAAACAAATCTTTTTGCATTTTGAATGTGTCTAGTCAAAATGGTATAATTATTTATTGTGTGGTGCATGGGACATTGTGAACAAATGACATATTAGAGTATTATTAAGGTGTGTGTGTGTGTGTGTGTGTGTGTGTGTGTGTGTGTGTGTGTGTGTGTGTGTGTACACAAAAGTACACACTCCAGCTTATGAAATGTGTTTTGTGTTTGAAAAATACAAATGCAATGGCAATGATTAATGTATGTTTTGACAGGATATAAAATATTACCCAGAGCACTCTGCTTTAATACATGTAGGCCTTAATGTAACTAGAAAGACTATTAATACAGTATAATATATCATTTAAAATAAAATAAAATAAAATAAAATAAACAAATTTAAATGTATTTAAAATAAAATGAAGAAATACATCTTCATTCCTTCCCATATACCCACTAACATTCCCTTAGTTTAAGAAAACGTAAGATAGCCAAACTGAGCCAAAGCTTCTGGCCTGGTTGCAAAGTATTTGTAGAGTTTTTGACTGCATCAATAATAATGTATACGATGGGCTATATATTAAATGTTCTAGCCTAAAAATGTTAGACGAGCTTTCTTCCAACTTACCTTCTCCATCACGACGTGTGTTCGCGCGATGTTGTTAGTTACCTAGTAACGAACGTACGGTGGCCGAGAATGTTCCCTCAACTTCCGTGTGTTCGCGCATATATGTTGCCTAGTAACGAACGCAATCTGGCCGAGATACGTGCTGGCGGCAGGAAACTTCACTTTGTGTGCCCGCGCCTCGTATACAACGTTATATATAAAGCTTGCAGGACAACTTGGTTGGCATTGCCTTTTCAGCGTGAGAAATACACGGTGTGGCGTGTGAGCGTGTGAACTGGTTGAATTGCGTGTGTCTCACGCCCAATGCGTGAGACTTGAGAGCCCTGTGTTCACTTCGGATTCTAACAAATTCCTCTTTCCATCATTACAACGCCGTTACCATTACTGACGATAAAAAAACATTACTGACAGTGTGTTATTACTATTGTAAAATAATTAAGAGAGAAAGCAGGGTGATACGTTTCAATCTGGAAAATACGCTCAGTGTTTGAGTAAAAGAAGGGTTGCTGTGAACGGTGTAAGCTCAGAATAAAGCAGTCAACAACATTACCTGACCAGAAGTCTTAATTTATAACAGTTACACAAAAGATACTAGCTTTGCTTACCTTAAATCTCAGCGGTAATTCCCTTTTTCCCGGCCGCGGCCGCGGCGCGCAACAGTCAGTCAGTGAGCTTCTGGCGTGTAACCGTGTAACGCTCCAAGGGGGCCGGCCGACTGGAACCAAGTGCGACACGCATTTGTTCCGCCTGTCACATCAGGTCGAATTATTGTGATACATCGTGCTGCAGTGTAGCCTAGCGAAGGCGCCGCGACTGATCAAATGCGCAGTTGTTTGGTGTGATTTTACGATTCCAAATTTAGGGGGGCCAGAGGGGGGGCCAAGCTTGGTGACACGGGGGCACTGGCCCCCCCTGGCCCCCCCCTAGAACCGCCAGTGATGAAAAGCAGAGCGTTGCTATGGACGCAGGATTCTAACCGTAGAGACGGAACGGACTATTTTCTTTAGCGGAAGCAATACAATAGTTTTTAAATAAATAAACCTTTTTAAATCAATATTTTGTGTCAAATGATTTATTTATTTTGTAGTTAACCATGTAATACAACCGCCTCGCTTTACTTATATATCTTACAGGCAGCCAAGTATAAAACACAAATGCACATAACGTATACCCAGCAAACATTCATCAACAATTCACCTGCTATCATGAAAGCCAGGGCTGGCTTCAATAAGTGAAATGAACAAACGACTTACTCTCAGAAAAGTTGCAGGCGACGAGTGTTACTGCTGAACCGTCTAAGTACTGTGTCCTTCCATACGCTTGTGCATTTGCGTGTCAAGTCTTTCTCAAATGCAAGCTGCACCAACCTGGCTTTTCTCTCGTGTAGCATTGTGCGTCTGTGTTCCGAAAAAACATTTTTCAGAGTGGAGAATGAATTCTCGCACATTGCTGTGGATGCACCAAATGTTAACGCATGTTTGAAAGCAGTCAGCACACTGGGCATTGCAATCAGATGGTTGTGGTACGTTGAGATGATGTGCTGTATGGTCCAGTCTCCCACTGGCATGAAGTTGGTTTGACGTTGGTCGTTCACCTGCGTGAAGTTGGCCCCCCACCCAACGCAAAACGTCGTCAAACTATGCTCAATCGTTTGTGCTCCGTTTGTGCTGGTTTGTGCTGTAAAATTTTTCGTTTGTGCTGTTTCGGTTTTTTAGATATTAAAAAAATATTTTTAGGTCATTCTGAGGTCACTCAGCCCCCCCACATGCTCCAAATTCACCCAAAATAGTCTCGTTCGTTTGTGCTTCGTTTGTGCTGGTTTGTGCCGGTGAAATTTTCGTTTGTGCTGCGTTGGGTTTTAAAATATCAGAAATTGAATTATAGACGATGACGTCACCAGCCCCCCCACATGCTCTAAATTCACCCAAAATAGTCTCGTTCGTTTGTGCTCCGTTTGTGCTGGTTTGTGCTGTAAAAAGTTTCGTTTGTGCTGCTCCGGTTTTTTAGATATTAAAATAATATTATGTGGTCATTATGAGGTCACTCAGCCCCCCACATGCTCCAAATTCACCCAAAATAGTCTCGTTCGTTTGTGCTTCGTTTGTGCTGGTTTGTGCCGGTGAAATTTTCGTTTGTGCTGCGTTGGGTTTTAAAATATCAGAAATTGAATTATTGACGATGACGTCACCAGTCCCCCCACATGCTCTAAATTCACCCAAAATAGTCTCGTTCGTTTGTGCTCCGTTTGTGCTGGTTTGTGCTGTAAAAAGTTTCGTTTGTGCTGCTCCGGTTTTTTAGATATTAAAATAATATTATGTGGTCATTCTGAGGTCACTCAGCCCCCCACATGCTCCAAATTCACCCAAAATAGTCTCGTTCGTTTGTGCTTCGTTTGTGCTGGTTTGTGCCGGTAAAATTTTCGTTTGTGCTGCGTTGGGTTTTAAAATATTATACATTCAATTATTGTTGATGACGTCACCAGCCCCCCCACATGCTTCAAATTTACCCAAACTATGATCAATCGTTTGTGCTTCGTTTGTGCTGGTTTGTGCTGTAAAAAGTTTCGTTTGTGCTGCTTTGGTTTTTTAGATATTAAAATTATATTTTTAGGTCATTCTGAGGTCACTCAGCCCCCCCACATGCTCCAAATTCACCCAAAATAGTCTCATTCGTTTGTGCTTCGTTTGTGCTGGTAATTTTTTCGTTTGTGCTGCGTTGGGTTTTAAAATATCAGAAATTGAATTATAGACGATGACGTCACCAGCCCCCCCCACATGCTCCAAATTCACCCAAAATAGTCTTGTTCGTTTGTGCTTCGTTTGTGCTGGTTTGTGCCGGTACAATTTTCGTTTGTGCTGCATCGGCCTTTAAAATATTAGACACTGAATGAAAGCGAATTATAGACGGTGACTTCACCAGCCCCCCACCTGCTCCAAATTCACCCCAAACATGCTCAATGTGCTGCAAAACGTATATATATATATACACTCACCTTAAGGATTATTAGGAACACCTGTTCAATTTCTCATTAATGCAATTATCTAATCAACCAATCACATGGCAGTTGCTTCAATGCATTTAGGGGTGTGGTCCTGGTCAAGACAATCTCCTGAACTCCAAACTGAATGTCAGAATGGGAAAGAAAGGTGATTTAAGCAATTTTGAGCGTGGCATGGTTGTTGGTGCCAGACGGGCCGGTCTGAGTATTTCACAATCTGCTCAGTTACTGGGATTTTCACGCACAACCATTTCTAGGGTTTACAAAGAATGGTGTGAAAAGGGAAAAACATCCAGTATGCGGCAGTCCTGTGGGCGAAAATGCCTTGTTGATGCTAGAGGTCAGAGGAGAATGGGCCGACTGATTCAAGCTGATAGAAGAGCAACTTTGACTGAAATAACCACTCGTTACAACCGAGGTATGCAGCAAAGCATTTGTGAAGCCACAACACGCACAACCTTGAGGCGGATGGGCTACAACAGCAGAAGACCCCACCGGGTACCACTCATCTCCACTACAAATAGGAAAAAGAGGCTACAATTTGCACAAGCTCACCAAAATTGGACAGTTGAAGACTGGAAAAATGTTGCCTGGTCTGATGAGTCTCGATTTCTGTTGAGACATTCAGATGGTAGAGTCAGAATTTGGCGTAAACAGAATGAGAACATGGATCCATCATGCCTTGTTACCACTGTGCAGGCTGGTGGTGGTGGTGTAATGGTGTGGGGGATGTTTTCTTGGCACACTTTAGGCCCCTTAGTGCCAATTGGGCATCGTTTAAATGCCACAGCCTACCTGAGCATTGTTTCTGACCATGTCCATCCCTTTATGACCACCATGTACCCATCCTCTGATGGCTACTTCCAGCAGGATAATGCACCATGTCACAAAGCTCGAATCATTTCAAATTGGTTTCTTGAACATGACAATGAGTTCACTGTACTAAAATGGCCCCCACAGTCACCAGATCTCAACACAATAGAGCATCTTTGAGATGTGGTGGAACAGGAGCTTCGTGCCCTGGATGTGCATCCCACAAATCTCCATCAACTGCAAGATGCTATCCTATCAATATGGGCCAACATTTCTAAAGAATGCTTTCAGCACCTTGTTGAATCAATGCCACGTAGAATTAAGGCAGTTCTGAAGGCGAAAGGGGGTCAAACACAGTATTAGTATGGTGTTCCTAATAATCCTTTAGGTGAGTGTATATATATATATATATATATATATATATATATATATATATATATATATATATATATATATATTATATATATAATTTTTTTTTTTTACAGTAGCTAGTTGAAGTAACAAGGTAAGACCGAAACGGATTAAATTAATCAAAAGTGAAAAATTTATCAAAAAATTTAATTTTCCACAAAAAATATTAAACATAAAAAAACACACAAATAAAACACGCAATATTTATTAAAATAATACAAAATACAATACAAAATAAGAGCCTTTCTTAACTGAGCAGTGAGCACCAATAATAATTGAGCACAAAATCAACATCTTATGATTTCTAAAGATGACTTTGAAAACTGGAGTAATGATGCAGAAAATTCAGCTTTGACATTACAGGAATAAATTACATTTGAATTATATTAAAACATTAAAATATTAATTATATGAAAATATCTATTTATAGGCTAATCATTTTTCACAATATCAGCAGCACTCCCAAACTGTAATACATTACAGATTACTTTATTACTTTTATTTAAAGGTAATTATTTACCTTACAATAAAGGCTGTCTCAGAATTGTAATGCATTAGCTACTCCAGTTACTTTCACCAAAATAACTACAGAAGTAGAACTTAACATTTCTAAAACGAAGGGCTGTAACAATATGCAATATGAAACCGAAATCCCGACGCTCCATCCACGAACCTGTGTTGCGGTGTGAGAAGGCAGAATCGCGACACACCCCTTCCAACTCCAGAGTCCAGATCCAATGCTACTACATCTTCATATCACTATTATTTGAAGTTAACATTATAAAATACATAGACTTACACCACAAAAATAGTTGAGGATAAATTATTTAAAATTGGTCAATTCCAGCGTTATGGACGTGACATTTGCGCATAAATTATCAGAAAATGCACTTAAAACCAATATATTGAAACGTACTGTTATATATCCATATGCTTCTCCCTTAATAAAGGAGTCCAGACATTAGAAAAATATCAGTCTACTCATGCGTTTTATATTTATGAGGGAAATAGCATGTGCGTTACATTTTTTTTTGTAATTCTATGAATTACACTGCGCAAACCAAAAGTAATACTAGCCTACCTACCGGATGAAGAAGCGTTGTCTCTCCGCAGAATATAAATTATTCATTTTATTTAATTTTTCGTGTTTGCATCTATGAGGAAAAAACAATGTAACGGACGGAGAACTGCGTTACGGACTGACCGCTCTAAAAACGGCACTAAAAGACTGCTTTAAAACTTTCACAGAGACCTCAAACAGAAAGCACAAAGCCTTTCTTTAAGGTGAAATTCGTTTTGTATTAATTGTATCTTAATTTTAATCATTGTTTTATCTACCAAATGCCAGGATTTAATAGGCAAAATAAGAAGTAAATAGGCCTATATCAGACAATAGATAATCAGGACATAGAGGCGCCGGCGCCTAAGCTGCAGTTGGTCTCATAAATGAACCGAAACTCAGCGCCTAGGCCTACTTGCATCACAGACATGTCTAATTTTAAACAGAACAATTCAAAACGAAAGAAAACAGACTGCTCTCTGCGTATGTATGAAATGTGCATTTCTCTGTGGTGCGTTCACGAAGATGCAGGCTGGTTGAAGTCACCGTCATTTAATGGGCTGGTGAAGTCACCGTCTATAATTCGCTTTTCATTCAGTGTCTAATATTTTAAAGGCCGATGCAGCACAAACGAAAATTGTACCGGCACAAAACAGCACAAACGAAGCACAAACGAACGAGACTATTTTTGGTGAATTTGGAGCATGTGGGGGGGCTGGTGACGTCATCGTCTATAATTCAATTTCTGATATTTTAAATCCCAACGCAGCACAAACGAAAAATTTACCGGCACAAACCAGCACAAAGGAAGCACAAACGAATGAGACTATTTTGGGTGAATTTGGAGCATGTGGGGGGGGCTGGTGACGTCATCGTCTATAATTCAATTTCTGATATTTTAAAACCCAACGCAGCACAAACGAAAATTTTACCGGCACAAACCAGCACAAACGAAGCACAAACGAATGAGACTATTTCGGGTGAATTTGGAGCATGTGGGGGGGCTGAGTGACCTCAGAATGACCTAAAAATATAATTTTAATATCTAAAAAACCGAAGCAGCACAAACGAAACTTTTTACAGCACAAACCAGCACAAACGAAGCACAAACGATTGAGCATAGTTTGGGTGAATTTGAAGCATGTGGGGGGGCTGGTGATGTCATCAACAATAATTGAATGTATAATATTTTAAAACCCAACGCAGCACAAACAAAAATTTTACCGGCACAAACCAGCACAAACGAAGCACAAACGAACGAGACTATTTTGGGTGAATTTGGAGCATGTGGGGGGCTGAGTGACCTCATAATGACCACATAATATTATTTTAATATCTAAAAAACCGGAGCAGCACAAACGAAACTTTTTACAGCACAAACCAGCACAAACGGAGCACAAACGAACGAGACTATTTTGGGTGAATTTAGAGCATGTGGGGGGGCTGGTGACGTCATCGTCTATAATTCAATTTCTGATATTTTAAAACCCAACGCAGCACAAACGAAAATTTCACCGGCACAAACCAGCACAAACGAAGCACAAACGAACGAGACTATTTTGGGTGAATTTGGAGCATGTGGGGGGGCTGAGTGACCTCAGAATGACCTAAAAATATTTTTTTAATATCTAAAAAACCGGAGCAGCACAAACGAAAATTTTTACAGCACAAACCAGCACAAACGGAGCACAAACGATTGAGCATAGTTTGACGACGTTTTGCGTTGGGTGGGGGGCCAACTTCACGCAGGTTGGACGTTCGATATTCGCATATTTAGGGACCGTCTCAAAATTACATGCGACATTGGTATAAACGTTTCTAACTTCAATAACATTTGAAGACAATGACTTACAGTCATAAAACCAACTGTACATTGTTCACCCAGGTCTCAGGTATGATGCACACCTTTTAGATTTTTGATATTTATGACAATAAACTGTTAAATCATATGCAAATTTTGCTATGTATTTCACTACTGTATGGGGTCATACACAAAATATGACAATATTTAAAGCTCAATAGCATTTGAAGACAATGACTTACAGTCATAAAACCAACTGTACATTGTTCACCCAGGTCTCAGGTTTGATGCACACCTTTTAGATTTTTGATATTTATGACAATAAACTGCTAAATCATATGCAAATATTGCTATGTATTTCACTACTGTATGGGGTCATACACAAAATATGACAATATTTAAAGTGCAATTAAAAAATGATGATACAAAATATCTTAATATATCAAACATGTTTATTTGTATTCATTTTATTTCCGTCGGTAGCCAACAAGACTCTTTTTTGGCCTTTGACTCTTTTTTGGTACTTGTAGGGAACTGTACAAATACCAGTGACCAATCCACAACTATTTGCATAGGCAGCACTTCCACTCAACCTTCTGAACTCTCTTGAACTCCTTTCGTGACATAGAAAGGCATGCCCCATGGAACCACCTCTTGCAGCGGTGACATTCAATCTGTTAAAAGATAATAATAACCTTATAATAATGCTCAGTAATCAGTTACTTCATCACTCAATTCCAATTCAATTTTCTAATGTTCCTAATGTTCCTAATCTAAAGTGAGAATAATTTACTCATTACAAAAAAAAAAAATTTCTACGAGCTGATTAAACAATAATAATTGTGTTACAGTGACAATGAATCAAAAACTTTCTATTTTGTATATAGCTTATTAAATATTAACAATGTAGAGACTACATAAACTGTGAATTGACTATACATAATAAATAAATAAATAAATAAAATTGTTGTTAAGTATGTACTTTATTACTGTATACTGATAAAGTGTTACCAAATTGTATAATCAGTGCTACATTACCCACCCAAAATGTTTCAGCATCACCACTGGGGGGTTTTGAGGCAGCACATAATGAGCAACAATGTCCCCTCTTGAATACTGAAAACACAGAGTTATATGTTAGCTGTGTTGACAAATGGTGCATACTGTAAATAGCATAACATTACCATATGTTTACTACTTAATTTTTACAGATCTTGTATTCCTCATGTAAAAAAAGAATAGTATGGTGTTACAAAGTGTGTGGTTTAATGTGATAAAACAAATCTACACTTTATGACAGGTGTTTTTGTACAAGAAATAAAAACCTGAGCCTTTCAGAAGTTCCTCTGCCATCGTCAGTCGCATATGTTTCATTTGCTCCCTGGCTGAGTGTATTGCAAAATGGCAAGGGATACTTGGGAAAGCACCAACAACTTCTTTTGCCATCTACATAATTCAAGATAAGTTAATTTTTTTTTTTTTTTTTAGGGGAGATTGTTTCACCACATCAGCAACACATACAAAAAAATACATACAAGTCCATAAATCATATTCAGTAGACTATTTGGATCATCTTCATGTACAGTGACTAAATTACTAAATGTA
The DNA here is from genome assembly GCA_022829025.1 of Squalius cephalus. Taxonomy (NCBI): domain Eukaryota; kingdom Metazoa; phylum Chordata; class Actinopteri; order Cypriniformes; family Leuciscidae; genus Squalius; species Squalius cephalus. Next base: position 38,444,015 of record CM040799.1, read on the forward strand.
AAAATCAACATTTTGCACCACAAATTTATACAAAACTGTTAGAGTTTATTATAAGAATTTGTTTTCACAGTTTATTGAGGAAAACCAACCTGCATTACAAACACTCCACAGCTGTACCCGTCTTGTTGTTTGGAATGGCTAATTAGTCCTTCATTCCATTTTATGTCCACCCAGTCATTTTTATTGAGACAGATTCGTCTCATCTTGAAGAACTCTCTAATGTAAATAAAGACAATCATTAACATACACATTAAATGTAAACAATATTTGTGTTTGTTACCGCTTTGTCGAGTCTAAACCACAGGTGTCAAACTCAGTTCCTGGAGGGCCACAGCCCTACAGAGTTTAGTTCCAACCCTGCTTCAACACACACACACACACACACACACACACACACACACACACACACACACACACACACACACACACACACACAGACAGTTTTCAAATAAGCCTGAAGGACTTGATCAGATGATCAGGTGTGTTTAATTAGGGTTGAAGCTAAACTCTTCAGGGATGTGCCCCTCCAGGAACTGAGTTTGACATCCCTCGTCTAAATGTAGAGAAAGGTGCCAAATCAGTGACAAATCAGTTTCTGTTGTTCTACAGTGAGGGGATGTTTCCTGGATCATAGAGTATTTTCCTGATCAAATCCCCACTCTTCTACCCTATATTGTTTTGTCAATTCTCCATTATCCCTACCCCAAAAAAACAACAACAAAAAATACACTTTTCTTTTTTTTGTTTATGTTATTTTGATGTCCTGTACCTGAGCCCAATCTGGGTGTTTGGGCTGTGCATACCAGTTTTGTATTTTTCATTCTACGGTATATAACAAGCAAAAATCTAACCGAAATTTACTGGCTGCATGCATGGATTTTGCTTGTTCATCATGTCCCTTTGGGTCTATGACAAACACCTGGCTGGATGCTGCGTGGAGATACTGTGCAAGATAAAAAAAAAAGATTAAACTAAATAGATAATAGATAATTAACAGATAATAGATAACTAAATAGCTAACTAAATTTCATACATGAAATTATGAAACTTCATTCATTCATTCATTCATTCATTCATTCATTCAACTAATCCAGACTCTTGTGTGTGGTGTAGACACAGCCTTTGTTTCTTTATATTTGAATTATGATGGCTGGTATTTGAAGTCTTGGCTCATCTGAATTATGAACATCCTCTATAGAATAGAGTAACTATGTCTAATCATAATGTATTAAAAAAGGACCATAAAATGTATTCACCAAAAACATCCAATGATTCTCGTCAACATTCAGGAAACTTATAATTCCCTCGTAGTCATAAAAGTCCACCTGAAATTTCATTGATACATTTCATTGTTTTATAACTGCCTTAATTTTTTAATTATTAAAGAAAATAAAAGATAAAGATTATGTTTACCTTTGAGAGAATGTTTCTCCGTACTTTTTCTCTTTCGTCATTAATTATCACATTTGCTGTGTAGTGATCTAGTACATAAATTCTATGTCCCTGGTCACTGTTATTCACTAACACATGCAAATAGCATTGGATTGTCTAAGATCAAAAGAGAAAAAAATAAAGGATAGTTGCTTCATTCAGTGATTAATTGATATTGATAACATTGTCATCTTTAAATTTCTATATCCTGTTCACAGATTATTTTTCAGTTGCAAAGCATTTCCCAAAGATATGATTTTTTTTTCTTACCTCCCCCATCAGCCATTTGTGTGGCTGAAGTGTTTTCATTTCTGAATGATGGAGGATGTAAGACCTTTTTTTGTCTTTTGACTGTATGATGGCAACAACTATCTCACATGCTTTCTTAGACCACAGAGCTTTGACCTGAAATGGAATATTTGTATATAAAATAAATACTGAGTTACTGTAGTGTAAGCAAGTTTTATTTTCAAATTAAAAATTAAAGATCCACACTTGCATGTGTCTTTTTAATAATTACAAACGAGTATGAACAAATTTTTCGTTCTTAATTTATTTCTAAATTTCGATCTTTAATTGCAATTTTAAAAAAGTACAATTGCAAAAAAATGTTTCACTGATCTTTTCATCTGATGATAGATCAATGTTTTGAGTTACAGTTTTTCTTTTTTGGTGCATTTCTCACATCACTATTTACATTTGCACAACAGTTCAAATCTCCACAACATTTAGTCATTTGTGCCCATCATAGTAGCAGTTTCTCATTCCTTCCAACAAACTGCAAATGCTTTTGGACATGCATCAATTGCTTTCATACAACTCTTTTTTTCAAATGGCTGTGCAAATAGTATATAGTTCTGTCGTGAGCATTTTCAGTCACCAAGATCTGACTTTTTTGCATTGGAAAACATTTACAGAGTAAACTGTCATAATGAAAACATGACAAAGCCATTTGACTATCTTGTTCATAAACGATGGTGTCAGGACTTTCATCTTGATGACACTGACACTTTCATTGACATGAATACTTGCTTCTGAGAAATGAGCTATCCATTTTGAACAAGTGACACGCTTTTGCAGGTTATCAACTAGGTTTTGCAGTTTGTAATAATTGTTTTGAGAACTGCATTAACTGTTGTGCAAATGTAAATAGTGATGTGAGAAATGCACCAAAGCGACTGAGAAAAACTGTAATATGAACAAAAGCTTTGTGGTATGATTGAGAATTTCATAATACCTGGGCTGATGTGACCTCTGACTGACCCTCAGAAGTTTGCTTAGTTTTGCTTCTTTTTGATTTTGCCACTATGTCTGGTGGATCAAAATCTGATTTTTCAGATAGGGGCCTCTTAGCCAATTTCTCCTTTAGTTTGTCAATGGTCTGTTGCTCTTGAGATGCAAGATTATGCACAATCTGATGATAGATAGATAGATAGATAGATAGATAGATAGATAGATAGATAGATAGATAGATAGATAGACAGACAGACAGACAGACAGACAGACAGACAATATTAAATGTGTTTTGAGTTAATATGAACAAAAGCTTTATGGTATGATTGAGAATTTCATAATACCTGGGCTGATGTGACCTCTGACTGACCCTCAGACGTTTGCTTTGTTTTTCTTCTTTTTAGTTGTGGCACTACTTCTGGTGGATCAAAATACTTTGAATGATGTTTCGCTGATCTTTCAGATAGGGATCTTTTGGCCCATTGCTCCTCTTGTTGGTCAATGGTTTGATGCTTTGGAGATGCAACTTGGGACAGACTACCAAGATTATGCATCATCTGATGTTGTGTATATCTTCCTTGCAGAGAGTTAAACATCTTTGTAATGAAATCAGCTGGACGGAGGAACCTTTTTCGGTGTAATATGTGATTCTTCACAATTGAGAACCACTGCTCCACATGGCAATTTGTCTCCCTTGTTTTTATTTCTTTATTACTCTCTTTGGAGAATCTGCTCAGGTCCCCAAGCAACATGCCACTCCAAAGGGGAAAAATGCCCATGTAGTTGCTCATGAGGAAATTGATTATCCCTGGGCAGTAGAATTCATTATTTGTGCCACTCTCTGTCTGTGTGCACCTGGTCTTCTCTAGAACATCATTGAATAAATGTGTGAAGGGAGATTTGCCACATATTGTCTTGATGTTGCTGCTCCTCTCCATGTCTTCTGCATATGGCGGAAGTGTTTCATCCATAGTAGTAGGTTTGGACTTCAGGATTTTTTGGTCCAGTGTGTTCTTTGCTGCCATAACTGCATTGGACTTGTTTGCTGACATGAACAACATAGCCATATCCTGAAAGTGGTTAAGTGCTTCTTGTAGGGTGGTGCTGTTAAGAAGAAGGCCAAAACAATAGGTGGCATATTCCTTTACAGCATACTCGCCAGTTTTCTTAGCAAATCCTTGAGTTACAGCCTTTATTATATGAGAAGAACAAAGATGGAGCACTGTGAAATTGAAAGCATCTGCACTTTTCATTTTTTGGCTGACAATTAAATGTGCTCTGTTTAAGTAGGATGAGACACTTTCTTTATTGAAGGCCAGGAGGACACTACCAATGAGTGCCCAGCTAAAATCGGTCTCAACCTGGTGGACCTTCCGTGTCGTTATCTGGCCCAGTTGTCTCAGTGTTTCCATCTGCCAAAACGTGAGAGTTGGTATGGAGTGCTCATTTGATATGAACTCAGACACAGGAAGGGGTGGCTTATCTTTTCCCTTTCCAGGAAGAACAAGAGCATAATAGAGAATCCTTTTGGTTTGGTTGGGGATGCGTGACATGACACTGCCTGTAGCATCTAGATGCAATGTGACTGGGGGTGAGTTTTTTAAATGATCTGCCAGTATTCGTAGACCACAATCTGTGTACAAGTGGACACCAAATGGGTCCACTTGTAAGTGTTGGATATGGCCTGCCACTTGAGAGGCAGTACCACTGCACTCCTTCATTATCTTCTGACAGAGCATCATCTCCATGATGATATCATCGTGGAGTCTGGTGCTTTTCCTGACTTCGCTAGAGATTACCCTTAAGACGTCCATAGAAAGGCATCTGGAGATGTTGCCAGCCAAGATCTCGTCTGGTGGTGTGTTTCTCAGTGATTTATAGTAGTGCTGGCTTACTCCTTTTTCTAATTCTGCAGCAATTTTTCCTCTTTTGGTGAATTTGGCATTTCTGAATTTTAAATCTTTTTCTTTGTGGGTCACTTCGCCAATTCGTAAAACATGGATATCAATATGCTTCTGGCATGGTTTGGGCTTTGTTTGAATGGTAAATTTGTATTTTGCTGAGCAATCTTCAAAAATACAGATGGCAAGTGCCTTGAAATAAGGTGCTCTTTTTTTACGACTCTTCCTGCATTTTACATGCTGATACTTAAATGCCAGTACACAGCAGGGATTTACTTTTGTGAATGCTTCATACAAGACATCTGTCCAGGGCTGTTGTAACTGAGTTAGGCCTGCCTGTGGCTTTATTTTTTTCCAGGTTTTTGTTTTTATGGCCACTACAAAACTCTTTGGACCTGGTCTTGTTTTCCTCCATTTTCCCATGTCTGTCTCATCATCATCCTCATCTTCATCTGCAGTTTTGTTCCTGTCTCCAGCCTCATCTTTCCTGTCACAAGTATTATCCTCGTCCCTTCTTTTCTCTGTACCGATCATCTGACTGTTCCCTGGACTTGTCTCATCATCATCCTCATCATCATCTGCAGTTTTGTTCCTGTCTCCAGACTCATCTTTCCTGTCACAAGTATAATCATCTTCCTTTCTTTTCTCTGTACCGATCATCTGACTGTTCCCTGGACTTGTCTCATCATCATCCTCATCATCATCTGCAGTTTTGTTCCTGTCTCCAGCCTCATCTTTCCTGTCACAAGTATTATCCTCGTCCCTTCTTTTCTCTGTACCGATTATCTGACTGTTCCCTGGACTTGTATCATCATCATCCTCATCTTCATCTGCAGTTTTGTTCCTGTCTCCAGACTCATCTTTCCTGTCACAAGTATTATCCTCGTCCCTCCTTTCCTTTGTCCCTTCACTTGCCTCATCAACTTCATAATTTTTCTCAACATTTTCCCTATCTTTAAATAAAAAATAAAAAAAATATTTGGGTCAATCCCTAACTGCATTTTCTCTAATTGCTTAATAGCTTGCATATTAATATTACTATTATAAAGCACATATTGATACCTTATTCTGCATGACCATATTCTAACCCTAACCCTAACCTCTCTTAAAGGGATAGTTCGCCCAAAAATGAAAATTCGGTCATCATTTACTCACCCTCAAGTTGCTTCAAACCTGTATGAATTTCTTTTTTCTGCTGAACACAACAGAAGATACTTTGAAAAATGTCGGTAACCAAACAGTTGATGGACCCCATTGACTTCCATAGTAGGAAAAAAAAAATACTATGGAAGTCAATGGGGTCCATCAACTGTTTGGTTACCGACATTTTTCAAAATATCTTCTGTTGTGTTCAGCAGAAAAAAGAAATTCATACAGGTTTGAAACAACTTGAGGGTGAGTAAATGATGACCGAATTTTCATTTTTGGGCGAACTATCCCTTTAATCCTAAACTTAACAACTACCTTACTATTAATAAGCATTCAATGCTTGTGTAATAAGACATTAGTTACAAGCTAATGAATAAGATGGCAATGCTATAAAGTAGTTTATTAACTAGTTGCTTATTAGCATGCATATTTAGAATGTTGTCTTTTTATTATTACTTGCCTTATTCTGCATGACCATATTCTAACCCTAACATCAAATGTACCAACAACCTGACTAGGAGTTTATCGGGACAAAAGTCGTAGTCGCATATACATTAAAATTAAAGATACAATATATGTTCAGTTATTTAACTTTAATTACAATGAAAATGACTTATTAATTGCCATTTAAGTGGAATTACTGAACATAAATAGAAAAGCTTGATAAAAAATGCTAATTTTACAAGAAAATTTCAGATGGCACTTAAACACTTTTGCATCTGAAGTCTTTTGTACCATATTACATAGCTTATTATAGCAGACTTTATAGCATATTACCATCATAAATATTAGTGTGTAACTAATGTCTTACTAAACACACACATACTGTACTTAAACACACTTACTTCCACTATATATATATATGTACTTATTATATACTTATGAAACACACCATCAAAATCAATATAATATAATATATATAGCATTTACACAGGATTGATGCTTGTCATTTGGTAGTGGCAGTAAGTGTTTGTGTAATAAGACATTAATTACAATGTAATAACAAGGTAATAACTATGATGGTAATATGCTATTATGGCACATGGCTCAGATACTGCCAGGCTACTTGGAAAAAAAATAGTTAAGCTAACTACTTAGCAATATATTTGTATTTAGCTACCCCCTAAAACTGAGAGACACTACATACTCAAATAAATATGCTATTTACCAGAACTGCCTGTTTGAAGCACCTGTTCTCGAACACCTTTCCTGTCCTCGGCCCAAACAGTTTGCAGCCATTTAGCCAGTTTTCTGTCCGGTGAGTGGAGGTCGAAAACGGCTACAGCAAGGGTGGACCACTTTACCTGTCCTTTTCCCACGCCATGTCTGAAAAATGTCTGAATTATTTTTTTTCTGCCACCAGCCTTTGCCCAAAGATCATTTTCTTTTTTGTGTTTCCCTTTTTTATATCTGGCCATGTTAACTGTGACTGCAGTATGCTAACAGCATGCAAATCTTAATTGACTCTTGAGCCCTTCCCCCGTTGCTATACAACGGAGAGGAGCCCCTCACCCGTTAGAGGAGGGGCTCAGAGTCAATCAAGACAGTTCCTAGAACTTAGAAGTCCCTCCACCAGGTCATATGCCATTTGATGTGCCACCTGACACATGGGTGAGCAATGTACAGTTGGTTTTATGACTGTAAGTCATTGTCTTCAAATGCTATTGAGCTTTAAATATTGTCATATTTTGTGTATGACCCCATACAGTAGTGAAATACATAGCAAAATTTGCATATGATTTAACAGTTTATTGTCATAAATATCAAAAATCTAAAAGGTGTGCATCATACCTGACACCTGGGTGAACAATGTACAGTTGGTTTTATGACTGTACGTCATTGTCTTCAAATGCTATTGAGCTTTAAATATTGTCATATTTTGTGTATGACCCCATACAGTAGTGCAATACATAGCAAAATTTGCATATGATTTAGCAGTTTATTGTCATAAATATCAAAAATCTAAAAGGTGTGCATCATACCTGAGACCTGGGTGAACAATGTACAGTTGGTTTTATGACTGTAAGTCATTGTCTTCAAATGCTATTGAGCTTTAAATATTGTCATATTTTGTGTATGACCCCATACAGTAGTGCAATACATAGCAAAATTTGCATATGATTTAACAGTTTATTGTCATAAATATCAAAAATCTAAAAGGTGTGCATCAAACCTGAGACCTGGGTGAACAATGTACAGTTGGTTTTATGACTGTAAGTCATTGTCTTCAAATGCTATTGAGCTTTAAATATTGTCATATTTTGTGTATGACCCCATACAGTAGTGAAATACATAGCAAAATTTGCATATGATTTAACAGTTTATTGTCATAAATATCAAAAATCTAAAAGGTGTGCATCAAACCTGAGACCTGGGTGAACAATGTACAGTTGGTTTTATGACTGTAAGTCATTGTCTTCAAATGCTATTGAGCTTTAAATATTGTCATATTTTGTGTATGACCCCATACAGTAGTGCAATACATAGCAAAATTTGCATATGATTTAGCAGTTTATTGTCATAAATATCAAAAATCTAAAAGGTGTGCATCAAACCTGAGACCTGGGTGAACAATGTACAGTTGGTTTTATGACTGTAAGTCATTGTCTTCAAATGCTATTGAGCTTTAAATATTGTCATATTTTGTGTATGACCCCATACAGTAGTGCAATACATAGCAAAATTTGCATATGATTTAACAGTTTATTGTCATAAATATCAAAAATCTAAAAGGTGTGCATCAAACCTGAGACCTGGGTGAACAATGTACAGTTGGTTTTATGACTGTAAGTCATTGTCTTCAAATGCTATTGAGCTTTAAATATTGTCATATTTTGTGTATGACCCCATACAGTAGTGAAATACATAGCAAAATTTGCATATGATTTAACAGTTTATTGTCATAAATATCAAAAATCTAAAAGGTGTGCATCATACCTGACACCTGGGTGAACAATGTACAGTTGGTTTTATGACTGTAAGTCATTGTCTTCAAATGCTATTGAGCTTTAAATATTGTCATATTTTGTGTATGACCCCATACAGTAGTGAAATACATAGCAAAATTTGCATATGATTTAACAGTTTATTGTCATAAATATCAAAAATCTAAAAGGTGTGCATCATACCTGACACCTGGGTGAACAATGTACAGTTGGTTTTATGACTGTACGTCATTGTCTTCAAATGCTATTGAGCTTTAAATATTGTCATATTTTGTGTATGACCCCATACAGTAGTGAAATACATAGCAAAATTTGCATATGATTTAGCAGTTTATTGTCATAAATATCAAAAATCTAAAAGGTGTGCATCAAACCTGAGACCTGGGTGAACAATGTACAGTTGGTTTTATGACTGTAAGTCATTGTCTTCAAATGCTATTGAGCTTTAAATATTGTCATATTTTGTGTATGACCCCATACAGTAGTGCAATACATAGCAATATTTGCATATGATTTAACAGTTTATTGTCATAAATATCAAAAATCTAAAAGGTGTGCATCAAACCTGAGACCTGGGTGAACAATGTACAGTTGGTTTTATGACTGTAAGTCATTGTCTTCAAATGCTATTGAGCTTTAAATATTGTCATATTTTGTGTATGACCCCATACAGTAGTGAAATACATAGCAAAATTTGCATATGATTTAACAGTTTATTGTCATAAATATCAAAAATCTAAAAGGTGTGCATCATACCTGACACCTGGGTGAACAATGTACAGTTGGTTTTATGACTGTAAGTCATTGTCTTCAAATGCTATTGAGCTTTAAATATTGTCATATTTTGTGTATGACCCCATACAGTAGTGAAATACATAGCAAAATTTGCATATGATTTAACAGTTTATTGTCATAAATATCAAAAATCTAAAAGGTGTGCATCATACCTGACACCTGGGTGAACAATGTACAGTTGGTTTTATGACTGTAAGTCATTGTCTTCAAATGCTATTGAGCTTTAAATATTGTCATATTTTGTGTATGACCCCATACAGTAGTGAAATACATAGCAAAATTTTCATATGATTTAGCAGTTTATTGTCATAAATATCAAAAATCTAAAAGGTGTGCATCAAACCTGAGACCTGGGTGAACAATGTACAGTTGGTTTTATGACTGTAAGTCATTGTCTTCAAATGCTATTGAGCTTTAAATATTGTCATATTTTGTGTATGACCCCATACAGTAGTGAAATACATAGCAAAATTTGCATATGATTTAACAGTTTATTGTCATAAATATCAAAAATCTAAAAGGTGTGCATCATACCTGAGACCTGGGTGAACAATGTACAGTTGGTTTTATGACTGTAAGTCATTGTCTTCAAATGCTATTGAGCTTTAAATATTGTCATATTTTGTGTATGACCCCATACAGTAGTGAAATACATAGCAATATTTGCATATGATTTAACAGTTTATTGTCATAAATATCAAAAATCTAAAAGGTGTGCATCATACCTGAGACCTGGGTGAACAATGTACAGTTGGTTTTATGACTGTAAGTCATTGTCTTCAAATGTTATTGAAGTTAGAAACGTTTATACCAATGTCGCATGTAATTTTGAGACGGTCCCTAAATATGCGAATATCGAACGTCCAACGTCAAACCAACTTCATGCCAGTCAGTCTCCCTGCATTGCTTGCTTTTGTGACATTAAAAATTCTTTAGCAACTTCAAACTCGGCGTCAATCATAATCGATTGTGACAGGTCGAGAATATGCTTCACAGCTTTCACATCAAGGAAGTTATCGGCCTCTGGATTTAGTGCTGCAAGTGCACTTGCCAGCTGTGAGTTGCGCTCGCTGAATCTACGCTCGAGTTCCCCAACCACCGAATCAATAGTGCTGTAGTACACTCTGCGAAGTTCAGTTTCCAAGTCATCCTCACCTCTGTGTCCTCCTGTAGGCCCTGTAACGATGAAACCATCCATCCGTGTGCTCTCTATGCGTCTCCGTTTGGGCCCGGGTCTCAGTGACTCGCTGGTGGGCGTGGCAGTATTCAGCATCTGCTTAAACTCTTCATCACAACGGAGTTTTTTAACACATGCTGTTGCACTCGCCACAACACTTAAACCAGTCAACAAGTCAGTGTCCTCTCTCTGGAGAAGCTTGTTCGGTGGGTCCAATAGAGAAAGGACTCTGTGGGTTAAGTTGGCAAGGAACATGAAACTGGGCTCAGATATCTCGCGCAGCAGGCCTGTAGCTTCCATTCTCGTCTCTGCACCATAGTTCAGCACAGTGTCAGCATCGGTCAGAATCGATTTTATGTCATTAAATGACTTAAGAATGACTGAGACTGTGGCAAGATGCCCTGTCCATCTCTGCTCCAGAAGACGCTTAAGATGCGCACCTTTATAATGCATAGCAACCGTTGGCTTTCTACAGAACTTGTATAGGGAATCGCACACTTCAAAAAACTCCAAAAGTGCGGACTCTGAAGACATGGTATGAACCACGACCAAATGCAACTGATGGTTTAGGCAGTGCACGTAAGGTATCTCACGTCCAAGTCTGTCCTGTAGAATTTTCTGAACACCACCACGTTTCCCCGACATAAGCGCAGCTCCGTCATATACCTGACTCAGAATTTTTGAGCTATCCAGGCCAACTTTGTTAAGCTCAGTCAGAACGGTGTCAGTTAATGTCTGTGCGTCACCTTTCTGAGCCGTAGCGATGCACAGTAGACGCTCTGTCACTTTGTAAGTCTCATTCACAAATCGAAGCACAATTGATATATTTTCACATCCTGTGGGGTCACGCGTCCCATCAACTTTCAGAGTGTAATAAGAGTCACCAACTTCCTCCACTATAGCCTCTGTCACCACATTACTGAGTGTTCTTATAAGTTCATTTTGCATATCATGACAGGTGTAAGTGGCATTGCGAGGGATTGTCTTCACCACATTAGCCAATTCATGATCCTTTTGGATGGTGTAATAAAGCATGGACAGGAAAAGTCCAGACCCCCCCTCCGACATGTCATCAAAAGCGTCAATCTTCCCCCGTAGTGGCAACTGGTTTTCAACTAAGAACCCAACCACATCTATTAATGAAGACACATAATACCGGTTTTTCCTTAGTTGATCTGCATTTACAAGGGTTGATACCTCATTCCCCGTATTACGACGCATCTCCCTCTCCTTCCACATTGCATAGCAAGACATGTGGTCCTTCGAAGTTTCATGTTTATGAAATCCACGGTCTTTGGCCATAGCATGTTTCCAGTTACGATAGCCCACACTCGCGAAGGCATCCAATGTTCCAGATTTTCTGGTACAGCTGAACATCCGACAGCAAAAACAAAATGCTGCGTCTGCCTTGACACTGTACTCCAACCACTCTCTGTTGTGAAACCATTTATCAACGAATGATCGCCCCTTACCACTGTAAACAGTTACAGGATACTGTTTTAACACAATTTGGACAGGCCTGTCAGTCCCGATATCATCAGCCGCTGTCCGCTGACTTGGAGGGCGTGTAGATTGCTGCTCTATGGCTGCGCTAGTTAAGTCTGTTGGCGGTTGTCTGGAGCTCGCATTAACAGAAGGGCCAGCTCGGCTCTCAGAGACCGTGGTACTGGTGGTGGTGGCCGGAGTGTCAGAGTCTGCTGATGGAAGAGGCTGAGGAGGACTTAACCATTTTCGTAAATCCATTTTTTGTCGCGAATTAGGCTAGTTAGCCGCTAACTTCTATGATAGACGGACAAACTGTTGTTTTCGATTCAAACAACAACAACTTGAAATGGATTTTGCGCGCTGCAAATCAAATGTAACAAGTTTACTCAGCGACCAATAAGCATTGACCAATGACGACTAAGCCTAGTAACATGTCGTGAACAACCAAAATTATGCTTTTTCCCCATTCATTTAATTTTATTTCATGTAAGTTACAATTTGTACATTTAATATATATATAAAAAAAAAAAAAAAAAAATGTTTGGGCCACGCCATGGCCTGTGGTAGGAGGGGCATCAATAACCACTAGGGGGGGCACGGCCCTCGAATGCCCCACCACAGCGCCGACGCTGCGCAGGCAGTGTGCAAGCTCTAACCTGTTAACATGGAAAGTAAAAACGGACACGCCACGCAGCCAGTGTGTCGCCGGCCTGAGGAATCCCTTCGCCTGTGGTTAAAAGCTTTACATTTGAAGAAACCACCGAAACGACCGTATGTTTGTTATTTTCATTTCGTGAACACAAGACCTACAGAAGACCACCCGATACCAGAAAAGTGGCTGGGCTACGAAGTCTCAATAAAAACTCCAAGGAGAAACAAAATCATTAACCTCTGTATAAAATCTAGTCATCATGGCATGATCATGATCCTGGCATTTATTTTGTATGATTTACAATTATTTATAGCCAGCCATCTACTTATTGCTATCCTGTGCTTTGGTTGCATTCTGATGGCATTATTAATACATTTGACATGACAAAATACCTTCATATTAGTCCAGCGTTGGCTCGACCGTGTTTATGGTGGGGCTGAAGGTGCCGGCGAAGTTTTGGCACTCTGCCAGCTAGATGCATGAGTGTTTCAACCAGGTCCGGTAGGCTACCCGAACTGGGTGAGGCGGGGCTTTAGCTCTTTGTTGTATTCATCTGCTACGGCATGTGTAACATTTTTCTGTCAACTCTGCATAATCCTTCGCGATCGATATCATTAGTTAGCCCAGGGAAGCGAGGGAACGGAAGTGCCGCACAAAAAACGGAAATTGGACCCATGTTTACTTCCGCGTTCGAAAATAAGGTGAATAGGGTTGGGAAGTTAGGAGTGCCGTCGCTACTGTGCTGAATGCTGATGCTATTGAATTGCAAGAGCCATATGGACTTTACCCTTTTAAAATCGACTTACGGTGGGATCTCCCCTTTTGTGACTGAGACTGTCAGACGTCAACATGAGTGCTGAAGTGATGACACAACAGACGACACCGCTCACATACCCATTCACGTAATGGTGTGGAATCCCCCTCCCCCCTCGCCCCTCGCAATTGGAGTGGCAACATCGCTGTGGGCGAGTTAAGTGGTTTTTTAAAGATTGTTTCTGTTTTTAATTTAAACTGATGTATTAAATAAATGTATGCTTCGTAATAATAGAGGGTGATAGTAAGGGTGGGTGGAACTGAAACTGGGAAGGTTTAGGGAACAGCCATAGGCCTATGTACCATTTTGAGTTTGAGGTTTTAAATGAGTTTGAAATGCCACTATTTGTAATTGATTTTGGGGTTTGTCACCAATGAAGTGAGTGAATTTACGTAGTGCTCTGTGTAGTTCTATAGCTTTCCAGGTTGTGTTTAGCCTGTCCTTGTAGTCCCCTCTGTTAATAAAACTGCCTATTTTGATTGAAGTTGTGGTGGTTTGTTGTTTTCTGGTGCCAAACCTTACTGGCTAAAATAATTAAAGCTGGTGGCAGCAGCCTATTAAGAAAAACTGATATTACACTATTTTAAGGGCACATGCTTGGCCATAATGTAGCGTGTGCACAACGCGCATACACTTTGCTTATCTCATCTACACAGACGCAGCAGTTGCCATTTTTGCAAACTATACATAATTACAAGGAAAAATATTCCACACGAGGGAAATCATTGTGGTGTCCATGAAGATGTGAAAAAATAGGCATAAATCTACCTTATACATTTACCAAAATTATTAAACACCTGTTTAACCGAAGCTAATTTGGGTGGGTTTCTCCATCCCCATACAATGTCACTTCTCTGTGTTTTACGGCTCTGACGAGAACGTCAGTCTCCTCGGCTGTGAACTGATCCTGGTGTGTGCCTGGCAAATCCGCTGTAAGGACCACCCATTGGCCCAATGACGGATGAATGAATAGTTTCAATATTACTTTAGCTCTACGCTTAATCTGACTTCAATTTCAGTTAATCAATATATTACATTTAAATAAGCAAAATTTATTTTTCACTACTTAGGCTATTATTTTATGTTGTTGTTGTGTCTTTTTGTTTTTGTAAAATCTTTGCACTTGTGGGGGATTTTAGGTAATTTGGTGTTGGTATTTGGGTTTAGGGTGGGATTAGGAGAGAGGGGATAGGGTGTTGGTGTTTGGTGAAGGGTTTGTATTTAGAGTAATGGCAACAGCCAAAAATAATAAAAATAATTAAAAACTTTATTACCTTTCTGTCATTCATACAGTTACATAAGCACTATCAGTAACAAGTGTCATAAACACATTTAATAACAGATGATCCTATCAGACAATGTCCTTATTCATTATGTGTGTGTGTGTGGAGAGAGAGAGAGAGAGAGAGAGAGAGAGAGAGAGAGAGAGAGAGAGAGAGAGAGAGAGAGAGAGAGAGAGAGAGAGAGAGAGAGAGAGAGAGAGAGAGAGAGAGAGGAGGCCTACATTAAATCTTGTTGAATCATATAAGTTTATATTATATTTTATTGTCACACTTTAATGGAAAAATTAATTTATTTAATTAACAAATCAAACACAAACATGTAAGGCTTTTATTTGTACACATAACGTTTAAACTATGGAGTGTGTTGTGGTTGCTTCATCTGCCAGAGCTT
The DNA here is from genome assembly GCA_022829025.1 of Squalius cephalus. NCBI lineage: Eukaryota > Metazoa > Chordata > Actinopteri > Cypriniformes > Leuciscidae > Squalius > Squalius cephalus. The sequence continues at coordinate 38,459,271 of CM040799.1, forward strand.
CTAACACAGGCTTCTGGCTGCTTTATTTTAAATAAGCACCAGGTGGCGCTGTTCTCGACACTCTCGAAGCTTTGAATCTTTTCCTGGAACAGTCAGGGGAAAGCCTCAGGTATTCATGAGGCTTCATTTCCTCATCCCTACGGTCCAAGGTCAAGGTAGCCAGAGAGTGGTCGAAGATATCCATAAACAGTCCAAGATCTAAACCAATATAAACAGAATAAGTAGATAATTTCTCAGAATATTAGCCAGGGCAAAACAAGACTTCGCACTGAATGATTGTGAGAGCGTGCTTTTATACATGTGGGAATGAAGTGCAGGTGTGAGTGTAATCAGTGAAGAGCAGGTGTGTGTGATCAGTCCAGGAGAGCTGCATTATGGGAAATGTAGTTTGGATGGCAACAGTCAATACTCTGGAGACAGATCCCTCTGTGAGTGCAGAGGAGGTGACGCAGGAAACTCCTGCGTAACAGTAGGCTATCTATCCTGCTCTATGTTCACAAATTGCAAATCTTTCTGTCCCACACGCCCACACACACATGTCTGTTTAACTAATTTTATGGGGACTTTCGAACAGTGTTAATTTCGTTAACAAAAACTATGACAAAAAATGTTCATTGACAACCTTTTTTTCATGACTAAGACAATATGACAAGACGACACCAACTTCATTAAACGATAACTGTGACTTTATCAACATGCAATATCATTGACGAAAAAACACGTGATTGAAATGTGGTTAAAAAAATAAAAACTTGACCAAAATCACTTTTTTCTTACGAGCTTTCATGCTAATGGTTGCCAGATTTCAAGAATTTAAATCCCCCAATCAGAGTTTTCTGTTAAAAGGGGATGTCTAATGCCATTTCATGCATTCTGACTTATTTTCACTTTTAAAGAGTTGGATTCTCATGCTAAACATGGGCAAAATTTCATAAAATTAGTTGGACTAATTATTTATATTATTTTAAACTGTATTTCTGTGCCAAATATACACTCCTTCAGGATTCGTATCAGTTTTGGAAAGTTTTTTTTTGCATGGATACCTTTTATTAACGTTGAACATATTGAGCAAAAGAAAAATTAGTGCCCCACTTGGTGGAACGAAACTGAATGATACAGCTCACGTACAGCGGCCTAATAGTGTAAAGGAAAGAGCCACTCGCAAATAATCTTAGGGCAATGCAAACAGTTTGTGCTGTAGTTAAAGCCCGACTCCGACAATTAGAAAATAAATGTGCGTTTCCAACAAATTAATAATGTAAACGACAATCTCACGAGTCACGAGAAAAAATATATATCTCAGAAAGTGCACTATCGCCCTGCACTGGACTTCCCGTATCAGCTCCGCTTATGAAGCCGGGATCTAATCCTGTTAACATGAAATAAGCTGCTCCCGAGCAGGTTTAAGATTGCTATGACAGCAAGTCCAGGATAAGCGTCGAAGAACCAAACAATCCAAGATCATGCCAAATCGCCAACAATCAAATCCAGCTAACTGAGTTAGCGACCTACGAAGAACAGGCCCCAGATCTTTAACTTCAATATACACACAGAAATGAACGATCAACTGCGCATACCTCTGCTCAGCCATGAACTGGTTGAAAGCTGATGATGTAACATGCAGGTAGGCCCGCAATGACGTGTTACTGATTGGTCGATTGATAAGCTTAAATCTGATTGGCTAAAGAGTACGACTCATCTGTGTAGCTGCCAGGAAAGTCTAAAAAAAACACACACACAAATCCAAGGCGAATCACACGTGAATGACGATTTGCACATTCACATTCAAGGATAAACTCGTAGATTTTAAACATTCAAAGGTTTTTGTGCACAGTTGTATATCTACAAATTGTGTTTTGTGAAATGTATTTTATGAATTTTATTTTGCGCATGTGAATTGCTTTTTGTGAATATATATTTTTTTCACGCATGTGCATTTTTTTTGTGTATGTGATTTAGGTTTCATGCATGTGAAATTGTCTACGCATGTGTGAATCATGTTTTTTGCATGAATTATAATTGAGACAAATCCGCTTCCATAGAAACACAGGTGAACTGAGGAAGCTTATTAAATAACTTCATATCCATTTTTCCACACCATATTTGTATCTATATTACTGACTCATTTATTTGATTAAAAATACAGTAAAACAATAATCTTGTGAAATAATATTAACATTTAAAATAACTCTTTTCTATGTGAATATATTGTCAAATGCAATTTATTCCTGTGATCAAAGCTGAATTTTCAGCATCATTACTCCAGTCTTCAGTGTCACATGATCCTTCAGAAATCATTCTAATATGATGATTTGATGCTCAAGAAATGTTTCTGATTATTATCTGTTATGTTGAAAACAGTTATGCTGCTTCATGTTTTTGTGTACACTACAATTCAAATGTTAGGGGTCAGTAAGATTTTGGAAGACATTAATAGCAAGAATGGATTAAATTGATCAAAAGTGACAGTAAAGACTTTTATAATGTTATAAGATTTAAAAAGATTTTTTCTTTGAACTTTATATTGATCAAAGAATCCTGAAAAAGGCATCATGGTTTACACAAAAATCTTAAGCAGCTCAACTGGTTTCAACACTGATAATAATCATAAATGTTTCTTGAGCATTAAATCATCATATTAGAATGATTTCTGAAGGATCATGTGACACTTTATGCGTTCAATAAAGGGAAAATGAGATTTCGGCTAGATTTTTTTTTATTTTTCGTTTGTGGTTTACAAATCGGTTTATGGCTTTGATATTTCGTTTGCACATGTGGGCAGGGCTGAAACGCCTCTTTCATCTGATTGGTCAAACCGCTTCATCTTCAACAGAGCTATATAGATAGAGAGTTGCGACAACGGAAGTTCAAAATGCTGGGGTGCTAGGGTGGGGGGCGCTTGTCTGAAGTCTAAAATCATTGGTTACCCGTAAGCCAATCACATAACGTTTGGTTATGGCGTGTGTTATGCGCATGCTCAGCCACATCTAACTTCCACTGTAAACACATGTATGATGCGAAAACAAAACCATCGAGCGAAATAACGGAGTGAACATGGCTGTGCGCGACTTTTGCAGATTATGTGAAGTAAATCTACGCATCCACGGTACAATCAGTGTCTACGTCACGGCTCTCAGCCCGTCCTCTGTTCGTTGATTGGCCGGCTGTTTTCAGGCCGGAGGAAAACGGAAAGCTATTACGCTGTCTCAGACTGAGTACAGAAGCGAAATGAAATTGAGCGGAAGTAAGAAGTCTGACGTAGTCAGGCTAGCATTGTCTGCCTTTGTTAACATATTTCTGGCAAGCGTTACTGTTGTGACGAATCAGAATCAGAGTGAGATCCATTTGCAGCTTTATCCTCCTGAGACCCAGAAAAAAAAAGTTTGTTGAATGTAGTTTTTTTTTCCATGTCATCACATTGTTTAGAGCACAAGAAACAAATGGTAAAAAAAAAAACATTTTTGAAAAATAATATTTTATTCTTACGTTATGCTATGTCCTCTGTAGTGGACGCCAGGACTAAGTTGTTTAAAAAAATAAAATGACATGAAATGATATGTATAGGTTAAAAAAAAAAATGTTTTAACCAAAATTTGTATAAAGATGATTCTCAACTATGATATGAAAGATATAACGGAATTAATTGATACACCATTTTACTTTATGCAATATGTGGGCAAAATGGCCATACATTAATATTCCCATTCAATGCAATGTATCTATACACTGTATCTAATTTGCACATTAATGTGTACCTGGAGCAACATTTAATGAAAAAAGAAGTGTAATAATTGGAGTAATAATTGCCAACATTTTAATAATAATATCTAATATTTCATAGGAATATTGATGTATAATTTATTTCCATATTCACTTGTTGTGTCTCACAAAATGCCTGATAAACATGATTTAAGTCCTGGTGTCCTCTACAGTGGACACGTTTGAAATCAATGCCATGTTCTGTAACAGAACGTATTTTTTTTTATTTGAAACCCCTTAACATTTTCCTGAGATGTTGTTTTATGAAATACAATTTGAAAAGTAGTCCAATTTAAATAATAATTACAACATATTATCATATTTCCATAAGAATGCTACATTTGATCACTAAATTAATGTCAGACATTTTTAAAGACCAAGGAGAAGTTGTTTTCATGGTGAAACCTCCAAACATTTGGTATCTCTGAAAAGTCCTGAATGTGCTCTTTACAGCACACCCAGGTTGTGTCATGTGACATGTATGATGTCAGAGAAATTCACTAAAATATAATGTCCACTACAGTGGACAAAAGTCTATTCTTGGGTCCCAGGATTGAAGAGGAACTGGCCAAGGGTTTTATTAGACCATCCACTTCCCCGGTATCCGCTGGCTTCTTCTTTATAATCCTCTATAATATTGACAGAAACCTGACTAAAACCAGACAATTACATTACTTTAAATGAGTCCACCCCACAAGATTACCATAAACATAAGTCTCCTCTGAAAGGCAAAGGGGGAGGTGTTGCTGTTATTTATAGTAATATCATCAGTATTACTGAAAAGTCTAGTTTCAAATTTAATTATTTTGAAGTGTTGGTGCTTAATGTAACAATATATCGTGTAAATGATAAATCCCGTTTGAGATTTGTGCTAGCTACTGTATACAGGCCACCAGGGCACCATACAGACTTCGGAGTTAGTACTGGCTGCAGACAAAGTACCAATTGTTAATGATTTTAATAACCATGTTGATAATGAAACAAACTGCTCGGATGAGCTAATGTCTGTAGTGCCATCAGTCCAAAGTAATGAGAAACCATTGCCCCAGAAACCAACCTTCGCTGCACAGCATGTGCAAGCAGTTCTATCATCTCGTTTTGGATCGAATCTGCCAGCCAGTTATCCCTGCAGAGCATCCGCTGGCGAGCTGCGGGAAGCGACTCGGTGCGGTCAATCATCATACGCCAGAAATGTCCTTCACGGTGATTGCGGCCTCGGAGAGGTAAGCCCTGTCGGACCAAATAGCGTACTGACTTGAAGGCATCTGACTTGGAGAACCACTCTGCCAGTATTCTGCTCCTTCGCAACCGCGTCTGAGAGCAGGGCACTGATCAGTGTACTATTCAGCGCAGCGATTTTGTTCTCAGCTTCAAGGTGGAAGAATGACTTCTCGTGCTCTCTTTTTCTGTGGCTTTACATCAATTCGAAAAGCCCCCTCTGATGAATATGGCGTCAGCTGTGTGAAAGTCATGTACCAACTTTTTGGCTACCACAGACCAACAAGTAAAACACAGGGCTTTGTCAGTGTCATTGACATAATGGAGCCATTTCCATCTTTCAAACCAAGCTGATTTAAACGATCTTGAAAAACCTTCAGTCCCAAATCGCTTGGTGGGGAAGTCGAAATGCCTTGGCTGAAATGGCTTGGATGGTAAAGGTGATGTCCTTGCTGCAGCAGTCTCACTTTTGTCGGGGGCAGAGAGAGAAATTTTTGAATTTGAAGTGCTAGCGTTAGTGTCACCAGCTGCCTGGTCATGTTGGCTAGCACGTCGTGTTGGCTAGCAGGTCGTGTTTTTTTTTAAACGCAGGAGGAAAAACTCCGGTTATAAAAATACCCGTGTCCGTGTGGACTAGGCCTATATCACTAGGATTTTCTTTAGACTAGGTGTTTTTTTTTTTTTTCAACTATATAGTTGTGCAACTTGTGTGTGGGCCGTGAGTGTACGTGCTGCGTAGGCTGAATCGTAATCGCGTGATTCGCGTCAAGACACATCTGATTGGCCAATACTACACACTGAAGATAAATTAAATAATTTTGAATTAAATAATTACTAAAATTATCCCTCTCTTCATCCCACACCCCAAACATGACATACAAAATGTCGTGGAACAGAAACAACAACCAGAGATATATTTCTAAGCTATCATTTTATTGTCATCACAGTTTGCCAATAGGGGTGCTGCAGTGCCCCCTACTTCCCGCGTCCATGCAGAAATGAACGATCAACTGCACATACCTCTGCTCAGCCATGAACAGTAGGCCCGCAATGATGTGATACTGATTGGTCGATTGATACGCTTAAATCTGATTGGCTAAAGAGTACGACTCATCGGTGTAGCTGCCAGGAAAGTCTCAAAAAAACACACACACAAATCCAAGGCGAATCACACGTGAATGACGATTTGCACATTCACATTCAAGGATAAACTCATACATTTTAAACATTCAAAGGTTTTTGTGTACAGTTGTATATCTACGAATTGTGTTTTGTGAAATGTATTTTATGAATATATAATTTTATTTTGCTCATGTGAAATGCTTTTTGTGAATATATATCTTTTTCACGCATGTGAATTTTTTTTTGTGTATGTGATTTAGGTTTCATGCATGTGAAATTGTCTACGCATGTGTGACTCATGTTTTTTGCATGAATTATAATTGAGACAAATCCGCTTCCATAGAAACACAGGTGAACTGAGGAAGCTTATTAAATAACTTCATATCCATTTTCCCCCACCATATTTGTATCTATATTACTGACTCATTTATTTGATTAAAAATACAGTAAAGCAATAATATTGTGAAATAATATTAGCATTTTAAATAACTCTTTTCTATGTGAATATATTTTAAAATGCAATTTATTCCTGTGATCAAAGCTGAATTTTCAGCATCATTCCTCCAGTCTTCAGTGTCACGTGATCCTTCAGAAATCACTCTAATATGATGATTTGATGCTCAAGAAATTTTTCTGATTATTATCTATTATGTTGAAAACAGTTGTGCTGCTTCATGTTTTTCATAATCATAAATGTTTCTTGAGCATCAAATCATTATATTAAAATGATTTCTAAAGGATCTTGTGACACATGCGTTTAATAAACAGAAAATGAGATTTCGGCTCGATTTAAAATTTTTCGTTTGTGGTTTACAAATCGGTTTGATATTTCGTTTGCACATGTGGGCGGGGCTGAAACGCCTCTTTCATCTGATTGGTCAAACCGCTTCATCTTCAACAGAGCTATAGAGAGAGAGTTGCGACAACGGAAGTTCAAAATGCTTGGTTGTCACGTGATCCGCATACTCAGATAGCTCCAGGAAGTGCTTTGATGCCAATTCAAATCAATGGAGTTAGAGAGCTGAACTCTGATTTTTGGTAGTTTGTAGTCAATAAATGCATTGATTTACAATATGTATATAATACACTGACATGTGAATGTAGTATGTGTATGTAGTTACAGCAATGTTGTTTTTAAAAGATAAAAATATGATACTATTTAATGTTTAGTGTGTTCAACCAGTGTTGTCTGCCTTTGTTTACATATTTCTGGCAAGCGTTACTGTTGTGACGAATCAGAATCAGAGTGAGATCCATTTGCAGCTTTATTAGAATAAACGATACATTGAAGAGGAACTGGCCAAGGGTTTTATTAGACCATCCACTTCCCCGGTAACCACTGGTTTCTTCTTTATAATCCTCTATAATATTGACAGAAACCTGACTAAAACCAGACGATTACATTACTTTAAATGAGTCCACCACACAAGATTACCATAAACATAAGTCTCCTCTGAAAGGCAAAGGGGGAGGTGTTGCTGTTATTTATAGTAATATCTTCAGTATTACTGAGAAGTCTAGTGTCAAATGTAATTATTTTGAAGTGTTGGTGCTTAATGTAACAATATATAGTGTAAATGATAAATCCCGTTTGAGATTTGTGCTGGCTACTGTATACAGGCCACCAGGGCGCCATACAGACTTCGGAGTTAGTACTGGCTGCAGACAAAGTACCAATTGTTAATAACCATGTGGATAATGAAAAATACGCATTGGTATTGGCATTTACAGACATTCTAAACTATATTGGAGTTAGGCAACGTGTCAGGACCCACTCATTGTCGTAATAATACTTAATCATAAATATTATATTGTAACATAGAATCATTGCTGATGCCGTTGAAATTCTGCAGCAGAGCGATGAAATCTCAGACAGATCATCATCTAGTCTTGCGTATACTTCATTTAGCCATGGCTGCAAAGCCGACTCCGTGTTACAAATATAGTAGAACTATCACTTCTACCACTAAAAATTGTTTCATACATAATCTTCCCGATCAGTTTCATCTCCTCAGCATGTGGTGCTCACTGACCATACCGGTTTCACACGGACAGGCACTTGTTAGTGTTGCATCATGGGTAAAAAGTTCCCTCAGCATCTTGACCCAGCTCGAGTTCCATTTAAAGGGATCGTCTCAGGTTATGACTGTTACTCTGGTTCCCTGAAGAGGGAAACGAGACACTGCGTCGCCCTGCCACACTCCCTGCATGCCTGTGATCGACTTCCTTCAGCCGAAGCTAGCTTTCTTTGTTCTGGGTATGCTTTATAGTTTTCTGGCTTTATGATGTTCTGTCAAACCATTTTCCAGATAGCTCTACATGTAATGCCAGATATTTCATATGCAAGCATGTCAGCCAATCACAGCAGTGGGCAACAACACTGAAGTCTCATAGCAGACACGCCCTTTCAAACAGAGTGTTCAATTCAGAGGATGAAATCAGGCTAGGAAATATGCCTTTTATTTCTAAATTATAACAAATTTTTATCTAAAAAAACATACTAACATTATAAGGGCACCCCAGGAAACATTATAAAATAATAAAATAATCCATTCTAGGGCACCTTTAAAGGGACTCTAGTAAACTGAATTGATGGAGGGGGTATACATTCTTTTGAGTCCCTTTCTGGATTCCGACAAGTCTGCACAATGTACAATTATTTTAACCTTTATTTCTATGCTTCATTTATGTTAGCCCACGTTCTTGTTATTCAATTTGTTTTTATTTATTTTGATGTTATCTATTATTTGCTTTTAGGCTCCAGCTTCCTAGTAATTCTACATAAGACAAGTGTCTTGGAAAATGCATGGATGGATATTTTTCGTATTTTGGACCAGACAAATAAATATGTATATATATATATATATATATATGTGTGTGTGTGTGTGTGTGTGTGTGTATTCCTCAAAATAATCAATCACTCCTTTATGACTGGCTGCCTGCACATTCACTGTCCTCGCGACTTCTGCAACTTGCTCCTTTTTGTTTTATATATAATTTTTTATATTTTAATAATAATTTTGGTATAAGGCTTTTTAGCATTAGGCTATAGCCTGAAAGGTCTGATTTACACACTGTTACGACAGTCATTGTTTTGTTTTTTTTCACAATGACATTTAAGTTCATGATTTTAGTGGGTTTTTTTTTGTGGCAGACTAAACAATAATGACAGACTGTTGATCTTTGAATAACAATATATTTTATTTTATTATTATTATTATTAGGATAGGACAGTAGCTAGACAGGAAGTGAGGTGGGAGAGGAAAGGTCCACTCGGGTCTCCTGAAGCACATGTCGGCGCACTTGCCCACGAGGCTTTCGTGGTGTGACATAGTTGAGTAAAAAGTATAGGCTCAATAATACTAATACATTTGACTTATTCCAAATACAACAAATTGCATACTTTGTCTTCAATAACAAATGTACATTATTAGATAAATAAAACTTAGCTATACTTTGTACAAAATTTTATTGTATACTATGATGTATTTTGAAAGTATACTTTCAATGCATTGTTACAATTATCATTTCCAGCACACAGTTAAAATATACCTAAAATATATTTTTTATAAAGTGCAAATAAATACTTTTAAAAAATAAAATTAATTTTCACATCAAATTATATATTTTTAGAAAATATACCGAAGTACAATTATTTTAAAGTGTGTTAAAAGTTGTATTGTGAAAATAGGTAAAAGCATGACGCTAATATACGTTTAATATATTTAAAGATAGTAAAATTTTTGTTAGTATATTTGCAATGTACTGTTGAAAAAGGGAATTTATTTAAAATACAATAAAGTGTTGCTTTTTTTTTCACTAGGGCACGTAACCTTGCTCAATGAAGAATGAGGCGGCCCAATGGTTGCTTGAAATTTAAAAGGCTGATTTGCATTTCAGGGCAGTGACGAGTACACATGTCGTCTAGTGGTTGTCCAGACACACTGGTTGCAAACTTAAGCAATGGCCCTGAACAGTGGTTCAGTGTTGTAACAACGCTGTAACAACCTTCACCACACAATGTAGTTATAGCAACCTTTTGGCCATGTTGTTAAAATGTTCTTAGAAGGTTGGGTACATTGTAGGGGTGTTACGGTTCACAAAATTCACGGTTCGGTTCAATACGATACACTTGTGTCACGGTTCGGTACGTTTTCGATACAGCAAAAAGAAAGAAATGCCAGAGAAATTTCCTAGATTTTTTTATCACAAAAATGTGCTTTATTTTTTTTTTTATTAAAATAACATCATAAAGTATGATATTTTTTACTTTGAGCAATGATGGAGCTATAATTGACTCTTCTTAGGAGCATATAAAACAAAACGGCTCCTTGGAAAAAATGAAATGTAATATTTTGTACTTATAAACAAATGTTTATTTTAGTTCAGATTTATTAACATTTGAGGGCAGCAATGTTATTCATAATGTCGAAATAAAACCGACGTAACGTTTCTTGAAAGCATTATAGCCTACTATTCCTGACAAACTTCCAAAGATACAGTTAGTTTTACTACAGTAAATCCATGGTGAATGTTGCTGATCTGTGGACACTGGATAGGTTATTCATGGCACAATGTTTCTTCCTGGTTTCCACGCGCTGTTTCATCCGTTAATAACGGAGAAATGTGAATGCTTCTCACTAGATCTCGCAGCGATGTTATTACTTCAGTGGCGAATTCAAATGCTTTCTTTACTGGATCTCTTAGCGCTGTGTAGTATAAGATCGGCTCGCGAGTCTCGCTGCTTTGGTCCAAACTGATAAACGGTCCGTCACGAGTAGCTCAGTTTCGTTCCGCTTACATTAAGTTTGTCATTTGACGTTGTTGTCGCGCCAACGTCTCTTACATTAAGAGCGCGCTCGCGACGCGCTTACATTTTAAATAACCGTTTGGTTTGAAAATGCGTACCTAACACCGAGCCGAAAGCCTCGTACCGAACGGTTCAATACGAATATGCGTACCGTTACACCCCTACTGCCTGTAGATGATCTGGTTCAATTTTCGTGCAAATCGGACAAACCGTCTAGGACGAGTTCGAAAAAGTAGCTTTTTTGGATAATTCACAATGGTGGCCATGTTTTTATGACTGAAAATGACGTCATAGGGTGCAATCGAATTGGCATGAGCTCAGGAATCAGAAGAAATTTTGTTGATTGGCCTTACAGTTCAAAAGTTATTAGCAAAATAAAAGTGAAACTTTGGACAGGTGGTGGTGCTAGAGGGAATGACTTAGAAACACCAAAATTGGTGTATTTAATGTTGGGACTGTCCTCTATCAGAATGTCAAACCAAAACAACTTTCCCGCAATCGGTTCTATGGGCTGCCATAGACTCCAAGAGCGGAAGAATAATAATAAGAAGAAATCTAATTGATACAATAGGTGCCCGCACCTTCGGTGCTTGGCCCCTAATAATAATAAGAACGGGAACAAAAACAATAGGTGCCTGCACCTTCGGTGCTTGGCCCCTAATTATTTTGAAGTGTTGGTGCTTAATGTTGGACTCCAGCAGGGCTGCCCTTTGTCGCCGATTCTGTTCATAATTTTTATGGATAGAATTTCTAGGCGCAGCCAGGGGCCGGAGGGTGTCAGGTTTGGTGACAACACGATTTCGTCTCTGCTCTTTGTGGATCATGTTGTCGTGTTGGCCTCATCAAGCCAGGACCTTCAGCATGCACTGGGACAGTTTGCAGCCGAGTGCGAAGCGGCTGGGATGAGAATCAGCACCTCCAAATCTGAGGCCATGGTCCTCAGTTGGAAAAGGGTGGCCTGCCCACCTCAGGTTGGTGGAGAGTTCCTGCCTCAAGTGAAGGAGTTTAAGTATTTTGGGGTTTGTTCACGAGTGAGGGAAGGATGGAACGGGAGATTGACAGGCGGATCGGTGCAGCTTCTGCAGTAATGCGGTCGATGTACCGGTCTGTCGTGGTGAAGAAAGAGCTGAGCCGCAAGGATAAATTCCTACGTTCCTACTCTACGTTCCTACTCTCACCTATGGTCATGAGCTTTGGGTAATGACCGAAACGACAAGATCCCGGATACAGGCGGCCGAAATGAGCTTTCTCCGCAGGGTGGCTGGGCGATCCCTTAGAGATAGGGTGAGAAGCTCAGTCACTCGGGAGGAGCTCAGAGTAGAGCCGCTGCTCCTCCACATTGAGAGGGGTCAGCTGAGGTGGCTCGGGCATCTTTTCCGGATGCCTCCTGAACACCTTCCCAGGAAGGTGTTCCGGGCGCGTCCCACTGGGAGGAGACCTCGGGGAAGACCTAGGACACGCTGGAGAGACTATGTCTCCCGGTGTCTAGGGAGAGGGAAGTCTGGGCATCTCTGCTTAGACTGCTGCCCCCGCGACCCGTCCCCGGATAAGCGGAAGAAGATGGTATGGTGCTTAATGTAACAATATATCGTGTAAATGATAAATCCCGTTTGAGATTTGTGCTAGCTACTGTATACAGGCCACCAGGGCACCATACAGACTTCGGAGTTAGTACTGGCTGCAGAAAAAGTACCAATTGTTAATGATTTTAATAACCATGTGGATAATGAAAAAGATGCATTGGTATTGGCATTTACAGACATTCTAAAGTCTATTGGAGTTAGGCAACGTGTCAGGACCCACTCATTGTTGTAATAATACTTAATCATAAATATTATATTGTAACATAGAATCATTGTTGATGTCATTGAAATTCTGCAGCAGAGCGATGAAATCTCAGACAGATCATCATCTAGTCTTGTGTATACTTCATTTAGCCATGGCTGCAAAGCCGACTCCGTGTTACAAATATAGTAGAACTATCACTTCTACCACTAAAGATTGTTTCATACATAATCTTCCCGATCAGTTTCATCTCCTCAGCATATGGTGCTCACTGACCATACCGGTTTCACACGGACAGGCACTTGTTAGTGTGGCATCATGGGTAAAAAGTTCCCACAGCGTCTCTACGCCGCTCGAGTTCCATTGAAAGGGATCGTCTCAGGTTACGACTGTAACTCTGGTTCCCTGAAGAGGGAAACGAGACACTGCGTCGCCCTGCCACACTCCCTGCATGCCTGTGATCGACTTCCTTCAGCCGAAGCTAGCTTTCTTTGTTCTGGGTATGCTTTAAAGTTTTCTGGCCTGTCTATGATGTTCTGTCAAACCATTCGACTGGTTTCACACGTGCTTCAAAGCAAAGGCGTTCCCGTCTCGACACAGCATCTCATTCCCTCTTCAGGGTACCAAGGTTACAGTCGTAACCTGAGTCGTTTTTCAGGCCCCCAAAACGCTGCTGTGTTATAATTGAACAGCTAAAACAAATAAAAAGGTTTCTGGTTTTAGCTGAAATTAGTGTTCTGAGACGCGCACTTATGACTGCACAAGCGCATTGGCTGGTTCAGCCTACAAAAAAAAAAAAAAAAAAGTTTTGTCATGATTTGAAACAGTTGTTGTCAGATTTCATAAGTGACTTATTAAATGAAATTTAAATACAATAAACCCTAGTGGAAAAAAAAAGTATACTTTATTGTATTTGTAAAAAATCGTTGTTCGCTCTGTAAAGGTGCGCGCGCTTCTCCAGTTCAAATCTAGCACACCATCTTAAACACGGCATGTCGCAATCTGTGACGAAGCATGCGAGAGCCAATGAGCGTTTGATATCACTGACGTAAAACATGTCGTAACCCATGTTCGGGCGCAATTTTTGAATTTGAATTCACCACGAGCGTGGGATTGATGTTTACGGTCTCTGCTGAGAAGTGGAGATGAAGATCACTGGATAAAGGGCTGAATTTGGATCTGTTTCTTGCAAACAACGTATGGATTCTAAAGATTTGGATTACATCAAGCTAAGAAAATGGACATATTTTGTGAATTTATGTTGTGTTTTAGTGTATTATGGGTCTATAGGAGAAAACGCCTTTTGTGTCTCACGGTAAATAAACCAAATATTACATGGTGCATTTTGTTCTGTTTTTCAATGCTAAAACCTTGTGAGGATTTAATAAACACTGTTTGAGTTCATTATGTGTATCTGTGTGGTATTGAAGTTACATGTTATTTATTGTAATGACCCTGACAAGTGCATTCAGCTTTGGGGAAGAAAGTATATTTTTACTCAAAAATAATATATTTATGGTATATTTCTTGTTTGTTTGGAAGACACTCTTAATTAATTTGTAATGTACTTGTAATACAAAAAAGTATGCTTTAATAATCAAGCATGAAAATACGCATGTACTTAAAGTGTACTAAGTATACTTGAAATTGTCTCAATTTAGCATCAAAAAGTACACTAAAAACACTTAAAGTTATACTTTAGTATAATTTAATTATAACTAAAACACACTTAGTACAAAAAAAATGTATCCAAAATATCACACTTCAAGTTAACTAATCATTAACACACTTGAAGTATACTGACAATTAGTCTGGCTGCAAGTATACTTAGCATACTTTTTTTTTCACTAGGGAAGTGTTACTTTTTTTTTCACTATAGGGCACGTAACCTTGCTCAATGAAGAATGAGGCGGCCCAATGGTTGCTTGAAATTTTAAAAGGCTGATTTTTGCGTTTCAGGGCAGTGACGAATACACATGTCGTCCAGTGGTTGTCTAGAAACCCTAGGCGGAAACTTAAGTAATGGCCCTGAACAGTGGTTCAGTGTCAACATTGTGACAATGCTGTAACAATCTTCACCACACAATGTAGCTATAGCAACCTTTAGGCCATGTTGTAAAATGTTGTTAGAAGGTTGGGTATGTTGTGCCAACGTCCTGTGTTTGCTGGGATTCTTACATCCAACAACAAAACACCTCAATCGTTTAAAAGACATTCTTGTCTACACCTGCTCTGGTGTCAAAACAATGGCGGACAGTGTCAGCTCACTCAGGGCGGGTCTATGCTAATACAGCAGTGTCCGTCATCAGTCGTGGAAGGGGCCTGTCACTTTGCACAGAATCTGCAAATAGCTTTTTCTGAGACACTGCTTATGATTTATGGGCATTTATGGGCAAAAAGCACTGGGTGGATTTTTATATAGTGGTTGTGTACACACCCTGCCAACACACATTTCAAATACCATGTAAAAGTGAATTTTGCATAATAGGTCCCCAGTGCATAATTTTAACAACACATTTTTTTATATAAAAATAGAGAATATCTATCTAAACAGTACACACGAATAAAGAAAGTTTACAATCAAAACACAAATATTCAAAAACTTAAATGCACCACATAGTGTGCAATAATTATCACTGAACATAAGCAAAATTATGCTCCTGCAATGAGAGTGAATAAAGATGACAGCATTTCTGTTTTTGGGTGAACTATCACTTTAAGAAGGTTGATTTAAGTACACTGGGGGAAATAATTATTTGATCCCCCTGCTGATTTTGTAAGTTCGCCCACATTTGCCCTACCAACCAGCAAGGATTGGTTATGTGCCCATGTGGAACACAGATTAGTTCTATCACTTTAAGAAAGTACTCCTAATTGCCAACAAAAGTTTCTCCACCAAGTACTAAGGCATGTTTTGCTTGGAGATCAAATACTAATTTCACTTACTGAAATGCAAATCAATTTGTTTGTTTTTTCTGGATTTTTTGGTTGATATTCTCTATCCGTTAAAATAAAAAATAAAAATTACTACCATAAAAATTATAGACCCTTCATTTAGGCCGGGAGCCAGGTCCACTCCTCAGGATGTTTTTGCTACCTTTTTTTCACTATTATTTCCTATTATCTTATACCTTGGGCCATCACAAGTTGATAATGACCACCCCCAACTCGGCCCCGTTTGGTCTCAGGGGCCAAAAAACACCCTTTTTGGAAAAAGCTTTTGGCGGAATGATGTAATTGTGAATATAAAGGTACTGCAGCTACATAAATGGCCATATAACCCTAAAATTTTGCATGGTGTATCCTGACACATAGGGGAAACTAGCAGAAAAAGATTCTGGGCATTGCTGCCTTTTTTCTGTCAAATATCACCCTCAACATACCCCAAAAGATTAAAAAATGGCTGTCCGCCTGACAAATTGTCATCAAAAGTGATCATTTTCAAGCATTTTATTATATATATCACTGTCTCAAATGTATATGAAAAACTTCCCAAGTTTATAAGCTTCAATTTAAGTCCAAGATGACCTTTCTATCTAGAGGATTATAGCTGGTATAACCAAAGTTCTCCACTGTACCTCAAATCGGAGAAAACAGTATTTTCAAGCATTACCATTCCTTATGGGTTCCATAAGTCCACAAAGTCCTCGCAACACAAGGAATAAAGATGACTCTAGTGTGTAGTCTGTTATCAAAAAACCTTCAATAGAGTAAACGTTAGTAACCTTCTGTACAGGTAAACATTCTTTACAGCCAAATGGCGAAACTAAAATACAGCTCAAACATAAAATAGAAAACATTTATTTGGTTATTAGATCTTTTTGCTGCTTATCCATGCTGTACTTTGATGACTGGTCATGTTAGTGTGTTGTATTAGTGTAGAATATAAACTCTTAATCATCATTTTCCTCAACTTCATCTATATTTATATGGATTTCATCAGTTTTTGGAGCCAAGCACTTCGATGTGTTCTACATACCTTCAAGGAGATTGTGAAACTGAGTGAGCTTCTTCTTCTTCGGACCTCTCCACACTGGTGCGGGTGACAGCACAGCAGCGCGAGTGGTCTTTATTCTCTCACTTTCTTTTTTTTTTTGCTTTTGTTTTGACTTGAGCAAACAAAAGCTGTTCTCACAGCTGGTAAGGTGCGCTTGAGAGCACTCAAAGGCAAGGTAGTCGAGAACTTTACCCAGCAGAAACTGGCTGAAAAGCAGACTGAGACCATCAAGCACATCCTGCTGCGGCGGTCAACTGCTGCCTCCATCCCATTGCCCGCAGCCCCTCAGTCTGCTCGTCGCCGGGGCGGCCTTCTGTGTCTGCCCTCGCTCCCGTGCTGCAGCAGCAGCCTCCACCTAAGTGGAGCCAAGGAGCCAGTCGCAGGCAGGCAACCCCCTACCCGTCCAGGCCCCTGCCAAGCAGGGCGGTAAAGCCAAGAGCAAGCAGCCCTAGGACGGGCGACCCGGAGATGGATTGGGCCATTCACTCCACAAGGAGGGGAGGGGACAAGGAGGGGACCCTTGTTTCCATGAGAGAACAGGGTGTGCACATCCTGAACTATTTCGACAACTGACTCATATTAGCACACTCTCGAGATCAGTTATGCGAACACAGGGACCTCGTGCTCAGGCACCTCAGCCAGTTGCGTCTTCCGGCCAACTGGGAGAAGAGCAAACTCACCCCCAGAGGATCTCTTTTCTCGGTATGGAGTTGGATTCGATCACACAGACAGCACGCCTCACAGAGCAAACGCGCTCAGTCGGTGCTGAACTGCTTGAACACCTTCAAAGGTAGGACCCTGTGCAAAGTCAGGGAGGACGAGGAGCAGGTCCTTCTGGTGGCCCCCTATTGGCCCACCCAGACCTGGTTCCCAGAAATCATGCTCCTCGTGACAGTCCCTCCCATTCCTCTGAGGAAGGATCTTCTGACTCAGAGACAGGGCACCCTATGGCACCAGCGTCCGGACCTCTGGAAACTCAATCTCTGGTTCTAGGTGACTTACCCCCATAGGTACTTAACACCATCACTTCTGCACAGACGCCGTCCACGAGACGTGTGCCTTGAAGTGGAACCTGTTCGTCAAGTAGTTTTCTTCTCGCCGAGAGGACCCCCGAAGATGTTCAATAGGGTCCGTGCTTTCCTTTTTGCAGCAAGGGTTGGAGCGAAGGCTGTCTCTATCCACCCTCAAAGTACATGCTGCTGCCATTTTAGCTTATCACGACCACATAGATGGCAAATCAGTTGCCATCTATGTGCCATCTATGGAAAGCACGAACTGGTCGTCAGGTTCCTTAGGGGGGCGAGAAGGTTAAACCCTCCTTGTCCCCCCCTCCATAACCTCTTGGGACCTTTCCCTGGTGCTTCAAGCTCTTCAGGATGCTCCCTTTGAGGCTTTGAAGTCAGTAGACTTAAAGCTTCTCTCTTTGAAGATTTTGCTGCTGATTGCACTGGCCTCTATCAAGAGGGTAAAATTACTTAAGTATACTCCATAAAATGAACATGAAGACATGCACTTTTATGATGAAGAGATGCACTTTTATGATGGATAGATGCACTTTTATAATGGATATGTCATGATTCTGCCTTCTTGTCTCTGATTTTCCCTGGTCTTGAGGCAGGATCATGACAGGCCCATGTTTTATGTGTAAGCACATGGCCATTTGTTTGGCCATGTGCTTGCGTTGTCTCGTCATGTAACCCCGCCCCCTTGTTACCCTTGTTTAGTCATTATTGCTTTACCCATTATCACCTGTGTTCCTGATTATTTGTTCCCTATTTAATCCCCTCATGTCTGCTGTCTTGTGTCGGTTCATTGTCGATCAATTTCATACTTTGTGTGATCACTTTGTGAGTATTCCTGTCTAGTGAAGTTTTGACCCTGTATTTGCTGTTAATTTGTAGTCTAGTTACGTCAAGTCTATGTCATAGTCTAGTTAGTATTCATAGTCCTGTCTTGTCCTGTTTTGCCCCCTCGTGGGCTTTGTTTTCCCTGTTATTTGTACAATAAACTGTGTTGCTGTGACCACTGTCTGCAATTGGGTTCATCTCCACACATCCCATAACAGGATAGATGCACTTTTATGATGGATAGATGCACTTTTATAATGGATAGATGCACTTTTATAATGGATAGAGACACTTTTAAGATGGATAGATGCACTTTTATGATGGACAGATGCTCTTTTATAATGGATAGATGCACTTTTATGATGGACAGATGCTCTTTTATAATGGATAGATGCACTTTTATGATGGACAGATGCTCTTTTATAATGGATAGATGCACTTTTATAATGGATAGATGCATTTTATGATGGAGAGATGCACTTTTATGATGGAGAGATGCTCTTTTATAATGGATAGAGACACTTTTAAGATGGATACAGTAGATGCACTTTTATGATGGATAGATGCTCTTTTATAATGGATAGATGCACTTTTAAGATGGATAGATGCACTTTTATGATGGACAGATGCTCTTTTATAATGGATAGATGCACTTTTATGATGAACAGATGCACTTTTATGATGGAGAGATGCACTTATGATGAAGAGATGCACTTTTATGATGGAGAGATGCACTTTTATAATGGATAGATGGACTTTTATAATGGATAGATGCACTTTTATGATGGAGAGATACACTTTTATGATGGAGAGATTCACTTTTATAATGGATAGATGCACTTTTATGATGGAGAGATGCACTTTTATGATGGAGAGATGCACTTTTATAATGGATATATGGACATTTATAATGGATAGATGCACTTTTATGATGGATAGATGCACTTTTATAATGGATAGATGCACTTTTATGATGGATAGATGCACTTTTATAATGGATAGATGGACTTTTATAATGGATAGATGCACTTTTATGATGGATAGATGCACTTTTATGATGGATAGATGCACTTTTATAATGGATATATGGACATTTATAATGGATAGATGCACTTTTATGATGGATAGATGCACTTTTATGATGGATAGATGCACTTTTATAATGGATAGATGCACTTTTATAATGGATAGATGCACTTTTATGATGGATAGATGCACTTTTATAATGGATAGATGGACTTTTATAATGGATAGATGCACTTTTATGATGGATAGATGCACTTTTATGATGGATAGATGCACTTTTATAATGGATAGATGCACTTTTATAATGGATAGACAATAATAGATTTTTACAGCGATTGAGTCCTGCCGGTTCCATAATGAGACTGACGCGGCCAGAGACATTTCTGGCGCTGTGGCATATTAAATTTATTCTAAATAGTTTTTCCACGTGAGAAATACAATATGTGGCGAGAGGGCGTGACAAAAGACCAAAATTTGTGACTGTCACGTGACACTTGAGAGCCCTGACTGCACTGTAGCAGTTAATGTTACACTGTTTAACCTGCAAGCTAGCTAGCCTGCTAGATAGCTAGCCTGCTTAAAACACCAAGCTTACATTAGCTACTGCTACTATTCCCCACCAATTCACAAGCACAAGAGAAAAAGTATTTTGTACTTACATTTAATACCCCTGGAACTCAATGGAAGTTGATTGAAGATGGCATAGTTGGTAGTGTTGTTATAACCAGTCAACTGAACCAACAATCTTTTCACAAAACTGACAAAACCATGTCAAACTGTTGAAATCCATCAACATTCCATGCATGAGCTACTTTCTGACATTCTAACTGAAAGTGGGTGAATATCAAAATACATGATAGAAACATTTTGTTAAACCACTTACAAGTGTTATGTTTACAACACCATTGACTACACTATTGAAACAATTACTTTTTATTACAACTGTACATGAATAAATAGGCCATTTGGCCCTGGACTAATAGCCTAATAGGGTATTCTATTTGTCCATTCTAGTGGCTCTATTCTATTTTGAAGACTTGTGCTGGCTGCACAAGTCTAATTTAAGGCTCTCACAAATAAATAGTATGGGTATATTATACATTTTTCTGAGTCATCAGAGTGCCTTGAGTATTGAAGTTGTTGAGTTTTGTGTCCGTGGTGTTCTTTCATGCAGCAGGGATAAAAGAAAGCATACAGTTTAGGCGGAAATTGTGAAAAAATGTGTGTTATTTCTGGTTTAAAGAAGTCATGTGACCTCTGTATTTGTCAGACAGATTCAGTCCTGGGCTTAAATGAAAGCCTAAAAGGTCCCCTTTCCAACGATACCAAGCACCATATTATAGAATATTGATAATATCCCTAGCATGAGCCTAAACCAGATATACACCAGATTTCAAAAACGGAATTTATTTTAGGGGGTTAGTAACTTCATGAGCTCAAAAAAGTGATTTCGCTACCACCGCTGCACTGCTATCGTGATTTTTCTAATACTAGGGGTGTATAAAAAACAAAAAACAAAATGATAGCATTTGCCCCCCCGTTGATACAAATGGACCCCCCTGGCTCATGGACTATATGTTTCAATAAGTAATAAATAATGTTTCAATAAATAAGCTAAACCCACCGGCCCTTCTCAACATTTCGATTTAAAGGGGGGGTGAAACACTCATTTTCAGTCAATCTCATGTTAATCTTGAGTACCTATAGAGTAGTATTGCATCCTTCAAATCTCCAAAAAGTCTTTAGTTTTATTATATTTATAAAAAATAAAGATAGGCTGTACCGAGTCTTTCTGGATAAAAACGAGCGGCTGGAGGCGTGCCGTGCCGTGCCGTCAAATTACGCCCCAGCTGACGTCACACAGGCCCATACTCGAATAAAAAACTTTCCGAAACTTGTGACAAACCGGAAGGAGCATTTTTGGCACAGAAATACTCCTTCAAACGTACAATTTAATTTTTGAAACATTGTCCATGTTTAGCATGGGAATCCAACTCTTTAACAGTGTAAAAAACTCAGTATGCATGAAATAGCATTTCACCCCCCCTTTAATAATCCGACCCTTGAATGATGCTAATTGAATAGCCCTGACCTAGGGGCATAACATTGCTCACTTTTCATGCAATTCATTTCATATAATATAGCTCATAAGTCAAGTCTCAACTCTTGTTTAAGACATTGTTCATATGTAAAAAATATGCTTAATCCAATATAGAATGGTAATGCTTGAAATTTCTGTTTTCTCCGATTTGAGGTACAGTGGAGAACTTTGGTTATACCAGCTATAATCCTCTAGATAGAAAGGTCATCTTGGACTTAAATTGAAGCTTATAAACTTGGGAAGTTTTTCATATACATTTGAGACAGTGATATATATAATAAAATGCTTGAAAATGATCACTTTTGATGACAATTTGTCAGGCGGACAGCCATTTTTTAATCTTTTGGGGTATGTTGAGGGTGATATTTGACAGAAAAAAGGCAGCAATGCCCAGAATCTTTTTCTGCTAGTTTCCCCTATGTGTCAGGATACACCATGCAAAATTTTAGGGTTATATGGCCATTTATGTAGCTGCAGTACCTTTATATTCACAATTACATCATTCCGCCACAAGCTTTTCCCCAAAAAGGGTGTTTTTTGGCCCCTGAGACCAAACGGGGCCGAGTTGGGGGTGGTCATTATCAACTTGTGATGGCCCAAGGTATAAGATAATAGGAAATAATAGTGAAAAAAAGGTAGCAAAAAACATCCTGAGGAGTGGACCTGGCTCCCGGCCTAATTTCTTTGTAAGTGGGAACTTACAAAATCAGCAGGGGATCAAATCATTATTTCTTCCATTGTAGACTTACGTTTCTTGCAAATTCTCATTAAATGTTCCTTTATCTTTAACTGGCAAGTAAATTTGAGCTTAAATTTCTGTTTCAAGAAATGTCTACTTCTGTTAATCTTTAATTTTCTCATAAAGATCCTCCCCTTTTGATATGCTATAAAATGAGCGCTGAAACGGGCACATTATTTCATTCACCTCCTGATCAAAGATGGATCTGAAGATCTCAGTTTTTCTTCTGTTCCTTCTTTTCACTGCAGGTACAAAGACAAATAACGTTTGTAAGTTACTGGGTACAAATACAGATAATTGATGTCTCTTTCTCTCTTTTATATTTCTAAAGGACACTCTCTCGGGTGTTTTGAGTGCGGCATAAAGACGGATTCTTGTGCAGATCAAACACTTAAAACATGTCCAGATGGGTATTGGTGCTGGAGTACAACAGCAGTATCACAAGTTGGTAAGTCCAATATGATTTAAAGCTGGAGATACTGCTGTTATTTACTGGAGCTGCGACAGAACAAATTCTTGTTTTTCTGATGAAATTAACAATTTCAATCACAACATATTCTACAAAGTTGTTGTTTTTTTTTTTGTTATGATCTGTATTTAAAAAAAATGTAAATAAGAAAAGTTCTAAATGTTGACATTTATAAATCAATTTTCCAGTTTAATTGGTCTTTCCTGTATTATAAATTTTTTTTAGGTGGCATTACTACTAAAGAGATGTCTAAAAGTTGTACTTCTGACTGTCAAAGTGGGACCTATAACTTTGGCTATGCAAGGGCTTATTCTCTCTGCTGTAACACAGACCTGTGTAACCGCCAAGATCCTCCAGGTATTATACTTACATACTTAAATGACAATGTGCAAATCTTCTGTAAAGTCAACACTCATTTTACTTCTAAATGACATTCAATCAGAAAATAAAATGCAGGGTGTGGCTGTCTGTCGTGAACTGATTGAATGGAGCAGATAAAGGAGTGCTGTTTCATTAGATATTTTGTACAGAAAATAAAATAATACTTGTTTTCCTTCTGTAGATCCCGTCCCGAATGGAAAGAAATGTTACACTTGTGATGAAAAGGGCTGCTCAAAACCATTGAGCTGTTCAGGGGACGAAGACCGCTGCATTACAATATTAGGTGAGAATCTGGAAAAGGAAGATCATTATCTTTTAAACTCTCTCTCGTTTAAACATTTGATACAGATCGCAAATACCAATGTACAGCTTAGACTGAATAAACCTTTGTTTTTCTTCCTTCTTTTCATCAGATAATTTTAATGGCCCGTTAACGGTTGTGAAAGGCTGTATCTCTAAATCTCTTTGTGATGCCACATCATCCTCATGTTGTGAGGGGAACCTGTGTAACGGTGCTCAGAGTGTCACCCAGAGCTTCCTGTTCCTCTGCTGTTCTCTGCTCTCCTACTTCCTGCTGCACTGAATCCAGCAGCTCGACACAGTCTACAATCAGACACGCTGTAATCAATAACTTTTCTCTGTATCTTTGGTGTTCTGATGTGATGTTTTTGCTGTAAAATTCTGATGTAACATTTTACGAAATAAAATACTGCCTTGTTCCTGAGGTCATAATTAACCAAGCTTGTCATGCTGTAATTTTTTTTTACTCACCCATGTTGTTCTAATGCCGTATGCGTATACCCTTCTTTCTTTTTCGGGCCACACAAGGAGAAATATTTTTTTCTTTAGTTCCTCGTTTGCTTTGTTCAAACCTGGCCTTATAACTTAAATAAAATATCTTTGCATGGATCTGTCGCGGGCATTTTAATGGGATACATGTGCCTGCTTTTGCGAGCACAGCCGCTTGATACGGGGTTGATTGAGGATAGTGCAACTCGTAGATCGTGCTCCACTGACAGGCGCTGCCTTTTTTTTGTTTTTCACGTATGCCAGGGATGAGAACGCTAGCTAGCACAAGTAAGAAACGGCAACAGCACATTGACGGCGCATTCTGAGATAGATGGGTATTCGTGTCCCACATGCAGCCAAAATTCATCTGAAGACATTTCTCCAAATTTTCATTTTAAAGTGCGATCCATAAGAAGTTCCGCCAGTTCTTCTTGCGATTTGATTGGCAACTTCTTTGCCGATTCTGATGAGAGAGGGTTAAAGAGGTCACGGATCCAGTCAAAGTTTTCATTATCAGCGCCAGCGGGGAAGTAAACCTCAAACCTTTCCAGTAGCGTCTTCAGATGTGCAGCTATAGATTTGAATAGAACTGGAGTCTTGCGAGCGGGGTCCTCTGCTGTTAAGGGAAACATGTCAATGTTTTTATTTTTCAGAATTTCTTGCCACAGCTTGAGTATGGCCTTGAAACCGTTAAGTTTGTCTGTTGCTGTTAAAATGTTTTCTTTTGTTCCTTGCATCTTTGTGTTAAGCTCATTTAAGTGACTAAAAATGTCTGCGAGGCATGCAATCTTAGCCCCCCACGACTCGTCGTTGATCTGTTCTTTGTGGGGTATGTCGTGCTCAGTTGAAAACTGCCTGAGTTCATCTCGAAGCTCATAGACACGGGAAAGCACCTTGCCCCGTGACAGCCAGCGCACCTCCGTATCAGCAGCAGACTCTGATGCTCAGACCCCATTTCATTGCACATTATGTTAAACAATCGGGACTTCAATGGTCGTGAGTTAATGTAGTTTACAATTTTGACAGCTTGTTCTAATGCTACAGTCAGGTCTGGGGGCATTGCTTTTGTGACGAGTGCTTCGCGGTGCAGCATGCAGTGGGTAATCTGCACATCTGGGTTTTGGTTCTTCACCATAGTTACCAGTCTAATTACTTTTACTTTTCCAGTCATAGATGCAGCTCCATCTGTGCAAATACTATGACACATGCCCCAGTTTAGACCACATTCTTTCAAGTACGTATCGATGACAATAAACATTTCTTCCCCTGTTGCACGACTTGATAGTTCTTTGCAGAAAAAAAAATTCTCCATAATTAATTCCTCATCAGTATATCGCACACTGGCCAGGAGATGACAGTGTCCACTGCAGTCCGTAGAATCATCAATTTGGAGTGCAAATTTGCCATTTTTGTTTAGTTTTTTGTTTAGTTGTGTTTCTAAATCAGCAGCCATGTCATCAATGCGACATTTAATCGTGTTGTCAGATAATGGGATTTTGTCAATTTCTTTGACAGCGTCCTCACCTATCATTACCACTACGATTTTTTTGCAGGCTGGCAAAATGAGTGATTCAGCAATGTTATGGGGCTTCTTTGATTTGGCGATTAGCTCTGCTACTAAGAAACTTGCCTCCTGAGCTTTATCAGACACACGCACACATGACATCATTTGTTGGTTCTGTTTAACATTTTGTGCTTTTAGTTGCTTGAAGTATTATATGTCTTTGCTGGTTAAACCGTGGTGTTTCGTGTCTAAATGTCTCTTCAGCTTACTCGGTGCCATTGCTGCATTTGATAGCTTTTCCCTGCAGACGAGGCATTCAGGCGTGGGACAGCTACATCTCCGATCCATGTAAAACCATAAGCCAGGTAGCTTTCAGAGTACAGTCCAATTTTATTTTTATTTTTTTGGTGGTGGTGGTGGTGGTCCCAGGTTGATGTCCGTCGGTCTTCTGGGCTGTGACGTTTCTGCTTTTCTTTTGTTTAAACTGGTTTAAAAGTTAACCATATTTGCCTGTCCTGTCAATCTGCGTGAAATATAAAATTGAGCGCGCACCATTACAAAGGGCGGAGCGAGCGGGATGATTCCCTCCCGAGAACAGTCCAATTAGCTGTAAACATTTCAACTTTAAATGTATGAAATATATCAGTGTTTTTTGGCTTATTCATTTTCGTTTGGACATGCATATGTTGGTGTTTTGATATGATTTTAAAATATGCTGTAAAAGGTTATTATGGTACGATAGTTATTTTAGGCTGTTTAAATTGGAAAATAAAGCTGAGATTCTGCGGCACCCCTAGCCAGTTGTCGCGGCACCCACTTTGGGAACCACTGCTGTAGGGTACAACTGAACAAACTGTTTAGACACGGAAGAACATGATAGAGACATGTACAGGGAAGAGCAAGAAACCAGTTTAGCTGTGATAATGAATCATTATTTTCCAACACAATATCAAATCTGTTTTCTGTATCATAGATGACTGAATAGGATTCTGTGGCACTCATTTTTGTTGCTTCAACAGCTGTGAATTGATTAATATGATGTTAATGTATTTTTGAAGACCCATTTTTATTTATCTTGAATCTCATGTCTTTATGCTATTTTATCAACTTTATGCTGTGTCCTGTTGTGTAATAAAGTATGGTAAATATTGTGTATTGAAAGTGGTGTTTGGTACAGTAAATGGAAAATTTTAAGATATTTAAATGTGACTCAACAAAGTTTGTTGTCCATGATGAGGAGAATAGATATGTGTAGATTGTACTGCCCTTCCACCCCCAGGGGCCCAGCAACGGCCCCCGGAAGAGCAAACAAATACACATTTCAAATGGCTGTAACTCAAAGTCCGGTTAGTGTATCAAAGACAAAATCGTCAGGACAACTGCTTATGCTATGTGTTACACTTTTAAGAAGAATGCGATGTCACTTCCTGGGGCAACACATTTATTTCTATTCAAAAGACATGAAAAACACAGATCAAACAAGGAGCGCTTTTCTTTGCACGTACAACGCACTTCGTCACGTACTGAATGCTACTTCTATTCTGTTATTGTGTGATACCTTAACAGATTATCATAAACAATTGTTGCGCCCTTAAAAGAAAGGGAAAAGTAACAGGAGAAGGTTAAAGAAACGCACACGCAGCTCTCGCTTTCACTCGTCTGTATTGAATGAGATTTGAACAACGTGTACAAGAAAACATGTATACATTTCAATATTCATGCACTCATCAGATTCAGGACCACAGTCACAAATATCTTCTTAATGCATTCTAAATTATCTTTTTAACTAAATTACCATATGAAATGTGAATTGTTTTAAACAAAGTTATCAGATGATATTTTAATCTTTTTTTTTTAAATGCGTTCTCACATAATACTAAAATTAATTATACTTTTAACAGTATTCATTGTCTCAGCATAGCATGAACTCATCCTTATCGTGACAATTACACAATAACCATTACAGCAAAACATGTGGACATAGCAGCAGTAGCTAGCTGAAACACCAACGACAAAGTTAACACTTATGGCGGGACTCAGACACGACGGAGCCATGAGGTCACCGGCTGCTAGCATAATGCTACACATCTCAGTTAGCACAAAACTCTATAAACAATATACACATGCAAAAACGTCTCTTTTACTCATATAAAACTACAGAACCATAACTCGATGAATGTACAATCAACATACAATCAACTGCATTGCTTTGTGAATGGTAATTACCTTAAAAGAAAGGGAAAAGTAACGGGAGAAGGCTTCACTCATCTGTATTGAATGAGGAAGAGAAGCCCCAGCGTGATCCCCCTACTGAAACCCCGAGGCATTACCAACACATTGACAAATAATCAACCCATACAGACAAGAATCAGCATTATCTGCATTCCACGTCTTAATATTACTCGTTGCCTAATTTTAACACAGTGACAAAACTTAATATGCATTCTGATATGAACAGTAATATAACTATTGTAAATGAAATAATGAATTAGGAACTATACATACTCATACCACTTGTCACACAATCACATGTCTGATAGTGCAAATGTCTAAGCAGGTACATAGCACTTGACACATTACACTCAATTCTCAAGAAATGCATGCTCTAAATACATAAACATCATAACATAGATCTGAACATGTGCTGTGGCCGCTCTCACATGGCATAAAGGAAAGGTCTGATGAATAACATCATTAAAGTATCACAAACTCCTTTAAACCTCGTGTTATGTTGGAATTCTGTGCACTCCCCTTATGGTCCAGGTCAAATTGACAACTTTTAATATCAACATTTGTCACATATTCCAAAAAATATATATCTTAAGATATGATTTAATAAAAATGTTTTTTAACCATTTTTTAAAACTATTTAAAATTTGAATATACGTTGATGATGCCCTGACATACATAAAATAAATGTTTTTATTTTGTGTCTGTACAGTTGCTTTTGAATAGCTGCCTATGATGGTCAAATTGACCTGCGAACATCACAAACGTAATAGTAATTTTGTTTGTATATGTAAAAAAAAAAAAACACACCAGCATGTTGAAACTTTGCATGCATGTCCATGATGATAAATGTGAAAAAATATCAAGAAAAAAAAAAAGGTTTAATATTATTTCAGGTAGCTTGAAAAAATAAATGATAGGTAATTTTTACCATCTGTGGCTGACAAAATATTTCTCTGTATTGAAATAAGTGTGGAAAACCAATTTTTTTTGTTTCATAAGGTAGTAAAAAACTAAAATAACAAAATATAACCAAGAAATGTTATTATTTTGGGTCCGTACAGTTGCCTTAGAGCGTTAAAATATTGACCCGCGAACATCACGAAAGGAACAGTAATTTTGTTTGTATACGTCAAAAAACCCCAGCATGTTGAAACTTTGCATGTATGTTCATGATGATAAATGAGAAAAAGTCACAAAATATCAAGAAAAAAAACATAGGTTAACCAGTATTTCCAACAACTAGAAAATCTAAACGGGTCAAATTGACCCGCAACATAACACAAGGGTTAACATGAATACAAGCGAGTCGCAGACGCCTGCGATAATTAATGCGATATTGCTCAGTTTGTCAGTTAACTATGGCTCTGGGGTGCGTTTCCCGAAAGCATCGTTAGCCAACTATGGTCGCAAGTTCATCGCAATGTCCATTGAACTCTATTGGTAACGACGGAACTTGCGACCATAGTTGGCCAACGATGCTTTCTAGAAACGCACCCCTGTGTAGTAAATGCCGCTCCATTTGAAAGCAGGTGATGGCGATTTACTACTAATCAAGGAACGGGCTTTACTGACGAGAGCGCAAAACAATGTCGTGTGATATAACGCCCAGCCCTAGTCATGCATTTAAACTTGATAAACATAACCATGTAAATAGCTATGGAATATAAATTCACATTACTCTAGTATTGATAACTGCACATAGCCTATATTTTAATACTCTTTCTAATCACTGTTTTAATTGTTTTTAATTTTCTATGAAATATGCTAATGAACTGACTATCATGAACTAGATTTCAACCGATCACCAGTTACTGTGTTCTCATAATAAGCTAAAAAAAAGATTAACAAAAGCATTTTACCACTGAATCTGACTGGAGTTCTTATTAACATTACATACTGAATGAGCTTTTACATGTAATGGCTGACAAAGTGATGCTAAATGAGGTTAACATGTCAATGTGTAGACTAATCACAGACACGTGTGCCTTCTTAACTCAGACTGCCCAGACTCGTCACTACACATGACTTCATACACATCTATTTGGTTAATTATCCCTCGTCTCGCACTCACATCTCGAATATCTTTTTAGGCCTTTATTCCTCCTTTTTGCTCACGTTAAAAGTTACTAGTTTTTCTCGAGTTATTAACACTCACATCCGCCATTTTACATACGACACTCTTAATCACAGTCAAATGAATCTTTTATTAACGTCTCAGGCACGAACTATAGCTCAATAAAAATAAGGATGGCTGACGCGAAACAGTCGTTCCGAAGCTTTGCGAGATCCCGAAGCGCAGATGTTTCGAAACACTGATACGAAGCGTGATTCAAAACACCCATGTCACGTGACTATGGCCAAACGAAGCCTCGAAGTGTTTCACTAAGTGTTTCATCAGGTGTGGTCCGCCGAATCAGCGTTTGATTGACACGGTCGGGAACAGACCACACAATCGCACATCTGTATAAAAGAGAAATCAACGCATATTGACCTCGTGGGGTTTTGTGAGAGGAGTTTAATTTTGAGATAGCGGATTTTTGGTGATATAGTGACATAGTGCGATTTGATTAGTTATCTATTTAGGCTTACATTTAAATTTAACTGGAATTTAAATTAAACTGGAAAGAGATATCAGTAATCTGTCCTCATTTGTATGTCCTAGCTAAAAAAATATCTTTGGATGCCAGCAACAAGTGTCCCTTGTGAGAGGATTTTTTCAAAGGCTGGAGAAATTATCTGTTAAAAAGAAGTAGGCTAAGTCTTTCCACAGCAGAGAAATTAATATTTTTGAATAAAAATCTCTAAAAAAGTGAGACATTGTGGCTTGATTTCTTTTATTAATAATCATTTTGCAGGACCAAAATAACATTATGCACAGTGAGGAGCCTATACTGTAGGTTACAAGCTTCACAATTATAGAAAAATACAATAATAAAAAAACAACAAATTTTTTTAATGGCTCGTTGTCAAGGTTGTTTCAGATCAACACCTGCAAGTGACCACTAGGTGTCACCGTTGAGACAGGTGTCGGATTGATTCGAATTTCGAAGCCTCGAAACAATATGGCCCATTTGGTTCAACTGTTTCATTGCTTCACGAAGCCTCGATCTGCCCATCACTATATAAAAATACAATACTATTGGACATTACTAGTGTAAAGATTATTGTCAGCTTACCTGTTCAAAAGACAGGTCAAACAAGGAGCGCTTTTCTTTGCATGTACACCACACTTCATCATGTACTCAATGCTACTTCTACTCTGCTAGTCAGCTACTGATGCGTAGTGTAACGCTTTGGGTTTAACCGAAATGAACACAGTGCAATCCACTTATACAAATAAATGTAACAATAATGTTTTTACCAATTTCAAAATTTAAAGGGGGAGCAATTTTTAACTGTCCCTTTTGAATTCCTCAGTGCTATATGTGTCACATGTCATTGTATGTTTGGATTTTCAGTTTGTATTTTGATTGATTCCTGTTTTCCTTTGTTCTTTTCCCGCCATTCCTTCGTTTCCATGGTTACTGTCATTATCAGTTCAGTTGTATCACCTGTTTAGTCAATCATCGTCATCTGTATCACCTGTGTTCTGTTAATCAGTGTAATCTGTGTTTGTATTTAAGTTCCGTCTGTTCTGTCAGTCTTTGTCTGATCTCCGTTATATTTAGATGTGTGTTGCTACCTGTTCTGCTGACCTGTTTAATTAAAGTAAACCTTCGTTTTGTAAACATATCCTTAGTGATGGTGAAATTAAGCTTTGTGAAGCACTGGGTAGTGGTGGGCAGTAGTGATGGCAAAATGAGGTAGTGATGGGCAGATCGAGGCTTTGTGAAGCAATGAAACCGTTGAACCAAAATGTGCCATATTGTTTCGAGGCTTCGAATCAATCCGACACCCGTCTCAACGGTGACACCTAGTGGTCACTTGCAGGTGTTGATCTTGAAACAACCTTGACAAAAAAAATTTTTTTTTTTTTTATTATTGTATTTTTCTAATATGTGAAGCTTGTAACCTACAGGCTCCTCACTGTGCATAATGTTATTTTGGTCCTGCAAAATGAATATTAATAAAAGAAATCAAGTCACAATGTCTCACTTTTTTTAGAGATTTTTATTCAAAAATATGAATTTCTCTGCTGTGGAAGGACTTAGCCTACTTCTTGGTAACACTTTATATTACGACCCGCAAACAACTGCGTAAGTAAACCGAAATTACGGTGTACGTTTCTGTAATTATAGTGTACTTCCGTGTAGGTATAAGGGAACAATATGTTAATTTTTGGGTAATAAAGGGGTAACAAGCAGATATACAACCTGCAAAGAACTTCGTAAGTAAACCGAAATTACGGTGTACGTTTCTGTAATTATAGTGTACCTCCGTGTAGGTATAAGGGAACAATATGTTAAGTTTTGGGTAATAAAGGGGTACAACCAGATATACAAGCAAATTATTTATAATGTAATTATTTTAAAACTAACAGGTACCTATTATGTTAATATATACCAGGCAAAAATTGTACGTCTGTTGTATATAAAAGTTTTTATCACATTTCTAGCAAAATATGTTCTTGTGCAATGTAGTAACAGGGTAATTTTGACATCTGTGTTGTAAATTAAACTTTTTGGCAATGCTATTTATTGGCTTTTCTTACTAAACTACTTAACGTTAAGCCAAAAAAATTTGTTTTTGCTATGATTTTAATTTAAAACGTACCATGTAGTACTTATACTTACCTTATCACATTGTATTGCAATGACACTTAAATGTCAGGGCAAATATACTGTGTAATTAAAAGTTTTTTTGTTTTGTTTTTTTAATAAGAGTAGCCTACCTTTCTCTGTAATTACTGTGCAAATAGTGTTGTTTCGTATTGTTACATAGTAAGTAGAGTTTGTTACCCGTTTCAACTGTGTATTTACAGGGTAAGTGTAACTCCTGCGGGCTGTAAATTAAAGTGGCGCTTGTTACCCCCTTGTTCTGTGTAGTTACAGGGTAAGTGCAGTAAATATACAATAAAGGATCCAATTTAATTTCTGACTTTTATTTTACAAAAAAATGTCAAAACACTTTTTCATCTTAATAAAACATTGTCTTTTCTACAGTATACTCAAAAAACAAAGTAACGCATTATACCCCCCCCCCCCCCCCCCCCCCCCTTATTTGCTTCTCTTGCTTTTCTTCTTCTTTCTTTTCTTGCTCTTCTTTTTCTTAACTTCCACTGGGGACTCTGAAGTTGAGGAGTTGATGGAGTCCCATTGGTCTTGCTGCACTGCAAAAATATGAATATACAGTATATGCTCTTAGCAAGCTACACCTTCAATTTTAAGTTGTCGAACAATCCTCCACTCTAAACATTTTGTGCCACCTGATATTACTGTAGTAACTGTAATTTTGAAGAAAACACATTTTGGTGAAGTTTGAGTCAGATCATGGGGGGGTTGTGATATTTTATAGTGATAATGACTGTAGTGCAGCAGAAAATGTTTTTTAAAAAGGCATATTTGTTCTGACAGCAAAAAAAGAAAAAGAAAAAAAAAAGCATGAAACACAAACCTGAGGGCTGTGGCAATAGTTCAATAGTTTGGATTGAGCTGATCAACAAACGGACAGGGAACTACGTCATCACGTTGAAAGGTCACGCCTGCGCCGGCCGAAGTACCGCCCCACTGTTTACAATGCGACCGTACGTAGGAGGATAATTCAAATAGTATTGTTTGCGATTATATAGAAATAGTATTCAGTGAATATGAATATGAATAGTATATGAATAACATTCTGATGAATATGAATAGTAGTTTAAATAGTATTGCCGGTGCAGGCGTGACCTTTCAACGTGATGACGTAGTTCCCTGTTCGTTTGTTGATCAGCTCAATCCGAACTATTGAAGGTAAAAAGTCTATAAATTATATATTTCTTTTTTTTAAATGACCTATCGTTTCGCTAGATAACAACCTCTACTTCAGCTGTGATCGCGTACAGCCCGTTTAAACACTTAAAAGACTTTTGAAACGGCATTGATTTGGACTTAACGATGGTGACCAATGAAGTCCGTTGTAAATTTTCATTTTGGGGTGAACTAATCCTTTAACAAGTGCATTTATAATGTACAGTACCAGTGATGTTCTTCAACCTGATGTTCTTCAACCTGATGTTTTAAAAAATAGGAAAGTGGTCACAAGTATTTAGCCCTGGAGTAGGGCAGGAGTAAATTTTAAACGCATTTCCTTTCTTTCTTTCTTTCTTTCTTTCAAAGATAAGATTATCACTCTTAAAGCAGAGATCACCTTGCTCAAAGATGAGTGTGATTTTTTGAAAAAGGAAATTGAAAAGATGAAGTCTGCTGTCCCATCTGCAATGACACAAAGATATGCTGTTCCTATAGTGCCACAGCCCTCATGTTTGTGTTTCATGTTTTTTTTTTTTTTTGCTGTCAGAACAACTATGCCTTTTTTAAAAACATTTTCTGCTGCACTACAGTCATTATCACTATAAAATATCACAACCCCCCCATGATCTGACTCAAACTTCACCAAAATGTGTTTTCTTCAAATTTACAGTTACTACAGTAATATAAGGTGGCACAAAATGTTTTAGAGTGGAGGATTGTTCGACAACTTAAAATTGAAGGTGTAGCTTGCTAAGAGCATGTATATATATTCATATTTTTGCAGTGCAGCAAGACCAATGGGACTCCATCAACTCCTCAACTTCAGAGTCCCCAGTGGAAGTTCAGAAAAAGAAGAGCAAGAAAAGAAAGAAGAAGAAAAGCAAGAGAAGCAAATAAGGGGGGGGGGGGGGGGTATAATGCGTTACTTTGTTTTTTGAGTATACTGTAGAAAAGACAATGTTTTATTAAGATGAAAAAGTGTTTTGAAATGTTTTTGTAAAATAAAAGTCAGAAATTAAATTGGATCCTTTATTGTATATTTACTGCACTTACCCTGTAACTACACAGAACAAGGGGGTAACAAGCGCCACTTTAATTTACAGCCCGCAGGAGTTGCACTTACCCTGTAACTACACAGAACAAGGGGGTAACATGCGCCACTTTAATTTACAGCCCGCAGGAGTTACACTTACCCTGTAACTACACAGAACAAGGGGGTAACAAGCGCCACTTTAATTTACAGCCCGCAGGAGTTACACTTACCCTGTAACTACACAGAACAAGGGGGTAACAAGCACCACTTTAATTTACAGCCCGCAGGAGTTGCACTTACCCTGTAACTACACAGAACAAGGGGGTAACAAGCGCCACTTTAATTTACAGCCCGCAGGAGTTACACTTACCCTGTAACTATACAGAACAAGGGGGTAACAAGCGCCACTTTAATTTACAGCCCGCAGGAGTTACACTTACCCTGTAACTACACAGAACAAGGGGGTAACAAGCACCACTTTAATTTACAGCCCGCAGGAGTTACACTTACCCTGTAACTACACAGAACAAGGGGGTAACAAGCGCCACTTTAATTTACAGCCCGCAGGAGTTACACTTACCCTGTAACTATACAGAACAAGGGGGTAACATGCGCCACTTTAATTTACAGCCCGCAGGAGTTACACTTACCCTGTAACTATACAGTTGAAACGGGTAACAAACTCTACTTACTATGTAACAATACGAAACAACACTATTTGCACAGTAATTACAGAGAAAGGTAGGCTACTCTTATAAAAAAAATGTAAAAAAAACTTTTAATTACACAGTATATTTGCCCTGACATTTAAGTGTCATTGCAATACAATGTGATAAGGTAAGTACTAAGTACTACATGGTACGTTTTAAATTAAAGTCATAGCAGAATTTTTTTTTTTTTTTGGCTAAATGTTAAGTAGTTTAGTAAGAAAAGCCAATAAATAGCATTGCCAATGTTTTTCGAAATCAGCTGTTTATAAAATTGTTTCAGATTAAATTTTTATCATACTGTGCTTACATACAGCCATATATATATATATATATATATATATATATATATATATATTTAATTTACAACCCACAGATGTCAAAATTACCCTGTTACTACATTGCACAAGAACATATTTTTCCAGAAATGTGATGATAACTTTTATATACAACAGACGTACAATTTTTGCCTGGAATATATTAACAGAATAGGTACCTGTTAGTTTTAAAATAATTACATTATAAATAATTTGCTTGTATATCTGGTTGTACCCCTTTATTACCCAAAACTTAACATATTGTTCCCTTATACCTACACGGAGGTACACTATAATTACAGAAACGTACACCGTAATTTCGGTTTACTTACGAAGTTCTTTGCAGGTTGTATATCTGCTTGTTACCCCTTTATTACCCAAAAATTAACATATTGTTCCCTTATACCTACACGGAAGTACACTATAATTACAGAAACGTACACCGTAGTTTCGGTTTACTTACGCAGTTGTTTGCGGGTCGTAATATAAAGTGTTACCTTCTTTTTTTACAGATAATTTCTCCAGCCTTTGAAAAAATCCTCTCACAAGGGACACTTGTTGCTGGCATGCAAAGATATTTTTTTAGCTAGGACATACAAATGAGGACAGATTACTGCTCTCTCTTTCCAGTAAGTTAGTGGATCATGAGTTCTGGGAAAAAAAACAAACAAAGTTAAGTTATGAACGTTTATGCTTGAGAAAAATGTAATGGAGTGCAGAGAAAAAGTGCAGAGAAAAATGTAATGGAATGTATACCTACAACAAATAGGAAAAGCAAAATGATATTGTCACTGGCAGTATATTGGGTACTCATACGTAGACCATAAAATGTATATTCACACAATATTATATTATATTCACATTGAAGCTATTTTTAACATGATTGGCAGTTGTGATTGGGACATTAGGTTGTAGGGCACAGGGTTATGGACTTTCTAAACAGTGTCCCAAAAGTTTGTAATCTATATCTGTCTCTAGCCTATCAGTCAATGTGTTGTGTAAATTTAAATATAAGCCTAAATAGCCTATAACTAATCAAATCGCACTATGTCACTATATTAACAAAAATCCGCTATCTCAAAATCAAACTCCTCTCACAAAAACCCACAAGGTCAATGTGGGTTGATTTCTCTTTTATACAGATGTGCGATTGTGTGGTCTGTTCCCGACCGTGTCAATCAAACGCTGATTCGGCGGACCACACCTGATGAAACACTTCGAGGCTTCGTTTGGCCATAGTCACGTGACATGGGTGTTTTGAATCACGCTTCGGATCAGTGTTTCGACACATCTGCGCTTCGGGATCTCGCAAAGCTTCGGAACGACTGTTTCGCGTCAGCCATCCTTAATTTTTTCACTTCCACTGTGGCATCAGCTGTAGCATTGTGTGTAGACCTATAAAATGTATATTCACACAATATTATATTATATTATATTCACATTGAAGCTATGTTTAACATGATTGGCCGTTGTGATTGGGACATTAGGTTGTAGGGCATAGGGCTATGGATTTTCTAAACAGTGTCCCAAAAGGATGTAACTATATTTCAATTATAATTATATTTAAAACAATGCATACCTTACTTAGATGGCCCAGCAGTGTCAGTAGCAGGCCTAGGTACAGGGGGAATGCTACCATCCTCTGCACCCTGCAAAATGGCAGGATGAGTGCTCCTCAAATGGCGCATCATGGATGATGTATTGTTGCAGTAGGCTAGATGCCGATCACAATACACACATCTCACTTTATTTGGGGTTTCTAAGCGGAAATGCTCCCACACCACAGATGTACAGCATCTATTCTGGGGAGCCTCCATTTTATCTATCTATCCAAATCTATCTATCTATCTAAATGAATCTATCTATGTATCTAGATATGTATCTATAATTTATCTATGTATCTAGATATGTATCTAGATATGTACCTAGATATATATCTATAATCTATGTAGGCCTATTTTACTGTATATATCTATAATCTATCTATATGTATCTATCTATTAGCTGTCTATATATATATTTATATCTATGTATCTATTAACGTGTCACTATAAATTATGTATACTCTGTCTGTCTCTAGCCTATCAATGTGTTGTGTAAATAACGTTAAGCCTAAATAGCCTATAACTAATCAAATCGCACTATATGTCACTATATCATTAAAAATCCGCTATCTCAAAATCAAACTCCTCTCACAAAAACCCACGAGGTCAATATGCGTTGATTTCTCTTTTATACAGATGTGCGATTGTGTGGTCTGTTCCCGACCGTGTCAATCAAACGCTGATTCGGCGGACCACACCTGATGAAACACTAATGAAACACTTCGAGGCTTCGTTTGGCCATAGTCACGTGACATGGGTGTTTTGAATCACGCTTCGGATCAGTGTTTCGAAACATCTGCGCTTCGGGATCTCGCAAAGCTTCGGAACGACTGTTTCGCGTCAGCCATCCCTAAAATGAGGCTTCCTGAACCACTGAGACCTCGCAGCCCATTGCTTCAGCCAAAGGTTCATTACTCGAAGCTTCATTCAGCATTGCTCACTAGTGACACCTAGCTACTGTGCAAAGAAATAGCAGACAAATTAATTAATTCCCCCCCCCAAAGTGTGTTGGGGTAGACGATTCCTCTTCTCTGACAAAATCTCTCCAGCCTTGGAAAAGATCCTTTCACAAGGAACAGAGGATGCAGGGGAACATAAAAATCTTGAGTCTTGCCTATGAACTCGTAGGATTAGGACTGAGGCTAAAGTTTATGTGAATAAGGCTGCATTCAGAGAACAACCACAATCACCAGCAGCCCCCAAGATCACCCTTCCAGAGTCTCGTCCCGCCAAGACCACCCTTTCCAAAGTCTCATCACCGCCTGAGCCCTCAGCCAGGATGGCCACCGCCACGTCAGGGCCTGTTCCTGTCCCTAGACCTGTTCCTGCCCCAAGAACGGTTCATGTTCCTAGACCTGTTTCTGCCCCAAGAACTGTTCTTTTTCCCAGACCTGAGTCTGTCCCCAAGCCTGTATCTGCCAGTCTCCAGCTCCGTCATGGTCGGTGGATCCCCGGTATCTGCCTCCGACCTCCGCGACCAGGTCTCCACCTCGGCCCCTCGATACATTAGCTCTACCTTGGCTCACACCTTCCACATCTCCACCGTGGACCATCAGTCCACCAGCTCTGCCGGGCTCCCTCGTCCCTCCGCCTTGGTCGTTCGTCGGCCTGCCCTCGCCTCGGGACTACACTCCTCTGGCATTGCTTCATCCCTCTGGCTCCATCGGGCTCCTCACTCCCCTCCAGCTCCACGACGGCCTTCTGGATCCCAGCTTGCGCCTCAGTCGCCAGAGCCTTCGACATCGCCATTTCCCTCGGGATCCTCTGCATCGCCTTGGATCGTCGGCTCTCCAACTGCATCCGGGTCTCCACTTCCACCTGCTCCGCCTCCGTCAGTCGCCCACCTGGAGTCGTCAGCCCTTTTTCCACTATGGCTCCTCCCTCCGTCGTCTCCGCCAAGAGCGCCTGCACAGTCGTCTCCATCCTGGTCCCTCCTGCCTTCTGTCTGACCTTCACCTGCTCTTCGTCCTTCTCCTGAGCCCCCTCCCTCCGCAATTTAGTAAGCATAGTGACACTACGTTTACTAAATACTGTTGGGCACAGGTTTCAGACATATATGGAAAGCTGGCATAAAGGTTTTTTTTTTTTTTTGTTTTTTTTTAAGTGCTCACAGTAAAATATCACATTTCAGCCTGTCCCTCATATATGGTTCATATAAGGTTTGTACAATGAACATATTTAAATATCTAGTTGTCCATTACAGATAATATTTATTTAACATGCATCGTTTACATTATTAGGCATTAAAAGCATGGTAAGTGTTGTGGTTACTATGCATTTACAACAAATATAACTTTTAACCTGTTAACCTTTGCCAGAGCACGGACGCACTGAAGCATTTTTTTTTTTAAAATAGTTCAAAGTTACAATCAGATTTAATGTTATGTAACCCGGGTTAAAAAAGCATGTGGTGATAAGTGATGCTTTTAGTAGGCCTATCATTTAATTATCAGAGCATATAAATAGTGTGATTAAAAAGGTTTAAATTAATTTAAAAGTTATGATAAAAATGTTAAAAGCAGTTTACAAATTATTATATGTTTATTGTTTTATTTAAAAGATAATGTATTTCTGAAAACAGTCTAAACCAGCATTTATGGGGTTAAATATTTTGAAACATGGCCTCTAATTATTTAAATGTTTGTGCATACTTACCGAAATACCAGCTGTCAGAAAAGAGCATACGGGGATTGATAGGAAAACTTTGTTATTGTAGTTGTGAAACCCACTCTTATATTCCTGAAAACGGACCAGGTTTCTGCAGATAGGACACTCCTTTGCATAGACAGAATCAATTCAATTTTATGCAATTTGTT
Organism: Squalius cephalus; assembly: GCA_022829025.1. Taxonomy (NCBI): domain Eukaryota; kingdom Metazoa; phylum Chordata; class Actinopteri; order Cypriniformes; family Leuciscidae; genus Squalius; species Squalius cephalus. The sequence goes on from CM040799.1 coordinate 38,499,415, forward strand.
TATGTACATCCTTTATAAGTACAGAAAGTTATTCATCATGTAAACAATTAGAGAACTCATCTTACCTTTAAATTGTTTGAATATTCCGTAAACAGTTGCTTGTTGGGTGATGAATACTTTGTTTTCAAGCTCTGGTGGAGTTGGCCCAGGACAGTATGGACACTGTACCTCTAGTGATTCAAAGTGTCCTGGAATGGGCTTCTCTGTTGTGGTTAAATCCACTGGAAGTTCCACTGGGATTCTTTTTGAACTCCAAAAGTAGTTTGTCTTTGTGATGATACCACTACGTTAATGTTCAGAATGTTGGTGGATGTCATCTGTGGCACTGATCTTCTCCTCCACATCTCATTTGAATTGTCCACTGCATTTTGTAGCAGCTGGGGATGCTCTTGGAAAAGCCACCACATGGACAAATATCGATGGACACAACTGATCCGGTATTTTGTACCTCTGCACCTGCAGTGCCATTTACCAGTTTTACTATCAAAGGTGCAGATTAATCTTCCAAGCTTACACCAATTGTCCTTTTGGCCGGTAAACACAGAAAAGTAAATATAGCGTTCAAAGAGCCCTTGCTCACCCCAGAAAATAGGAAAGACACAGTCAACATCCTCAGAGCAAGCCTTCTGGTGTAACACTGTGCATTCTTCTTGTCTTGATTTAGAAATAAGTGTGGCGTTCTATATAAGGACAGACAAAACACCGACTACGCCACCCTGGGAGTTTCACCCAGGGAATGATTTTACTCTTATTGCAATGATATTAATACAATTAAGGACACACAGGTAAACGTACAATACAGCCAGAGACAATGTTCAATTTTGAATAAACACCTTTATTTCAATAATTTAACAATCATCTCTCAGGGAAGCGGAAAAGAGAAAAAAAAAATAATAATAAAAGAAAAGAAAAATAATAGTAAGCAAAAGAATCAATTTAGAACTGCTGAGGCTTACCGATGGAGGAGAGAGGAGTCAAAGGCAGTTAGACCTCCCAGGGAAAATCTCACACTAAACACAACCACACCACAGTGAACACAAGGGAAAACAAGAAAATCAACAGCACACCAGAAGGGGACACCACCACCTAGACACCACCACCACCATCGGCTCTCAGTTACTGTAATGGAAAGAAAAGAAAACACAAAAACACCATTAACAAAGATTCACCAAAAAGAAAAGAAAAATACAACAAATCAATATCTTTAAATGAAAAAGAACTAACAACTTATCACAAAATATGAACAATAACTGCCGGAACCAACAATGGTCCTCGAGAGGCAGTAGAAGAACACAAAAAAAAGAAAAAAAAAAAAGAAAAATAAATAAATATATATGACTCCAGTAATCAAAAAAAAGAAATCAAAAATAAATTTGTCACAAAATACAGACAATGACTGCCAAAACCAACAATGGTTATAAAAGGGCAGTATAAAGAAAACTTTATATATCTATGGATATATAAATCCAATGATCAAAAAAAAGAAGAAATCACCCAAGGAATAAATACAAATTAAATCTAAATTGGAATCAAAACAAAGAAAAAAAAAAACACAAAAGAAAGAAAAACAAACTCCTTAAATCAGTAAGATTATAATATAAAGCCCCAACCCCTGGAGGTATGTTCAAACATCATAAAAACAATAACTAATATTGCAAGTGGCACATACTGTTGGCCCTGTAGCCGTAATTATACCCGCAGTTGTAATAGCAAGACGGGCACACAGCAATTTGCTCCAGTTATTGTTACAGAACTCAATACATACAAAGCGAACAACAGTTCGGGAAATCAACAGTCCAGGAAGACAGCCGTACCGGCCGGACAGACAAAGCAGCGTAGGCAACACTGCCGTATAGGCAAGACAGCAGCTAGCAACCCAATACTGTGTTGCTGGCGACGATCTCCAGCTAAACCGGCCTCATTCCTGTTGTTTACACACAAATATTACCATTAAAATGAATTAAAATAAACTAAATGAACCCAACGCCATGGCATACATACCGATCAAGCAGCATCCATGTTCAACCGAGGGAGATGGCTCGACGCGTGCCAACGGCACCAACAATGCAGTAAATCCGTTGATTAGATACGCTGAACAACAAGGTGGAAGACTGAGCCTCCAACTGGAGATCTAAGCGTCCAACACACAGTAACCATCACTGCAGATGAGGACAATAATATTCACATAAAGACAACAAAGCCGCTACCCTACCTGTTAACACAGCAGAGCACACGGAGAGAGCGACCCGGAAGCACAACACAACTTCCGTCACTGACGAGCAAGAGAGCGCGTTAGACGGACTTCGCTATATTTATAGGACAGAGCCTCACACGGGGATTGGCCAACAGTACGCTAGCTCGTTACACTAACTCATACTGCTACATAAGTCCTTTTTCTAGCATATCCTGCAAGGACTCCTTGCACAGTGCTTCTGGGGGACTATATGATGTTGCTGTCTTGGTCCTTTCTAAGTGAAAACATTCTTTCCCAGGGTTTCCACTATTTGCAGCTATGCTCATGAAATTAATGCACGACTCCACTTTACAGGCAAAATATTTGATAACTGAAGACTTTTGCACATGTATAGGTAGTCTCACCCCATGGGATTCTTTTGTTGTGACATATATTCCATTGACAGAATCGATACACAACATTGGTTCCTGCCTGCCATGCTGTTGTCTTTCATGTCTTTTGAAATTGGAGATGTTGCTGAAATGAATCCCACATTTCTTGCAGAATAAGTTCCCTTTCGGAACTGGATCAACATGGGTGGTGTCCTGGCAGGGTTCTCCATCATCTAAGAAATGATCATGATTAATGACATTATGACATTTTCAACTTTATTGCCGTTACATTGATGTAGAATAACCGTGTAGGATGGTTATGTATTATGTGCTGACCTGAGGGTCCTTCAGCAACCACCAGACCTGTTGTTGCCACACCACAAAAACAAAACAAAAGTAAATGACCAAAGACATATTAAGCATCTAAAAATAATGAGTACACATTTCACAACTAGAAATAAACTTACCATGTTTTTTTAAGTGACACTTAAAATCGAAAGATCTATTGATTATTTTGTCACACTTTGAACAGTGCCAGTGGCTCCTTTTCCCACTCGGTCTGTCAGAACAGTGACATGGTATTCAGAACTTCTCTACAAAGGAAGGAAATTATGGATTTTGAATATTATGGATATTAAATAACATTATGGCATTGTTATTACATATATTTTATGTAAATAAAAAAACATATACAAATAATTTTAAAATGCAATGATTTTAAACAATTACTTACTCACGCCACCAGCGCTATAGTGGATGGCAAATCTTAAATGTTTTTGGGTTATGTGATCCTTGGATGCTTTTACTGATGTTCTGCAGTAACAACAGTCCTGTTCTCCTTAGAGATTTAAAAGCTCTTGTTGACTCACAAACTGAAACTTCCTTGCTGAAAATGAAATAGCTATTTATGAATAACTGGACCAAGGAAAATAGAGTTTGAGTAAACATATATATTATTCTAAAGTGTTACCAAATGTTTAATTAGTTTGCTTACCTTCCATGGCGTCATTGGCAATGATCAACATGTATCAGTCATCAACACCTTTTAAAAAAAAAAACCTTTGGATTTAGTAGCGACTAACTAAAGCAACTAACGATAATCAGAGGCAAAAGTAAATTTGGAGTCTATATTATTTGTAAATAGCGCATATGCATGCAAAACATCTAGCTGTATCAAAAAGAGGTGTACTTACGCAAAAATGGTGGATGGAAAATGAGCCTTGAAATGCATCGTCATTGCTTGTTCGCTCACAACCAGTCAGATTGTTCGATGGAACGCCAATCCAATTCAACCAATAAAAAACTTAGATGTAGCATCTCAAGGTCTGAAGTTGGGGAGGTGGGGGGCTGTTGATGTTACCTGTCGATTTTCGAATGGAAAATCGAATGGCTTGATTTGAGATGGGGGAAAACATATAAGAAGATTTAAAAAAAAAAACACTGGATGGATTTTTATCATTTTTATGATGGTTGTGTACAGGCACTGCCAACACACATTTCTTTGAGGAGGGGCCTCCATAACCGTAACATCTTCTATATATATAGTCCACCAGTCAAGACGGACAGAAATACATTGGATATTGTTGAATTGTCACTCATCTGCAGTTAAACCAATTAATGTTTCCATTTCAAAGCGGGTGCCGGCTTCTGAAAGTTTGTGTAACGAACGCATCCATCAGGTGCTGCGAAGCAAAAGCCTAAATAGCCACGCAAAGAAGCACAGCTCGTAATGCAGGTGTGTGAGTTGTCGTCATCTATTTTGGAGTGATTGCAATGCATTCTAAATATAAACTTGTACTGTAGATCAGCGTAATTTCTGGAAAAATCATTCACCGCTTTATTACGAGTTTAAAAGAGCGCGAGCGTCATTAACGTGCCCAGACGCGACGCTTTGAATTTGCGCGTACAAGGAATAACATCGCGTTGGGAGCTGACTAGTAAAAAAGCTACAAAAGTAAAAGACAAGACGTTTGTATTCAAAGTTAAAAAGCCAACACACTACAGCATTTTTAAATGTTTCAAATAAAGGATCTCATATCTATAGGTCTATCTTCTAAATTCTGCTGATGAGTAAAAAAAAAAAAAAAAAAAAAAAAAAATCTGCTTAGTAGCGATCATGTCTTTCTCTTCCACTTGATTTGTGTATAGCATATTTAAGGTAACAATGCAATACATAATATCATAATATCTGCAGTCAGTATTGATTAAATGGGAGGGAAAAACCCTGCCCATACCGCAGCTATGAAAAAAATGATAAAAGCACTTATGTTCATCTACTGAAGTGGTATTCTGGAACTGTGAATACATTTAATAAAACAGCAAAATAACAACAACAACAACATTAAACATCTTCATAAAGCAAAAAAGAGATTACCTTAGATAAAGTTTGATTAATATGTACATACAGTACCGGTAAAAAGTCTGGACCCATTACTATTTTTAATGTTTAAAGTTTCATATTATGCTCTACAAGCCTGCATTTATTTGATCAAAAATACAGAAAACAAAAAACAAAAACAGGAATATTCAGCAAGGATGTGTTAAATATATAAAAAGTGATAGTGAAGACTTTTTTAAAACAACTTTTTAAAAATCGAAAAATCCTGAAAAAAAGTATCACAGGTTATAAAATAAATATTAAGCACAATTTCTAACATTTGATAATAAATCAGAATATTAAAGTTTTCTGAAGGATCACGTGACACTGAATTCAGCTTTGCATCACAGAAATATATTTTAAAGTATAGTAAAATAGAAAACCATTATTTAATAATATTTCACTATATTATTTTTCTGTATTTTTGATCAAATAAATCCAGGCTTGATGAGCATAAGAGACTTCTTTCAAAAACATTAAAAATAGTAATTTGTCCAAACTTATGTACTGTATAAGTAAAAATATACTAAATTTAAAATAAAAATGTTGTATAAATATAAAGGTTAGGATTCATATTTGTTTCAAGTGTTTTTTTATTGGGGGTGGGGGGCCTCCAACATGAATTTTGCCTAGGGCCTCCTAATGTCTAGAACCGGCCCTGATTGCACTACTTGTAAAACTATGCATTGCATTAACCATGCTTGCATTTTAATGCCTTGTATTTTTAGGGCTTGCATTTTTATGGGCTGAAATTCAGCATGGTTGCATATTTAAGCTGTGAATATTTCAATTCAAAACATTTCAAACACATTTTCATTATTAAAAATTAAATAATCCATATTCACCTTTCAAATTTCACTTCCAAAATATTCAAACTGTTTAAAAATACAACTGTTTGAAAATATTCAACTGGCAACTGGCAGTCCATTTTATTTCGCTTTGCAATTTCGCTTCCACAAATTCAGTGGTTCAAATTCGACAGAAAATACTATGTTGACATCCAGGAACTGCAGGAAAAGCAGTAGATTGCCGAGCATACTCTCCATCTGCTGTTAGTCAATCTCACCAGCAGGGGGTGCAAAAGCGCGTGTTGTTGACAAAGACCAGCAACAGTTAGAGCAAGTCATCATAAAACTCATTTACAGCAATGTAAGTGTATTTGTGATTATTATGACGGCTGTTTTATGTTAAATTCAGTGTCTTCTTTCTTTTCAGTGTCTTCTTCTAGTTACTTTTCCTGTGTAACTTACATACAGATCATGTTTCACGCTGTCAATGCAGTGGTCTGCGTTACGCTGATCTTATTCACACTATCGAATGTAGGTGCAGCATTCTAACATTGAGTCATAATGAGCTGTTTGTGAAGAAATTATCCGCTTCCAAATTCTGTCATTTTAATCACGAAATTGAAACATTAAAAAACAATTTGCTCTTTATGGTGTGCGAGTGATAGAGCGCGGCAGCAACGAACCAACTGATCAGCTTGCAGCGTAACAACATTGAATGTTCGGCCGAACAGCTGATCATAGCTGTAAAGGGCACCTTATTATTTTTCATCTCCATAAATATATCTAGTAGTAAAGCTAATGCAAGGGCTAGAAATCTATTAATCTTTTGCTGATACTTCCTTGTCATCATGGAGAGCGCAGTTCATGGTTGCATTGCAACGACAGACGCCACGGGAGAGCAAGCGATTCGGCGCACCCGCGCTTTCACTTGTTTTTACACATCTCTAGAGCGATGTTGTTGATTGTTTGAGCATGTGACTGCGCGTTTCTCCTTGTTTTCTATTGTTATGCGCAGCATATTTCCCGCGCGCACAAACACAGACAATGAATTGTTCGGTTAGCGAAGAAGATCATGATGTATTTTATATAAAGTTATTTTTTGTTTTGTTATTAACTGTTTTGAGAACTGGAAATGCACAATTCATGCATACAAATCTGTAAATATTAATAAATGAAGATGATTAAATTAGACAGATGCATCAAAAGTTATTCAGTCCCAATGCAGTCTATACACTGACTTGGCAGCTCTGTGAAATGTAATACCTACTGTCTAAATGCATTAACATTAAAAGTGTGAGGTGAAACTCTTTTGCATAGACATAGGTAAATGGGTTTGTCAAATCTTGTACATCCTCACATTGGAGTTCCGAGTTCATATACAAAGTTTGGTTTCGATACGTGACAGCATTCCTGAAATATGAACTACTTCCTGTTTTGTTGACTACGCCGCCGATTTCGTTTGGCTGTGACGGGCAAACGCTTCCGAAAATCAAAAATCCTTCTAGTAACTTTTGTGAGGCTTGGTCCAACGATCATGTACGTCCAGTTTCGTGAAGTTCGGACCAAATTTGTGACCTGTGAAACTTTAGTTTCGCTTTCTGTTCAATCCACTATGGCGGACGAACGACATGGACTCGTGATGTCATCTTCGCGAGCAACTTACACCGGTACTGACCGTACATTTTAAAGTTGGAACGGTGTCTCTGTCTCAAAGGGCCTAGGCGCAGGAGCTGGCCAAAATTGATCTCCCGGGAATAATAATAAGAAGAAGAAGAAGAAAACTTAAGAAGAACAATAAGTGAGGTTTGCTACCGCGAAAAAAAAAAAATCACTCTGTTCCACCTCTTTACCAAGTAACGTTAACTTAACTTTGATATTTCACATAAGCAGCATACCATGTCATTTGCATGACCTGCTTTTATATATATACATATATATATATACAGATGGTGGACAACCAGAATGAGACTTTTACCGCCGCCGTTCCCGCGGCGGCAAAATTGGGATGTGTATTTGCTGCCTTTTACCGCTGAGTGGCGCTGTAATCACAGACTTTGAAAAGTGTCAGTTTATTCTCTTTATGACGTAATCTGCCGCGGCAGTAACCTGAGCTGAGGTCACAGATAAAATCAAGATAATTATTGTGGTTAAACGAATTCAAATTCATTAAATTTAAACAAAGTAGACACACGTTAACATTGTGTGCCCAGTTTTTCTATAATTTAGAAAGGCTATGTCAATAGGTTACTTGTCATTTTCTTCGTGTTATTTTAATGTGTTTGTAGATTTATTAACTGAAACATAACAGTGAAATAAATTAAAATAATTTACCGTGAAATTAAAACATTTTCAGGACTTGCAGCTCCTAACCCAGATAGCAGACCAACATTGAATCTACATTGAATCAATGTTAATGCATTAACCAAAAGATCATTGAATCAATGTTGAAATTTAACATTGATTTTTCATCAGGTTTGCACCCTGAAATAATGTTATATCAACGATGAAAAATCAATCAATATGGTCATAAAATCAATATTATTTCAACCATAATTAAATCACTTATTTAACATTGAATCAACATAAAATCAATCTTACTTCATGTACAGCAAGATTCTATGCTAGTTTATCATGCTTGTACTGTGCATTTTTAAATGACTCCTTTCAGACAGAAACCATGTAGGTGTTATGGAGTAACAGTTGGGTTGCAATTAAATGTTTTTTAATCAAAATGTCATTCAAAGTAAACTACATCCTTCAGTTTACAAGCAAATGTATTTATTTATGCCCCCAAAACTGAACATGAAATTTCATTTGTAAAATGCATTTTGTGGTGACAAAGACAAAAACAGTGCAGTAAGTTACTACGGTAAGAAAGAATGAAACATTACTCTGATAAATATTTCAAGTTCAATTTTATTTATGTATCACATTTAGAACAGACCAAAGTACTTTACAGAAGAACAACATTAAACAATATAGCATGCATTCTATAAAAAAAAGATATAACATGCATTATAAAATAAAACAAAAATAAGAGCAACATAGCTGAGTAACCATAAAAAAAGAACTAGAACAGAAATCAGAACTCAGATATAAATTAATACCACCAACCAAAGAAAATAATCAATATACTAAATAAAATGGGTAGGTTTTAAAACAATTAAAACGTAGGCAGAGAAGGGGCTGCTCTAATAGGCACACTTACCTCTAACGTTACTTGGGTAAAATACCGTACCGTAATTCTAATGAACTCAGGGGTTTCCACCACGAGCAATACCCCCAAGCCGTTCAGGGGCGTAACGGAGCCATCTTTGTACCGAAACAGAAAAAAATTAACTCTGAGGCTCTGAGGCCTCCTTTTTCCTCTGCCGCCTGCTGTTGTAAGGCATCTAAACAAAACAAAACACAATTAGAAAATATTTGGAAATATGACTAATTATAAATGACAAATGTACTACAAAATTAAGTGAAACTTGAAATTTTGAAAAATACCCTGAATTCAAAATCATTTGAATTTATTTTACTATTTAATGAATTTTAGTATAGACCCTATTACAGCTGTTATTTCTATATTTTTTACCCATTTTTGGAAGTTCTGGAAACGCTATATCATCATGGATAAAAATAAATAAATAGCTAGCTATTATTGGAATACAAAAATTATATTAGCTGTCGTGCCCGTCGTCTCCCATTTGCGTGCCCAACTAACGTTATGAACTCACGCTTCTTTGCGCCTTTTTTGACTTAAGGGTTAGTTCTCACAAGAATGAAAATTAACAATTTACCCACTGTTAGTTTTACCCACGATGACGTTTGGTAAAAGACAAATTGAAATTCAATATGGGAAAATCCCGGCCGTTGGTTGAATGTTATTAATAAATTTAACATAGCAGTTCATTCCGACTCACCCAGGAAAAGCAAATAAGTTGTAAGAAATATAGATGCATAAAAATGAGAAATGAAAGATTAGAGATTTAAGATTAACTTACCTCTAAAAATCACTCTGTCGTTGCCCGAATGCTTCGTCTGACTGTTTCGCGCTTGAAATCTGTTAGCTGCGTTTGAATTCTGTTGACTGTTATCCACGCTTCGATCTGATTGGCGGTTGGCAACCAATGTTAGGATTGTCTAGGCCAGGGATTCCCAAAGTGTGGTACGCGCACCCCCAGGGGTACGCGAGCTACCACCAGGGGGTGCGCGAGATGAAAAATGTAATGGCGGTCTGTTTTTTTAAGTGGGATTTTTCCACACAATAAAAAAACATGAACAGTAAACATTTCCTTTGTAAATTCCTTTTCCTTTTTGATAAAACAAATGAAATGCACAACGACACACCTAAAGTCGCTCACGCACATATAGGCTACAAGCAAACTCTACACACACGAGATGCGCACATACTCGTATGAGACGCGCGCGCGCTCACACAAACTCTCCACGCACATACTTATATGAAACGCGAGCACACACACACACACACAAACTCGCGCACATACACATACTCAATGTGACCAGAGCACACAAACTCTCCGCGCACATACTCATATGAGACGCGAGCGCACACACACAATACCATAAAGATGCGGAAAAGTCGATCAAAAGTGTGGCTACATTTCTCCAGGCTCGATGCCAACAGCGCGCAATGCCGTATTTGCGGTAAAATAATTGCTGCAAAGACCGGTACCGCGACAAATATGATGAAGCCCTTGACAGTGCACGGAGTAAACATAAGAGCAGAAAGTTGCTCCGTCTTTGACTGGTAAATGAAAAGATACCTTGTTGATCAGTCTGATAGTGTTTATATTGCAATAATGACCAACTGAATGTACACTGTCGTTCAAAAATGTGTTGGTTAGTCAGATTTTTTTTTTCAGTAAGGATGCATTAAAGTGATCAAAAGTGACCTTAAAACATGTCACATGTGTAATGTTACAAAATATTTAGTTTTTAAATAAAACTAAATTAGCGTCTGAAAATAACCGTGCTTTCTGTTACTGAGCCTGTCTATCACTCGTCCTCTTTAAAGTGGAAGCTTGTGCGTAGCTTTGTTGCATTATATTGAAACTTTGTTGATGTTGTTATTGTCATGCGTGTTCTGGTTATTTGCGCATGATTAAACATGAGTCTTTATATGGCGACAAAACAAAGCTTTGTTGCATTATTTTTTTTAAGTGGGGATTGGGGGTGCGCCAACCTGGTTGGGACATAGTAGGGGGTGCGCCGGAAAAAAAGTTTGGGAACCGCTGGTCTAGGCAACCAGTGGAGAAATTTAAGCTGACCAAAAATCAACATTGATTCAATGTTTGTCTTTTCAACACTGAAAAACATAGAATTATCAACATTGATTCAATGTTTGTCTTTTCAACACCGAAAAACATTGAATTATCAACATTGATTCAATATTATTTTAACATTGAATTTTCAACATTGTTCCAATATTATTTTAGCATTGATTTTTCAACATTGATCCAATATTATTTAGCATTGTATTTTCAACCTCAACCAAAATGATGATTCTGATGGAATTTCAACATTTAATCAATGTCACCTTGCTATCTGGGAACCGATGTAGTCGGTTTAAGCATTCTTTGTTATATTCAGAACTAAATAGCCTTACATGTTACAAACTTTTAAAACAGAGAAAATAGTAGACGTTGGCGATTCAGACGGTAGCTCTGTGGTCACAGCATTAACAAGAGGCTCTCGGAGCTTCAAACGATCTGAGATCGAATCTCAGTGTAGCCGACAGTGTTGTTTTTCCGTTCTTGATGCTTAAATATGTATCTGTTTATTAAAGTCAATCATCTTGTTTAATTATCAATTGTACATTACAACATAAATTTGCTACATTCCCGCTGCAAAGACGACACATCTGATGAAGGAAGACTGTCAGCCGATTGCACCAGAAAATGAAGATGATGAAGCTCGTCTTTAATCTGCTAAATTATTTTGTGTGTGTGTGTGAATCATTCACGAGATTGAGATGACTGGCAGTGATACCCGGCCATAGCAACAGAAGACATTTTTCAAAACAGATCGAACAAATCAGAAAAATACTTTCAATACAGTATTGCTTTCAATTAAAAAATAAACAATGAAAATGTAAAAGAAAAATAAAATTAATTAAGTTTGAAAACCCATCGCACATTTTAAGATATGAATAAAGTGTCGGGACAGTTTATTTATTTAAACAGGGTTGCATCAATAGAGTTTATTCCCTTTGTGATGCAAAATAAGAAACACAGAATCTTAGGCCTATTCTTGCAACATTTTAAATTTCTATTGTCAAAGAAATTGCAGCTAAATTAAAAAATTAAAACGGTACAAAACGGAAAAAGTTCAAAGCAACATAAATTAAGAACAGGCGTTTTTCTTTGCCTCTCTCGCGCTGGATCTTTTTTTAGTAAGTTTGGTCTCCCTCACTGCGCGCGGCGGGTCTTTCTCGAAATTAAGCATTTCAGTGTAAAAAAACACCATACAGCTAATACTGTATATGTCGCTGTGTGTCATCCACACAAATCACGAAAGAAAAAACTGTAACAAATAGCTTTTGTTCCTTCAAAGATAACATGCCTTGCTGAATTCACCTCACAATAAAACGAGGTGGGTCGCGAATAAAAGAGCTCTGTATCTGCTAAATTGAAATTGTTTGTGGAAAACCTATACAATCAATAAAACTACAATATATAATTTAATCAGATATAGGGCCTACTGTACATAGGCTATGGACTTTTGGAGATTTTGAGATTAATCCTTAAAAGAATTTTGCCTTTGCCTGCTCATCAGGCTGGCTCCGACACTCTCCATATGAAAGACGGAACATTAACACCTCTGTCCTGCACCCCCACGATAAAGCAACTATTGCCTTCTCCAAACCCCCCACAGGCTAGCTGAGTTTGCAAAACAAAACAAAGAGTTTGCCACTCGTCGTGCCAAACAAATTATAAACTTCAATATTTCATTCAAAACAATCTCAAAATGCTTTGTGACATTTTGAAAAGCCGTGGATGCATTACTGCCACTGGAACCATGAACGCAACAGAATACTGGTTCTGATTTTATTGTTTGTCGTTTAAACGTCATATATATGAATTATTATAGGCTACAGAAGTAAAGTCATTGTATAATTTTGTTCCTTAGTGTAAAATGGAAATGCATGGCGATTTTATTTTGTAAATAGGCAAAAAAAATATGTTTTAGAAGACAAATCTCTCTGCATCAACAATAGACTATAAAATGCATTAATAGGCTAATATAAAAACACCAGTAGTCCAATGTTAGTTCGGGATTCGAACCCGTGTTATCTAAATGATCGTAACGTACGTTCAACCACTCGGCCACTATTCACTCGTTGCGACATGGCCTAATGTTCCAGAGTGAGTTCGCTCACACGAGCGAGAAGCGCTCTTCATTCAAATGAACGCGTTTGTGGAACACTAATTCAACATGCCAGAATAAAACCTGGCTTTAGAACAATGCATAGCGCCACTCGTCGTGGTGTGCCAAAAAATTACAATAATTTAGTTAAATTTATTTCAGTGTTAATGTTTGAGTTAAAAAATCCTCTACAAATTAAATTAACCCTAAGTCGGCTATAAGAGTCCTGTATACGTAAAAAAGCAAAGGGCTTACAGTCTTAACATTTAGGCTACTTTGCTTAAATTCGATACATTTATTTTCAGTAGGGCCTAATACATTTGTAGGGATGTAATTTCAGTAGCCTATGCTTTACCAACGCTATGTATTCAATTAAAGTTCCAAGAGGTCTGGGGCCGTATTCACAAAGCATTTTAAGGCTAAAAGTAGCTCCTAACTGGCGAATTTAGGAGCAACTCCTAAAAATAATGGGCGTGTCACTCGTAACTTTAGGACTCCTAATTTTTTTGACTAAGAGTAATTCACGAAGCATTTTAGCCCTAAAAGTAGCACCTAAGCCTGGGACAGCTTAAAAGAAGTCGAGAGGACTCCTAACTCACTAAGACCTATTCACAAACCGCTTTTTGTGGCATTTCACGTTGCGATGTTTTGAAATGTGTTTGCGGCGGCTACAGGAGCTTCCAAACGCGAGGGAACAATTTTGCATTGTAGGCATAACTAGGGATGCAATAACGCCGCCACCAACAACAACCAAAACTAGGCTACTCATTGCATGTAAACTAATTGTAACGTTTCATTGTGAATCAAATTAAAATGTTCTTCTCTTTGCAAACGTAGGCAGAGGCATATAGTGACCGATTAATTCAATAATGTTGCAAAGATATTGCATCAATCCATATGTTTCATTAGGCTACTAGGCTATTTGTTTTGCCTTACTCTTTATTCATTTAGGCTATTTATTCAGTTATTCATCATCTTCCGTCCTTCGCACTACTTGTGTAGCGCACGCATTCTCAGACCTGTCACCTGTCAATCATCATCGTAGGGGAGGTGTTTGAATCATTCCCGCGTTACAATCATCAGCCAATCAAGGTGGTCACTTCAGTCAAGCTCGTGCATGAGTAATGACGTCATCCACAGCAACGAAGACTCACTCTTAGTTTAGGAGTTGTCATTTTTCTTTACTAAGAGTAGGTCTGAAAGGCGTTGTGAATAACTTTTAAGAGAAAACTCCTAGCTAAAATATTTTAGTGTGATTTAGGAGTACTCCTAGTGGTAAGATAAAATGCTTTGTGAATACGGCCCCTGGTCTCTATATTTCCTTCCCAGCTGACACTAATATGCAAGTGCACAGCAAAAATCACAACTTGTGCTTGCTGCGAACGCAAGTTATTTAAGGTGTCTCAGCTGTACACAGTCTACCCTACAGTGTGAATTCGTTACAAGGTTTCATTTAATTACATTAACGTGCAGCAATTTGTACAAAATAGAGTCTATAGGCCTACTATACTGTTGTAGACATTAAATAATCTCATTTAGTATCATATTTGTTAAAATATTATAATGTTGTTTTTTCAATCTATGTTGAATATGAAAAGTGAACAGCACGAGTAAGATAAGATGCATTATATCGAGAGATGGATATGGAGTGGGTCAGACATGATTTTGACCACTTCATTAAGTTTTGTTTAGTAGAAAACCTTTTTTTAAAGTGAATTTCGTTTTCTATAAATTGTATCTTAATTTTAATCATTTTTTCATCACCCAATTGTCTGGATTCAATAAGTAAGAGAAGCAAACAGACACTAATCATAGAGGCGCCCGTGAGGTCACTTGCATTGCACGTCAGCTGGAGCGCATCTCATCCTCCTAACTTAACGAAACTCAGCGTATGCCTCACACAGACATGATAAATACATCAAATACACAAAGCTTGAAATGTCTTCAAACGAAATCATTCAAAACGAAAAAGAAAAAGGCTACTCTCTGATTATGTCTTTGTGCATTTCTCACTACAAATATGGCGATCGTCAACTTCATCTTTGCAGTCGACACTGTCAGAAAACACTAGTTCATTGATAAAAATCATATAAAGACAAGGCATATATTAAGTTATTTTAGCTGTTATGAGAAAAATAAATCTAACAAAACCTAAAATCTAAATCTAATAAATAAAAAAAAAAATATTAACGCCAATTCAACATGCCAGAATAAAACCTGATTTTTGAACAATGCGTAACGCCACTCGGCCTGGTGTGCCAAAACACTACATTTTAAACTTCAATGTTTAATTCAAAACAATCTCAAAACGCGTTGTGAATTTTTTTTAAAGCCTAGCCTATATACATTAACACTAGAAGTGCCAGAATTCCATAACTACTAGAACTGCCGCAAGCAGTCATTTTGACCGCTATTCCAAACTCTATATCTTTAATGATAAATACCCAATTGAGAGATTAATGCATTTATTGTGTTAATATGTCTTTAAAAAAACAAAACAACACCAAACTGTACATTTAAACAAGTTTAATTATACATTTATAAATAAATAATATCCGTAGATGTCCTGAACAAAATGACGGAGTAGCCCATATTTGTTTACACAGTTCGATCGCGTCCGCGTCCGCACCCGCCGACACACACACACACACACCAACCATATTCCAGTAGCCTATTGCATCTTGACATTGCAGCCTGTTCATTATAGCCACAATAAAATATAATAATGAAATAGTCAACCTAACATATAAAAATTCCACTGCTCTGTTTGTAGCCTAGTACAATTCGTACCATTTTGCGCATGTGAAGAGGATGATTTTTTCCGTCGATATTGGATCGTGAGTGAAGTACAAAGCCTATAATAAAGAAATAGTTTAAAATCCAAATACATCGCAAATGTTGAAACATTTTGATTCTAATTAGAGAGTTACGTGAGCCTACGCCGCTTACTTTCACTTTCGCTTATAACGCATTTCATTTTGGCTTGTTTATAGTTATTTTTTTCATTCTTGTTCTGTTCTGAATATCATTACATTTAAATGATTTGTTGTTGAATATGTTTAGTGTATTTTTAACCACATTTTATTGTTGTGTATATTGGTTTAGCCTATAATAATACCGCGAAATTCCGTGCGGTCAATATGACCGTCTATGGCCGAAATAGGTAAATATGTTCATTTATTTTTTTGCCTTATGTGTAATTTATATGAAAAACATTTTAAATGAAAATACAGACACTTTTAGGAAAAGTCAGGTACCAGCAGCATTGTATTTATTTTTTCAACAAAGTTATTGCAGATATAAAATTCAAAACGGTCAAAATGACCGCCATGGCCGTTCTAGTGTTAAGGGCATTGAAACCAGGATCTTAACTAAAACGTGTTCCGCGTAATCTCTCAAAAATTATGCCACACTACTCCATGTAATTTTTTTTTTTTTTTTAAGGACTGCTTTTGAAATCACTATAAATTACTGTGCAATTGTATCGCTCACGAGAGCTCTTCGTTTATCTAATTCCTCAATAGAATAGTAAAAATATTCAGCGTCATTGCTCCTAACATCGTCTCTATTTTTAACTTTTGATTCTATTTTTTCAGCTGTAAAATTGATTCTATCTTTGGTTCTATTCTGTTGTAGCCTAATAGGCCTATTTATATATATGAAAAATATGCCTATTAGGCTAAGGGTTTTATATTTAACCCACTTACATTTTAAAATACGGCAATTGCTGCTGTTTTGCACAATGTCCCTTTGCGCCACCTGGCGGTCATTTCGGGAACGACTTTGAAATGCGGCTGGTTTATTTTCGCCGCGGTAATTTCGCCGCGGCGGCTGGCGCGGCGGTAATAGGCATTCTGGTTGTCCACCATCTGTATATATATATATATATATATATATATATATATATATATATATATATATACACACATATACATATATATATATATATGTATATATATATATATGTATATATATACACACGTTTTATTTCTATATTGTTTACAAGAATGGTTTGATTTTATAAATGTGGTTTGCAACCGCGAAAAAAAAAAAAATCACTCTGTTCCACCTCTTTACCAAGTAACTTCTGATATTTCACGTAGGCAACATTTACCATGTCATTTGGATGATCTGCTTTTTATTAATATGTATTTTGTTTTCGTTTCAGGTTTTGCAGTCTGATGACAATCCAGTGCTAAAGTAAGTGCTTTAGTAGTGTTACAGTTAGGCTAGTCCACGTGTTAACAAAAATGCCATGGTGTCAGTTCTGTGATTGTGCTTTTGAATCGTTGTCAGCATTTTGCCAGCACATGAAAATCCATAGTCATGTTCCGAATACTGTTTTCAAATGTGGTAGTCCTGATTGCTCCAGAACATTTAAAAAGTTCACTGCTTTCAAGGCTCACATATTCAGGGATCACAAAGACAGGCCCTCAAAGACATCTGTTGAGCAGTTAGGAATTGATGCTTTAGTCTGTGACATTGGTACATGTCAAGAAAAGTGCAGTGATTTGAAAAACTTTGTTTTACACTTGAAACATCATATCAAAGAAGACACCAGAGTGCCATGTCCATTTACATGTATAATAAAAGCTTTTCTGTAGCATCTACATTGACTTCACATTTATCCAGGAATCATCGAATCTCTTCAGCAGAAAGGTTGTGTCATAGTGTACTGCAGTCAAATGTTTCAGTACAGAGGCCGCATGGTGAGGTATCTAACATGGCTGAACACTCACATCCACAGTCTGAATTCTATAATTGTGGTGATGGCATAGAGCAGTTGGAGAATGCACTATTGCCAGATAATGTAGATGAATCTCTTTTTTTGAAAAAACATGGCTTTATTTTATCTCAAGTTACAGGCAAAGCATATTCTCCCCTCATCTGTGATTCAGTCAGTAATTGATGGGATGCAAGACATCCATGATATTAGCCATGTATTACGAGTGCACTGGGTTCACCCGCTCATACTCACCGGAGTATTAGACGCACTTGCAGCTAATTGCCTTCTTTGAACTCGAACTGAAACCCCACATGCACATTTATTCTGGCTGGCCTTACTGAAGGTATTCAGGACTCCTCCTCTCAGCTGTCTTTGTAAAGAACTTCTGTAACCGTGATTAGCATACCTTAAACAACAATAATAGATTGTAATTTCTCTACAGCACAAAAGAGAAGACCTGATGAAGGCATGCAGCTGTCTTGGAGTGTCTACAACTGGCTTGATAACAGACCTTATAAACAGGTTGGAGGAACTTCTCCTTTACAAGGAGATTTACCCCAAAATGTTTGTGAAGCTGAAGAAAGCTGGAGGTAAGATATTGTTATTGCATGATATACACATTATTTTGTGTTGGGAAACGTTCATGCTTTTCTTGTTTTAGTACCCATATCTCTGCAGAAAACCTTTATGTACTAACATTTCTGTTATTACAACACAGGTGGAGTGTTACATATGGGCTGCACCCATGGTGTTGTATATTATGCATCACCATTATGGTGGCAGGAATCTGCACAGGACCACGGGGATGCTCTCCTAAATTTGAAATATCCACCCACTGTGTACATCTCTGACATTGCTGGACGCGTTGCCAGACATGTGAACAATCGAACACAGCAGAGATTCTTCCAGCCAAATGATGGAAGGGTATGTGCACCAACGGAAGCCAACATATCACTTGCAGCAGAAGGAAAATTAACTGTAAATCTTGAGTGGATGAAGAACATCAGAAGGAAACCAAGAGTTGCAGAAAAAGCCAAAGAAATGGACAAGTTCTCATGTCCACACCCTGAGACTGGGACATCAGACCGGTATTCATTGTATGACAGATTTCATCAAAAAAAACAGAAGCACCCTGAAGAGAGACTACGCAGCCTTAAAGTGATCCCAGACCTGGCTGCTCTGATTAATTCTGCAGCAGCAGAACAAATAAACAGAGAGCTTTCCTCAAGTCGCTACTCACTGTGCCAAATGAAGGACACCCACTTCATGTTCTCACTACGTCTCTATTTTCACCTCCACAATGAAAAACTCAATAGCTCCTTCATGAAGGAAATGGAAAAACAGAACACATCAGAGGCCATACGCATCGGATTAAATGGCAAACTGATATGTGGCAGAACAGGTAAGAATGTGAAAATGTAAAATGACTGTTACATGAAATTTATTAAAGGTTTGATACTTACCCTTGGTTTCACAGACAAGGCTTAAGTCTACTCTCAAACTAAAGTGCATGTTTGAGCTGTCTAAACTAAAAATAACTTTCACTGACATATACAGTATTATAATATGTCAGTGTCACTGTTTTGTATCAAGATACACCCTAATTATGTTGTATTCTAGGGCATTTTCCTCTTCTAAGGCATTTTGATAAAACCTGCTTAATTTTCCATACTTATCTAAGATGTTAAGCTAAGCCCTGTCTGTGAAACTGGGGCTGGGCCATTATGTATTAATATAATGTAACTATTCAAAATTAAGCAACATACACAAGAAAAACTGACCAAGAGTCCAGAAGTCCTCAGGGTCTACTGTTGATTGTTACCAGTTTTCAGTGTCAATGTTTCCAATTAATGAAAAAAATAAGGTAACAAGTTTGCTGGTTTCCAAAACTGAACAGTAATAATATATATATATATATACTTTCAATAGGAAAATAAAAATATTAACATTACTTTTCCAACATTAGGACAAAATCTCACATCTCTATTTTGTTGAGACGAGAGACAGCAATGTCATTGCTAAAATCTCTCACTACACCTCATTGGAACTATGTGACCTGAAAAGCCTTTGCCCACCTGATCTCTTGAAAGACACCAGTATGATGCCATGGCTAACTGATAATGTAAGTACCAATTATGCTTACATCATGTTTGTAATTTTAGTTTAATTAAATGTACTTGATAAACTTATTATCTAAAATGTGATGTTAAACTTTTAAGACGTACAGTAGATATTGAAATACACATCATAACACATATTGAATACATTTTCCTACAATGTATCTTCATATTGTGCTTTAAAGGCTGTAAATTGTAGAGTTGCACAAATTGCAGCAGAGACCCAGGATGTAAGTAATTGCTTCAGAACGTATACATTTTTTACACTACTTGTCACAGTCATTTCCATAAACGTTATCAAGTATTCCTATTATGTGCTTTACTCAACACACACGTTATGTGACAGATGTAGTGCATTTTCCTTTAAACAATTTACATTTTGTTCTATCCTTAGTTTATAGCCTTGACGACTGACACATTCATTTTGTGACATAGAGACTGGCTTGCTTCAAAAACAATTTCAGATTCTCATTTGAAAATTCTTGAGGTACTGTACGATTTATATATGTAACCCTCTTCGTCTGTGTGCTCCCCCAAATGTCTCTGCGTTGTGTTTGAATGGTGGTTGAATGAGGAGGACACAAATATCGTTGTCGTCACAGCAGTGAAGCTTATTTATTGGGCTCTTCTGCATCAGCCACTTTTCACAAGGAAAATAGAACTGTTAGTTACTAATATCAAAAATAAAAATGCATACAGTATCACAAAATTAAATAATACAGTTCTAGCTGCAGTTATATTAACCCTTCAATAACAGGGGTTCTCAAAGACTGGAAAAATAACTTTCCACATATGACAATTAATGTTAAATGTCACATGCATTCAAAATACAAAGACTATAACCCAAAATACTCAGATAAATGTTAAACACAATACAATATACAGAAAAATATACCCCATCACATGGAAGGTAAAACCCATTAAATAATATCAGAAATACAAAACCATCCGTCGCAAATATGTTAGTTAACATCTTTAACAGCAATATATTTATTCAAATAACATGGATGGTC
Source organism: Squalius cephalus (assembly GCA_022829025.1). Classification (NCBI taxonomy): domain Eukaryota; kingdom Metazoa; phylum Chordata; class Actinopteri; order Cypriniformes; family Leuciscidae; genus Squalius; species Squalius cephalus. The sequence goes on from CM040799.1 coordinate 38,520,378, forward strand.
AATATAATTAAAGAAATGTAATAGATGTAACAGAGAACATCTTACCTTTTCACAAGGAAAATAGAACTGAATTAACAACAGCTCCACCCATGTGAAGAAGGGCTCACTCACACAGTGAAACACTCATAGAACACAGTGCCCCCCTAAGGCTGGGAGAAACATATTACATCTTCCCTACATCTATATAAAACAAATGGTATATATATATATATTAGGGGTGTGACGAGATCTCGTGCTACGAGATCTCGCGAGATTAAAACGCGACGAGATTTCTCGTCGAGGTGAAACAATAGGCTTGTTTGAGATGAGCAAAATCTGCGCAGAACCGATCACCGGTGATCAGCGCGAGATGCATGCCGGTTAGAAATGTGTCCGAGTACGGTCCGCCTTGCTCTGATGTCATGCTGACGTATGTCAAAAATCTCTCGCGAGCGCAAGGCACACCTGTCGGATTCTGCAGTCGCGCGCAGTTGCTCTCCACCGACTGCGCTGATCAAAAGCATGATGGGAAACGACTTACTGACGACACAGCTTAATGCTCATTGGCAACGAATGTCAGCTGATATTTTTTTCCTTAATTCCAAGAAGTCCATTACCTAGCATAATACTATAAAAAAGAATTCTATAGTGCTTTATATACCCTTTTATTTTCTTGGTTTAAAGTTCTGTTTGTTGTAATTTTCTCTTTATTGTATTGCATGCTTGTGTTAATTTTGTACATTGACATTTTTGAACAACAGTAATCCATTAAATAAATTAGTCAATCAAACATGCATATCTAATGTGACGGTTTTACAATTAGGCCTCATGTTTGTGTTTTTATCTGAGATCTTTATCTAGGTATGTCTTATTCCAGGAGTGCAGTAAACAAAACCCACACATGCATGCTAATTTCTTAATTTAGAATGTGTTTTTGTTTTATATAATTTTTGAATATTAATTAGCTGTACACACTTTTATTGGTCATTAAACATGAAATCCAAACTTACATTAAGGTGACACACAATTGTGTAATATATTTATATGGAATATTTTTCATGTAAAAAAGGGATAGTTCACCCAAAGAACTATTTTTTTCTTAGGGTAAACTATCCCTTAAGTAGGATAGACATCAAGTTAATCAGCTGTGCCATATCCCACTCTTAAATGTTTAACCCATAATTAGGGATAACAATGTAAATTTAATGCAGCATCTGTTTGCTCATCATTTCTCATTATGGCTTTGATTATAAAAGGCATCCACAAAGTTTACAATTGTAGCAAGATGGAGAATATGTTGCTAACACTATCAGACTCCCAGGGAGCAATCACATTAACAGTAAGCAAAGAAATTGCTGAGAGAATAAAGAATGGTAAGTAAAAAAAAAAAAAATTGGTTGCTTGATGATGTAAAAATAATGAATTTTATTTTTATTGATTGAAATTCGTTTTTATAGACAAAAAATATGCAGCATATATAATGCAACAAGTGAGATCTGCAGCACAGAAACAAGGTAAGGCATTTTTCTTTTAACCATAATACCATTATAACATTTAAAATGATCATGGGGATTTTTTATTATTGTGTTCTCTTTAGCAGATACTACCCACTGTCCAGCATCTCTTTCTCAGTGTCCCCCTCCACGTCCAGCATCTCTTTCTCAGTGTCCCCCTCCACGTCCAGCATCTCTTTCTCAGTGTCCCCCTCCACGTCCAGCATCTCTTTCTCAGTGTCCCCCTCCAGTGATTGATCATCCAGTATCCCTTGTCGAGTGCCCTGTTGAAACAAGGAAAATAAATCTCACACAAACACACAATCTTCAATCCCCTTCCATGCAGTCAGAATGTCAAGAAACCCAACAAGGTATGCACTGTTTCTAATATGTATAAAGTTAACTAATATCCAATATGTATAAAGTTTATCTTTCACAATTTTAAACGGCTGTTTTCATAGAATTCACACACAGGACCACGCTGCTGCTGCTTGACCTCACACAAATGTATCTGCATTTGTACTACAGAAATAAAATAGCATTTTACAAAAAGCTGGAGCAAGCCTTCAAAGAAAAAGGTTATAACATCAGCAATGAAAAATTGCGCAAAAACCTTGGCAACATGATCACTACTTACAAAAGGGCTAAAGACCGGTGTCGGTCAACAGGAGAGGGAAAAGTTACATGGGAGTATTACAAGGTTGGTGTGCTTTTTGTATTGAAATTACTGCAAATTACTTTACATAAAAAATAATTTCTAAAGCATCTCTATTTACATTGTTTTACATGTTTTCTCAAAGGAAATGGAAGACTTATTTGGGAAATCTGGAGTTGGGAGTGCACCATCAGGCACAATCTGCTCGACTCCTCTGTTCAACACTACCTCATCCCAGACCAAGTCCTCAATTGCACAGGCCACAGGCTCCCAAGAACAGCCTCTCCCAGAAGAACAACCAGGTCCCTCCCACTGCTATGCCCTCCAAAGAAATGCACAGAAGGAGACAAACAGCATCCACATTCTGTGAAGTTTATGAAGCGCATTCAGAAAGGAGAACAGCTGCTCTAGAGTCACTAGTGCGGCCTGACTTGGAGCGCCGAAGAAGGCTTAAAGAGAGGCGGAGAAGGATGTTTGAAAAAAAATCTCTTACCTGCCTTGGAGAAATCATTGAACAACTAAAAAAAATCAGTAAATCCCAGGAAATGATAATTGATCTATTAACCCTCTGGGGACCAAAAACGCGCCGGCGCGTTTTGCTCGTTTTTTTTTTTAGCAATGAAAAATAAACACAAAATGCTCTGTTAATTTTGATCTTTAATTTTCGTGTTATACATCAATCGATCCTGTTCAGTTTCTATTTTTTTTCTGTATACTCACAATAAAAATAAAGTGTTTTGCTTTTTGACAAATAAAGAAACTTTAACATGATGCGATTTCTGCCTTCTCTCTGTCAGTAAACTCCCATTTGAAACGCGTTCGAAAATGATCTATAACTCCGCGAAAATTCAGTCAAACAGGCAAACAGACCCACGGGCATAAAGCTTGAGATCGCATCTGTTAAATGAAGTCATTTATATAAAAAACAAATATTATCAGCTTCTGTAATCTGTATAAAAAGAGAGCGATTCCAGTCGAGCTCATTACGAGCTCATTGACTTTAATTCGTCCACGCCTACTCACGGAGCGCGCTATTCACAAGATAATGTGCTAAGCCATCTATGCAAAACAGGTAAACGCCCCCAAGCAAATGCATTAAACGCTTCAAGTTTCATCATTTCGTCACCTGCGCGTTGGGAAGATGACACGGTACACCGGTGCGGAAGCCATTCAGTTCATCCTGGATACTAGCGACGAAGAGTCCAGATTTTCATCAGAAGAGGAGCGCGACTACTCTGATGACGACCGTTTGTATTTTGAAGAGCGAATTGATGCAGCCGTGGATAGAATTTCGGATGAGTAAGTATTTATTCTTACTTGCATTAGTTGACAAGCTATTCAAAACATGAGCTTACATATTATACTGGGTGGACTTGCCATCCAGAGTATTGACATTTGATATCTACCTATTCAACACGATCTAATGAAAGTGCATATCTATACCATGAATTTAATATCTCGTACCATTTCAACGTCAAAAATGTTTTTTTTTTTTTTTTTTTTGTGTACATATGCTACACCCCTTGGTTAGGAAATTTGTATTTGTATGTGTAGCCTAAATGATATGTTTAGATCATTATGTATGAAAGATAGAATTTAGAAATTATTTTAGAAAGTAGGCCTAGTAGGTGTTTAGATTATATTTTGACTATATAAATGCTGCCTCATTATCATTAACGATGCATGCTCGCAAATATCAGTTGTAAATGTGTGTAAATGTGCTGAAATGTGTAAATATACCCAGTTAATGAAGTGCACAAATGTGTTAGGCTAGTTTGCGGTGTGCCTCTCCGGTAATGGCCCATTGACACGCATATAGGCTTATTGCACGCGTCTAAAATTATTTACATCAGTTATTCATTATAGACTAATGCTACTATAGTTATATTTATGTAATAATATTCTTCAACTTTTTTAAAAGGAATGTAGCTTCATCACTACCTCCGCCTGCAACTCGGAGTGCGCTTAGCAACACAGTCAGAAATCAGAAAGAGTAAGTACATATTTACCCACTATTTTACAGATGTTAGTTCAATTTTGTTTATACTTAGTGTTAATAATATGAGCATGTATGACTTTATTATTTATTTTTGGAGATTGGTTGATGTTACATATGTTTTGTAACTTTTTTTAAAAGGAATGTAGCTTGTTCACTCTCGCCTTCCACTGCAACGAGGACACGCAGCAACAAAAATCAAAAAGAGTAAGTACATATTTACCTACTATTTTACAGATGTTAGTTACATTTTGTTTATATACTTAGTGATGATACAAATGTAGCCTATATGTGCCTGTGTGGCTTTGCAACAAATGTGTTGTTATGCATGCACAATATAACAATTATTGATTGGTAATGTTAATATAAAAGAGCTTATATTGAGTTGCTTTATCAGCATTGCTAAATGTCCATCAGTTATGCATGTGCTGTAATAGTACTCTGTAAAATATATGATAAAAATAGTTTTCAACTTTTTTTAAAAGGAATGTAGCTTGTTCACTCTCGCCTTCCACTGCAACTCGCAGGACACGGAGCAACGGAAATCAAAAAGAGTAAGTACATATTTATCTAATATTTTTTTACCTACTACTGTGGCTTTGCAAAAAATGTGTTATGCATGCACAATATTACAATTATTGATTGGTAATGTTAATATAAAAGAGCTTATATATTTTTTGTTTTATCAACATGCTGATTGCCCTGCCCTGACATGCTGATAGTACTTTGATCAACCTTTATTAACCTTTATTAATATTATTATTTTTATAGGAATGTGGCAAAGAGGGCCAAGACAAACATTCAGACGAGCAACAAGGAGTCCACTCTGTCATGGAAAACAGAGACTGACATTGATATGGTTCCACAGACTCTGAGCTTCCTGCCTGCCCGGGAACTTGGACCACAGCTGAGTTCTGCTACTAGCCTTAGCCCGCTAGCATAGCAGGCGTGGTCTGCGAAGGATATTTGCTTAGATTTGCTTAGAGCCCGCATCAACGGGGCATAAGCATTTACTGTGAGATACCTGCCTTTTACTTTTGTTTATTTATCACTATAGCCGACTGATTATTTATTTTGGTCACATTTGATTTGCTTAGAGCTCGCATCAACGGGGCATAAGCATTTACTGTGAGATACCTGCCTTTACTTTTGTTTTTACAAAATTACAATAAAACAGATTGAAAAACAAAACATTTGAATCTCCTCATTCTTTGTTCAGGCTGCCTCACCTGATGGCCCATTAGCACTTCTAGGAGCGTCTATGTCACACCCCTGGTCTGAATCTCATTAATATTGATGACCCATTACCACTCCCACGCATAAACCTCTTCTGACAAAAAAACTGTTTTACAATGTTTAAATCAATGTAGTGTTTTATGTTTTATAATTAGGCAGGATGATTTTCACATATTTTTGAAGCTAGAACTCAAAGGTACAACATCAATTAGTCAAAAGTCTTGTGGACACATATTTAATATGTGTTTTGTGTTCTTAAATCAGCAACTTTCATTTTATTTTTTTCCAATAACCACGCATAAACATTATTCTCTTAAAAATACAAACATCTACATACACGTTGCTCGCATATTATGGTAGCCCTGTTTGTGCTATATAGAGTGAATTTACACCTTTGCCATTAACATGTTTATAAATAACTGAAAAAAGCACAAATATCAAGGCATGTCAGAACATCTCAAGGACCCCAAAAACAGCTTGGTCCCCAGAGGGTTAAAAAATAAAGTTTAACTATATAATCCATTCCCATGTGTATCATCATTTTATTGCTTATCACATCATTATAGAGAACCGTTGAAGGTAGAACAAGTCAATGTGATGTTCACAGGCGGCCACAGATTGCATCTCTATAATGTGATGCATCATTGTGAATGTGGGCTTCTGGTGGGTATGGCTCATCCTCCATAACATCTGCCTGCTGATCCTCGTCAATTTGGTCATTGGATTTCAGGCAGATGTTATGAAGAATGCAACAGGCTGTGACTGCAGAAGAAATGTTCTTTACTTTTTTCATGTGAAGACATCTGAGTCTCCTGAATTTCGATTTTAAAATTCCAAATGCATGCTCAATAACTACACGAGCAGAATTCAGTTTCCTATTGAAGCATCTCTGCCTGACAGTCAAGTGGCCATTGTCTCTGTATGGCTTCATAAGCTGAAGCGAGAGAGGGTATGCAGAATCTCCAATTATATGCATGCCCTCAGGAACCAGGGAATGTGGATCTTCCTCAAGAAGTCGGCCTACCTCTGACAACCGAAATGCCCTTGAATCATGCCAACTACCAGGGTGACCCACACTGACATGACAGAACCGCCGCTGACTGTCACAGAATCCTGTAAGAATTACAGAATAGAACTGTTTCCTATTGATATAGGCCACAGGATTCTCACAGTGCGGTTTTAATATTGGAATGTGGCATCCATCAACTGCACAGACAGTTTTAGGAAACCCAGCTGTTTCGAATTCTAACTGTGATATGTGCAGGGCTTGTCCTCTGGGCCAGGAGATATAATGTGACAAATGTGTTATTACAAGAGAACAGAAATCATGCAGGTGTGTTGAAACTGTAGATTTGGTTATGTTAAATCTGTCTGCCACTCCTCTATAGGACTCTTGGTTGGAAAGAGTCCATAGAGAGGCAAGTATACTGTTTGTCAGCGGCACCTTAGTCTGCTATTTATTCATGTAAAAAGGACCAAGTGTATTAATTAAATCCTGCATTAGGAAGAGAAAAAAAATAGTTATCATATAATAAAAACATGGACACATGAATTTTCATTGGGGGGGGGGGGGGGGGGGCAGCATATGCCTAACATGATGTTTTTTTTTTGCCTACATACCTCCACATGCCCTCTAGAAAGTCTGAAATGACTTTGAAACTCAGAAGGACTGTACAAATGGACCACATTCTCAACAAAGTGAGGAATTTTAGGGACATTCCTAAGAGAGAGAAAACATTTCTTGCTATTGGCTTAATTTACGTTTTAATGAAATCCTTTAAACCTTTATTTTATTTAATGCTCAATAATCTGCAGTCTGGACTGTTTATTTTCATTAGATCTATTCAACTTGCAACATACCAAGACCAGATAGATTTATATCCCTACTATTTACTGAAAAAGCCATTTTAAGTAATGAGCACTTCACCTTCGGTGATTATCCTCATCATAACCATCTTCGTGCAAAAGCAGTGGTATTTCAATTGCATCTACTTCGTCTGCGATAAAGAACGCGAACGCGATCTCTTCCGTTCCTGACGTTTGCAGTCCACAACACAGCGAGATTCAGAAAGTGCACACACTCAACCCGTCGTGGAGAACCGTTAAAATTAACCCTCTGGGGACCAAAAACGCGCCGGCGCGTTTTGCTCGTTTTTTTTTTAGCAATGAAAAATAAACACAAAATGCTCTGTTAATTTTGATCTTTAATTTTCGTGTTATACATCAATCGATCCTGTTCAGTTTCTATTTTTTTTCTGTATACTCACAATAAAAATAAAGTGTTTTGCTTTTTGACAAATAAAGAAACTTTAACATGATGCGATTTCTGCCTTCTCTCTGTCAGTAAACTCCCATTTGAAACGCGTTCGAAAATGATCTATAACTCCGCGAAAATTCAGTCAAACAGGCAAACAGACCCACGGGCATAAAGCTTGAGATCGCATCTGTTAAATGAAGTCATTTATATAAAAAACAAATATTATCAGCTTCTGTAATCTGTATAAAAAGAGAGCGATTCCAGTCGAGCTCATTACGAGCTCATTGACTTTAATTCGTTCACGCCTACTTACGGAGCGCGCTATTCACAAGATAATGTGCTAAGCCATCTATGCAAAACAGGTAAACGCCCCCAAGCAAATGCATTAAACGCTTCAAGTTTCATCATTTCGTCACCTGCGCGTTGGGAAGATGACACGGTACACCGGTGCGGAAGCCCTTCAGTTCGTCCTGGATACTAGCGACGAAGAGTCCAGATTTTCATCAGAAGAGGAGCGCGACTACTCTGATGACGACCGTTTGTATTTTGAAGAGCGACTTGATCCAGCCGTGGATAGAATTTCGGATGAGTAAGTATTTATTCTTACTTGCATTAGTTGACAAGCTATTCAAAACATGAGCTTACATATTATACTGGGTGGACTTGCCATCCAGAGTACTGACATTTTATATCTACCTATATTCAACACGATCTAATGAAAGTGCATATCTATACCATGAATTTAATATCTCGTACCATTTCAATGTTAAAAATGTTTTTTTTTTTTTTTTTTTTGTGTACATATGCTACACCCCTTGGTTAGGAAATTTGTATTTGTATGTGTAGCCTAAATTATATGTTTAGATCATTATGTATGAAAGATAGAATTTAGAAATTATTTTAGAAAGTAGGCCTAGTAGGTGTTTAGATTATATTTTGACTATATAAATGCTGCCTCATTATCATTAACGATGCATGCTCGCAAATATCAGTTGTAAATGTGTGTAAATGTGCTGAAATGTGTAAATATACCCAGTTAATGAAGTGCACAAATGTGTTAGGCTAATGTTTGCGGTGTGCCTCTCCGGTAATGGCCCATTGACACGCATATAGGCTTATTGCACGCGTCTAAAATTATTTACATCAGTAATTCATTATAGACTAATGCTACTATAGTTATATTTATGTAATAATATTCTTCAACTTTTTTAAAAGGAATGTAGCTTCATCACTACCTCCGCCTGCAACTCGGAGTGCGCTTAGCAACACAGTCAGAAATCAGAAAGAGTAAGTATATATTTACCCACTATTTTACAGGTGTTAGTTCAATTTTGTTTATACTTCGTGTTAATAATATGAGCCTGTATGACTTTATTATTTATTTTTGGAGATTGGTTGATGTTACATATGTTTTGTAACTTTTTTTAAAAGGAATGTAGCTTGTTCACTCTCGCCTTCCACTGCAACGAGGACACGCAGCAACAAAAATCAAAAAGAGTAAGTACATATTTACCTACTATTTTACAGATGTTAGTTACATTTTGTTTATATACTTAGTGATGATACAAATGTAGCCTATATGTGCCTGTGTGGCTTTGCAACAAATGTGTTGTTATGCATGCACAATATAACAATTATTGATTGGTAATGTTAATATAAAAGGTCACATATATGTAATATATGGTCACATTTGATTTGCTTAGAGCCCGCATCAACGGGGCATAAGCATTTACTGTGAGATACCTGCCTTTACTTTTGTTTTTACAAAATTACAATAAAACAGATTGAAAAACAAAACATTTGAATCTCCTCATTCTTTGTTCAGGCTGCCTCACTGATGGCCCATTAACACTTGGGGGAGCGTCTATGTCACACCCCTGGTCTGAATCTCATTAATATTGATGACCCATTACCACTCCCACGCATAAACCTCTTCTGACAAAAAAACTGTTTTACAATGTTTAAATCAATGTAGTGTTTCATGTGAACAATCAGGCAGGATGATTTTCACATAATTTTGAAGCTAGAACTCAAAGGGACAACATCAATTAGTCAAAAGTCTTGTGGACACATATTTATTATGTGTTTTGTGTTCTTAAATCAGCAACTTTCATTTTATTTTTTTCCAATAACCACGCATAAACATTATTCTCTTAAAAATACAAACATCTACATGCACGTTGCTCGCATATTATGGTAGCCCTGTTTGTGCTATAGAGTGAATTTACACCTTTGCCATTAACATGTTTATAAATAACTGAAAAAAGCACAAATATCAAGGCATGTCAGAACATCTCAAGGACCCCAAAAACAGCTTGGTCCCCAGAGGGTTAAACATGCTAGTCTTTCTGTTGTGATGTCCTGAAGCATCGCAGACGCGTAGGTTGTACCCCGCCCACTATGACATGAAATGAAACGATCGAATCTTGCGTCCCGACGCCCGTTGTCCTTTACGAATCTCCATGAAACGGATCGTGCCAAAATCGCGCTAAAATAGTGTAATCTGAACCAGGCAGGTAATAAACATTTGACCTATCACGCAAAGAACCTATTAAAGCACTAAGACATGGGAACAACAGTATAGCTAACATTCACATATCACAAGTCATATATCGACATCGCAATATTAAACAATCGCACATCGCAGCTTTTCCTCATATCGTGCAGCCTAGTTACTGCCCAAAGGTCTCAACTGCTGCCAGAAATCGTCGACATGCTTTCTTGAAAAAGAACATGACCATAATCTTAGGCTGTTCTGTGTAGTTAATTTATCTCTTTTTCATGCTTGAAGAAAAAAATTGTTTCTGTTTGAACTTGTAGTTTTGAGAGAGCAGTACTTTGATTATGGATACACACTTACTGTTTGCATGTCCTTTACTGCATAGAATTCATTAAAATAGAGGTAAAATAACATTTATTACAAGTTGATTTCAAAATGCACCTAAATTGTTTTGCATTTTGTGATTTTCAGTTGAATAAAAGACTATTTTCCATTCATATATTTCATCATTGAGGATTTCTTAAAAATTGTGTAAAAATCTCGTCTTGTCTCGTTCTCGTGAACCCAATCTCGTGTCTCGTCTCGTCTCGTGGAGTAAGCGTCTCGTCACACCCCTAATATATATATATATATATATATATATATATATATATATATATATATATATATTAAAGCTATCCTGTTTCTACATCCCGTGAATGCATGTAATGACACAGGATAATGTGTTCCCTATTTCTTTCAATACAGAATGATGCACAGAAAATTCTGTTTCCAAGAATTATTTGTGGCCAGACACCAGAGAAAGGATGCCACTTCATTCTCTGGGTTAGTACAACTTGAAAAGTGTAATCACATGATGAAGAAATTAGATAATAAAGAGACTGTACAGAGAAGCCAAAATTTTGTAAATCAATTTTGCATTTGTAAGCGTTTTAAATTCGCCCTTTATTGAATTTCTTGTACAGGTTTTTGACAAGACAGCAAAAAAAAAGAAAAAAATAATTTATGACAACACACAGCACTACATTAACATTTCAGCAGCAGACATGGACATTCTGAAGTATGATCCATCATGATCCACATTGCTAGAACTGCCCGGTCATGTAGATTTGCCTTGTACAACATTAGGAGGATCAGACCCTTCCTATCAGAACATGCTACTCAACTCCTTGTCCAAGCGCTTGTTTTATCCAGACTTGACTATTGTAACGCTCTCCTGGTCGGTCTTCCAGCTTGCACAGTCAAACCTCTGCAACTGATTCAGAACACCGCAGCTAGAGTGGTCTTTAACGAGCCGAAAAAGGCACACATCACTCCTCTCCTCACAAAATTGCACTGGTTGCCAGTTGCCGCTCGCATCAAATTCAAGTCACTGACGTTTGCCTACAGAACCACTACTGGTTCTGCTCCCTTTTACTTTAACTCTTTACTTCAGACTTACGTGCCATCCAGGAAGCTGCGCTCTGCAAGTGAACGGCGTCTTGTGGTGCCATCTCAAAGAGGCACAAAATCTCTTTCTCGGACCTTTACCATGTAGCAACAATGACTTATGTTTAGGGAATTAATTAGCTCAAATCAGCATTAATGTGAATATGCATATGTTGCTTACATGAATTAAAGAATTCCCAAATAGGGAATTGGTCAAAACCTCGGCTTATATCAGAGGTTACACAATTACTTGTAGTACTCACTGATATAGACGGGTAGAATATGTTCAATTTGGGGAAATTTTAGGTATAAGTTGAAGAATGTTCATTTATTGTACGAACTGTACGTCCAGCACACAAAATGTACAATATCTGAACGGAAATCTCACGTCTTTAACACTGATAGACAATTCCTTTTCTGTGGCCACAAGAAAATAATTATCTTAGTGTTTTAGACCATTTGAGATTTCTTTCAATAGTAAAATTTATCGTAGAGCGTTAAGAGGTAAAAATCTGCACTACTCAGGGACTCAGTATTGAAACAAACAGGCAATCTCAATTCAAATGATTTAACAAAGTTTATTCAAACGAGCTACTGGTTACATATACTAGTTTAAATCACACAGGAGTAAATATGCATAAACAAAAACAATATACGATCGCAATGAGGAATATAGCAAAAATAAACGTAAAAGAGAAGGAAAAGAGAGAGAGATGAGAAAGAAAGAATAAGAGGGGATTTTAAGAATGGCTTTGTGTGTGGGTCCAAGGATAGCGTAGTAAGAAGAGGTGTGTGTGTGTGTGTAGGAACACGCCTTTAGCAGCACGTGGTCGTGTGTTTCTGTCTAGGAACACGTGGATATGTGAGCGTGTATGTGTGTGTGTACGTGCAGATGTGTGTGAAAAAGAGTGTGTAAGTGTGAGTGAAAGAATTTAGAGGTAGATAGATACAGCTCAGTCTTTCATAACAAAACCCCAATAGGCACAGTAAATTTAGACACTTTGAACAGCCCTTCAGATTGTAAATTTAAAGTCTACGTTACTCTGGGTGAAGCTCGGCCTTTGTGTGTCCGTGCGTCGAGTCGGAGTAGACAAAGCGTCTGGTCACGTGGTCACGTGGTCACCGAAACAGATGTCACAGCGTCTAGTTGCTATGGCGACTGGAAACGAGCGAAAACTTAGCAAGATGATTTTAGCTTTAAGTTGATTTCGTTGGTTGGTTGAAGGAGAATATCAACTGAAGTAAAAGTAGTTTTAAGAAAATAAAACTTGGAAGAAAAATGAAAATAAAAGCGAACGAGGCTTCCAAGGATGGAAGAAGGCGTGTCGTCTTTCTCTCTCTCTGGCGAAGTGCACTTTAGAGGAGGAAAACATGATATTTTAAAGGGGCCCAACTCACGCCCTCTCACGTATGTGAGCCAATGGTCCTTAACGGCGGGTCGGGTCCACCTCCTGACGTTTCGAGGGTCGATACGCCCCTTCCAACTAAGTATTGGAAGATAAATTCGTTCCTAACATTAATAACACTGGTATTAATAAGAGAATGCATCCTCTGATATTTTGGGTTAAAGATTCCACACCGTTGGGATTTATGGAGCACAACGATACCACGAATGGTAACTTTATGACATAGTCACCCGCGGATACATGATTTTTCGCGATTATAGTCACATCAAATGGATTACAAATCAATAAAGCTATATAGGCATAATATTTGAGATAAGGGATCATGCATACATCAAGAGAATACATTTTAAACATTTCACAAGATGATTTTGATTCACACGTGTAGGATCTGTGTGTGTTTCTGTGTGTGTGTGTGTGCTGACACAGTTCGAGAGTTCAAGCTTGGCGCTGAACTTTCGTCCTCGAGGGAGGGGTGAGAGGTTATGTGTGTGCGTTTTTAACAATGATGCACTTAACATGGTTTGGGACATTTGTTCAGATAAAGTCTTGTTGTTCTGAGGTGTAAATCAGTGTGCTAGATGTCCCAAGGGGTTTTTTCCGGAGATCGCTCTACTGGTCAGCGGATGTTCGTCCGGCCATAAACAAAAGGGTTTCTGTTGATTTAGCAGTAAGTCTGTTTATTTCAGATAGGCCGTCAATGATTTAAGCCATTTGTGAGCGCCATTTGGTCTGCATGTCTTACGTGGCAGAATCTTGAGACAATGGAGGTGTTTGTAAATGAGTATTCCAGTACGTTGATTAGGTCCCAGACTAAAGGGGGGGAATCTAATCACGGGATAATCTCAATAATTTAATCAACACGCCGTCTGATCATGTGCTTTGCGTTACAACCATGACTGTTCCCTGCTGGTGGAATGATCTGCCTAACTCAACCAGAGCGTCTGAGTCCATAGCCACTTTTAAGAAACGTCTGAAGACGCTTCTTTTTCGACAGCACTTGATCCAGTAACACTTGCACTTGCATTTTGTTGTCCTACTGCTTGTTTAACTGCTTCTATTGTTCTCATTTGTAAGTCGCTTTGGATAAAAGCGTCTGCTAAATGAATAAATGTAAATGTAATGTAATGCATTTATTTAATATTTGTACACATTTTTAAAAACAAAATATTGAATGACTTGGGGCCCGTTCTTTGTACGTTGCTTATTACATCCGAGATCAAATGACACATCCAAGATGATATCATCGTGCTAGTCATGATCTGGCTAACTCGGTTCTTCGAACACACTTGCCGGATATGATTAGTATAGCTGGATTGAGTTATCTGAGATAATTGCGCGTTCATGCGCTGGCTTAAAAAGGGGATATGTATCGATAGTAGAAACATTGATCAGCAACGCTGCTATTAGCTGCTCAGCATGGCCAAAGAGCGTGCTCAGTTTTTCTCCTCAGCAGAGCAAGAACTAATAGTCAAAGTTTATTCGGAATTTTAATGTTTAATAAAAACGCCAAGGAACACCTCAAAGTCTGCAAAAGCCAGGAGAGAGGGCTGGCAAAAAGTAGCAGACAATTTAAATCTGTTAGAAGTGGCCATGTTAGATGTTTTTATCACTTATTAGCCTATATTTTTGTATTTTAATAATTGCATAATTACTTTGTTCATTGTAATGTCAGTCACCACACTAGAACATTGGAACAAATAAAAGTGAAGTACAAAAATATTCTACATAATAGTCATTTTTAGTTATATAGTCTCTTTTATAAAAGGCATTGTTAAATAAATGGTGGTCTGTTTATAAAAGCAACCAAGAAAAAGGCTGAGAAAAAAAAAAGAAAAGATCTTAGCCTACACTGTAAAATAATTTTTGCTGCATTAAATTAAGGCCGTATAGTCATTTCAACTGTTAAATCTTGAGTAATGATGAATTGATTTGACTTGTGAAAGTGAAAACTGAAAAAAATATTTTGCCATGATTTATTGATCACATTTTTCCCGAGTGTAGTTCATTGTAATGTCATTGTGTTTTCCTCTTTTGTGTGCTTTTACATAATACACCAACACTTATATCTGTTCCCAAGAAAATGGTGGCTGAAATATGTGCAGTAAGTGGACATTTTCTAACTTTCCAAAGGAAAGAAAGTATAAGACTTTGTAATGTCCATTTGTTTCCATTGCACTGGACAGTGAATAAACCCTCTCAGATAACTGTCATATGGAGGAACTAGCCTACCTGCAAGTGCATAAATAACTTTACTTAATTTATACTTGTATGCTTTATGGCTGCAATATAAGTTGCAGGATTCCACATCTACAGAAAGGCCTACAGAAGAGTCTGCACAGATAGAGGAGACATAGGCCTAGAGGTGGGCAGTGTATAGACAACTTGTCCTTTTTATTTTGCATGAGGCATGTGTCTAATATCTCTTGTTGCAGGCACTTGACCACTGGCTTTTCTTTACAACGAACAATTGAAATAAAACTCAAGGAACTAAGCATATTTGTCTTTTATTAAATGTATACCCCGTATAGGTAATCAGCAAGCTTTTCTGTTACAGCCCACTTGAGGGCTAGGAACTCAAGTTTGTGAGCTGGATAATGAGTTTCACTCTTTGACAATCCACGGCTTGCATAAGCTATAACACGCATAGCTCCCTCTTGCTCCTGATATAGGGCTGCTCCTAATCCAGTCGTGCTTGCATCAGTGTGTAACACATATGGCAACTTTGGGTTGGCAAATCCTAACACTGGAGCAGTGGTGAGCTTGTCAATGATGGAATTAAATGCACGTTGACAGTTGTCAGTCCAGTGTCTCCCGAAAGGCTCTTTTGGTTTAAAGTACTGGCCACTGTTCTCTTTTGATCTGTCGTTCTTTCTAAGGGGTGGGTACCCGACAGTGAGGTCATTTAATGGCTTTACTATCTTAGAATAATTTTGGATAAATCGACGATAATACCCAGCAAAACCTAAAAATGAGCGTAGCTCTTTGAGGTTCTTTGGGCTAGGCCAAGTCTTCAGGGCCTCAATATTTTGGGGGTCTGTTTCAACGCCATGTTGAGACACAATATGTCCTAAGTACTTCACAGACGTCTGGAAGAACTTGCATTTTTCCAAAGACAGTTTCAGGCCATACTCTTTGAGACGGTTCAGGACATTGAGAAGACGGATCTCATGCTGCTCGAGAGTTTCAGAAAAAATTATGAGATCGTCTAGAAAGACGAGGACTTCTTTGAGGTTGATATCACCCATGCACTTTTCCATCAACCTTTGAAATGTGCTGGGAGCATTAGTTACCCCCTGGGGCAACCTATTAAACTCCTAGAACCCCAATGGACACACAAAGGCTGTTTTGGGTTTGTCAGCTTCCTCGACTTCGATTTGATAGTACCCCGACTTAAGGTCTAGGACAGAGAACCATTTTGAGCCTGTGAGTGCAGAGAAGGTCTCCTCCAGATTAGGGAGAGCGTAGGCATCCTTGATTTAACTTTCTGTAGTCGATGCAGAGTCTTATGTCTCCATTTTTCTTTCTAACCACCACTATAGGTGAAGAGAACAGTGACTCTGACTCCCGGATTATTCCTGCCTCACTCAGCTCTTGTAGGTGTCTCCGCACTGCATCAAGGTCTTGGGGACGTATGGGTCGAGGTCTATGCTTAAAGGGGGTCTCGTCA
The DNA here is from genome assembly GCA_022829025.1 of Squalius cephalus. Classification (NCBI taxonomy): domain Eukaryota; kingdom Metazoa; phylum Chordata; class Actinopteri; order Cypriniformes; family Leuciscidae; genus Squalius; species Squalius cephalus. Next base: position 38,536,995 of record CM040799.1, read on the forward strand.
CTCAATTTGATTTGGTGCTTAACTTTGTCTGTCCGGCCAAAGTCTGAGTCATGTAGAGCGAACACTTCTGGCATAGCACATAGCTTTTCTTCTATTCTCTTTCTCCATTCAGCTGGAAGTGGGGAGCCATCGAAGTTTAAGTTCAGCTTTACATCTTGGAAGGACTTTGGAGAACTACCTTGGTGTGCAGCATTGGATAGTGTATACTTATTCCGGACAACTTCCTGCAATGCATGTACTTCAGCTATGACACTCTTTGCTGGAAGGATTATGTCGTGCTTGCTCTCATTGCGCAACACCACAGGCAGCTTTTTGGATGGATTGTTAGGCAGACTCAGTAAACAACTAGTGACTAAAATGCCTCCAGGTAAGGAAGACAATGTGGGGGTTTCAACTACAATCCATCGGTCTGAAGCTTGGTTATTAACATGAGCTAACGCTTCTATCACACAGCTTTGACTAGCAGGGATAACTGTGGGATCTTTTCCTGGTAGCCTCACTAGCCCTATGCTGCTGTTTACCTTTTGCTTATTTCTCTGTTGCATTACTTTAAGGACAACTCTGCATCCATATGGAAGAGCTTGGAGATCGGTGTTGGCTCTGGAGCAATTCTCGTACACTAAATCTAAGGTGTTAGTGCCAATCAGGAGTGTGGACTGGGCACTAGAGTGTGTGTCAGGGACAACCAACGCAAGAGTTGACACATTAATCTCAGAGCCGAAACAGTTCTTTGGGAAGGTAATGTCGACTTCTATGAACCCGGAATACAGCACTGTTTGGCCATTTGCAGCCTCAACTTCTAACAGCTCATTCAAAGGATGGACCTCCAGGTTGTGGAGGTTGTTTTCATAAAAGGATTGTGACACTGTGGTCACTTGAGATCCTGTGTCGAGAAGGCAGTTACAGGTTTGTCCATCAATGAGCACACAAGCTGTGTATTTTGCCCCAATTAGTCCCTTGGGTAGGTTCACATTTCTGGATCTTGTTTTTGAAAATTGTTCCTTTCCTTTGCGTTTAGAGCTGGGACGGTTTTCGCTGCTTTCAGCTCTCATTTGTCCCGCAATGAGGGCCGATTTCAGTTTAAACACTGGGAAGAGGATGAACCATTTTGACTGTCCCACAAGGACTGTTTCTCTTTCAGCTGCATTTTCTTTTCAGCTACTAATGCCGGATCCGGCTCATTGTCGCAGGTGGGGGCAATATGGCCATCTTCGCCACAATGAAAACAGTACCATGGCTTTGGTCTGTTACTAGGCCTTGGGTTTGAAGTTGATGGGCAATCAGATGCTTTGGTCTTTGTTTGACGCTTTGCACTGTATTGTGCTACATTGGCCTTTGTCTTTGGGGGGTTCTGTGGTTTTCTGCTAGTGAGCTGGCTTTTCAACTCTGTAACTTGTTTCTTTAATTCAGCGACCTCATCTCGAGATGCGCTGGACTCTGCTCTCCTTGTCTTTTGTCGAGTGAGTTGACTCTGCAGCTGAGCAACTTGCTTCCTCAGTTCAGTGATGTCATCCTCCACTACTGTATCAGCTTCAAAAGAGCTTGCTGTCAAGAGGTGAACACTGGCTTTCTGCTTTGATGCACCAAGGTGCTTCTTCATTCGGTTCTCTTTAGCAGCTTGCTTATCTTCTTCTATGCGCAGCTGCATCAGCAACTCTGAGAATGGAGGTGGGTTGTCTCTCTTGCGTTCAAGCTGCAGGTCAGCTATAAGCACATTATCCCAGCACCCTCGGCAAAACTGGCGCAGGAGGTGATGGTCAGCTTCGTTGGCAGATAAACCGCCTCTCTTCAATACTTTGGTGAGAACTGTCTGTAGCCTGTGTAAGAACTGGGAGGTTGTCTCTCCAGTATTCTGGAATGTGTTCAGGAACACGGCGAACAGTTCATCTCCATCTTGTACAACTCCGAATGCTGAGTCTAGCAGTTCAAGGTAGGCTGTAGGTGAGGCTTGTGGGCCTAAGGGTTTGACAACATGGGCCGCTGGGGGCACTAAGCTTTCCAGAATCTTCCTTGAGCGTTGTAAGTCAGACATAGCTGGATCTTTTAGAATGAGCTCAGCACTATTTCGCCATGTGTCAAAATCTATTTCGTGATTTGGGCAAGGGGTTTTGCCAGAGAATTGTCTGAGTCTGAATGATGCATGCATTGATGATGTTGGGGCATCACTTCTCACTACGTGTTCTACAATCACTCGTTGCACCTCAGGGGGGTTTGTAAAGCTCACAGTTGTGATAGGGGATTCATTCTCTTTAATCTCTGTTGACTTAACAGGAGAGGCTACTTGTGGTTGAGTCACAGGTGATTGAGCTAGCTTGGGTGATCTAGTTAATTGTAGCTCCAGTACCTCTTCAAATGACATGCCACTTAGCTTAGCAATCTTTTGGAGTTCAGTGAAATAGCTCTGGGTGGCGCTATCAGTCACAGTGGGTACATATTTACTTGCTAGGGCACTGATTTGGTATGTCACTTCACTGGGGCTTACATAATCATATGGAAGTTTGAGTTCAAGGGTTTTCAATGCATCTCCACTCTCATACTCCACAATGGCATTCCTGTGGTATGGAGACTGGGGGTCATCCACTCTGAGTGTTCTTGCAATGTGTCCATATTTGTTCAAGTAGTCAGTGACATACTGGTCTTTGTCTGTGTCAGTAAGTCCACTAACAATGACTGAGTTAGGCACTTTTACATTTTCTCTATCTACCACTTCCATTTTGGCCGGGCTTGGTTCTATTTAAGGTCTGGGTGATCAGGTGTCTTTATCGCTAATAATTCACTATATTTTAACAATAACTGCTCCTGGCTGGCTCGCCATTTTGTGTAACACTCACCTTGAGTAGTATATAAGTAATGCTATGTTAGGACCAGTGTCTAGGCTCATAGGGAGCAGTAGTAGTTAGAACAGTAATAACAGCGAAATAATGTCAGACACACCACAGACCATCAAGTAAGTTTTAAATGCTGGCTTGTTTGTATTTAAGTAGAGAAAAAGTACATAACATAAATTGGTACCACATGAGACAGACAATATGTATTAAGAATTAGGATTTAGTGCTTCAAATGCTTTGCACCTTCAAATATTTCATTAATTACCTCTCCTCAGGTAATAAGGGTCACACTGTTCAATCTCTATTAACCCTCTGAGGTCGACAAACGCGCCGGCGCGTTTTGCTGCATTTTCTCCACATTGTAGCACTATAAACTTAAATTTCTCCGTCATTTATGGTCATACAGAAAAAAGAAATATAAAAAAAGAATCTGTGATATTTCTACTTTTGTATGTGTCCACTTCCAATCAAATCAAAACATTGTGCTTTTGTAAAATAAAGAAAATAAACAGTGTGTGCGTTCTGCCTCTCCGTCGCGGTGAACTTTTTTTTCTTGAGCACGTCTATAAACTGAAACAAAACTCAGCGAATACTTGTCACACATTTATGAGCCATACACCTTTACTTTTAAATGATCGGATTCAAAACGAAAACAAATATTCTCTGTTTAAGTAATTTGTATAAAACCAACAAGATGTCCAGCTTCTCAAACGCTTCCTAATTATTTTTTAATTTACCACGCCCACTCGCGCAAAAGATATTCACATGCAAATCTCCACATGGAACGCGATCGCCCTCATTACCTCAACAACAAAACACTTCACTTCACTTTTCGTCGAGTTTGAAAGACGTGCCTGAGCTTACATTGGATTTACATCAGAAGAAGAAGAACGCGATTTGAAGACAAGAAAGATAAGGTAAGAAATTCTTACATATTAGTTTGCTATTGTTGCATAAATTTCACATTGCAGTTGAACTGTTGCTAGATGGTGAATATTATAATATTTAGACCCGTGTTTACTGTTACTGTGTTTGTGGATATCTGCTCAAACGTAGATATGTATATGGTAACCATACTGTTTTATATTTGAGCGCGATCGCGTTTGAATGTATCTTATTTTGGATCGTGATCGCATTTGAATGTATCATCATATTTTGGATCGCGATCGCGTTTGAAAAGCAAACAGCTTCATGTTTTTACTATTATCTCATTTCATATCGTCATAACGAATGGAAACATTTGAAGTAACATGATAATCAATATATTTTTCTCTAGCTTAGTTGTTACTGAAATCTTTTGGAAGATTTATACTGTTATAGGTTATTATTATTTTATCCAGCACTGCGCATAGCTTATGCCTACAAGGCACAACAAACCTGGTGTTCACTGTTCATTATATCTTGTTGGAAACATTTGTGTGTGTGTGTGTGTGTGTGTGTGTGTGTGTGTCTGTGTGTGTATTCTGTGAATTTTAAAAAGCGATTTTAACCAGAAAAATCTAAAATTTATTCCCAGAATCGTGCAGGCCTTTCTCTTGATATCAGTACGTTCACTTTTTTTTTCAGGGCCCAGATGACACTGAGGACTGCTGAATTCAACATTCACATGAGTCTCTGTACATGGTAAAGTGAAAATCAAACACCTTGGAAATTAAAGGTATGTACAATGTTTTTAGGAATGGCACAAAGGTCTCTGTCTTTGGATCATTGTTTTCAATTAGAGCTTTTTGGCACTTGTTGTGTATCTTTGGACGATGCTGTGTTGTAAATAAATCCAAACAATTTAAAAGCCATTATTTTTAAAATCTCCTCATTTACAGTATTGTGCAAGGTTGCTCAGAATGATAGGGCCTGATAGCTCCTAATAGGGCCGTTAGGGGAGGGTCTTTGTCTTTCTCAGGTGAGAAAAGCTTACATATTAATGAGCTCTCGCATAAGGCTTATTCACACAAAACACGTCGTAAAATTTTTAAATCAATATATTGTCTTATCTGAATGAGCAGTCAGGGTGATTTTCACATTGTTTTAGAGCAAATATTCTAGGCTACGTGATACAATTTTCAAAAGTCTTGTGAAGAAATAATCAGTATGGGTTTCATGGCCTTATTTCAGTGAGAATTTTTTTTTTGTATTTTCACAAACCACGCATAAATGTTATTATCTCAAAACTACAAACTTTTACATACATGCTGTTGATATATTATTGTAGCAGAGTTTGTGCTGAATACAGTGTAATTAGACTTTAGCCATGAAAATGTCACAAGAAACAGAAATAACCAGAAATGTCAGAGCATGTCAGAACACCTCCAGGGCCCAGAAAACAGCTCAGACCTCAGAGGGTTAACTTGTTTAGTTCAAAGAGTACAGTTATCAAGTTAGATTTAAAGTTACTTTTAAATCACTATTTAGCTTCTATTTTAGAGTTAACTCAGTTTCTATTAAATTGTATTTTAGTTCAACTAACCTAAATTCTTATTTTCGGTTAATAAGATGAAATTTCTATAATGAGTTTAGATTAGGCTAGACTTCAAAATAATAAAATCTTATTTTTTCTAAATGTCAGTACGTACTTTATGGAATTACAAATTTCAGTAATACCTTATTATCAATAGCACTAAGTGCTGTATTCAATAATATCACTACTGGTTATCAATGACAACAAGTGCTTTTTAATCTATAAGCCTATTTTAGAATCAGGTATTAATCTCCTCTTTTTTTATATTTAAACCAGTGAGCTACTAGGTTTAGCGAGTTCAGAACAAAATCAAGACCAGTTTAGCATTGACATGAAAAAGGAATAATACCATCAAATATCCAGCAAAACATTCACCGTTCGATATAACATCAAGGCTATGAACGTATAGTGAATAACTTTCAAGTATGCAAATCAATTATAGACCGTGTAAAACAGTCAAAGAATTCAACCTTGCTAGCGACCAGTCGAGCAGTCCAGCGACATCCACGTGAGAACGTGGCAGCAGATGAGTTCAGTTTCGGTTTCAATGAGTTCACGCTTACCGCAAATCAAAGTCCAAAAGAATCCTCTTGCAACAAAAATACCGAAGGCTTTACAAAGTCCTACCGCAGATTCGATGAAAGGGTACTTGTTCTTCCCTGGAATGTGGATGAATCTTGTGGATGCAACGTGAAGATGATCCGATGGTTCTTCCTAACGTGGGAGGCTTGCCAGCGGTACGTGGCTCTGAACAGTCCAAACACACGGTTTTACTTTACTATAAAATGTCCAAATAAACCACAGTCTACCTTTGCAGACAGAATATAACACAAAGCACTTTGAAATCAAATAAAAATTAAGTTTTCACGCGTCTTGCTATTGTTTTCTCACTGGTTCGTTTAGCTAGCTTTTTATTCAGCTCGCGTCCTTCTCTTCCTAGCGTTCTCTCTTTTTTCTATTTTTTCGGAAGTCGCAACTCACCGTTCTGATTGGCTGACAAGTTCAAGTGACAAAACTTCCTGTAAGAATCAATATTGAAACGAAATATCTTTAATCCTATTTATTATACTAAATCATGAACTTTATTTCTAATAAGTGATTTTACTGTTATTTATTCAATAATCTGTTTATGGCTATTTTAATCTGGGTTACATAAACATTTAATGAAAAGTGGGATTTTTTTTGGCAATATTGTGTAATATGGCACATGCAACAATGTCACAGGCCCTGTCAGGTGTGCAACCCTCAGACTTTTCAGACACTGACATCTTCTCTTTAGTTAGCCAAAGTTCATTTCATTGTGTGCCCTTGTCCTGGCTAGAGCTACATTGTAACTGGTTTGGGTCAGGGAATGGGGTCATAAAACACCTGTCTGCAGGAACATGTCATAATCACCTATGAAATAATGCAGTTCTGTTAGGATCAGCATAAGTGTATGTAATACAGTGAGCTTGATATTTAATTGTGGAACTTTCCTTACCACTTTCAAATAATGTGCATACATGTGAATCTCTGAAAATTCTTAAGTTATGCACATGTGGTGGGACGTACAGAGTTTCCTTTTTTTTTAATTAATTTAATGCTTGTGGGTAATGTAGTGTCCAATTAGTCCAATAGTGTCCAGTTCTCATGATCGCTGGGTTTTGTTTCTTTCTTTTCTTCAACTAGTCCTTCAATATGTTTGTAATTTGTTTTATTTGGTATATTTATTTTACTTTTTTTTTTTTCATTGTATTCCTTGATGAATGTTGTGTTTAATTGTATTCTTTATTTGGCTCGTTTTGTGAAGTTGTCTTGTAGTGTGTTCTTGTTTTATTTTTGTTTTGCTTGAAGAGTGCAGCGAGAAGGAGATTGAGGTGAACATACACCCAGCTTTGATACCAAATCCTGATCTCCAGCATTGTAGTATTGTTTCATGATTTTTCTGGTTTATTCATTTAAATGTTTATCTATGTGATAAACATGTTCTATGTGAATATATTTTAAAATGCAATTTATTCCTGTCAAAGAATCCTGATAAAGGCATCATGGTTTACACAAAAATCTTAAGCAGCTCAACTGTTTTCAACACTGATAATAATCATAAATGTTTCTTGAGCATCAAATCATCATATTAGATTTCTGAAGGATCATGTGACACATGCGTTTAATAAACGTAAAATTAGATTTCGGCTCGATTTTTTTTTTTTTTTCGTTTGTGGTTTACAAATCGGTTTGATATTTCGTTTGCACATGTGGGCGGGGCTGAAACGCCTCTTTCATCTGATTGGTCAAACCGCTTCATCTTCAACAGAGCTATATATAGAGAGAGTTGTGACAACAGAAGTTCAAAATGCTTGGTTGTCACGTGATCCTCATAGACCTCAGATAGCTCCAGGAAGTAGTTAGAGTTAGAGAGCTGAACTCTGATTTTTGGTAGTTTGTAGTCAATAAATGCATTGATTTACAATGTGTATATAATACACTGACATTTGAATGTAGTATGTGTATGTAGTTACAGCAATGTTGTTTTCAAAAGATAAAAATCTGATAATATTTAATGTTTAGTGTGTTCAACCAGTGTTGTCTGCCTTTGTTTACATATTTCTGGCAAGCGTTACTGTTGTGACGAATCAGAATCAGAGTGAGATCCATTTGCAGCTTTAGTAGAATAAACAGTACATTGAAGAGGAAACTGGCCAAGGGTTTTATTAGACCATCCACTTCCCCGGTAACCACTGGTTTCTTCTTTATAATCCTCTATAATATTGACAGAAACCTGACTAAAACCAGACGATTACATTACTTTAAATGAGTCCACCCCACAAGATTACCATAAACATAAGTCTCCTCTGAAAGGCAAAGGGGGAGGTGTTGCTGTTATTTATAGTAATATCTTCAGTATTACTGAGATCGCGGCCTCGGAGAGGTAAGCCCTGTCGGACCAAATAGCGTACTGACTTGAAGGCTTCTGACTTGGAGAACCACTCTGCCAGTATTCTGCTCCTTCGCAACCGCATCTGAGAGCAGGGCACTGATCAGTGTACTATTCAACGCAGCGATTTTGTTCACAGCTTCAAGGTGGAAGAATGACTTCTCGTGATCTCTGAATTTTTCTGTGGCTTTAAGCCGATTCGAAAAGCCCCCTCTGATGAATATGGCGTCAGCTCTGTGAAAGTCATGTACCAACTTTTTGGCTACCACAGACCAACAAGTAAAACACAGGGCTTTGTCAGTGTCATTGACATAATGGAGCCATTTCCATCTTTCAAACCAAGCTGATTTAAACGATCTTGAAAAACCTTCAGTCCCAAATCGCATAGGTGGGGAAGTCGAAATTCCTTGGCTGAAATGGCTTGGATGGTAAAGGTGATGTCCCTGCTGCAGCAGTCTCACTCTTGTCGGGGGCAGAGAGAGAAATTTTTGAATTTGAAGTGCTAGCGTTAGTGTCACCAGCTGCCTGGTCATGTTGGCTAGCACGTTGTGTTGGCTAGCAGGTCGTGTTTTTTTTTAAACGCAGGAGGAAAAACTCCGGTTATAAAAATACCCGTGTCCGTGTGGACTAGGCCTATATCACTAGGATTTTCTTTAGACTAGGTGTTTTTTTTTTTCAACTATATAGTTGTGCAACTTGTGTGTGGGCCGTGAGTGTACGTGCTGCGTAGGCTGAATCGTAATCGTGTGATTCGCGTCAAGACACATCTGATTGGCCAATACTACACACTGAAGATAAATTAAATAATTTTTAATTAAATAATTACTAAAATTATCCCTCTCTTCATCCCACACCCCAAACATGACATACAAAATGTCGTGAAACAGAAACAACAACCAGAGATATATTTCTAAGCTATCATTTTATTGTCATCACAGTTTGCCAATAGGGGTGCTGCAGCGCCCCCTACTTCCCGCGTCCATGCAGAAATGAACGATCAACTGCACATACCTCTGCTCAGCCATGAACTGGTCGAAAGCTGATGATGTAACATGCAGGTAGGCCCGCAATGATGTGATACTGATTGGTCAATTGATACGCTTAAATCTGATTGGCTAAAGAGTACGACTGTGTAGCTGCCAGGAAAGTCTAAAAAAAACACACACACAAATCCAAGGCGAATCACACGTGAATGACGATTTGCACATTCACATTCAAGGATAAACTCATACATTTTAAACATTCAAAGGTTTTTGTATACAGTTGTATATCTACGAATTGTGTTTTGTGAAATGCTTTTTGTGAATATATATCTTTTTCACGCATGTGAATTTTTTTTTGTGTACGTGAATTAGGTTTCATGCATGTGAAATTGTCTACGCATGTGTGACTCATGTTTTTTGCATGAATTATAATTGAGACAAATTCGCTTCCATAGAAACACAGGTGAACTGAGGAAGCTTATTAAATAACTTCATATCCATTTTCCCACACCATATTTGTATCTATATTACTGACTCATTTATTTGATTAAAAATACAGTAAAACAATAATATTGTGAAATAATATTAGCATTTTAAATAACTCTTTTCTATGTGAATATATTGTAAAATGCAATTTATTCCTGTGATCAAAGCTGAATTTTCAGCATCATTCCTCCAGTCTTCAGTGTCACATGATCCTTCAGAAATCACTCTAATATGATGATTTGATGCTCAAGAAATTTTTCTGATTATTATCTATTATGTTGAAAACAGTTGTGCTGCTTCATGTTTTTGTGTACACTACAATTCAAATGTTAGGGGTCAGTAGATTTTGGAAGACATTACTAGCAAGAATGGATTAAATTGATCAAAAGTGACAGACTTTTATAATGTTATGAGATTTAAAAATGTTTTTTCTTTGAACTTTATATTGATCAAAGAATCCTGAAAAAGGCATCATGGTTTACACAAAAATCTTAAGCAGCTCAACTGTTTTCAACACTGATAATAATCATAAATGTTTCTTGAGCATCAAATCATCATATTAGAATGATTTCTGAAGGATCATGTGACACATGCGTTTAATAAACGGAAAATGAGATTTCGGCTCGATTTTCCGTTTGTGGTTTACAAATCAGTTTATGGCTTTGATATTTCGTTTGCACATGTGGGCGGGACTGAAATGCCTCTTTCATCTGATTGGTCAAACCGCTTCATCTTCAACAGAGCTATATAGAGAGAGAGTTGCGACAACGGAAGTTCAAAATGCTTGGTTGTCACGTGATCCGCATAGACCTCAGATAGCTCCAGGAAGTGCTTCGGCGCTAGTTAGAGTTAGAGAGCTGAACTCTGATTTTTGGTAGTTTGTAGTCAATAAATGCATTGATTTAAAATGTGTATATAATACACTGACATTTAAATGTAGTATGTGTATGTAGTTACAGCAATGTTGTTTTTAAAAGATAAAAATCTGATAATATTTAATGTTTAGTGTGTTCAACCAGTGTTGTCTGCCTTTGTTTACATATTTCTGGCAAGCGTTACTGTTGTGACGAATCAGAATCAGAGTGAGATCCATTTGCAGCTTTATTAGAATAAACGATACATTGAAGAGGAACTGGCCAAGGGTTTTATTAGACCATCCACTTCCCCGGTAACCACTGGTTTCTTCTTTATAATCCTCTATAATATTGACAGAAACCTGACTAAAACCAGATGATTACATTACTTTAAATGAGTCCACCCCACAAGATTACCATAAACATAAGTCTCCTCTGAAAGGCAAAGGGGGAGGTGTTGCTGTTATTTATAGTAATATCTTCAGTATTACTGAGAAGTCTAGTTTCAAATTTAATTATTTTGAAGTTGGTGCTTAATGTAACAATATATCGTGTAAATGATAAATCCCGTTTGAGATTTGTGCTAGCTACTGTATACAGGCCACCAGGGCAACATACAGACTTCGGAGTTAGTACTGGCTGCAGAAAAAGTACCAATTGTTAATGATTTTAATAACCATGTGGATAATGAAAAAGACGCATTGGTATTGGCATTTACAGACATTCTAAACTCTATTGGAGTTAGGCAACATGTGTCAGGACCCACTCATTGTTGTAATAATACTTAATCATAAATCTTATATTGTAACATAGAATCATTGTTGATGTCATTGAAATTCTGCAGCAGAGCGATGAAATCTCAGACAGATCATCATCTACTCTTGCGTATACTTCATTTAGCCATGGCTGCAAAGCCGACTCCGTGTTACAAATATAGTAGAACTATCACTTCTACCACTAAAGATTGTTTCATACATAATCTTCCCGATCAGTTTCATCTCCTCAGCATATGGTGCTCACTGACCATACCGGTTTCACACGGACAGGCACTTGTTAGTGTGGCATCATGGGTAAAAAGTTCCCACAGCGTCTCTACGCAGCTCGAGTTCCATTGAAAGGGATCGTCTCAGGTTACGACTGTAACTCTGGTTCCCTGAAGAGGGAAACGAGACACTGCGTCGCCCTGCCACACTCCCTGCATGCCTGTGATCGACTTCCTTCAGCCGAAGCTAGCTTTCTTTGTTCTGGGTATGCTTTATAGTTTTCTGGCTTTATGATGTTCTGTCACACCATTAGACTGATTTCACACGTGCTTCACGATGCAATCATGCAAAGGCGCTCCCGTCTCGACACATCATCTCGTTCCCTCTTCAGGCCCGATGTTTTTCAGGCCCCCAAAACGCTGTTGTGTTATAAATGAACAGCTAAAACAAATAAAAAGGTTTCAGTTTTTAGCTGAAATTACTACTACTACTAATAATAATGCATTTATTTTATATAGCGCCTTTCAGGAAACTCAAGGTTGCTTTACAATAAAGTACAATATACATGACATAGAAACAAGACATGAAACAATACAAATAAACCAAGATGGATAACATAATAGATAGTGGTACATAAACATAGAAATCAGATCATAAAGTCAGGGGTCAGGAAAACAAGTAGCAAAAATATGTTTAAAGTTGTTTTTTGCAGCAACACAAAAAGCCCTTCCACCAAAAGACCAGTATCGGAGGATCTAAGTGTGCGAACTGGAAAGTAGGTGGGGGGGAGTGCTTTGAATGTGATAAGGAGTATTGTGTATAGAATACGAAAGCGTACAGGTAGCCAATGAAGTCTGTGTAAATTCAGAGTAATGTGAGAAGATTTCTTTGTGTAAGTGAGGACCCTTGCTTGGGAGTTCTCAATATATTGGATCTTATTTATAGATGAATTGGGTAAGCCATAGAAGAGAGAATTGCAGTAGTCAAGCCGTGAAGTGAAGAAAGCGTGAACTAGAGTTTCAGCATCATTGATATTCAGAAATGGACGTAAGTGAGCGATATTGCGTAGGTGAAAGAAGGCAGACTTAGTGAGCGAGGAGATGTGTGGAAGGAAGAAAAGAGAGGAATCAAAGATTATACCAAGGTTGTTGACAGTGGTGTAAGGTTGAACCAAAACTCCAGCAATGTTAACATTGTCAACACAGAAACGGGATGTAATTTGAGGTGAACCAATAAGAAGTAGATCTGTTTTACCAGTGTTGAGTTTGAGAAAATTACTGGTCATTACTAGAGATGAAATGCTGGCGACCAGACAGGTAGGAGGTGAACCAGGATAGGACAGTTCCAGAAATACCAAGAGCAGAGAGTCGTGAGATGAGAATACTGAAATTAAGCGTTGTGTAAACTGTTCTGAGACGCGCACTTATGACTGCACATGCTGGTTCAGCCTAAAAATAAATCAATCAATATTTTGTCATGATTTGAAACAGTTGTTGTCAGATTTCATAAGTGACTTCTTATATGAAATTTAATTGTAAGCCTGGTGAATAGCTTTTTAGAATTCGATAGGCATCTCAAACATGGTCGCTGAGTGAAATGACTTGATTAAAGGGACTCTAGTAAAATGAATTGATGGAGGGGGTATACATTCTTTTGAGCCCCTTTCTGGATTCCAACAAGTCTGCATAATGAACAATTATTTTAACCTTTATTTTTTATGCTTCATTTATGTTAGCCCACGTATGTATATATATATATATATATATATATATATATATATATGTATGTATGTGTGTGTGTGTGTGTGTGTGTGTATTCCTCAAATATATATATAGATTTTTTTAAACAATGTGCTTGAGAATGTGATCAAAATGATTTAACTCACTCTGACAAAAATTCGGGACAGTTCTGAAATCTAAGCTGTTGTCCTGAATCCGCCTCTAATTGTCCCGAAAATTATACTAAAGCAAAATGTTGAGTATTTATTGTCTGATAAAACATTAAAAACTGTCTGTGGAGGTTAAGTCATCCTGCAGCCAGCCCCCGCCGGCTGCTCACTGGCTGTAGCATCTTTTTTGTTTCTTTTCTTTTTTCTTTTTTGCACACAGTGCCCCAACCAATCAATCACTCCTTTACGACTGGCTGCCTGCACATTCACTGTCCAAAACGCTGCCAGCGTTCATACCTGTATTTACATCAGAGGTGGAAAGAGTACTGAAAATTTGTGCTCAAGTACAAGTACCGTTACATTGCTGAAATAATACTCAATTACAAGTAAAAGTACTGGTGTCAAAAAAGTACTTAAGTAAAAGTACAAATTACTCTTCTCAAAAACTACTCAGAGTACTAGTTACTAGTTACTTTTTAGCTGGCAATAGTTAATGCATTACCAATAAATATTCAACCAAATCATAGATTTATGTAGAAAATAGCTACTTTTAACAAGTTTTTACCTTATTGTCGAAGGACATTAATTAGTGGTCATGATACTGGAATTTCTAACTTCAATATGACACCTTGAAATATGTCAGTATTCAGTAGGCCTAGCCTATAATTTTTAATACCATCGGGAAAACTACCACATACTAAATATTTTAATATCTACATTTTTGTCCATCCATTTTGTCAAGGCAATCTTTATTTTCAAGCATCGAAAAGCACAACACTCATTGTAACGTCTCTGGTTACTTGCGTAACCTATGTTCTCTGAATAGGGAACGAGACGCTGCGGATAGCGCAGTGGGATATTCTCTGAATGTGCCGATTGTCTGAAGCCCTATAGAATCACGCCAATTCATTGGCTGATGGCGCCCGCGCAATCTGGCTCCGCCCCGACGCGCTTACGTCGCATCATTACATATTTGCGCGCGCCATCTGCTCCCCAGATTTCTCTGCCGAAAAGAAAACTGTCAGCAGCGCGAGGAGCTTGGCAGCTAACGCAGCGTCTCGTTCCCTATTCAGAGAACATAGGTTACGCAAGTAACCAGAGACGTTCTCTTTCATAGGTTCACTCAACGCTGCGGATAGCGCAGTGGGAACGGACTACCAAACTCGCCAAGCTAGAGCGCTTTCCATGACTGGTACATAAATGAGACAACGACCAAGATGAGTTCAAACAGAAAGAACCTGGGAACCCGGGGTCATGTCAAGATCCAAATTATAGAACCTTACAAAAGTGTGCGGAGAGGACCAGCCTGCCGCAACACAAATCTCCTCCAAAAGTGCTCCTCTAAAAAGAGCTTGAAAAGATGCCACACTTCTGGTGTTCTTACCAGAACCAGGAAGTATGACCATATTAGCCCAGTTCTGTCAAAACTGCATTGGCTCCCTATTAAACATCGCATCAATTTTAAAATATTGCTGATTACTTACAAAGCACTGAATGGTTTAGCTCCGCAGTACTTGAGCGAGCTCTTAACGCATTATAGTCCGTCACGTCTATTGCGATCTCAAAATTCCGGCCAGTTACTTATACCTAGAATATCAAAATCGACTGCTGGCGGTAGATCCTTTTCCTATTTAGCACCAAAACTCTGGAACAGTCTTCCTACCATTGTCCGGGAAGCAGACACACTCTGTCAGTTCAAAGCCAGATTAAAGACACATCTCTTTGACCTAGCTTTCACATAATACATTATAGACTTCTATAATTTAATGTTAGGCTGCATATATTAGGTCAGCCGGAACCGGGAACACTTCCCAAAAATCCTGATGTACTCGTTACATCATGAGAAGAATGGCATCTACGCTAATTTTAGTGTCTGTGTTTATCCCGAGGTTTTCCTGCAGCCTGCCGGATCCAGGCCGTATCCAGATCTGACGAAGGACCTTCGCCTGGACCGATGACAACGCAGTGCTGAAGTGCCAACTAGTCTCTCCCTATGGAGGATCCCACTACCACTCTACAGATAAGGCGTTGTCGGAAAAAATTCGTCTTGCGTTCCTACCCCAAAGCAACAAATAAAATAAAATTATTTATCAAAATTTATAAGGAAAGACAAGTATTTTGTTTAGGCTTGGCTTGTAGGGAATTCCAAACCTGCGTATATTCAAACGCACATAACTATAGAACCCATTCTAAATGCTCATGTGAACGCCATCAGCGTTTCTCACAGGTTCGCGTTTAAAGTCTGTGTAGAGAGAATGGTGTCGTCTTAGCGGCCCCTAATTTAATAACAAATGATCATTGCGACGGAAGCAAATCAATCAAAACTAACTTTAGATGGAAATAACTTAACTCTGCTGTAAAGCCGAAACAATCTCTGTTACCTTAAATTATATGCTTATCTCTGTAAAGCTGCTTTGAGACAATCCACATTGTTAAAAGCGCTATATAAATGAAGATGACTTGACTTGACTTGGTGGAATGTGCTCTAATGCTAAGAGGTGAAGGCAAGCCACGCACCTCGTAAGCCAACGAGATAGCTTCTGTGACCCAGTGAGAAATCCTCTGCTTTGATGCAGCAAGCCCACGGCGGCCAGCACCGAAGCAAACCAGAAGCTGGTTAGATTTCCTCCAACCGCCTGAGCGGTCTAAATATATCTTAAGAGAACGAACTGGGCAGAGCAAGTTAAGCTTCTTATCTTCCTCAGAAGAAAATGGAGGAGGGTGGAAAGCGTTAAGGTTAACCACCTGCGAGCGGAAAGTTGTGGAAAGAACTTTGGGGACATACCCTGGTCTCGGCCTCAAGGAAACCTTGACCAAGCCAGGAGCAAAGTCCAAGCAAGACTCGCTAACAGAAAGAGCTTGTAAGTCTCCTACCCGCTTTAATGAGGACAAAGCCAACAAAAGAGAAACCTTGAGAGTTAGAATCCGCTCTGGAGCTGACTCCAAGGGCTCAAAGGGGGCCTTCGTCAAACCCTCTAGGACAACAGAAAGGTCCCATGAGGGAACTCTAGGGGAGCGAGCCGGTTTCAGGCGCTTAACCCCACGCATGAAGGCCGAAACTAATCTTAGTTTCCCCAGGGGAATCTCGTCTGATTCCCTATGTGCTGCAATAGCTGCGACATAAACTCTGAGAGTGGTAGCAGCTGCTCCAGAAGCAAACTTCTCCTGCAGGAATTCCAGTACTAAACCAACAGGGCAGTTAACTGGGCTCCTATCATGTGCTAAGCACCATGTCTCAAAAACCTTCCATTTGGAGGAATATAGCCTCCTTGTAGAAGGGGCTCTAGCACTCGCAATGGTCTCCTGAACGTCAGTTGGGAGATCAGAACTTAATGCTAACTGCCTCTGATCGGCCAAACATACAGCTTCCACATGTCTGGGCGAGGATGCCATATCCTGCCCTGCAGCTGGGACAGCAGGTCTTCCCTGACCGGGATCTTCCAGGGGGAAGATTCCAGCAGAGGAATTAGCTCCGGAAACCATGGCTGAGACGGCCAGAACGGAGCTACCAGGAGGAGGCGGACTCCGCTCTCCCTCACTCTGGCCAAGACCGCCTGGATCAGTTTGATGGGCGGGAAGGCATAGAGTTTCTGCGTTGGCCAAGGGTGAGCGAACGCATCTATCCCTAATGGAGCCGGGGGACTCAGGGAGAAACAAAGCGGGCATTGGGCCGACTCTTGAGATGCAAAGAGGTCCACTTCCGCTTCTCCGAAAACCTCCCAGATCAGGGCCACCGTCTGGCGGTTCAACATCCATTCTCCCGATCTGATTTTCTGCCTCGACAGAAAATATGCTGCGAGGTTCAGAACCCCTGGGACATGAACTGCTCTCAGAGATAGGAATCTGCTCTGAGACCACAGGAGAAGGTGACGCGCATGCCTGTCTAGGGTGCGCGACCGAGAACCCCCCTGCCGGTTCACATGAGACACCACTGCCATGTTGTCTGTTCTGACAATTACATGGTGTCCCTCCAGAAGAGGGAGAAAATGATGCAGAGCCAGAAAAACGGCTCTTAACTCCAGGCAGTTTATGTGCCAAGAGAGAGTCTCGCCAGTCCAGACCCCACACGCTGGTCTGCCCTCGAAAACTGCTCCCCAGCCGGTGAGAGAGGCATCCGTCGTAATCATCTGGCGACGAAATACCGCACCCATGCTGACCCCTTTCCGAAGAAAAAGAGGGTCCCGCCAAACTGACAGGGCTCGAAAGCAACTGCGCGATACCTTCAGTAGGCGAAGGGTTGGCCCGGAGGGCCGAACCCCTGAGAGCTTCATCCACCACATGAAGGGTCTCATGTGAGCAGGCCCAGCGGTAGCACGGAGGAGGCCGCGGCCATTAGGCCCAGCATCCTGCGGCAAGTGCCCACAGACACATGATGGCCTAGCGAAAAACGGGCCAAGCATGTCATTAGACTGGAAATCCGCGCAGGAGCCAAACGGGCCTGCATGAGAACGGAATCCATGTTCACCCCCAAGAAAACGGTGCTTTGAGCCGGAGCAAGAACACTCTTCTCCGAGTTCAACCTCAAACCGAGAGACTGGATATGACTCAAGACGATGTCTCTGTGGTGGGTCACTAGCTCCCTGGACTGGGCTAAAATGAGCCAATCGTCCAGGTAATTTAGAATACGGATGCCCTGGAGCCTCAATGGGGCCAGAGCTGCATCCATACACTTCGTGAATGTCCTCGGGGCCAGAGCGAGGCCGAAGGGAAGGACCCTGTACTGGAACGCTCTTTCTCCAAAGGCGAACCTGAGGAACTGCCTGTGTCGCCGTACAACCTGGATGTGAAAGTAAGCATCCTTTAGGTCTACTGTCACGAACCAATCCCCTGGCCGAATCTGAGATATGATAGCTTTCAGCGTCAACATCTTGAATTTCCCTTTGTAAAAGGAGAAGTTCAGTCGGCGGAGGTCCAGTATGGGACGCAAACCGCCGCCCTTCTTCGGGACCAGGAAATAACGGCTGTAAAAGCCCCGTTCGGTTTTCCCCGAAGGAACCTCCTCTATTGCTCCTTTGAGAAGGAGGGATGAAATTTCCTGCTGAAGTACAGAAGCCTGAGTGGCGCTGTCTACTACAGTAGGAAAGACCCCGTTGAAACAGGGGGGATTGCTGCAAAACTGAAGAGTGTAGCCGAACCGAAATGTGCGAAGAACCCAAGACGATACCCCTGGTAAGCGCTCCCATTCTTGAAAGAAATGTGAAAGAGGAAGAGGGATGTTGTAATGCAGACGACATACCTGAGTGAGGGTGCCGTGTTGACATACGTGGGGTAGAGAAGTTGACTGTGCAGGAGAGCCCTTGGCGTCCTGGCACGTGATGGGAGGCATCGATGCTGGGGTCATGGTGACCAGGTCCGCCTGCTCCAGAGGAAAACGAAAAGTGCCTCCGAGGATGCGACCGGCAGTTATAGAGAGTGTCGGGGGTGAGGGGAGAAAGCAAAAAGCGTCTCCTTCCTCCCGCGCCGGGCTGAGTAGAGATGGTGAAAAATGGCCTGCACTTCGAGACACTCTGAGAGGCGAAGGTGACAGGGCAAGGAAAGGAGAGCTGGGAGGTGGGCAGAAACGCTTGCGCGGTCTGTCCCAACCTTGAGGAAGCAGAGGAGCTCTCCTTTTTCCGACACGAGGGTCAGGAACGGCTCTGGGCCGCTGGAGCGGTCGGTTTGTCGGACCGCTTCATCTGGAGGCGCTTGTGAGGCCGTTGACGGGGAAACGGGCGACCACGGGCTCCCCAAACCGTGTTAGGTGGGGGATGCACCGGTTCGCTCCTCCTGTTAAAGAAGAGCAGAAGGTTCCCTAGCCCTCCTGGGCATGAACTGTCTGAACGTGGCCGATTGGGATTTGGAGGAGCGGAATTTCTCAACCACCGTGTTGACCGCCTCACCAAACAACCCTGTTTGAGAAATGGGGGCGTCCAAGAGGAAAACCTTCTCCTTGTCACGGATCTCCGTAAGATTAAGCCACAAGTGGCGCTCCACCGCAACAGAACCAGCCATAGAGCGACCTATAGCGCGTGCGGTATGTTTGGTGGCTCTTAAGGCTAAATCCGTAGCCTTACGAAGCTCCTTGACCGCTTCAGGGGTGACGCCATCGCCCTCGTCCATTTCCTTCAGGACGTCCGCTTGGTAGGCCTGAAGAATGGCCATAGTGTGCAGGGTCATGCCTGCCTGCCCAGCCGCCATGTAGGATTTTCCAATGAGAGAGGAAGTAGTCCTACATGCTTTAGAGGGGAGGAGGGGGCGCGACTTCCAGGACGGCGCGGACGACGGAGCAAGATGGTCGGCTAAAGTCTCCTCAATCGCCGGAACGGCGGAATAGCCCTGTTCCACAGAACCTACTAGGTTGGTGAAATCAGCAGCTGCCGCATTAGTGAGGCGCGCAGAGAAAGGCTGCTTCCAGGATCTGGAAATCTCGTGATGCAGATCACTGAAAAATGGCAGCTTTCTCCGTTGAGGCCTAGAATTAGGGCCACTGAGAAGTCTCTCGTCGAGTTTCGACGACTGAGATTCGCGGGGCTCGTCGGGCCAATCAATAGCGAGCTTCTCCGTAGCGCGCGAAAGTACGTCAACGAGCTCCGCGTAGGCCGCAGTAGGCCGCGCTTCTCGTCGGCGAGAGTAGGCCCGAAATCCTCGGAGTCGGAGGCCTCGGTAAAAAGTACATCCTCCAGCCCGAAAGAAACCGCGTCGCGTGCTCTCGGGCTGGGGCGCAAATAATCGTGCGAAAATTCGACTGGCATGCCTCGCGCGTGCCGAGGGGAGGGAGGGAGAGAAAAAGTGGGGCTCGTCTGCTCGAACTCCACATCCTCAAGCTCTACATCCGAACCCCAAGTCGCGGATCCTCGAGAGGCCTCGGGAGCGCGACAGGGGGAGACGAATGATTCCCTCTCAAAAACCGCGAGCCGTGATTTGAGGGTTTTGAGCAACACATTTTCACAGAATTTGCATTTAGACGATCCTATGACTGCCTCGCGCGCATGTGAAAAGCCCAAACATTTAACACACTTACTGTGTGGGTCGTCGTTAGCGATGTAACGAGCACATGGCGGGGTACAGCGTCGGTATTCCATGGCACTTCACCGTAAGGAGAAACAGAGTTCCGCTTGAACAGTCGCAGAAGCGCCGAGAATAATCCAGAAGTTGTAATTTTGAGCTCAGAAAAATCACGAGCGAAGGGCAAACGTGACCGCTTCGTTCTGAAGGCAGAGAAATCTGGGGAGCAGATGGCGCGCGCAAATATGTAATGATGCGACGTAAGCGCGTCGGGGCGGAGCCAGATTGCGCGGGCGCCATCAGCCAATGAATTGGCGTGATTCTATAGGGCTTCAGACAATCGGCACATTCAGAGAATATCCCACTGCGCTATCCGCAGCGCTGAGTGAACCTATGAAAGAGAACAGTAATCTATTTGAATGGAAAAGTTTAATTCAAGTATTCTGAAGAGACACGTCCACTTTATACGTGAGATTTTAATTTAGGCTTTTGTTTACATATTTAAACATTGATCAATAACCATTACAATAATCTAACTTAAATATTTACTCACTCAGTGTATTTGTCTTTACAATAGGGTAACGTTAACTGTTGCAATACCTCACACAGAGCACAAGGAAGCTTGATTTCAAGCTGAATTTAATTTGCAAAAAAGACTAGATTTTTCATAACTATTGACAACGTTTAATTCAAGAGCATGGAGAGATTGGAGCTGGACGTCATTTGAGTCTGCAGTGAGAACCACTTGGAGAGATTCGCGAATCGCGACTGCACATGATATGACACAGTCCGAGAGCGCACAAGATATCCGAGTTCAGTTCATTCGTATATTTGAGAGCTCGCGTCCAGTTTTCTGCGATTACATGAATGTGCCCTCGCGTTATAATATTGCACTTGTGACATGCCATAGAAACTTGCAGGTATTAATACAATTATGCGTAATAGGTCTACCTGCAATCCCGCGCTGAGAGGAGGCGGGTGTGTCAAACCTCGCTGTCGTTGAGATGAGAGAATGCGAACGCACAGCTGGTATCGGTGTATAGGCCAAAATGAGTATTAACAGATATTTCAGTATTGATATGTATCAAAATATAGATATTTTGACAATACTACTATGTAGATTGTTGTTTCTCCAAACTTTCAGTCCAGCCATTAATCACTCTGAGCTCCTGGCTCCTCCACTTATGATCAGCTCTTCAAAACCTGCTGCGACGACTGCGGCTGACACTGCATTTTACAACAATCACTGATTGTGTTTAGTGCTGTTTGGGTTTAACGTTAGGGAGAAGTGACAGCGCGCTGTGAAGAAAAAGATGAAGCACTAGACGAACGCGGCAGTGTCAGCTGATTCTAAATTGCGGGACGTGTTTGATTGTAAAAAGAGCTATAATAAGCACAATAATCCGCGCAGAGACGTTGATCCTGTTCCCATGGCGGCGCACGTTCGGAAACGGACTGCAACTAAGTTAGACAAGCAAACTATACCCAGCAAACATTGGTCCGACGGCAACGTCGTGTCCCTGGCCAAAAATAGTCGCGGTATGACGCCATAAATCGGTAAAAATATGTAATACATAACATTTCCTAAAAATGCATTCAGATACATTTGTACATGTCTACAGTTATCTGGGGTTGCATATATAATTGTTATTTTGACTTTTAGCTACGTGTAGTTCAATAGTGTATCGGGTGAGAGGACGTCACCTGGCGACGTCTTTTACACGTGCATTTATAGTCCATCATGACCCTCCATCATGAAATCCTTGTGAAATAAAACAAAAAATATGCAAAAGCTGTGCTTAATCCTTGCATGGTTAATACTGCAAAAAATAATTTAATTGCCCAAGTAGTTTTTAAGAGGTTGTGAAGACGTCCACTGACGTCCTTTACACGTCAAGGCTGTGAACAGACGTCCACTGATGTCTTTTACACGTCTAGTCAAGCAAGACAGAAAAAAAACAGGAATTATCTTTATGGAATACACGAATTGTATACAAAGTAAATATATTTACTTTATCTTGTTTACATAAATTATAATCACACAGTTCCCAGTGTGGTTAAGTGAATACAAAGCCTCTGCATTTTAGTCATTATTTCAACCTGTAGGCTAGCCTACCTGATGTATACGTTGTGTTTTTTTTTTTTTTTATGGAATGTATGCATATACATGTAAAACAGAAATATATCTGGTCACCATTTATGTCTGAGTTGGATGTAATTGCCAAAACTGTGCTGCCAAGATGTAACAAAAGATCTCCCGACATTACCAAATCCCGCAATAGGTTAGATTATCTCACGAGATGTTAACGCGTTTTCCCCATAGACTCACTCCGGAACACTGAAGTTTGAACAACCACGGAGAGAGGAGGAATTGAGGCCCATATTATTAGAAATCTACTGTTGGGTACGTACATTTTGTATTATTAGATTCACGTGCTAGAGTTTTACTTGTTTGACATGAATGAACCGAAAGAAATGATGCCCACATTGTCAACTGAAATTGGCTAACTGAGTTTGGCTAAAATTAGCTAGTAGGCTAAAAGTTACTTTGAACATATACAACGGTATACCATAGTATAAAGTATGTTTAATGATGCAGTCAAAGTTATTACTGTAAATTATTAATGTAGCCTTTTGAGAGTTTCTTTCAGAAAGTAAATTATCTGAAGTAGAATGAAATGTTTAGCTGGATTTGAACATGTATGTTTTCAGTAACTGCTTTAAAAATATTTTGTAATTTTAGAATTGCTAAACATGTCTATTCAGGGGACATCACAGCCCACCTGTCTTTATCAGAAATGTCCTGTTCACTTTCTCACTGTTACACACCTAGTTAAGGGTCTTTCTCAAGGGCACCACAGTGGTATTGAAGAGGCATGGGACAAATGCTGTTCCCCCCCACAGACTCTGAAATTGATGCAGCAATGGCAGAACACCTGAAACACGCTCCAGGAAGAGCTGGGGGTGGTGGATACAAAAAATGAGCCAAACAATGTGTTTAAGGGATAGTTCACCCAAAAATGAAAATTGTCATCATTTACTCAACCTCATGTTTCAAACCTGTATACCTTTCTATGTTATGCTAAACACAAAGATGTTTGGAAGAATGTTTGTAACCAAGCAGATGTCGCTTCCCATTAACTACCATAATCATTTTTTCTCCAATAATGGTAGTCAGTGGATGCTCTATTTGCTTGGTTACAAACATTCTTCAAAATATCATCTTTTGTGTTCAGCAGAAGAAAGAAACTCATACAGGTTTGGAATTTGGTGAGTAAATTACATAATTTTCATTTTTGGGTGAACTATCTTTATATAATAATTCAGTATTTTGCAATTGGTATTTTAGTTTGGTTAACAAATCGAGAGCTTAGAATTATAAGGTTCTATCTCCGTTTATTGTAGTTTATTGAGGATCAAAGTTTTTAAACTCGGTTTATGTTTTGTGAGATGGAACCTTTTTATTTTATTAATAACTACTAACAAACTATGTTTACAAAAATAACACCACACAGGCATTAATAAACACCTAATGGATCAGATTGTCAAAAACTCAATTTCGACCAAAAGTGGAGATAGAACCTTATAATTCTAAGCTCACGAAATGTTAAACATTGAAAAAAATAAAGAGAAATTTTGGCTGTTCAAGATCAATAAAATGTTGTGCTTAATCAGAACATGCTTCTTTTTTGCTTATGTCCACAAATAATGTGTTATTGTTTTTGATGTACACGTGATTAAAACGTTTTATTGACGTTCAGGTCTGACTGGACCAATTTTGGACCTTTTTAGAACCTTTGTCAAGATGTGTAAACCTCAAGACTTGATTGCCTTTCACGATGTTACACAATAGGTGTGTGATTATTTTATATGCAGGCTTATATATACACTTAAATTATGCAGTAACACATTTAAACACATATGACGACGCATTTAGACGTCCAGGGACGCGCAGAAGAGACGTGGAATTCACGGCCAGAAAAGACGTGGAATTCACGGCCAGACGACGTCAAAGACATCGGTTCAACTTCCATTTTGGAACTATTTTTCAACCATGACGGGACGTCTCTGTCGGACGTCTTTTCAACGGTCATTAAACGTCCAAATGTTTGCTGGGTACTTTGGGTTTCATGTTTTCATCAAATACAGACAAAAATATAGCTAAATGACCGGTTTGGAGATTCACTTTAACACAGTTTATGTCTTAAATGGGAGTTAGTTGTGGAATAGTTGGGAGAAAATGTGTATTAGATCTGCATTCGGTCTTAAAGTGGCAACGTCTAATAAACCTGCTAATGATTACACCTTAATGTGAATAAAACAACTAAAGGCAAAGAGAAAATTACTCCCAGCTCTTGAATGAATGACTTTAGCTTTAATGAGCATTAATCTATCTATAATAAACTATGCTGTGTTATTTTACATTTGATTACTTTATTAGATTTCTAGCATATTATTATGGATACTTATATCCTGATCATGAACTGGGATAGTTATATATAATTTGCATATAGTGGTGTCCCATTTCATAGGGAAAGATCTTCAACTCCACTTCCCCTCGTTGAGGGGACTTTAGGGCACTCAAAACCAAGTGGAAGTTTTAAGGGGGGAGAAATGGGACAGGGCCTTAGTTACCTATGATCACGCACGTGAACTCGACAATCGACTACTGTGGACTTCGACCGAAAACAGGATGTAAATACAGGTATGAGCGCTGGCTGAATTAACATCACTTTTATTCATATCTTTCACATCTACAGTCAGATTCACCGTGTTCACTCTGAAGGAATCACTCACATTGGCTGGGCACTTGTAATGACACACCAAGGATGTTAAGAGGTTAAAAGCAGGTTTAAAACTTGCCCCATTGAAGTCAACAGGGTGCAAATTTTAAAAAGAGGATAACACGGTGTAGGCAACACCGATTTTTGTCGTTGTTCTCTGTACTGACAGCACTCCAAATTTACAAAAAAAATTAGCTCAATGTTAAAATTGACCGGAGTTCTCCTTTAAGCAATGGCCCTCAACATTGTGACAACGCTGTAACAACCTTCACCACACAATGTAGTTATAGCAACCTTTTGGCCATGTTGTTAGAAGGTTGGGTACGTTGTGCCAATGTTCTGTGTTTGCTGGGATTCTTACATCCAACAACAAAACACCTCAATCGTTTAAAAGACATTCTTGTCTACACCTGCTCTGGCATTGAAACAATGTTGGACTGTGTTTAGCTCACGGGTCTATGCTAAAACGGCAGTGTCCGTCAACAGTCGTGGGAGGGGCCTGTCACTTTGGACAGAATCTGCAAACAGCTTTTTCTGAGACAGTGCTTATGATTTATGGGGATTTAAAAAAAGCACTGTGTGGATTTTTATGATTATATAGTGGTTGTGTACACACACTGCCAACACACATTTCAAATACCATGTAAAAGTGAATTTTGCATAATAGGTCCCCAGTGCATAATTTTAACATAACACATTTTTTATATAAAAATAGAGAATATTTGGTAACATTTTACAATACGGGTGCACTAATAAGCATTAATTCATGCTTAACTAATGCACAGATAATCATGTGTTAATGTATGACTCATGAAGAACTAAACCATTAATTAATGATTACTGCATCAGCAACTAATAAATACTCTAAATGATTAATAGATTAAGTAATATATGAATTGTTATTAATTAAATGTGTCATAATGTATTAATTCCTTAATAACTTATTTTATTAACTAAAAGTGTAAATTAATGTGTTAAGTACCACAGTTGGTCAAAGCAATGTACTTCAACTTCCAGTTGTCTGCTTTAATTAATCATTAACTAATGATTTGCAAATGTATCATTATGTTATGACTTTACTTGTTGAGGCACATGCCTATTAACTAATTGTTAAGTAATATGCCATTTATGGGTTTTGACAGTTTGCACATGCAGTGATTGTAATGTTGGTGAATATGTGTGTGAAGGATGGGTGAGTTGGGCTGCACACAAATATCAGCACACCAGAATCTGAACTCCTGAAGCTACAATATGTTTACACTGGACGAGACCAGCTGTCTACACTGGACATGACAGACCACCGCAAGTCCATTTGTCCTTCGTAACAGAACTAGCACAAGAGCTCTGAGTACGTCAGAAATAGAGTGTGGCATCAGTTTACTGTCGGGGTTTTGTCGTGTAGTGTCACGCCGTATCCAGTGTAGTATCATAATGGACGTTCTATGGTCTTTGTCCAGTCTAGACACAGTGTTATGAACTAGCAGCGCTCGACCGCATGTTCTCAGTGTACCTCGACCTCAAGCTTAACCTGACATATTCCTATACGTGAACAACAAGGTTCATCGGACTCAGTGAAATCTTGGTTGTACATGGTTGGAAATTGAAATCTATGGCTTAGTGTGGATGTCAAAACCAAAATGGCATATTACTTAACAATTAGTTAATAGTCATGTGCCTCAACAAGTAAAGTCATTACATAATGATACATTGGCTAATCATTAGCTAATGATTAATTAAAGCAGACATTTACATTTACATTTACATTTATTCATTTAGCTGACGCTTTTATCCAAAGCGACTTACAATTGCTATATATATGTCAGAGGTCGCACGCCTCTGGAGCAACTAGGGGTTAAGTGTCTTGCTCAGGGACACATTGGTGTCTCACAGTGGATTTGAACCCGGGTCTCTCACACCAAAGGCATGTACACCAAAGTCACACCAAAGACAATTCGAAGTTGAAGTACATTGCTTTGACCAACTGTGCCAATTAACACATTAATTTACACTTTTAGTTAATAAAATATGTTATTAAGGAATTAATACATTATGACACATTTAATTAATAACAATTCATATATTACTTAATCTATTAATCATTTAGAATCTTTATTAGTTACTGATGCAGTAATCATTAATTAATGGTTTAGTTCTTCATGAGTCATACATTAACACATGATTATCTGTGCATTAGTTAAGCATGAATTAATGCTTATTAGTGCACCCGTATTGTAAAGTGTTACCGAATATTTTTTTTTCCAACAATGTTTTTTTTATTGATTTTCCAATAAAACAAACAATAACCAAATAACAAAAATTGTATCACCAAAAGGAAAATAAGAAAATAACATTCCAAATATGTTGATCAAAGCAGCAGTAATTAAAATAAAACAAAACAGAACAAAAATATGTCACGCTCAGAACATTAATACATGCACCTTCTTATTTCTTAAGGAAATCAATTAAAGGTGCCCACATCTCTTCAAATTGCTGTGCTTTACCCCTTGTAATGTACATTAACTTCTCTAAAGTAACACACATTGCCATCTCCTTGATCCAAGAGTGTGCAGAAGATATTTCAGTCTCTTTCCAACTCAAAGCAACCATCCTCCTGGCCTGCAGGAGGCCAAAGTCGATAAGAGTCCTTTGATTGTTATAGATAGAAAGATGATCTGGATATATCCCCAGAATACAAAGTTTTGCAATGTACGGTATTTGGGTTTTTGTGATGATACTTAGGGTACATACAACCATTTTCCAAAAAGTTATCAATTTAGGGCACTCCCATACACAATGAATTAAAGTTCCCTTCTCAATTAAACATTTCACACATGTGTCTGGAATGTCCGGGGACCATTTGTTAAGCATTTCAGGGGTTATATATGTCCTCATCAACCATTTATGTTGCAATAGCTTCATTCTTGTATTAATCGTTTGTATTTGAGCTTTTAAGCATGCTTTTGACCACTCAGTTTCCTCGATATCCTCTTTAATATCCAAACTCCAAGCCCTCATTCTATCTTTACTGGATTCCTTATCATATGAGCTGACCTAGCTTTCACATAATACATTATAGACTTCTATAATTTAATGTTAGGCTGCATATAGTAGGTCAGCCGGAACCGGGAACACTTCCCAAAAATCCTGATGTACTCGTTACATCATGAGAAGAATGGCATCTACGCTAATTTTAGTGTCTGTGTTTATCCCGAGGTTTTCCTGCAGCCTGCTGGATCCAGGCCGTATCCAGATCTGACGAAGGACCTTCGCCTGGACCGATGACAACGCAGTGCTGAAGTGCCAACTAGTCTCTCCCTATGGAGGATCCCACTACCACTCTACAGATAAGGCGTTGTCGGGAAAATTCGTCTCGCGGTCCTACCCCAAAGCAACAAATAAAATAAAATTCCTTATCAAAATTTATAAGGAAAGACAAGTATTTTGTTTAGGCTTGGCTTGTAGGGAATTCCAAACCTGCGTATATTCAAACGCACATAACTATAGAACCCGTATAAATGCGCATGTGAACGCCATCAGCGTTTCTCACAGGTTCGCGTTTAAAGTCTGTGTAGAGGGAATGGTGTCGTCTTAGCGGCCCCTAATTTAATAACAAATGATCATTGCGACGGAAGCAAATCAATTAAAACTAACTTTAGATGGAAATAACTTAACTCTGCTGTAAAGCCGAAACAATCTCTGTTACCTTAAATTATACGCTTATCTCTGTAAAGCTGCTTTGAGACAATCTACATTGTTAAAAGCGCTATATAAATGAAGATGACTTGACTTGACATGAGATAAGTGTAGCATATAATATAGAAATTTGGCGTTTCCCATGTCCATGCTTTATCATAATATTCTCCAGACAGGACAGCGGCGGCTCCCGAAGGGCATCACAATGCTTTGATGAAATAAAATGTTTCAATTGTAAGTACTTAAAAAAATGTTTTTGAGGAATTGAATATTTCAGACTCAGGTCATTAAATGTTAACAAAATGCCTTTGTCATATAAATCTCCAATTTTTTGCACACCTCTACCAGCCCACACCTTAAAACCGCCATCTGCCCTGCCCGGAGTGAACTGTGCATTACTCCAAATAGGAGAGAACTGAGAAATAGGAGGCGTATCACCAATATGTTTGTGAGCTTTGAACCATATATCAATGGTATTCTTTAGGAAAGGATTTGTTGTTTGTTTTTTTAAGGTCTTTGGATCTGATGAATATAAGTATAATCTTAATGGGAGCTTAGATATTGTTTGCTCAATAGAAACCCAGGCTGGAGGAGATTGTGTGAAGAAATAAAACATAGCGCATCGCATCGAAGCTGAGCGGCCCAGTAGTACCACTGTAAATTCGGCATCTGTAATCCACCCCTGTCATATGGAAGATACAGTAGTCTAAGCCTAAGTCTAGATTTTCTATTGTTCCAGATAAAACTACAAAGAATCTTGTTAATTTCCTTAAAAAAATGTTGTGGCAGTGGCAGTGGTAGTGACTGAAACAGGTACAAAAATTTCGGCAGAGTTACCATCTTAATCAAATTAATTCGGCCAATCATTGATATGGGCATTGTTGTCCATTTTTCAATTGATTCACGTACTTCATCCATTAGCGGATCATAATTTGCTTTAACAATTTTATTAATTTGGGGGGTAATCTTAACTCCAAGATATGTAAATCCTTCTCTTGCATTAAAAAATGGCGATCTTATGACTGGGTTACTCCTTTCCTCCTTGTTTAAAAAGAGTATGGAAGATTTTGTGTCATTAATATTATATCCCGAAAACTTACCAAACCTATTAATTAACTGTAATATTGCTGGTATGCTAGTTGACAATTTGGACAAGAAAAGTATCACATCATCTGCGTATAGCGATATTCTATGTTCTTGGTCTCCAATAGTAATTCCTGACAGATTCGCTTCATTTCGAATAGATATGGCTAGCGGCTCAATAGCCAGAACAAACAATAATGGGGACAGAGGGCAGCCCTGACGGGTTGATCTTTCTAGGGTTATTTGGCTTGATAAATTGTTATTGGTCCTTACACATGCCACAGGGCCAGTGTATAATAGCTGTATCCATTTTAAAAACTTTCCCCCAATTCCATATCTCGGCAATACATTGAACAAATAGGGCCACTCTATTCTATCAAATGCCTGTCTTGCATCTAAAGACAATAGTGCATTGTCTCTGGCATTATTATTACAGTGAATTATATTAAGGACTCGTCTAATGTTATGAAAGCCCTGACGGCTCCTTACAAATCCATTCTGATCATTATGCACTAAAAAAGGGACGTAAGGGTCTAGTCTTTTAGCAAGAACTTTACATAATATTTTTGTGTCTACTCCCATGAGACTAATTGGCCTATACGATGAGCAATCAGTTGATGCTTTACCAGGTTTTAAAATAAGAGTTATTGTAGCAAGTCTTAAAGTTGGAGGTAGGTTACCAATATCAAATGATTCATTAAACATATTCAAAAGCGGAGTTAACAACTGCTTCTGGAAAGTTTTGTAAAATTCTATAGGCAAGCCGTCAGGCCCAGGAACTTTACCTGAATTTACACATTTTATGGCTTGTAATAATTCTTGTTCAGTTATATCATTATCCAAGTCCTTCCTGACCTCCTCAGTGAGTACTTGAAATTGAAGATGGTCAAGAAAAGCATCTCGATCAGCAAAGTTGGCAGAAGATTCTGATCTATACAATGATTGATAAAAGTCTTTGAATGCATTATTAATATCTTGTGGATCATTCGTGATCCCACCTGATTGTATGGTTATGCCATTAATGGCTCTTTCAGATTCTATTTTTTTTATTCTCCATGCTAACAATTTACCGGCCTTTTCCCCCTGATCATAAAAAGCTTGTTTTAACCACAGTAGACTTTTTGCTGCCTTATCACTTGTAAGCTTGTTGTATTGTGCTCTTAGAACTAGTAATTGTTTTTGTTTGCCATAATCCTCATGCTTATTTATGTCTATTTCTAATAATTTTATTTGTTTCTCTAATTTAACCATTTCTGACTTTTGTTCCTTGCTTCTAGTGCTTGTGAAACTGATCATTTCCCCTCTAATGTATGATTTAAACGCTTCCCATCTAATTGATGCATTAGTTTGATCAGTATTAATTTCAAAATAAATGTCAATCTTCTTTTCAATATATTTAACAAACTCTGGATTTTGGAGCCACCATACCTGTAGACGCCAGTTAGTGGGATATATTTTTAGCTTGTCAAAAAATATAGATAAGAAAATGGGCGAATGGTCACTTATAACTATACAATCATACCAACAATTTTTTATTTTTGATACCAATTCTTGAGATACTAAAAAATAATCAATACGTGATCTAGATTTATGTATCCCTGAATAACAGGAGTATTCCAATTTACCTGGGTTAAGTTTCCTCCATATCTCTGTCAAATTCAAGTCAGTCATATATTGTATTATGGTTTTCCTAGATTGAGATTTTTGGGGATCGGATTTTGTTGATCGATCTACCAAAGGGTCCAAAGTACAATTAAAGTCCCCACCTATTATGTTTAGGCCGCGTAAAGACGATAAAGTTAAAAAGAAATTTTCAATAAAATTGGATTTGTCTTCATTAGGTCCGTAGATGCTAGCCAGATTCAATGCAATAGAAAGTATATTACCTTGAGCAATAACAAACCTTCCTTGAGGGTCTTGAACAATATTAGTAAGTTGAAAAGGAATTGTCTTATGGATAAGAATTAGAACGCCTCGAGCATAATTATTATACGTTGCGTGTACAACTTGACCAGGCCATCTTCGTCATACATGTTTAATTTCAGAAATTGTAAGATGGACTTCCTGAAGAAAAATTATTTTAGAATGCGAGTTTTTAAGCCTGTTCATAACCTGTTTCAATTTAGTTAACTTATTGAGTCCCCGTACATTCCAACTTGTAAATCTCAAATCAGACAATTTAGAATTTTCCATAATGCTTTAAGAACATAACTATCCATATTGAGTGTGACATAAAAATTAAAACAAGTTAAAAAATAAAAATAAAAAAAGAACCAATTAGAACAAGTCCCCTTAATCCTTGAAATCCCATTCCATTCCCTTACTTAAACAACCTATGTAAGGGCAGTGCCAATCCACACCAACGAGGAGTGGCAAAAACTGTGTAGGTACACTTCTCAGACAGCCCACCCAGTTCGTCCCCGCAACTCCGCATTTCACCAGCTCTAGTGCCAAACGACTCAACCATATACCAAAAATTAAACTGCACAAGCCTAATTGATGCGTAACAAAAAGTGTCCACCAGATACGGTAATTAGAGTCCACGTACAGGAAAAAAAAAAAAAGTATATAAAGTGCAAATATTATATAAAAAAAATAAAGAAAATTAAGAAAATATATATATATATTGAGGACAAAAAGGTGCAATATATATATATATATATATATATATATATATATATATATATATATATATATATATATATTGCACCTTTTTGTCCTCAAGTCCAGTACGGTTATCTATATTCCGTGGCCGTATTTAAATAACAAATCTAGCTCGATAGGAAGTGTTCAGCTTCTTCAGGTGTGGAGAAAATAATTATTTTCCCCTCGTGAAGAATCCTCATCTTGCAAGGATATAATTGAAATCCCCTAAAGGATCCAGCCTCAGTGAACTTTTTCTTCACTGCGTTGAATGGACTCCGTGTCTTCATGGTTTCCGCTGAGAAGTCTTGTGCAAAGAAGATCTTGTGGTTCTCGTGGGTGATCACACGCTTTTTGGCTGTTTGAAACACAAATTCCCGATCTTGAAATAGTGAAAAACGAATGATTACCGCTCTGCTCTGACCCGGCCTCGGTTTCGCCAAAGTGCGGTGTGCCCTTTCCAAGACGAAGGTTCTAGAGGTATCAAGACCCAGCCAGATCGGTAGCATGTGTTGAATGAACTCCACCATGGGTCGAGTTTTTTCCGCTGACTCTGGTAGTCCCACCAGCCTCAAATTCTTGCGTCTCCCGCGATTCTCCAAGTCCTCCGTCTTTGACTCCAAATAAGCAATGCGTTTTACAGCATCAGTCAGCTGCAGTTTCACCCTTTCTATGTCATCTTCGGCGGTCCCTATCCGGTCCTCAGCCTCCGTTAGCCGCTTATCATTAGCAACGATATCCGCTTTTAGATCAGCAAAACTTCTCTGAACAGCAGCAACAGAGCCATTCATCTCAGTTATACGTTTCTCCACATTGTCAAGCTTATTCCCAAAGTCATCCACAGCACTTATCTTTGTGTTAATCGAAGAAACAGTGGTACGTAGAGCCTGCAACTCACTTAGCACCGCGGCTAGGTCGGCCTGTTGTGCATCGGCTATGTTGTTAGCAGCATCAGCGGCCAACACATTCGTGGTAGTTGTTCTGTTTCTTTGTGAGCCGCGTGGTTTTGGTCCAACCCCACAGTCTTCAATGGTCGATTGTTTAGACATCGTGCTGACCCGGTTTTAAGCATGAATAAGTCGGTTTATCAAGATTTTTTGCAAAGTCGCGGGGAGCACTCAAACTAAGCTGCCATCCCAGTCTGCGGCCCCACAGCGCCCTCAAGTGTTACCGAATATTTATCTAAATAGTACACACGAATAAAGAAAGTTTACAATCAAAACACAAATATTCAAAAACTAAATGCACCACATAGTATGCAATAATTATCACTGAACATAAGCAAAATTATGCTCCTGCAATGAGGTTGAATAAAGATGAAATAATTTCTGTTTTTGAGAGAACTATCACTTTAAGAAGGTTGATTTAAGTACAGTGGGATAAATAATTATTTGATCCCCCTGCTGATTTTGTAAGTTCGCCCACTTATGCCCTACCAACCAGCAAGGATTCTGCCTCCCACAGATTGGTTATGTGCCCATGTGGAACACAGATTATGTCCTGTCACTTTAAGAAAGTACTCCTGATTGCCAACAAAGGTTTCTCCACAAAGTACTAAGGCATGTTTTGCTTGGGGATCAAATACTTATTTCACTTACTGAAATGCAAATCAATTTATAGCCTTTATATAATGTTTTTTTTTTTTTCTGGATTTTTTGGTTGATATTCTCTATCCATTAAAAAAAAAAAAAAAAGTATTACCATAAAAATGAAAGACCCTTAATTTCTTTGTAAGTGGGAACTTACAAAATCAGCAGGGGATCAAATAATTATTTACACTGTAGACTACATTTATTGGAAATGGACAAATTTTCCTTTATCTTTAACTGATTAAGTTTCTGTTTCAAGAAATGTCTACTTCTATTCAACGTTAATTTTCTCATAAAGATCCTCCCCTTTTGCTACGCTATAAAATGAGCGCTGAAACAGGCACATTATTTCATTCACTTCCTGATCAAAGATGGATCAGCAGATCTCAGTTTTTTTTCTGTTCCTTCTTTTCACTGCAGGTACAAAGACAAATAACACTTGTAAGTTACTGGGTACAAATACAGATAATTGATGTCTCTTTCTCTCTTTTTTATTACTAAAGGACACTCTCTCCAGTGTTATGAGTGCGACAGTCAGACGGGTTCTTGTGCAAATCAAACGGCTACAACATGTTCATCTGGATCTTCTTGGTGCTGGAGTTCAACAGGAGTAATAAAAGTTGGTAAGTCCAATATGATTTAAAGCTGGAGATGCTGCTGTTATTTACTGGAGCTGCAACAGAACAAATACTTGTTTTTCTGATGGAATTAACAATTTCAATCACAAAATAATCTACAAAGATTTATTTAATTAGTTTTCTCTCAGATTGTTATGATCTGTATTTAAAAAATGTAAATAAGAAAAGTTCTAAAAAAAAAAAGTTCTTATAAATAAATTTTCCAGTTTAATTGGTCTTTCCTGTATCATTCATATTTTTTAGGTGGCATTACTACTAAATGGATGTCTAAAAATTGTGTTCCTGTCTGTCAAAGTGGGTCCTTTAACTATGGCTATTATTGGACGTATTCTTCCTGCTGTAACACAGACCTGTGTAACCGCCAAGATCCTCCAGGTATTGTACTTAAATGACAATGTGCAAATCTTCTGTAAAGTCAACACTCAATTTACTTCTAAATGACATTCAATCAGAAAATAAAATGCAGGGTGTGGCTGTCTGTCGTGAACTGATTGAATGGAGCAGATAAAGGAGTGTTGTTTCATTGGATATTTTGTACAGAAAATAAAAATAAAAGAATACTTGTTTTCCTTCTGTAGATTCCGTCCCGAATGGAAAGAAATGTTACACTTGTGATGAAAAGGGCTGCTCAAAAACATTGAGCTGTTTAGGGGACGAAGACCGCTGCATTACATTCACAGGTGAGAATCTGGAAAAGGAAGATCATTATCTTTTAAACTCTCTTAGGTTTAAACATTTCATACAGATCACAAATACCAATGTACAGCTTAGACTGAATAAACCTTTGTTTTTCTTCTTTCTTTTCATCAGAGAATTATAATGGCCCATTAACAGTTAGCAAAGGCTGTGTCTCTAAATCTCTTTGTGATGCCATGGCATCAGTTAAAAATGGTCACAGCACATCATGTTGTGAGGGGAACCTGTGTAACGGTGCTCGGAGTGTCACCCAGAGCTTCCTGTTCCTCTGCTGTTCTCTGCTCTCCTACTTCCTGCTGCACTGAATCCAGCAGCTCGACACATTCTACAATCAGACACGCTGTAATCAATAACTTTTCTCTGTATCTTTGGTGTTCTGATGTGATGTTTTTGCTGTAAAATTCTGATGTGACATTTTACGAAATAAAATACTACCTTGTCCCCGGGGTCATAAATAATAAAGCTTGCCATGCTGTAAAAAAGTCAGATAAAACTCTTCAATATTAAAAATCTTTTATTTCTTAAAAAAAAGATTAAAGGGATAGTTCATCAAATTAAAATGAGATTTTTTTTTATTTTTTTTATTTTTTTACATATTTTTGTCACGAACACACACAGGAATCAGGAAGATCCAAGAGCAGTATGAAAGTGGTGTTTATTAAAGGGTAATCCAACTCATAGTCGTCCAGGCAAGGTCAAAATCCAAGTTAGCAATCCAATACAAATAAACAAAACAAGAAACAAGCAAGAAAGACAGACCTCAGAAGTGTGGTGACCATATACAACGACTCCGTGACAAACACTAAAACAGACAGGGTATATATACACAAGTGCTGACAAGGTGACGAGAAACAGCTGAGAGACAATGAACAATCAGTGACAGACAGGAATTGTGGAAAATGCAGTTCAGAATAGTGACAGACACCGTGGGGAAGGAGGACATCTAGTGGTGACCCAGGGAACATAAACCAGACACTGTGACATAACCCCCCCTCTACGGAGCGGCTACCAGACGCTCCAAGACCCACAAAAAACAAACAAAACAAGAGCTCAGGAGGGAGGTGGAACGGTGGAGGATCAGGGGGAGGGATGGGGGGCCAGGTCCATGAAGGGAAACAGGAACAGAGGGTGACGGTTTAGCCAGCAGCCAGGGCGAAACAGACAGTCCATCGGACGGCCAGGGCGGAGACTTTCCTTCAGGCGGCCAAGGCAGAGCAGACCATTCATCGGGCGGCCAGGGCGGAGCAGATAGTCCATCGGGCGGCCACGGCAGAGCAGATAGTCCATTGGGCGGCCAGGGTGGAGCAGATAGTCCATCGGGCGGCCAGGGAGGAGACGACCCCTTGCGTAGATGACACCGGCTCAGGAACTGGAAGAGACTCCACCGGCTCAGGAACTGGAACAGACTCCACCGGCTCAGGAACTGGAACAGACTCCACCGGCTTAGGCACTGGAACTGGCACCAACGGCTCAGGCACTGGAACTGGCACCAACGGCTCAGGCACTGGAACTGGCACTGGAACTGGCACCACCGGCTCAGGCACTGGAACTGGCACCACCGGCTCAGGCACTGGAACTGGCACCACCGGCTCAGGCACTGGAACTGGCACTGGAACTGGCACCACCGACTCAGGCACTGGAACTGGCACCACCGGCTCAGGCACTGGAACTGGCACCACCGGCTCAGGCACTGGAACTGGCACCACCGACTCAGGCTCAGGAACAGACACTGGCTCAGGAACAGACACTGGCTCCGGCTCAGGAACAGACAATGGCTCCGGCTCAGGAACAGACACTGGCTCCGGCTCAGGAACAGACACTGGCTCCGGCTCAGGAACAGACACTGGCTCCGGCTCAGGAACAGACACTGGCTCCGGCTCAGGAACAGACACTGGCTCCGGCTCAGGAACAGACACTGGCTCCGGCTCAGGAACAGACACTGGCTCCGGCTCAGGAACAGACACTGGCTCCGGCTCAGGAACAGACACTGGCTCCGGCTCAGGAACAGACACTGGCTCCGGCTCAGGAACAGACACTGGCTCTGGCTCAGGAACAGACACAGACATCACCGGCTCAGGAACAGACACCACCGACTCAGGAACAGGAACAGACATCACCGGCTCAGGAACAGACACCACCAGCCCAGGAACAGGAACAGACACCACCAGCCCAGGAACAGACACCACCAGCTCAGGAACAGACACCATCGGCTCAAGTGTGTGCGTAGCCCACACACACCACATGGCTGTGGCCATAATGGCCAGTGTCGCGGTCACTGAGGGCTCAGGCTCAGGAACAGACACCACCGGCTCAGGCTCAGGCTCAGACACAGGCTCGACGGCGGCCATCTTGTCCGGGGACACAGGCTCGGCAGGCGTGACGTGAACAGGCTCGGCGGCGGCCATCTTGTCCGAAGACACAGGCTCGGCAGGCGTGACGTGAACAGGCTCGGTGGTGGCCATTTTGTCCGAAGACACAGGCTCAGCAGACATGACGTGAACAGTCTCGGCGGCAGCCATCTTGTCCAAAGACATAGGCTCGGCAGGCGTGACGTGAACAGGCTCGGCTGCAGCCATCTTGTCGGAAGACACAGGCTCGGCAGACGTGACGTGAACATTCCTGGGAATTTCTCGGATCTTGAATAGCGTCGAAAAATAATCCAACAACGTTTCAGCAGACATCGTGTCAGGGGATACAGGCTCTGTGGCGGCCATCTTGCCCGGTGACACAGGCTCGGCAGACGTGACGTGAACAGTCTCTGGATCAGCAGACGTGACGTGAACAGTCTCTGGCTGGACGTGAACAGTCTCTGGCTGGGCAGACGTGACGTGAACAGTCACGGAGAGAGCCTTTCTCCTCCTCCTGCGTTTTGGAGCCACCGGACTCTGGACCACCGGCACTGGGACCACTGGTACTGGGACCACCGGCACTGGGACCACCGGCACTGGGACCACCGGAACAGGGACCACCGGCACTGGGACCACCGGAACAGGGACCACCGGACACAGGACCCCCGGAACTGGCATGGAGGAAGTCTTCCTCTTTCTCCTTCGTGTCCGCGAGTGACTGGGTGCTGTTCTCTCCCCGGAATTAACCAGGATCGCAGCACTCTCCTCCCTGATACGAGCAACCAACGCAAAACATTCATATAAAGTCATGCACTGCTCCTCCTCTTCAGCTCGAGAATTCCCATTCAGCTGCCTCCTCTCCCTCTTAGTGTTTGTGGAACAGTCATGAAAACTCATACCGCTGGATCTAAGTGTGACGGAGTCGTTCTGTCACGAACACACACAGGAATCAGGAAGATCCAAGAGCAGTATGAAAGTGGTGTTTATTAAAGGGTAATCCAACTCATAGTCGTCCAGGCAAGGTCAAAATCCAAGTTAGCAATCCAATACAAATAAACAAAACAAGAAACAAGCAAGAAAGACAGACCTCAGAAGTGTGGTGACCATATACAACGACTCCGTGACAAACACTAAAACAGACAGGATATATATACACAAGTGCTGACAAGGTGACGAGAAACAGCTGAAAGACAATGAACAATCAGTGACAGACAGGAATTGTGGAAAATGCAGTTCAGAATAGTGACAGACACCGTGGGGAAGGAGGACATCTAGTGGTGATCCAGGGAACATAAACCAGACACTGTGACAATTTTACCCTGGTGTTGTTCTAATGCCGTAGCCTATGTCCTTCTTTCTTTTTCAGACCACAAAAAGAGATATAAAAAAAAAAAATCTGCTTCTGCTCGTCCAGATAATGGCAGTGAATAGTGATCAGCATCAAGCTTTTTAAAAGATTCAGAAGTATCAGAGAATGGTCCCATGCAACTCGTGTTGTATATTCAAAGCGTTCTTGTCATGATCCGGGTTCTCCCTTCTCTGTCTCCCTCTTGTGGCCACATTCATTCACTACACTATCACTTTAGTCTCATCAGTTCCAGCTGTTCCCATTTACCTTAATCTCCACTCTCTATCATCTCACCTGTTTCTCCTTTCCCCCTGATGCTTCCTGCTAT
Organism: Squalius cephalus; assembly: GCA_022829025.1. Taxonomy (NCBI): domain Eukaryota; kingdom Metazoa; phylum Chordata; class Actinopteri; order Cypriniformes; family Leuciscidae; genus Squalius; species Squalius cephalus. The sequence goes on from CM040799.1 coordinate 38,576,520, forward strand.
TTCTAACCCTCTCTTTCTCTGCCTCTTTGTCAGTTTATTCCAAGCTATCAATGCAGACGACGCTACTCTTTCCTTTCTTGTCGATTCGAGTCTCGTCCTCAGGGACGTGCACAGGAATTTTGAGGGGCAGTTGCTCTGACCTGAAAAAAGGGCACCCCCCCTCCATTAAAATGAATCGGTTCAAAGGAGTCATTAGTTTGCGAATTGGACATGTCATGCGCGTTGTGTGATTATCCCAGCAGTTAGGACATGGCATCCAAGATTTGTGTCAACACAGAAAAAATTTCATCAATGGATTTTTTTTTTTTTTCGTTTGATTAAACGAAATGTTAAATTAAACGAAGTGTTGTTTTATGTCAGCTGAATGTCCGGAACGCTTTTCAGAGAAGATAAGGCAACTTATGTAGCACAATTCACACCCAGCGGTAATTCAGGAAAAAAAAAATCTCCGAATGCTCCACATGAAACTTGGTCTTCCGACCTTTTACCACCGTGTCGATTTATTTTGATTAATATGTGCGAGGGAGAGAGAGCAAGACAGCGCTTAGTTTGGAGACGGTGAAGTCTTGTTTACACTTTCGCTTGGCTTCGAAGAGAGAGAGTGCGCTCGCTCTCGCTCTCTCTCTCTCTTTCTCTCTCTCTCTCTTTCAGTTAACCCTCTGGGGTCTGAGGTGTTTTCTGGCCCTGGAGGTGTTCTGACATTTGTGCTTATTTCTGTTACTTGTGTCATTGTCATGGCTAAAGTCTTATTACACTGTATTCAGCACAAACTCTGCTACAATAATATATCAGCAGCATGTATGTAAAAGTTTGTAGTTTTGAGATAATGACATTTATGCGTGGTTTGTGAAAATACAAAAACAAATTGTCACTGAAATAAGGTCATGAAACCCATACTGATTATTTCTTCACAAGACTTTTGAAAATTGTATCACGTAGCTTAGAATATTTGCTCCAAAACTATGTGAAAATCGCCCTGACTGCTCATTCAGGTAAGACAATATATTGATTTAAAATATGTATGACGTGTTTTGTGTGATAAAGCTTTATGCGGGAGGTGTGATCACGTCATTAATATGTAAGCTTTTCACACCTGAGAAAGACAAAGACACTCCCTAATGGACCTATTAGGAGCTATCAGGCCCTGTCATTCTGAGCAACCTTGCACAAAGAATGAGGCGATTTAAAAAAGAATGGCTTTTTGATTGTTTGGATTTATTTACAACACAACATAATCCAAAGATACACAACAAATGACAAAAAAAGCATATTATTGAAAACATGATCCAAAGAAAGAGACCTTTGTGGCATTCCTAAAAACATTGTACATACCTTTCATTTCCAAGGTGTTTGATTTTCACTTTACCATGTTCATATACAGAGACTCATGTGAATGTTGAAGTCAGCAGGACTCAGTGGCATCTGAGGGTTGTTCCATAAAAGACGCTTAGAAAAGCGGGGATTAAACTCCAAAACCGGACTTGAATGAGCCTAACAAATAAGTTGGGGCTAAAGTGGTTCCATAAAAGGTAATTGAAGTTCACGCAATCTCACTAATTTGATCCAGGTTTATCTAGTAGGTAATTGTGTGTGCACGCGTTTCTTAAGCAGCCCTAGAGGTCGATCGTGGATCAAATTGATCCACCATCAAACAGCGTATATTTTATGCTGTTTTTTTTCCCCCTCAGTGCAAAACTTACATTTCACAGTTATATTCTCCATCTGTAAATGTTAGAAAGTTGTGCAAATGTATCCATTTTGCTGCTAATCTTCATATTGAACGAGCGCTGCTGCGCGCATGTGCGCCAAATAGGAGCGCAATAATTCTGACTAAAATATACATTTTGCTTGGAAAATTAATACGCGATATTTTATAACACTAGAAATATCTTCTAATCATAATCATTTATCTTTAGGATGTTGGATAAGTTGCAGTGAACTTCTAGCGAACAGAAGTACTTCAGTGAACAGAAGGAGCCTAATTCAGGGAAGTTTATTTTAAGAAACGTACCCCCGGTTTCACAGATAAGGCTTAAGGTAGTCTGAGACTAAAATGCATGTTTGAGCTGTTTTAACTGAAAGCAACTTGCACTGACACATCTTAAAATATATCAGTGCCATTGTTTAGTCTCAAGATGTACATCAGTAATGTTTTTTCTAAGGCACATTTATAAAAGCTACTTGAATGTCCTAATTGAACTAAGGCCTAATCCTGGCTTAATCTAAGCCCTGTCTGTGAAACCGGGCCTAAATATATAAAGATACAAAATATAGTTTTGGGTATAGGACCTATGCTACTTAATAAAGATGACGTATACTTATTTAGAATGCTGAGAATTACAGCTTTTAATGCAATACTTTTTTGGAGAAAGCAAGAATCCCCAGTTTTAAATGAGTAGATTTAGTTTCTAAAGTACATTATGGAGAGGATAACATGAAATTAAGAGCAAATGTATACATTTTGAAAAGATATGTGCAACTCTAAAATCAAAGAATATTCCATAAAATAAAGGAATATATATTAGCCTACATTAACTACATTTTTATATAACCCTCCCTCCCTTTTATTTCTAGTTATTTGTTATTTTATTTATTGACTTATTTAATATTGAATATTTGATATTCAAATAATATTACTTGAATAACTATTAGGAATTATGTGTCATTATAAGAGTTTGATATAAATATGTGAATGTTAAATTTTTATTAATATCTATTTATTGTTTTTTGTGTTTTCCCCCTTAAATCATATGTAAAAGTGTCTAACTACTTTTTGGTTATTGTTCTAATCATGTGTTTTTTAGGCTATGTGTTGGTGGATATTATCACAAAAGAAAAAAAAAGTAGAAGGAAAAATAAATAATAAGGAATATTTATTGGGGGAAAATATGATGTCTTTAAATGAACTGTCCATTTGTATAATTGTGTTAAATGTGTTTGAATTGAAAGCCACAATAAAGTACAATATAATTATATATATATATATATATATATATATATATATATATATATATATGCTAAAATATTTGATATTTGGACATTAGATGTGCCTTATTTAGAATTTTAAACCTACAAGTGTATTTTTATGATAGCAATAACTGTAAAGGGACTATTGTAATGGGGTAAATCAAATGTAGGCTAATATACTGTCAATTACTAAGCTCAGATTCATCTTAACAGTTAAAATTTATACTCTGCTTTTGTAATTATTTATTTTTAATTTTGTGATTTTAACTTCTGCTTTAAAAAAGCTTTTTTTTAGATTGTGTTCTAATGTTCTTCTAATAATCATAAACATGTACTACAGCTGCCAAACAAAACCAGAGATAAATGTATTCATAAATCTTTAAAACAATCTAATTAAATCTTGGGCACAAAACATTCAGCCAGTAAAAAAAGAAAACCTGTAGTATATATATTGTATTTATCTATCTATATATCTCTATATCTCTATATAGATATATATAGATATATATTGTCTAATTTATCATTGTAGCCTTATTTAAGTTTATTTTCTGTATACTGTGTATTTATTTTTGGACTAATAGTGGTTAATAAAGTCCAATAATGGTATGAGAGAGTGTCAGTGGTAATATCATTGTGTTCTTGTCGGTCAGTGTTAGAGGATCTGTGTAACAACTGAGGCTTAGCCTGACAGTTAGCCTGCCCTGGACCAGGCTAGTTTCCCAGCATAAGTTGCCAGGGTAACTGAGTTTGAACTATTTTAAGTTTGCTTTATGAAACAGAATCCACCGACAATAAGTCTGACTAACCAAAATAAGCCTGGCTTGTATTCTAATCTTGTTTTATGGAACAACCCTCAGGATGAGCTTCAAAGAACCAAACAATCCAAGATCATGCCAAATCGCCAACAATCAAATCCAGCTAAGTGAGTTAGCGACGTACGAAGAACAGGCCCCAGTTTTGGAGTTTGGAGAAACAGTCGTTCCGAAGCTTTGCGAGATCCCGAAGCGCACATGTTTCGAAACACTGATCCGAAGCGTGATTATAGTTTGATTGACACGGTCGGGAACAGACCACACAATCGCACATCTGTATGAAAGTGAAATCAACTCATATTGACCTCATGGGTTTTTGTGAGAGGAGTTTGTGGAGTTAGTGACATTTGATTAGTTATAGGCTATTTAGGCTTACATTTAAATTTACACAACACATAGACAGACAGAGTATATAGTGACACATTAACAGATACATAGATATAAATATAGACAGCTAGATTAATAGATAGATACATATATAGATAGATTATAGATACATATATAAATACATAGATAGATTATATCTAGATACATAGATAGATTCATATACAGGGTGGGCCATTTATATGGATACACCGTAATAACATGGGAATGGTTGGTGATATTAAAGTCCTGTTTGTGGCACATTAGTATATGTGATGGTCACCACCCATCTTGAGGAGTTTGCCCCCTCACATATACTAATGTGCCACAAACAGGACTTTAATATCACCAACCATTCCCATGTTATTACGGTGTATCCATATAAATGACCCACCCTGTAGATAGATACATAGGCTACGTTCACACTGCAGGGCTTAATGCTCAATTCCGATTTTTTGAAAAAAATCGATTTTTTTGCAAGGCCGTTCACATTTCCAATTAAATGCGACCTTTTGTGATCTCCTGTGTGAACGTGACCCGCATGCGCAGAAGAGTACTCAACGGTCAACGACGTCACTTGTTGTTTGCGGAAGTAGCTAAACTTTATCCAGAGCCCCAGACGGCCTAACTATTGAATTTTATGCACATTTTTGGGAAACTATCAAGAGACCACTACTTAAAATGTATAATGATTGTATTGTTAATGAAGAATTAAGTACATCTATGAAACAAGGGCTCATCACCCTAATACCAAAACCAGGTAAAGATCTTCTCTCACTTGACAATTGGAGGCCAATCACATTACTAAATTTAGATTACAAAATTATTTCATTAATCTTTGCCAAAAGACTAAAAACAGGTTTGTCTGATATAATTAATGAAACACAAACAGGTTTTATGCCTAAACGACATATAAGTTGTAATATCAGACTAATCTTAGATCTCATAGATTATGCACATCATATTAATTCAGATGCAATCATATTGTTCCTAGACTTCTACAAAGCGTTCGATACCATTGAACATAAATTTCTATTTTTGACACTAGAGTTGTTTGGCTTTGGAGATAAATTTATCAAATTTGTTAAAATGATATATAAGGATCCACTTTGCACCGGCCCCTTACGGTCCCTCCTGCAGGTGGTGGGTCCACGGGAGGGTGGCCCCACGTCGCTCCTTCGGGCTGAGCCCGGCCGGACCCCATGGGGGGAGCATGCACTGGGACGGTTTGCAGCCGAGTGTGAAGCGGCCGGGATGAGAATCAGCACCTCCAAATCCGAGGCCATGGTCCTCAGTCGGAAAAGGGTGGCTTGCCCGCTTCAGGTTGGTGGAGAGTTCCTGCCTCAAGTGGAGGAGTTCAAGTATCTCGGGGTCTTGTTCACGAGTGAGGGAAGGATGGAACGGGAGATTGACAGACGGATCGGTGCAGCTTCTGCAGTAATGCGGTCCCTGTACAGGTCTGTCATGGTGAAGAAAGAGCTGAGCCGCAAGGCGAAGCTCTCGATTTACTGGTCAATCTACGTTCCTACCCTCACCTATGGTCATGAGCTTTGGGTCATGACCGAAAGGACAAGATCCCGGATACAAGCGGCCGAAATGAGCTTTCTCCGCAGGGTGGCTGGGCGCTCCCTTAGAGATAGGGTGAGAAGCTCGGTCACTCGGGAGGAGCTCAGAGTAGAGCCGCTGCTCCTCCACATCGAGAGGGGTCAGTTGAGGTGGCTCGGGCATCTTTTCCGGATGCCTCCTGGACGCCTTCCTGGGAAGGCGTTCCGGGCATGTCCCACCGGGAGGAGACCCCGGGGAAGACCTAGGACACGCTGGAGAGACTATGTCTCCCGGCTGGCCTGGGAACGCCTCGGTGTCCCCCCGGAAGAGCTGGAGGAAGTGTCAAGGGAGAGGGAAGTCTGGGCATCCCTGCTTAGACTGCTGCCCCCGTGACCCGGCCCCGGATAAGCGGTAGAAAATGGATGGATGGATGGATGGATATATAAGGTTATTAATAGCTCGGTTCTTTTACAATTTGATACCTCTACTAGATTTCCTATTAATAGGGGAGTGAGGCAAGGTTGTGGAATTTCTCCTTTCTTGTTTGTGTTAGTTGTGGAATTACTCTCTCTGAGTGTTCGCAATAATCCTGATATTAAAGGGGTGTCCATTTTTGACCGTGAGATCAAAATTTCACAACTTGCGGATGATACAACCCTGTTTTTAGAGAATACAAATCAGGTTGGTAAGGCTCTTGAAACAATTAATGCATTCTCAGAGGCTTCTGGTTTAAATTTAAATATTCCTAAATGTGAAATTCTTTGTTTATTTGAATCTTATGACATTTCTATAAATAATATACCCATTAAAGATAGTGTGAAATATCTTGGTATTCATATTTCTAAGAAAATATCTCTTAGACAAGATATGAATTTTCTCCCTAACATTAAAAAAGCTAAATTAATATTTAACAATTGGCTTCAAAGAGATTTATCTTTTCTTGGTAGAGTTCTTTTAATAAAAGCTGAAGGTCTAGCTCGCTTTATTTATCCATCCTTTTCATTGTTTGTCCATGAGAATACCTGTAAACAGATTAATAGTTTATTGTTTAAGTTTTTTTGGAAAAACAAACATCAGCATCTGAAGAAACAGGTTTTATGTGGTAAAAAAGCTGAGGGAGGTTTTGAAATGCTTGATTTTTTTGATGTTAATAATACTTTTACATTGAATTGGTTAAAGAGTTGTGTCAATTCGCCAGAGTCTATTTGGTATGTTATCCCACATAATATCTATAAAAAAGTGGGAGGGCTTAAGTTTTTGCTCACCTGTAATTTTTCTCCTTCTAAGCTTCCTTTAAAGCTTTCTAAATTCCACGAACAGGCTCTTTTGACATGGAAACTTTGCTTTGTTCACAATTTTTCCCCACATAAAGTTAAGCTATGGAACAATGAAACTATACTTGCTAAGAACAAGTCGATTTTTCTTAAGAATTGGCATGAAAAAGGTATTGATTATCTTTGTGATTTGTTAGATCCACAAGGGAATGTTTACTCTTATTATGATTTCATGTCTAAACATAATTTCCCTGTTATTCATAAGGAATTTCTTACAATGGTAAAAGCTATACCAAATGGACTTGTTCATCTAATGAAATGTCATTTATCATTTGAAGAGATTGTAAAGAGTGAACAGAAATTTATGATTGAAGATAGGAGTATTTACGACCCAAAATGTAATAATAAAATTTTAAGAAATATGTTTTAGTCAAGAAAACGAATTACCCCGAGGGGGAAATTTTTTTGGAACTCTTTGATCTATAATATTAATTGGAAAAAAGCATGGCTTTTGCCTTACAAATTTTGTATCCCCAACAAGGTGAAAGAACTACACTTAAGAATTTTACATAATATTTATCCCACCAACAAACTCACATCTAAATTTGGTAATGGTAACTTGAATTGTAATTTCTGTAAAAATAGTATTGAGTCAATTGATCATCTTTTTTTTAATTGCTCCCTTGTTAAAGAATTTTGGTTGGAACTGTCAAAACTCCTTGTTTCAAAACTAAAATTAGATATTGAATTTGTATTGGGTGATGTAATTTGTTATTTTTCTCATTGTAGTCATAAAATAGAATATATTGGAAACATATTTATTTTATTAGCAAAATTTTTATACATAAGTGTAAGTTTTCTCTAAAAGTACCCAAATTACATAATTTTTTATGTGACTTTAACTACTTTATTAAGACGTTGAAAAAAATTAACAACAAAAAAAGTGTCAAATTTTTGAAATTATATGATATTTTGTTGAGTGAAGTGTAATTGGATTAATACGTCTTTTTTCTTTGTAAGATTACTTAAAATGTATCTATTGTCTTCCTTCTTTATGTTTTTGTCATCCACTGTCATTTCATTGTTATGAATTGTTCAATTGTATTATTATTTGTTATTTGATTGTTCAACTGCAATAAAAAAAAAAAAAAAAAAAAAAAAAAAAACTTTATCCAGAGCCCGTCTCTGCTTTAACTAACTGTGATTCTCTCACTCACACACACACACACGAGCGCACGCAGCGACCGTTACACAAGAGCCAGACAGCAGCCGCTGACCTATCTAATATCAGATTCAGCACAAATAAGTTAACATAACGTATATGGCCTTGGGCTTTTTTTTTTTTTTAATTAACGGGCTCGCCGAGGTCGACCCGTTCGGCAGATTTACCTCAGCTCGACAAATATGCAGTCCGTTTTCAAACCGACGACTACTTCAATGCAGAATTATGACGTTTTTCGCGTATCAATGACGTGCGTATGGCCGTTCAGACTGAAGTCGCATTTCAAAAGATCGGATATGTATCGGATTTGGGACCACATACCCAAATGGCCTGGGTCGCATTCGTTCAGACTGTCATGAAAAGATCAGATACAGGTCGCATAGGGGCAAAAAAATCGGAATTGGGTCGTTTCAGCCTGCAGTGTGAACGTAGCCTTAGATAGATAGATTTGGATAGATAGATAGATAAAATGGAGGCTAGACAGAAGAGATGCCGTACATCTGTGGTGTGGGAGCATTTCTGTTTAGAAACCCCAAATAAAGTGAGATGTGTGTTTATGGGAACTTTTTGATACTCGTATCCATCAAACCCAGATGATACACAATGCTACAGCTGATGCCACAGTGGAAGTGAAAAAATACATCAACGATGCGTTTTTGCCCAGAACTCATAATCCCCTAACTTACTGGAAAGAGAGAGCTGTAGGCCTAGCCTAATCTTTCCTCATTTGTATGTCCTAGCTAAAAAATATGTTTGCATGCCAGCAACACGTGTCCCTTGTGAGAAGAGTTTGTCAAAGGCTGGAGAAATTATCTGTAAAAAAAAAGAAGTAGGCTAAGTCCTTCCACAGCAGAGAAATTAATATTTTTTAATAAAAATCTCTAAAGGAGTGAGACATTGTGGCTTGATTTATTTTATTAATATTCATTTTGCAGGACCAAAATAACATTATGCACAGTGAGGAGCCTATAGGTTACAAGCTTCACATATTAGAAAAATACAATAATAAAAAAACAACACATTTTTTTAATAGCTCGTTGTCAAGGTTGTTTCAGATCAACACCTGCAAGTGACCACTAGGTGTCACCGTTGAGACGGGTGTCGGATTGATTTGAAGCCTCCACACAATATGGCCCATTTGGTTCAACTGTTTCATTGCTTCACAAAGCCTCGATCTGCCCACCACTAAGTTTAATCCCCACTTTTCTAAGCGTCTTTTATGGAACAACCCTCAGTATAAACAGAATAAGTAAATAATTGCTCAGAATGTTAGCCAGGGCAAAACAAGACTTCGCACAGAATGATTGTGAGAGCGTGCACATGTGGGAATGAAGTGCAGGTGTGAGTGTAATCAGTGAAGAGCAGGTGTGTGTGATCAGTCCAGGAGAGCTGCATTATGGGAAATGTAGTTTACTTGGCAACAGTCAATACTCTGGAGACAGATCCCTCTGTGAGTGCGGAGGAGGTGACGCAGGAAACTCCTGTGAAACAGTATTTATCCTGTTCTATGTTCACAAATTGCAAATCTTTCTGTCCCACACACCCACACACACGTCTGTTTAACTATTTTTAGGGGGACTTTTGAACAGTGTTAATTTCATTAACAAAAACTATGACAAAAAATGTTCATTGACAACCTTTTTTTCCATGACTAAGACAATATGATGACACGACACAAGTTCATTAAACGATAACTGTGACTTTATCAACATGCAATATCATTGACGAAAAAAGACGTGATTGAAATGTGGTTAAAAAAAATAAAAACTTTTAACTACTCTGAGCTCCTCCTTTTTTTTTTTTTTTTTGAGACAAAACATTAAAAACGTTTTTTTTTACAACGTTTCATGCTAATGGTTGCCAGATTTCAAGAATTTAAATCCTCCAATCAGAGTTTTCTGTTAAAAGGGGATGTCTAATGCGATTTCATGTATTCTGACTTATTTACACTTTTAAAAAGTTGGATTCTCATGCTAAACATGGGCAAAATTTCATAAAATTAGTTGGACTAATTATTTATATTATGTGAAACTGTATTTCTGTGCCAAATACACTCCTTCAGGATTCGTATAAGTTTTGGAAAGTTTTTTTTTTCCGAGTATGTTACGGAAGCCGTCGGCAGTGCTGTCATTTGGTTTTTAGACCACGTGTGTTTTTGTTTGTGAGGAAAAGATAACCTTGTTCAGCTTCCCAAAGAACCCAGCGTTAGGGGAACAGTGGATGCAGTTAGTTTTTCCGGGGAAGCTTGTGCAAGTGTGCTTGTTTGTTCCCGGCATTTTGGTGATGAATGTTTTAGAGACAAGGCCCAGTTTGACGCTGGATTTTCAAATCACTTAAAACGGGAAGATTGAGCGTTTCCAGCAATAAAAGATCCCGGTCATGAGTAGGAACTGCAGGCGGAAAGTAAAATCAAATGTTTTTGTTTTGTTGGCAATGGGCGCGTAAGTGCATATAATGTAAACAACATGAATTTATAGTGAATCAAACGTTATCCAGGGATAATGCAATGATGTATTGTGTGTGACTCTTAGCTCCGCCCACAGCACGCCTCCAGGAGCTCGACTGTTTCCGGAAAGAATTGGTACAGCGTATCTGTCTTTTATAAATCTGATAAAACTAATGACTCTTCAGAGATACGAAGGATGGAATACTACTCTATAGGTACTCAAGGTTAACATGATATTGGCATAAACTGTGTGTGTCCCTTTAAAATCTACCTGGTGTTTTACTTGAAATTTGCAATCTGACAACCATTTTCCTCAAAACGAGCTTTCCTTCGATCGATCTCTGTGTGCAGGCGGCTGAGAGTCAGATCCAAAGGGACATCTACAAAGTGCAAAACCCGAAAAGTGTAACTATTAAAATAGTTATAATAATAATAAATAATAAATAAATAATTTGTTTACCTAAAACTTGATGTGGGGCGTGTTAGGTGGGCGGGGTCTGCGTGGGCATCTTACTGTACCCCAAATCTGTCATTCATGGTTTTGGTATAGACTTTATGCACCAGAGAAACAAGGGCGCCGCCATCTTTAGAATATTGTCTTTGAACTTCCGTTTTTGCAGTCGCTCTGTATATTCCTATGGCATTGCTGTCCAGGAGTAATTAGCTTTTTAAGTGGATTTACTAAATATAAAGTTAACAAAAGTTATCATGAGGATTGTAATGTTTAAACCAGATGTCTTAACAAATGTCAGTAGACCGGGAAGATTTTAAAACGAGCCGTTCATTCATAAATACGCAAGATCGCTGTGAAAATAAAACCGGAAGTCAAAAGACAACGAGCGCAGCGCTGAAAAGGGGTGGGGCTACATAAGGTCTATAGAGCTGAACGGACGTATTTCGCTGAGCTCCCTCACGAGGAACTGCATAAGAGTTTTGTTCTTCTTTAACAACGGAAATGTAAAACGTAAGGCTGTTTTTGATACTGTGATTTTTAACGTACTCGGTTACCTAACGTAACCTCGGTTCTCTCTAGAAGAGGGAACGAGTATTGTGTAAGTTGCTTACGCTACGGGTAAAGTCATTTTTTCTCGAGATATGAAGCCAAAAATTATCCTTAATTTTGTATTTATTGTACAACGCAGTGCAGCAGCTAGCAGACCCAGAGCAAGCAATCTAGCGCGCTCATTGGCTGCCCTGCGGCAACTGCAGCAGCCTACCACTGAGCCCTGTGTGAAGTCACGCGTCATCAGCTCGTGGCGCGAGCACGGCAGGTTACGCAATACTTGTTCCCTCTTCTAGAGAGAACCGAGGTTACGTTAGGTAACCGAGTACGTTCTCTTACGAGAGGTTCTCTCTTATTGCGTAAGTTGCTTACTCTACGGGAACCCCTTTTCAACGCCGTGCGCGCCAAGCATCTACCACATAAGTCCCAGGGGAACGCCCGGGGGACACAGATAAGTGGGGATAAGGCGGCCAACAGAGTGGGCCAGCACATGTACATAAGCACATAGTAGGGGATACAGAGCGGCGCAGCCGGTCCGTACTGAGAAAATATCAACCCTTTATAGTGCAGCTCAACCAGGAGAGCTAAATCAAGTGAAGGTAGTCAGCACATGAACAATCTGGGCAGAACATACACACGACTTAGACTGATAAAAGTTTAGCCTGCAGGGCAGGAACTTCCAGGTCATAGAACCTAACAAATGTAGAGGGGGAGGCCCAGCCTGCCGCCATACAAATGTCATGAATAGAAATCCCGCTGGACAAGCCCACGATGAGGCCATGCCTCTAGTGGAGTGGGCTCTAATGCCCAGAGGGCACTGCAGGTCTTTAGACGCATAAGCTGCCGCGATAGCGTCCACTATCCATCTGGACAGACTGTGTTTCGAGGCGGCGAGACCCTTGGTGCGCCCACCAAACGAAACAAAGAGCTGCTCAGAACGCCTGAAGGCAGTGGAGCGCGTGATGTAAACTCTCAACCCCCTGACGGGGCAAACGAGGTTACCGTCGACCTCGCTACCTGATGCCGGTAAAGCCGATAGAGAAATGACCTGCGCTCTGAAGGGAGTGCCAATCACTTTGGGGACATAACCATGTCTCGGTTTGAGAATGACTTTAGAGTCATTAGGTCTGAACTCGAGACACGCGGCGTTAACAGATAACGCGTCTAAGTCACCCATGCGTTTGACTGATGACAGGGCTATCAGAAAAACGGTTTTGAGCGAAAGGTATTTCAAATCCACTGTCTTTACAGCAGTGGCAGCTGGTGAAAAATATCTTAGGTGGGGCTGTCATATTCGGTCATTTTCAATAGTCTATAATTTTAGCATTGTGGCTTCCAGGTTGTGGAATACTCTTCCTCAAGTCATCCGTCAAGCATCCACCCTTTATAAACCTCTTAAAAACACATTTATCTGAATATTACTCTTTAGCTCACAATCTTTAAATTCTTCCTTGTTATTTGCTTGAATCTTTAACCTAACTTTGTAAGTGACCTCTGTATATTACTTTCTGCCCTTGGTATGTCTATCTTTGATGTTGAGGTTTATTTTGTTCAATTCCTTAACCTATATTGTAAAGCGACCTTGGGTGTTGGAAAATCTATATAAATAAAAATTCTTATTATAATTAATAACCACCCAAACACTCATTTAAAACAAACTGCAGGATACCAGTGCTCTGTGAAAAAGTAATTATTTAATGCCAGTATTAAAAGGTTGTAGGCACAAAAACAAACATATTGCACAAACTTTCCACTTGCATTTGAACTCAAACAATATACTTAGTGATTAATTAATTAGCTGATTAAATAAAATAAAATAATTTTTCAAGCAAATATTCCACAACATGTACAGTAAATAGCAAACATAGTATTAAAGGGATAGTTCACCCAAAAATGAAAATTAGTCTATGATTTACTCACCCTCAAGCCATCCTAGGTGTATATGACATAGTCATAGGACGCATACAATCGGAGTTATAAGAAATGTCCTGGTTCTTCCAAACTTATTGCAAGCTAATTTTCATTTTTGGGTGAACTATCCCTTTAAGACAAAATTTCTATTTACAAAATTACTATATACAAAGAAACATGTGGTCCGGCTGCTGTGTGTGTGTGTGTGTGTGTGTGTGTGTGTGTGTGTGTGTGTGTGTGAGATCTCATTTGTACAGGAATTTTGCCCTTCTCTCCTTCTGAGTGGCAAACCTCTCAATGACCCTACTGTTGAAGTAAGGAATGTCCCTGATAAGTTTCTTCTCCATGGAGAGCATCGCCAGAGCATTCAGGCGATCCTGTGTCATGGTGTTTCTCAGGAAAGTCTTAATCCTCTTTAAAGTAGAGAAGCACCTCTCAGACTCAGCTGTTGTCATGGGTGTGGTGATGAGGATCTTAAGAAGACTGACAGTCTCTGTAAAAGTGCTCTGAAGGTTGTTCTCCATGAAAAACTGGTACAGAGGCACTGCACCACTGCAAGCCTTGAACTCATCAGTCTCATAGATGAGGGACAGTTCTGTTTTGAGCTTGGCCTTGTTCAGCATGGGGTATGCCTCCACTGTTGTTTCAAGCGCTGTGTCAGGGAACTTCACACAGTGTTGTGGGAACAGCTCTCCATGCAGCAGTGTTGCACTGATGAGGTGCTGGGTGAAGGAGAACCGCTCCTTGGCATGGGTCAGGATGGTATCACATACCTGTAAAAGATTCATCAGCTTAAATTTGCAATAAAGCTATCTTAATGAAAGTGATTCTGACTGAACGAGTCAAGTATGATTACTAAATGTTTTAACACCATTATTCCTAATTGCACTTTACACTACGTTTATTTCTCCTCACTAACTCCCTATTGGTTTCTGTAACAAAACAAGGTTTAATTTCAATATATAAACCACATATTTTCTGTCACATGTGAGGATTCCTTACGCCTTGAATTTCTTTCCAATGAAAATTTATTTTGCTGCTTGTGACTGCTGTGTCATCTCAACTTAACTCTGTAGCCAGCCTTTGTTGTTCTCCTGTTCCTAGTGTCCTCCATCGTTTTATAGGCTGCTGCTGGTCCGATGCACCGTCCCCACACAGAGAGGGAATAGAGGCCCTGGTCCAAAAATAAAGTTTAAGTTGCTAACCTGTCATCAGACTTCTTAACTTCTTAACTCCCACACGTGCACATACACTGCCCTTACGAAAAAGAAGTTTATTTATTATTTATTTATTTAATGTTTATTTGACAGGGACAAATGCATAGAACATTGCTTTATAAAAAATACAAAGTAGATGCCATGCTTACAGGTTTATAGCCATGACTAATTTGCAACCCCTGTCCCTGGTTAGGCTTGTAAAATTAAAACAGAAATTACAGAGTATTGAATTAAAAATTATAACTATTAAAATACATACAATAAATACATCCCATACATGAAATAAGATATGGGCTTAAATGGATGTAGAAATCACTATAAAACAAAGTCTAGACACATTTAACAATACAAAAACACAAAAGTATGCATATGTCTGTGCATGCTAACATATGCAACTTTATGTTTGTATGCATTGTGTTGTATCCTGCACAGTCAGTGTTCACAGAGTTGTTTCAGTTTCAGCCATTGCTTTAAATGTGTATTAAAAACCTTGAGTTCTGTCAGTGTTTTAATTTCTGATGGTAAGGCGTTCCACAGTTTTATGCCTCTTACTGAAAATGATGTCTGACCAAATGTTGTTTTACGTTTTGCGGCTATACAGTTTCCACTTACTGTGCCTCTAGTTCTTATTCCACTCTTTTGTTTCGCTACTAGTTGACAGAATATTTCTGGTGCAAGATTGTTCACACACTTAAAAAGTAGTTTTAGAAATGAATAATTTACAAAACTGTCAAAACTCAAAACATTATGCTTCCTTAGAATGAGGCAATGGTGCCATCTTACAGGTTTCTGGCCCATTAGTTTCAATGCCTGTTTATATAATGACCTAACTAACGGGTGTAATTGTTGTTTGATTGGCCTGACCGCAAACAGTAATGCAATACGATAGATGAGAAAATATCATAGAACTGCTGTGCTGCCTTAATGGGTATATATTGTCTTATTAATCGGAAGCAGTTTAAATTTGTCTTGACAGTTCTGCACAGTCTCTTTACATGACTATCAAACTTAAGATGAGAATCTAAAGTAACCCCTAGAAATTTAAATTCATGTACCTCATCTATCTCCTTCTCATCAATCTTTATTCTAAAATTTTCCTTGACCTTTCTTTTTATTGAAAAGCACATAAAGACTGTCTTATCATAGTTCAGGGTCAGATGATTATTTCGGAGCCACTGTGATACACCATCCAGTTATTTTGAAAGCATCTCAGCTGCAATCTGAGGGGTTTTTTGCTGAGACATAATTGTGTCATCTGCATACATTTGGCATTTAACCCTTTTGCAACTGTCTGGAAGATCATTTATATATAAACTAAAAAGTAAAGGGCCTAAAATTGAACCTTGTGGAATTCCGATTCGACAAGTTTTAATAGATGACTGGGTGGAATTTATTTTAACGCACTGCTGCCTGTGTTCTAGATATGATCTAAACCAAGTTATTGCATCATATGACAAGTTACAATTTTCTAATTTATTTAAAAGAATTTCGTGGTTCATAGTATCAAAGGCTTTTTTCAAGTCCAGAAATACTGCTCCCACTACATTACCTTCATCTAATGACTGTTTTATCATTTCAGTGAGGTAGCCTAATAGTTTGCCAACTCTGTTGAGTACCGTGGTCTAAACCCAAATTGCTTGGCATGTAGAAGATGATTACTTTCAAGATAATTAACAAGTTGTTTGGCAACTGTTTTTTCAAGTATCTTTGAGAGTGCAGGTAAAATTGAAATTGGTCTATAATTCGAGACCTGGTCAGATGCTCCAGACTTAAAGACTGGAGTTATAATAGCCGTTTTCCATTGCTGAGGGAATTCATTTGCTCTTATAGATAAATTTACTACATGTGTAACTGGCATTAAGAGGAGAGAACTGTGTTTTTTTTATAAAAGCTGTATCCAAGCCAAAGTTATCCTTGGCCTTAGATTGCCATAACTGTCTAAAAACTTCAGCAGTTTCACTCTGGTCTACCTCTTTTATACAAAAAGATGTTGTTTGGTCTCTCAGTATGTGTTTTAATTGTACTGGTTGAAAATTGTCAGCCAATTCCTCAGCTGATTGGATAAAGAATCTATTCAATTGGTTTGCAATTTCAGTCCTTTCATTACTGACGATTCCATCTATATTTAATTCCGCTATTAATTTTTGTTGTTTAGGCACTCGATTAGTTAAAATATTTAGGTGTTTCCAAAGTTCTGAACTTTTTCCTCCTGATTCAGCCATCAATTTCATAAAGTAGTTTGTTTTTGCTTTGCGTAACTCCCTAACTACTTTATTTCTTAATCCTTTAAAAACAAATATATCTGTGCTAGTTTCTTCTATGTTGTGAATACTTCAGTACCTGAGTATATTTCTGAATCACATCTGTTAGTGTTTTCATCATTGTAGTAGAGCAGGTATCTAAATCATGAGTTTGCTTATAACATTATTCCAATTTATGTTCTGCAGTTCATCTTCAAGTTGAGTTATTTTATTCTTGGGAATACCTGTAAGTTCTAATTTATGCCGAATATTACAGAAGGATTGTAGACGGTTTTTTGAAAGCTTTCTAACAATTAAAATCATATTGTGATCAGAAAGACCTGTGATTAAGTTGTAAGTTTTACTCACTCGCTCAGTTCTATTTGTGAAGATCAAGTCAATAAGAGTTTTACTGCTTTTTGTTAATCTTGTCGGTTCTTTGATTATTTGATGGAAATTATGTTTTGAGTAGATCATTTTTAACTTTTGCCTATTACTATTACTTGACCAATTTATGTTAAAATCTCCTTGGAAGATAGTCTCACAGCGACAATTTAAATGTTTAAGTAAGTCATCTAAATCCTTGTAAAATGAAACACCATGTGAGGGGGGATTATATAAAGTGACAATATTAAACTTCATTTTTGTCGACAACACTACAGTGATGCCCACACATTCTAAAGGTGTGTCCAAATTAATTTGGACACATTTAAATGTTTCTTTGATATAAATCAACACACCGCCACCCCTGCCAGTTAGTCTGTCTTTTCTAAAACAAATATAACCAGGTACATCAATCATGTGTGTTGGAGTATTGCTGTTTAGCCAGGATTCACTTAAACACAGATAATCCAAATTGGAGTATGTCAGTAAATGATGAATCTGATCTATTTTTGATGTAATACTTCAAATATTCAGATGTCCTCCAACAATACCCTTTGGTTTAGTCTTCGGATCCCATATAACCTTTGCATGATTCACAGTCTGAAAGAATCAAAATTGTCTTTGTTTACATACCGCATGACCAGTAACCCTGATGGTAGCTACACTGCTGCAGTTTACTAGGCCCAGAGTTGGGCCCATAAACTGGCCCGGTGGTACCTGGGCTGCTGCTGCTGAGGCCTGAGCCTGGCCTGGTGGTAGCTGGGCTGCTGTTGCTGAGGCCTGAGCCTGGCCTGGTGGTAGCTGGGCTGCTGTTGCTGAGGCCTGAGCCTGGCCTGGTAGTAGCTGGGCTGCTGTTGCTGCTGAGGCCTGAGCCTGGCCTGGTGGTAGCTGGGCTGCTGCTGCTGAGGCCTGAGCCTGGCCTGGTGGTAGCTGGACTGCTGCTGCTGAGGCCTGAGCCTGGCCTGGTGGTAGCTGGGCTGCTGCTGCTGCTGAGGCCTGAGCCTGGCCTGGTGGTAGCTGGGCTGCTGCTGCTGAGGCCTGAGCCTGGCCTGGTAGTAGCTGGACTGCTGCTGCTGAGTAGTGTTGCTTTCGTCAACGAAAATTATGACGAAATATTGTCGTCAACGAACCGTTATCACCTGACGAAAACGAGACGAGACGAGACGTAAATGCTGGTCATGTGACGATGACTAAAATACATGTATAATGCAATATCGTTGACGAATAAAAACGAGACTAAATGTGGTTTACAAAATAAAAATTATGCTAAAATGTCTCTTCATTTTCGTTGGCCAAAACGAGACGAGACGAAATGTTATAACGTCACGACGAATGAGAGTGTTGTGCGTGAACCCATAGTTTCACACGCGCGGGTGATTTTTAGTTTCACTTTCTCTGGCAGCGCAATCTCAAACAGCCTAATATTTCGCCCTTGTGGAGGATAAAATTCGCTCTTCAGACCAATTTACATCAAGTAGAAAACACCAAGATATCATAAAGAGATCGATGGTCTCTTTCCTGCTCGTGTCCCACATCCCTCTCAGAGCGCAGAGTGCTATATCACGCGTCTTTGTGTGGAAATATAAAACGAGTTTTTTTGTTTTTTTTTAAATAACCCCCAACCGCTGTAGCTGGGCTGCTGCTGCTGAGGCCTGAGCCTGGCCTTTTAGTAGCTGGGCTGCTGCTGCTGAGGCCTGAGCCTGGCCTGGTGGTAGCTGGGCTGCTGCTGCTGAGGCCTGAGCCTGGCCTGGTAGTTGCTGGACTGCTGCTGCTGAGGCCTGAGCCTGGCCTGCTGGTAGCTGGGCTGCTGCTGCTGAGGCCTGAGCCTGGCCTGCTGGTAGCTGGGCTGCTGCTGCTGAGGCCTGAGCCTGGTCTGGTAGTAGCTAGGCTGCCGCTGCTGAGGCCTGAGCCTTGGCCTGTTTTTAAAGGACAGTTTTCCTATTCAGATTATGCTTATTATCAATCCTCAGAACTATAGTTATGCCCTAGTAATCGTTGAGATTACTTGTGTTGCAGGGTCATAAAAATGAGTGCACTTGTTGAAAATAAACAAAATCACAAATAAAGGTGTCTCTGGTTCCTTTCTGGGCCCTATGGGGAATGGAACCACATTAGAACAAAAGGGGAAATATAAATAAATCAAATAAATGAAAGAATAGACAAGTGAATAGCAGACAGCTATTATTATCAAAGTAAATAAAAAATAAAAAGGGCTTAAATAAGTGATCAAAACAGCAGGAATGATCTGAAATTGGGAATAATCAATAGCACAAAGGGCTAAACTTTTGATGTGCTTGGACCAGACTCCATAGTGGGTCACAGCTGCTGTGTGTTCAAGACACACGATCCCTGTGGGTGTGTCCTTACAAAAGTTTAGTCAACATGCTGATGAAAATTCTCATTACTTATATGAATTCTTCTCTAGCTACACAGTTTACATGTAATTAAATTTAGATTTAATTTACAAGGTAACTGCAAATTTATCCGACAGCACTCAGCAAGGACTACTCCTAAACTAGTGGCGGTAAAATTCAGCTGGGAAGAATTGAAAATAAGGAAAGAGAAAGTGAGAGATCAGAACCCTAACTGGGGCTAGAGGAAAAGTATGTTAAATCACTTTGCACTGTGCACAGCACAAGCTGTAGTTAAATGCTTCAAGTAAATGATGCTAACCGCTACCTGTAGCAGTTATTATTTAGCTTGGTCTAAGCTGAACGGACGCTAGGTTAGGTTAGCTTAGCCATCTAGACTGGTTTGTTTACAATATGACGTTAAGAGTTTGCACTTCCTGTGACAAGTCGTTGTCATAGGAACCATGTCAGAGCAATTTAACAGTCTATGAAGAATGTCTGCACATTTTAAATGAGTTATACATGTTTAAACGAGTTAAAATATGGCGCCTATACTTTTGAGTCTTCCAAAAACTTGATGTTACACTCAGTGAAATGAAACTGTGGTTTGGCATTTGACAGTTTTACTCGAGTAACTCTTTCCTTTACTTCAAACAACTTCTTCTACTTGTTTAAAAGGTAAGGAAATAGATTTGCTGTAAGTCAAAGCTTGTCTAAGCATACAAGGTTACGTCCATCTCATGCATAAATATTGACTTTTCAGCGAGTGAAACAATTTTGATCACTAGGTAGCTCTGCTTGTAGATGCAGCCAAAATTTAGATGAATTACATCAATCTAACAATAATTTGTAAGGCCTTTACATTGCAGAAAGGGGAGCATCACCCAAGTCTACATGTATAACACTGTACTGAGATTTCTTTGTCAGAAACAGATTAAACAATACTGCAATTTGGATTCCTCCAGTCAAAGCAGAATAATAAATGCCGGTACAGCATGCCGCTGAGTTGAGCTTCTTTGTCAAACAGACTTACACTTTAATGCTGGAATTAACCCTCTGGGGTCTAAGGTGTTTTTGGGGTCCTTGAGATGTTCTGACATGCCCTGACATTTGTGCTTTTTTCAGTTGCTTATAAACATATTAATGGCAAAAAAAATTACACACTATTTAGCACAAACAGGGCTACCATAATATGTGAGCAACAAGAATGTGCATGTCTGCATTTTTGAGAGAATAATGTTTATGCGTGGTTATTGAAAAAACTAAAAACTAAAGTTTCTGAAATAAGACCACAAAACACATACTAAATATGTGCCAATAAGACTTTTGTCTAATGGATGTCATCGCCTAGTGTTTTTTCTTCAAAATTATGTGAAAATCACCCTGCCTAATCATTCACATAACACAATACATTGATTTAAATTTTGCAAAGCACTTTCTGTTTGGAAAGGCAATATTCGAGTGGGCGTCAACGATCATGCATATTTAGTGGTTCACACCTGAGGAGACAATGGGGCCCGCATACTTAATGAGCTATTCATTCAGGTGAGTCACTGAGCCACAAGAATGCAAGAGCAACAGTTGGAAGCATCTGAATTCTTTTTTATTTTTCCACATATTGTGCTTGCAAATTGGCCTATAATATCCAAGGAAAACATGTCTAGTAATTGTGCAGTTAATTCTCATACTGTATTTTCAGTTTTGGAATATTTATCCTCTCCCCAAATTTGTCACTAATAAAACACAATAAAAATTATTTAAAGAAAAGGCTTATATTTACCTTTTAATAGTTTGTTTACATCTACCTTGTAAATATATATTTTTATTAAAAAGGTTACAATTACAACAACAATTCAAGTGTAATCTTTCTTTGTAAAAACTAAAGTATACATTTTATCATACATATTTCAAAGTTAAGAATTTGATTGATTATTTGATTACTTTATTTTTGACAAAACATACTATATTTAACATATGAGCAAAAATTGGCAAACAAAAGCTTATTTGAGGTGGCAGATATTTTACAGTAAAAATGTATAATCTATCCAAAACTAATCAACAAAATGTTGTCTTTCATATGTCTGTAAAATAGGTCTTTCGTTTTTATTATAAGAAATATAAATGTTAATTTGCAGTTTAATACGTTGCTTATACATTTATTTCAACATATTTCAGTCGATTTTTACTCAGTATAGCAATACAGTTTGCTAAAAGCGAAACATTCATTCACACACAGAAACGCCTGACTGTAACGTTGTTTTTATGAAATATTAGGGCATATAAATGTTAATTTGCAGTTTAATACGTACACATAGCCTACATTTTATTTCATCATATTTCAGTCAATTTTTACTCATCTCAGTATAGCAATACAGTTTGCTAAAACATCATCATTCATTCACACACACACAGAAAGGCGATTTAAATTTAAACTGTCTTTTTGCGACCTGTGGTAAACAGCGCGCATCTCTGCCGTTCATTCATTCACAGAAACGCGATTAACTTGAGAAGGAAAAAAAACTTACTACAGTAGTCGGATCCTCGCTCCTCGCAATACCCACACTCTGAGGTAGATTTTCCATTATTATTATTCCTCACAGCGCTGCCAGATGGTGTAAACACGTAGGCTACAATGATATGATTAAACTTGTGTTTTCTCGAGCTGATATGGGGGCGTTCACAGGTTTGCGTGGATTGCCTCAGTAATTTGCGTTTGAATAGCACGCGCTCTCCGTTGGCGGAGTCACATTACATTTGAATTAGCTCTAATGAGCTCGACTGGAATCGCTCTCTTTTAATACAGATTTCACAAGATGAGAATATTTGTTTTTTTATATAAATTACCTCATTTAAAAGAAGAGAATTCAAGCTTCATGCCTGTGTGTCTGTATGCCTGTTTGACTGAGTATTCGCTGAGTTATGGTTCATTTTCGGACGCGTTTCAGAATTGACTTCACTGACAGAGAGAAGGCAGAACTCACTTCGTGTTTATTTTTCTTTATTTGGCAAAAAGCACAACACTTTGTTTTTATTGTGAGTATACACACAAATAATACAAAATTTTCTTTAAATCAGTAAAATTCTAATTTTACTACTGCAGCTTCCTACTTCTTTTGAACACACATTTTCATCTACTTTAAAAGTTCTTTAAATGTCCTATGCTGACTATGAACTTTGTAGCAGAGGCTTGCATTGTGGTCAAGCAGTGTGCCTTCTGGTTTGTTTGCAGTTCAGAGTCACTGGGGTTTTAGGAACCCTTTCTGACGAAGCCTTGTGTTAAAGGGTTTCTGCATCAAGTCACACATCGTTGAGTGGGCATTGCGTGGGGATGACCAAAAATGGTGACTAACCAGGGTAAGCTCGTTCAGAGTCTGTGATAGTAGCACAGGCACTTTTAGGTCTATTTGGTGTCTGGGCAGTGCCCAGTCTGCATTCAGACTCTTAAGTCTGAGAATCCTTTTATGATGGCTTGTTTCAGCTGCTGGTGGTGCCACAGCCAAAGCCAGAATGCGGTGCCACTCTGGGCTGGATGTCATCCAGAGCAGATGGAGTCTGTCTTGGTGTGTCACACCGGTCGAAGACTGCAGGTGAAAATCAATGTCTCATAGATTGGCAGGGATGTTTCTGACCATTCGCTTGAGATCTTGGAGTATCACTTCATGTGTCGTTTCAGGGTTTGTCTTAATTAAACCTTTTTCTCTGCGCCTGCAGAGGCTCTCAGGACACTGGCAGGTGACTGTTGAGCCAAGGGTTTGACTCCTCCCCCCTTTGTGCAGGGCTGGGGGAGCTTACGCGGCTGATGTGAAGTTTAGCAGGATACATCTTTCTTGCGGGGTCCGTTTGCAGGTGGTTGGACTGTTTCAGTTCTGTTCAGGACCACATTGCGTTTGTCTATAATGTTGAAACATGGCTGAGTCAGTGTTTGGACTTCAGCTCTGGCTGGACACTGATGGCTTTAGTGTCTCTCTTTGAGCTCAGCCAGTTCTTTAAGTTCTTTGATTGACAGTTCTTTACCCGTCTGTTGGCAGGTGCTCCGCAGCTGTCAGCTGCCTGAAGACTGGTGAACCCCAGTTGCTGCGCTCTGTTAGGGTATTTGCATCTGTCCTGTGCTTGCTGACGCTGAGCAGGGTTCGTTCTCTGTGAAATTCTGTGGCTAGCAGCGTTAGTTCATTTACCTCCTGTTTGAGGCCTGCAGGAGTGTGGCCAAGGAGAAGATGATGCTGTTCAGCTCTTGGTGGCTCAGGCTGGGTGTCCGACGTCCGCTTTCGTTATTGTCTAACGGTTCCCTTCTCTGCCTCGGCAGGTCGTTGTCTGCTTCAGGCTGGAGGATGTTGAGGACGTGGCTCTGCCGGTTTCCAGGTGGTTCTGGTGGGTGGGAGGGCTGGATGTCTGAGGCCTACTGGCATACTTGTGGGAACACAAGAGAGGAGTGACAGGCCAATGCAAGTTTCTACAGAGGTGGTAAGCTCTGTGGGAGAACAGCTATGTGGGCCATTAAATTTAGTGTTGGTGAGCACACAACAAAAGGGTTTTGAGTATTCAAGTTGATGTGCTTTAAGCAGCATTGACTGATGACTGGCCTTTTACATGTCCTAAAACTATTACTCAAAACTGATGGTTCTTTTCACATGTTTTACTACTAGAGTAGCAAATAGAGAAAAACAAAATAGAAACAATAGAAATCCGAAAGGGAAGGGAAGGAAGGAGTGTTCTACCTATTTAAGTTTAGCTAGGAGACATAGGTAAACAGGTGTCACATATGGGTTAAGCTGCTGTTAGACGAAGCTAGCAGGGACACATCAAACATCAGACAAAAGGTCAAAAGAAGAAGAAACAGCGGGAAGTGTCTCCCGTTCTGTCTGTGGCCTACTGTGCGTTTACGTTAACCGTACTTCATGTACTTAACTTGGTGCTAAGGAGTGAGGAGGGTTAAAGCACATACAGGGGTTAGGATTCTAATGACCTGGGTCGTTACAGAAACAACAGTTGCTATAACTACTGTAATCCTATAGAGAGAGGGAAGATGTCGATAGGAAGTACCTAAGATAAGGTATAAGTAAAGGTAGAATGTCCTTATAGCTCAAAAACCAAAGGAAAGGAAAACAATTGATTTAGTTAAATCTCAAATTTTCAACCGCCTCTGAGACATGCTCCATGAAGCTCTGACACCAGTGTAAATCATTTGTCTCAAATCAGTGATTCTGATCGTGTATCAGACTGCTAAAGTCACAGGATTTCAGTAAACGGGCTTCGTTGCGAGTCAGAGCTGTTTCGAAATCATTCTAAATTTCAACGGTTCGTGAACCAGTGTGTATTTGATCTCTATGTGATTTTGTATCACTTTACAGATTTGTACACATTTAATGCCGCGCTTGATAAAGGAAGAGGCAAATTTAATAGTCTCTTATTGGTCTGATTGACCAGGCATTCATAACACGAGCCCTACAGTTTACTAAGTTATCGTGCCTTGAAAGACACCTCATAGTATTAGATAGTTTGTGCGTTGCTATAACACCTTTGATCAAACCTTTGCGATTGGTTTGTGAAAGGTGTTTCGAGTTGAGTTTCCTCTACATTTACACTGTTCTGACCAGCAGGGGTCGCCAACGAGGGCGCTTCAACACAAATAATCATTTGTGACGCAATTGACTCCTTTGATTCAAAGCCTCGAGGAGCTTTGACTCTTGCTACTCGTGTTCAAATCACTATCCCTTTGTTTCTATAGTCTTTGGTTTAAAGGTTACAATTTACGCTTGCACATGTCTAAGTTTTAGTCTGCGCTAAAAGCTATCACTCGAGGTAAAAGGGCTTTACTTGTATGCGCGTAGGGTTGCTAGAAAGCTGGCTTTGGCTACACGCATTCACTTGTTTAAACAAGGGTCTGTGAGATTTGGTGCTGTTCTCAGGTAAACAGAAATGCCTGCTCACATTTCAGACATACTGCCAACCAACAACACAAATCGACCGGAGCAGCGCTCGCGTTGTGCTGAAAATTTGCACTGAGTCGTTTAGACACATGACGTTGCATGTAAGTGATTCTTTCACAAATCAAACAGCACCGTTCTTTCACAGACAATGGCAAATTACTAGTTAGCTAGGCTAGAATTTATACCACTAATTCAACGCGATTGTTTCATATGAGCGGTTTAGCAGTTTAATATGAATACAATGACGTAACGAATAATAATAAGGCCTTAAATCGGTGAGGAGGAACATCGCTCAATCACCTTAAAAATTGCTGAAAATGGGGATTTCCTCGCCCATCTGATTTTATTTGTTCTGGTACCATCTATACGTGCGGCTAATCTGAGATTTCTTCGTCAGAGAAGGCTTACGCTCAATTTAGAACTGAAATTAGGGTTGCTTCGCTAATATCAGGAACCATTTATATGCGCGGCTAATCTGAGATTTCTTCGTCAGAGAAGGCTTACGCTCGATTTATATCTGAAGTTAGGATTTCTTCGCTAATATCAGAAGTTTCTTATACGATTTAAACATGCATTATAGCATTTGAGAAACTTTCTGCCATTCGTAGGAAGGCATATTCAAGCTATAGTTTTGCTGATTTAATCAGAAACTTGTACGTGCATGTATGAGATGTTAATAAAAACTTATGGGACAACATATGATTGATTACTGTCTGCTTGCATATAATGTTTAATACGATGCCCGCATTCTCCACCATAATGTAGCAAATTAGCTCTATGAAATATTAATAATCAATAATAACTGGTTATAATTGATTATGAATATTTGGATCAGTTAATATAATTAACTTACTGTCGTAAATTATTATTGCAATCAATTAGCCTGTTTATCCCGTGAACACTCAGGATTAATTGTTTATTAACTCTAAGAAATGTACATTTACGGGGCATGGGAAATGTCTTTCTTAATTTACAGTACTACTAAGAGCAGTAGCAAAAATCTAAATGATTAGTGACTCCAGTTATGAGCTTGAGACAAGGACAACTTTACGTGTGACATGAACAAGATTTTATTAACTAGTCTAAACACTTAAACTACTCTAACATACACACACATACATACATACAGTTTACCAAGGGAAAGAGAGCTGAAGCAGAATACAGGAAAGCAAGAAATTATAGCATTGTTTGAAATCATTGTTTGTCAGCAGATCAACAGCCTTGAGCAAACCATCAGTTTAGTTCTAAAACGCCCTTCTTTAACCTGTTAAGCCTGGAACACACCAAGCCGACGCCGACGAACTAGCGCTGATGAAAGCCGACTGTGTTGTCGCCTCGCGTCTGGGTTAAAAGCGGCACCTGAACACACCGAGAGAACTACTGCCGACTGTCAGCTAGAATGTGCGTTCTGCGCCTGCGTGTAAATGAGACAACTGTCTATTTCTGCAGATATATTAGTCTATATTCGTCATTCATAAAGGGAAACCGACGCTGCCGGCTGCAGATACACACACTGTAAACAAAGCAGTGCGTGCTTACCGTTTTGAATATCAATCCTGCTAAACACTTTCTTTATTCCACTCCTCTCGTGTTAATATTAAAATATGCGCCAAGGAACACTCAGGTAAGATGACATATCCTTAGAACAGCGTCTATCTGTACCGTTTTGACTTCTTTGCTCGCTGTTTTGCTATTATTCTTGTGCACTGCCTCATTCACTAAGCTGAACAGCCAATCAGAGTTCCCTCTTTCGCCGACGGCCCGACGCCGATTCAACATGTCGAATCGGCCGTTACAAAGCCGACGAGGACCAACTTCAGCCGACGGTGCGGAACACACTGAGAAGATTTAGTCGGCCGACGCACGGAAACTGCCCGACGGCCGACCGTCGGCTTGGTGTGTTCCAGGCTTTAACCGTTGCCAGTGCGCCCGCGCACTGAAGCGTTTTTTATTTATTTAATTCAAAATTACTATCAGATTTGATGTTATACCTTGACAAACTATACATAATTAAAAAGATATAATACTCAAGTTTCAGTATTTGACCACTATTGTATTCTGAGAAACTTATAGCGACAGTTATTTTTTAATTTGTGTCAGGAGTTATGAAATGAAAAAATGAGTCGATACCTTTAATATGAATTATGCGCGTCAGCCGCTTTCATTCATAAAAAACTCCGTGCTGTCGTCATGACAGCGATACACAAAACAACGTCCTTCAGGGCTTTTAGCTAAAAAATGTGCAGATTTGGAGAAATATTGATAGATTCTCATAGATGTACATCATATTTCTATAGACAGGAATAATATTTATTGAATCTATACCCAAATGCGTCAATGTAATCTTTATGAGCGTTTGGTACTCTGATACTGTGTTTTCAATTCATACCAATAGCCTGAGGGCGCTATTATGCACAATAATAGTCCATATATGGAACATGAAGAAGAGCCATGATCATGTGACATTCCAGGACGTCACTGATACACAAAGCTACAGATATCGCGCTGTAATATGCAGATAGATTTTTTGAAGATAATAAACATGATTGCAATGATATTTGAGTTACCTGTGTTTTTCAAGCCATGCCAGGTATTTCCATAATAATAGATTATACTTATAATGTAATGCTAATCTATATAGACTGTCATTGTGCAGAATACCATACAATAGTATATTTTCTGTCTGATTTTTTTATCTGAAGCCAAATTAGATCACAGAAGATTATTTAAAATACTCGTCTAGTGTTATAAAAGTAAGTTTGGAGCACAAACATGGTTTTAATCTCATAAATTGTCGTGTATTGATGGTGTGCTAAGCTAACATGCTAGCTAGCCCAGGTGCACCTGCCAGCCACTAGCAGTTATACTTTTATAATTTTTTGAATGCTTATTGAACTGTTTCTTTATTCAAGAAATGCATTTGATACAGTTTAAATGTGAGGTTAACTTTGAGAAAAGAAATTGGGGACTGAAACCCTATGAATAGCCTGTGAATAGCCAGTCGTTAGTAGCTATAATGCAGACAAAAGAAATGCATATTTAGAGCCATAACCAGGCTGGAGAGGTGTGAATGTGTTCAGGGGGAGACTGAGACTGAATGGGGATCGTCTGCACCACAAAACAATAGAGACAATATACTGGATAGATGGTTAGAAGATGACAATAAACATCAGAAGCATCTTAGCGTCAAATCAAAATAAAGTCATTGACATGGTCTTGAAAAACATTTAACTAAATACAGAGTTTTGGACTTATTATCTTCAGATTTTAAACATAAAATGTTTAGACATGTGGCTTTAGCTGTAGTGCATTTCTAGATTGCTACAGTGCCAACTTCAATTTTATTTTCATGAGGATGTTTCATAAAAATTAATTTCTAATAACTTTACAAAACTTTGAAGCTATGTATAACAATTTTTGTCATTATGACAATAATTAATTCTACATTTACAATAAACTGCCAGGTGTCAGCTTTCAAATGAGATCATACTTGTGCTTTTAGTACAAAGGGTTCATGAACTGTATCTGTTTCAGTTTGGGTATGTCATTTCTGGGGATTTTTCAAAAGTGGGCTTGCAGCTTAACAGGTTAAAGGGGTAAGGATACTTAATGTATCAAATAATGAGACTTAGTTTGATACTTGCATGTCTCGCCCATTTGAATTAAAATGTCCTGATGCAATCTGTTGAGGCTCCAGTTGATCTTTGCTGATGTGGTCTTGATGAGAGAGAACCAGTGGTTTTCAGAGTATCTTTGGTGAATGTAAAGACAAGGCCGCAACCTGGCACAAGCTTGGTGGGTCCTTAGAGGCTTCTAGTTCAGCATCATCTTCACGTCAGCATTTCAGAAAGGGACTAAGAGAGAGCTAAGAGCTGATCAGTGACTTTAAAGCGTGAAGATGGCACAACCTCTGGAGCTGTGTGAGCCAATGAGAAGATTTCCCTTTGGAGGGAAATTTTTACGACCCATTGTCCCTTTGAACATGCAATTTGATTGGATGTTTAACACAAGAATCTTTAAGATGCTTATAATACTAATGCGTCACAAAGTTAGCAGAATGTA
The DNA here is from genome assembly GCA_022829025.1 of Squalius cephalus. NCBI lineage: Eukaryota > Metazoa > Chordata > Actinopteri > Cypriniformes > Leuciscidae > Squalius > Squalius cephalus. The sequence continues at coordinate 38,606,244 of CM040799.1, forward strand.
ATGTAAATTAACAAAACGGGGATGAAGATTGGAGTTTATAGAGACCAAAAATGCCACACATTTGATCTGGTTAACCATATTATCCAAAGTCTGAAATATTAACCCAATAGAGTTTACACGAATACAAAAGACAACCACATTAAAGGAAAATCATGAGGTGGGAAAATTAGATACATGTTTACACATTTATCAAGTGGTTATATATATATTAGGGGTGTAACGGTACGTGTATTCGTACCGAACCGTTTCGGTACAGGGCTTTCGGTTCGGTGCACGTGTGTACCGAATGACTGAATGCAATATTTTGTGTGCGGAACATAGGTACATTTTCGTGTTTCCACACGAACATATTAAGTGGCGGAAGTCTCCGCGTTCAGCGCAAATCCCGCCCTGCAGCTGATTCTAATGTTTTTTCCTATTAGACATTCTCTGGTTTTACCCGTCGTCACTGTAACAATGAAATAGACTGCAGGGCGAAAAAAAGCTTTTCCGCTTCGTGTGCGCCGCCGCACTCTCCGTTCCGTGGCGTGCGCGTGTGTGTGTGTGTGTGTGTCGACGACCCGCTGCGCTCTCTGCTCAATGTTCGAGTCCGTGTTTGCGCTGCGCGTTCTGCTCTGTCGTTAACGGCCCAAACACTCCAATCATGTACCGATCACGCACTGGAAAAGCAAAGTCCGCTCAAATAAGGTGAAATTTCTCAGTAGTAAATTAGATTTCTGTTTGCTGAGCTGGTATAGTCATGCTGGCAACAATGGTAAAATGACCTGCTCTGATCACATGCTCTGGTAATAATAGCTTTGTACTATAGCTTTGGACTATATTTTATTTTGATAATTATTAAAAAAGTGGAAAAAATAAATCTTAAATTGATTATGTTGATTGATTATTGAAAAATAATAATAAATTAATATATTTGTTTAATATTATTTTAATATAGGGCTATTTTCTGTTCCTGCACTGTAATAGTTATTTATTTATATTTTTCATTATATTTTATTATGTGATATTGGTTTGAGACTGAGAGTGTTTTATTTAGTGGAGAACTTTGCAGCAGTATTTTATTTCTTATTCTTTTTTTATTTTATATCTATTTTATTATATTTTATTAAAAAGTGTTTAAAAAAGTGTAAACAACTTGTTAAAAAAAGTTTATAGTAATAAACAACCTGCAGTTTAATGTTTGCATTTCTTTCCCTTACTGTACCGAAAATAAACCGAACCGTGACTTTAAAACCGAGGTACGTACCGAACCGTGATTTTTGTGTACAGTTACACCCCTAATATATATAGAATATATAGGATTAACAGGGTTTTTATTTCTCTTCCTCTGCAAGAGTTTAAGTGAGAGTCGCAGCTCTCAGGACATTCCTTTCGATCGTAAAATCAGTTTCAGTGCGTGTCCTGTAACAAGACACCGCGTCCTGCCAGTGTGTTAGCTTCATTTGGGGAACGTTTCACAGGCCTTATTTGGGAGAGTGAGTTTACACAGATTATTCATTAAATAAATGAATAATTTGTGTGTCTGATTGGTCCAGACGCTACAACGGAGGACTACACTTCCGCATTTAACAGAAGCGAGTCTCAATCTTAGCACCGAGATGATCATATCCCCGCAATGAGGACATGAATCATCCACAAGAGCCGCTTCAGCGTGCTGAATGCCCAGGCACGTGACGAAGCTCTCGTGGCCGTCAGAGGACAACAGTGACCGACCGCACCCAGAAACGCACGGATGAAATGGCATCTTGAAAAAGACACACAAATCACAACCGTGTTTGCTCTTTTAGAAATGGGACCCGTCACCAGTGCCGGAGCACACAGGGGAACAACCGCGGCAACACTCGAAAGTGAAGCACTCACTATTTCCGCCCTCAACCCCGTCAACAAAACACTCTTACTAAGAAAAAAAAGCTGTGGAAACAGCTGAAGAGAGCTTCCGTAGCTCGCAATTACTGTAAACACCGACACCAGGAGAGTCTTCCAAAAGAACACAAAATGATATCAATTAACCTCAAAACTGCCCTGGTGAAAAAAAAATGCTAAGTATACTTGCAGCCAGACTAATTATCAGTATACTTCAAGTGTGTTAATGATAAGTTAACTTGAAGTGTGCTGTTTTGAAACAACTAACTAATTAAAATTAAATTGTAATTAAATTGTAGTAAAGCACTTTGAGTGTATAGTGTACTAAATTAGACCAACTTCAAGTATACTTTAAGTATATGCCGGTGTAGGGACTAATTACATGCTTGATTAGTGATTTTAAGGTGTACTCTATTTGTGTTACAAGTACATTACAAATCCATTACGAGTGTCTTTGAATATATATTGCCATTTTCACATTTTATTAGGATAGGACAGTAGCTAGACAGGAAGTGAGGTGGGAGAGGAAAGATCCACGAGCCGGGACTCGAACTCGAGTCTCCTGAAGCATATGTCGGCACACTTGCCCTTCAAATGTACATTATTAGATAAATAAAACTTATCTTTACTTTGTACAAAATACTATTGTATACTATAATGTATTTTGAAAGTATACTTTCAATGCATTGTTACAATTATCATTTCCAGCACACAATTAAAATATACTTAAAATATTTTTAAATAAGAGGTGATCTAGCGCTAATCTGTGTTGTTTTTTAAATCAAGTGATCAAAGTGCTCGTTGCCGCTGCGATCAGTGGCGTGGATACTGTGTTCTCTTGTGATCTATGTATTTATTCACGTGAAAATTCTCGCCACTATGTTTTTGTACATATGTAATGAAATTAGGTGATTGACAGCCGGATTTATCAGCCTATCAGCGATCAGTATCCGTAATATAAGGGCTGATTTGTTGTTGGCCATGGTGCGTCACGTCCGACTTTCCCCTTTGTGCCCGTGTTTACGGTGGTTACAGGTAAGCGTGCTGTGCTGTAACAGGGGGGTAATTTTAAAACTGTTTGGTCTTTTAAAGCATTTTTTGTAAATTTATAGTGTCGTTTTGTCCGGGTGTCGGTGTGTTTTCGGCGCTGCTTTAGTGGATCTAGTGACCGGTTGCCTCTCAGGTGTGTGCATGTGCATCTGTATAAACGCATATTGTACTACCGTTGTTGTGCTGTTGACACTGCCGCATGCTGTCTAGGTATGGTTTCTTGTACCCCATTGTTATCGGTGGGCTGATTAATGGACCTGTGCCTGTACATTTTCTATTTGGGGTGATACCTTGACGGTAAGTGTTTTAAATGTAATTATAATTCGTGAAGGGCAAGTATCATTATTAGTAACATCTCTCTTTGTGTTCGTTATAGGGTTCTCCCTCTCGTTCACTCTCTTGTCATCCCGTTCTATCTTATATTATATCGGATTTGCTGCGTTGCTGCTGTCTTCCGCTTTGCGCTGCGTACATTTTGCTCTCATTCCTGCAGTCCTGCTGTGTATACTGTCGTGCAGTCGCCACCGCCATCGTTGTTGAAAGGGGACTGTTCGTCTGGTTCCGATTGTGTGTAGTGGCTGCTTTCTGTTTGTGTATCAGCATGGAGAATACGACGATCTCATTTTATTGAGAGAAAATAGTTTTGTTTCTTTTCTTTTGATTTTGTTTTCGTTTTCTTGTTTATACTTTTGTGGGAGTAAAGTTTGTTTTGTGTTTTTTTTTCTTTCGGTTATTGTATTACATAAATATTGTGATGTCTATTTGTATGTTATTTTTCCTTTATTAACGCAACTTGATTTGCTTCCTGCTCACATCTGACTTCAAGTTGCTTTGTAATTTCTCTTGAATTGATTTGATTCTAACGTTTTTCTTTGTTTCATGTGATATTGATACCTTTTTTTGGAGTTGCTACATCAGTTATTATCATTTGTTTATATTGGATGTGGAGCTAATCGTTTAATTGTGATTTTGTTATAGTTTATTTATTATTTTTGTTTGTTTGCAGGAGCTGGGGGTCCCACGGGTGAATGGATCTTCCTCCTTGCGGTGGTGGTTCTTCTTTATCGCGTGCCGTGTACCACTTCAAGTGTGTGGTAGTGTGATCTGAGTGCACTTTGGTGTGTGTGCGTGGAAGTGTGCTCTTGTAAAACCAGACTCCATTTTGTTCCTGCCGATGGGAGCCTCAGCCCTGCTGATAGTTACTTTATTTTGTTTTCATATTTAAAAACTGATTTTGTGTCATTGCCTACATTCATTCTTGTAATTTCGTTTTCCTCCATTTAAAGTGGGGTCTCATGCTGTTCTTCTGACATTTTAGTGTCTATTTTAAAAACATTCTTGCATTAATAAACATTTGTATTTTTATACTTCACCCACATCTCTTGCTTACTTCTATGAGGGAACCGAACCTGTGTGCTTAATGTACTCCATTTCAGGGTTTTGAGCATTGTTCCCTAGAGTTAATTTCTAGGGTGGCGTAGTCGGATTTCTTTACTGGTAAAAGGTTGGTTTCACAATTGTACCGCTCCGTCACACATACATCTGATTTATGATTTAGCATTGTGTTAGCAATGCTTTTATCCCCGCTTGGCAAGCTGACAGGACGTGACATGGGGGCGTGGCAGCATCAATGATTCCATTTTTTTTATTTGAAGCTCGTGATTGTGACTTAATTTCGGTCAATTTCAATTTAAAATCGAAGTTGTGACACCCTTAGTAGGGTTGGGACGATACACCTATCTCCCGATTCGATACTATCACGTACTTGGGTGCCCATATGTTTTTTTTTTTTTTTTAATTTAAGAATTGCAATTTGATATTGCAATTTTTGTTTTTCTTTAACACTAGACCATGGGAAAAAAGTTAAATCATTCACTTATACAGACTGTTCAAGATGTATAAGATGAATCATATTTACAAAAAAAAATTCATCACATCTTTCTGACTGAATCATCATACAATACTACATTCTCTTGAAAAAATAATTCAATAACAAATACATTTTTTAACAGTCACTTGTCGCCAATGTAATCGAAACAATGTAATCGATAAATGTGTTATTTTTAAGAGCCAAAGTGTTTGAACTTTAAACTTTTATCCCAGTACTTCTATGATGATTTGAACTATTGTATCACATAAATAATGATACTATAGTATGAGGTTGAAAAGACTGCTGTTTCATGACTACTCTCTCTGGGTTAGTGGCAGCGCCAACACAGATTTGAATGTTGCGATATGATTTGTCAAAGGTTTAATAGATAGATGAAATTAAAGAAGATTGCGTGGGTGTTTGAATCGAAATCACAGTCTTTTAAAGATGAATCTTGCAGCACTATTGTCTTATCTCTCTCTCAGCATATGAGTAGCGCAAGGGCTTTTCAATGCATTCAGTCTCACGTCTCTTCGTGTCCACTTGAAAGGGATGTTATGTCACTTAACACTCCAAGATAACGATATATATCATCCTCTGTTGGAACGAAAGTGGCCAACTTCGGTCAACCTCGTCTATAAGCAAGGACAAAAATAAAGCAATTTAATGTGAATTAATATCAATTCTGTAATTAAAAAAAATCAATTTTAAAATAGTTTAAAAAAAATCGCGATACCTAGGTGAATCTTTTTTTTTTCTTTTTTTTTTTTTTTTTTTTTTTTTTTCTTCCAGCCCTATCATTTAGTAAGATAATTTTTATCCAAGTAATTCCAAACTTCGCAAGGCAGAAGACGACATTATGTGATCAAATACAATCAACACGCTCTACAGCGCCACCCAGTGCATTTAATTATAACTGCGAGTTAGTGCTTGGGATTTATCATGGATTCACAGCATTTACGGCCAGCAAATCAACATAGTAAAATTCGAATAGTATTTTATTTTCTCGAACAATAATTACAGATTGAATATTCGTGCACACCCCTAGTACTGACACTCTACTCTGGTGCATCAAATCAAGCACTCCGTAATCACAGGTAAACTGTCTAAGGAGTCAGGTGTTTGTCATGAGAAGTGTACCACAAAAGAGTTTGCAGACAGTTATAAGAGTTAATGTTACAGATGTGGCCTTTAAAAATGCGCGTCTCAGAGAGAAGAATGCCGCGAGCACTTCCGAAATTCTGCGGGATCGTGCAGAAGGGGGATTAGGTGTTGGACGCAGGAAATACTAAAACCTGTAGGCTAGATGGCAGTCGTGTTTCATGTGGCCATACTGAGTTGACGAAGTATGACAAAGACAATGTTTTCTTTTGCCAGTTACATAAACAGTCACATATTCTTCATAAAAATCCGACTCAAACGCGCATCATTTGTCTGTTTTTTTCTGTGTACTTACAGAAGAAGAGACGTGATGTATGATAACTGAGTCTTATAACACAATAATTTGCGAAGACCTTTGAAGAGACCGAGAGCATTTGCGCAATATCATTATCTAATTTTACATTTAGTTCCTTTTTGCATCTTAACGTTTTAAATAGCTTTAACATGGTTGTAATGCGTTTTTCTGCATTACTGTACAGTACTTTTTATATTATCATGTTTCCCTTATAGGCGTCGATTTCGGTGGGGACGGTGGGTACGCACCCACCAGATTTCATCATGAGTCATTTTGTACCCACCAATTTTAACTTCCGTCCATATTAATTTGACTTTTGGTTCGATTTTTTTGACCGTTTTCAGTGGTTATGAGGAGCATTATGAGAGAGAAAATTGGTAATCATTGTCTGACCCAACAAAAAAACATTATAATATTCATTTTATTTTATTTTTCGTGTTCGCATTTATGATTGAAAAAAACAACGTGTCAGTTTACGGTTATGGACGTGAGCGCTCTGAAAGCGGCACTAAAAGACTGCTTTAAAACTTTCACAGAGACCTCAAACAGAACAGCTGCCTTTCTTTAAATTGAATTTCGTTTTGTATTAATTATATCTTAATTTTAATCAATGTTTCATAAACCAATTGCCTGGATTTAAGAAGTAAATATAGCAGACAATCACGACATTGGAGGCGCCGGCGAGTGAACTGGAGTTCGTCTCATAAATGAACCTGTTGAGCATATTTGAATAAGTATAAGTGGCAAAGCCATGTTATAGTCTACGCAGTGACGTCATTGAAACGGGCATGCCCCGCGCACTGTGTATGTTATGAGCATGCGCATAATAAAAGTGTTGATGCTGTGAGTTCAAGAGACAATGGTGGTCTGTCTGGTTTTTCTCCCGTGAGTGAGTGGATCACTTTGGTGACTGTGACACGCGAGTATGGAAGGCATTTTCTGATCATAACCAAATCTTCCATACGCGAGTGACTGCTGCAGAGATGTCTAACGCTACAGGTTATGGGCCCAGTCATTCAGGCCAAAGGTGGTTCAGACTTTTATTCGACGGTGATGAGAAAAATTATGAACTCTGGGAAACGAGATTCCTCGCGCACATGGAGTTGCGTGGCCTCAGAGAAGTTATTTTGGAGGACCCGCAGATAGACGGGGGAGACGAAGAAGCTCTTCCGGATGATGAGGCAAAGAACGGAGAGGCATATGCAGAGCTGGTACAATGCCTAGATAACAAAAGTTTGTCGTTGATAATGAGGGACGCGAAACGTGATGGAAGAAAAGCACTGTAGATTCTTCGCGAGCATTACGCCGGAAAAGACAAACCCCGCGTTGTGAGTTTGTATTGTGAACTTTCCTCACTCCATAAGGCTAGCAATGAAACGGTCACTGACTATATTATTCGAGCAGAGACTATATTTACGTCATTGAGAAGAGCAGACAAGCACATTAGTGATGGACTTCAGATAGCTATGGTAGTAAAGGGGAAACCTGATTCATACAAGCCGTTTGTTGTGCACATCACCCAGACTTATGACGTTGTAACGTTCGGCGAGTTTAAAACAAAACTACGAAGTTACGAGAGTACTGAGAAATACGGGAAAAGTGATGTGAATATAGAAGAAGACAACGTGATGAAGACTAGCGGGACAACGAGATCACGTGGAAGAGGGAGAGGAAAGAAAATGGTTTTGACTGATATTGAGTGTTACACCTGCGGTAAAAAGGGACATATGGCAAGGACATGTCCAGACGAATCCCAGGCGAGAAGAGATGATCGAAAATGGGACACACCACAGCACGGAAAGGGACGCGGCCGAGGACGAGGCCGTGATCACGTGAAGAAAGCAGATGGAGAGACAGAGGCAGAGCCTACATCTTTCTGTTTCCTCAAGATGAGTGACTGTCCTATTCAAAGAGGAAACAAGAAGGGTCTCATGGTCGACTGCGGCGCCACATCACACATGATCAACGACGCCACAAAGTTCATAACAGTTGACAAGAGCTTCAGGCCCGAGGATCACATGATCGAGCTTGCCGACGGAACCAAGGTGAGCGGGATGGCGAAGATGAGGGGAGAAGCCGAAGTCTACTTGCTGGACAGCGAGGGACGACAAGTGAAAACGAGGCTAAAGCAAGCACTATACATCCCATCGTTTCCACAAAACATCTTTTCAGTCAAATCAGCTACAGCTAACGGAGCCGAGATGCACTTCAAAGATGGCGATAACTGGCTGATTCACAAGGACGGTACCAAATTCAAAATGGACGTATATGGTAGGCTTTATTATTACCTTAACACAGTAGAAAATGAAAATGTTGATGAAGTGTATGGTAGTCATGACATTCAAACGTGGCATAGGATACTTGGTCACTGTAATTTTGATGATGTTGCAAAATTAGAAAAGGTAGTTGAAGGGATGACGATAAGAGGGAAACATGACAGGTCCAATCAAAACTGTGAAATATGCACACAGGGCAAATTTACACAAAGTAGAAACAGACAGGCAGACGCTAAAGCTACAACCGAACTAGAGCTAGTACACACAGACCTATGCGGCCCTATAGAACCAGCAGATAAAGATGGATACAAGTATGCGATAGCATTTACTGACGATAACACTGGAATGATTTTTCCATACTTTATCAAAGCAAAGAGTGACACGACAAAGGCTACAGAAAAATTCATAGCAGACGTAGCTCCATATGGAAAGATAAAGTGTATAAGATCTGATAACGGTACAGAATTTACCGGGCAGGAATTCCAATCTCTAATTAGGAGTAACAGGATAAGGCACGAGACCAGTGCACCCTATTCACCTCATCAGAACGGAACTGCCGAAAGAGGTTGGAGAACCTTATTTGAGATGTCACGATGCATGCTATTGGAGAGTAACCTCCCAAAGCAATTATGGACATATGCTGTACAGACAGCAGCTCAAATCCGCAACAGGTGTTACAGTAAGCGGCTCTGAATGGCTCTGAATGCTACGTACATAAGCAGGATAAGAAGAAGCTGGATTCTAGATGCGAAAAAGGGATCTTCGTAGGCTATGATAAATACAGTCGAGCATATAATGTGTATTATCCCGAGACAGGAAAAGTCCTAAAACATAGGCTGGTCAAATTCATCACCAAAGGTAGCGCAGATAGCCAGACTCAGACAGATTGTGACATGGGGGACGAAATTGAGAGTTATGGAAATACATCACCAAAAATAGTCAACCAAGGTCAGGAACAGCTTAAAGAGAGTAAAGAGTCCAGTACTGAGGAGGGTCCGACCCAGACAGATAGTACTCAGAGTGAACAGGGAGAAAGAAGGTATCCTACAAGACAGAGAAAATCTCCAGAATACCTTAATGATTACCAGTGTAAAGCTGAGTGTAATAATGATGAAAGTGAAAATGTAGATTATTTCTACAGAGTGGCTTATGATGTACCTAAAACATTTAGAGAGGCTATGGACTCTAAGAAGTCAAAAATGTGGACTGATGCGATGAAAGAGGAGATGAACTCTTTGACAGAGAATGAGACTTTCACTCTGACGCCACTGCCAAAAGGCAAACAAGCAGTGGGAGGTCGCTGGGTATATGCAGTAAAAGAGAGCCCAGATGGATCTGAGACTTGTAAAGCCAGATATGTTGCAAAAGGGTATGGTCAAGTGGAAGGGATTGACTATAAAGAGACCTTTTCACCGACAGCCAACATGACCTCTGTCCGAGCATTAATGCAAGTGGCTGTACAGGAGGATCTTACCCGAAACTCGGCGTATAATGCACATTCACATTCACAGCGTATTTAGACACATTTAGACGCATTCATAATCATTACTTTTACCGGTTCTTTGTGGCAAGCTTTATGCGTGCGGTCGTGCACTTGAGTGCGGCTATATTACGTAAACGCTCATTATCCTGTAGAGTAGGCTAAATTAATATAAAGGGGCGATTTGTCCACGAAGTACTTAAATGAACAACTAGCCTACTAGTCGACTAGAAAAAAACTTTTAGTCGGAAGCAGCCCTTATTCCACATATTTTCGAACCAGGCAACAGGACATCTGTGTTGAGCGAGGGACCCTGCGGAATGAACGAGCGGAGCGGAATATTCAGAAATGCGTTCTCCACTCACGAGCTCTGATCGGAACAAACCTGGGCCGGGTTTCCCGATAACGATGTATCTTAGCTCTTAAGAGCGCTTTCTACGTGCAAAGTTACGAACGCTCGCAGCAATTCCACGAGCGTTTCCCAAAAATGCACTTAACATGAACGCGCGAGAACGCGCTCTACGTGCTACTTAAGAGTCGCTGTCCAAGTGCTGAAACATAACCTTATATGGAATCGTATTCTGAACGTTTAACCTAATAATTGTCATCTGTTGTGGATTAGCAATCAAGACAAGTCTATATAAAGCACCTACAGGCGGAGGCACTGACAAAATGGCTGAAAAAAAAAAAAAAAAAAAAAAACCCACGAAAAGATACCTTTCAAAAAGATGAAATTAATGTCCTTTTAGAGGAGATAGAGCGAAACAAAGATGCAATTTTTAGCAGATTTAAAGGATTTCTTTTATTTATTTTTGTTCATTCATTTAATTTTGATTAAAATTATTAGATTAAATTATTTCTATTTTTTTGTTTTGTTTTCTGACCTTTTTAATTATTTAATTTATACATTAATTTAACCAACAACAAAAAAGAGTAATAAAGTGTACAATAAAGTACAATCAAAACCTTATATTATAATCACATACATTTGAATAAAGTTAAAGGTGTAATCTGCCGGTTGTCCTGCAGGTGTCCTCATAAATCTGTCTTCTTACGATGAACTTGAGGATGTACGATTACTCCAGAGCACTCGTAGATCTACGAAGATTTTCAAGTGCTACTTAAGCTACGATGCTTTTGGGAAACAGACGTAATATTAAGATCAGTCGTACGATCGTTTTTACGATCAACTTAGTCTTACGATGCTTTTGGGAAACGCAGCCCTGAACCTCACTGTCTGCTGAACTTGCGCAGAATCATCAAAATATAATATTTTCTAAAGAAGAATTTTAAAACTTTATTGCTGGTAGTTGAGAAGAATTCCTCTTTCCGTATCTAAATCATTTTGAGCGCAATATAAATGTATCATATTGTTATTCTTATTATATAAGAATAATACGTATTTTTTACAACATTTTTAACATAGAGAATATAAGTTTAGCGTGTTGTATGTATTTCCTAATTATAAGCTTTTGGTGAAATTGCAACAAAACTAAAAGAGTAAAAGTGCATAAAAACATAAAAAACGTCATTAGTTTTTAAATTCTTATTCGCTCTTTGTTTAGCGATGTTTATAAATATACTATTTTTTTTTGCATTTTGTTGACAAACTGTCCTACACTGAGGCCACATCCACACGAAGCCAGAGCATTCCCTATCCGATATTTTTTTCCCCCGTTCAAAAAAAAAAATTCCGTAAACATGCCGTCGTCTCAAGAAATATCTGCGTACACACGAAACCACTGAAACCGACTCAAAACGATGTAGCCTAGTATACATACCAGACCAGGCGCTGTAATTCTGCCACAGACATACACTATACACTTAAAGCATGCGCATAAATCTTGCGCGCTGTATACAACAATAATATTAGGCACAGTAGCTTCTTTTTTTCTTTTCTTTTTTTATCAAGAACTTTGTTGAACAATATGAACAACCATAAATGGTCTGTGTGGTGTGATCTATAATATTGTTACACTGCCAGGGCACTAGAGGGGAGTATAGGGCAATGACAGGGCTGTAAGAGTTTTGCCAGTGAAGAATAAAGCATACCATGTGAATCCATCCAGCTACGTCTTTATCATTATACTAAGAACCCAACACAACATGGTGTCAGAAGTGGAGCTACAGTGAGTGAAAGGATAGCGGACATTATATGAGAAGAGGAGGAAGGAAACAGAGATGTGGAGAAGTTAAAGTTAAGCAAGGTTAGCAAGCATGTCGCACTCGCAACGAGGACAGCAAGCTGCCGGGCATGAACAGAACGACCCTCCACAGCCTCCTGCTAAAGTATGTGCAACGTTCTCAATAAACCCGCCGGAATCCTTCGACTTTTCAAAGCCACAAGACTGGGAAAAATGGATAAGACGGTTTGAGCGCTTCAGAGTGGCTAGCGACCTGGACAAGTCAACAGATGCTAACCAGGTAAACACGCTAATATATTGCATGGGAGACGAGGCAGATGACGTATTAAAAGGGCTGACTTTAACTGCCGAACAGAAACTGGTGTACAGCTCCGTCAGGGACGGCTTCACAAACTTTTTTGTGCCGAAGAAAAACGTGATTTACCAAAGGGCTAACTTTATATGCACTGGCTGAAGATTGTGAGTACGGGGCACTGCGCGATGAACTGTTGAGGGACAGGATCGTAGTAGGCATCAGAGACAATGTGCTTTCACAGAAAATGCAGATGGAGAGCAGGCTGGATCTGGCAAAAGCCATTAATATGGTCAGACAAGCAGAGGACATTAAACGGCAACAAACAGATCTGAGAGGAGATGCTGCACATGCTATTAAAACTACAGTGGATGCAGTACACACTAGGAAAGCAAAACAGCATGCATGGAAAAATAAAAGACAGCCAGCTAAACAGTACAAAGACAAGCATGAAGCACAATCTGGAGCAGAGCATAAGTCATGCCCTAAATGTGGAAATCTGCATGCTAAGTTCCAGTGCCCAGCAAAGAATGCAGACTGCCACAACTGTGGTAAGAGAGGGCATTATGGCAAAGTGTGCAACTCTACCAAAAATGTGAGTGCTGTCACGGAAGATGGCGACTTATTCCTGGGAACCATTGATGCAGGAGAAGATGCATGGTCTGTAGACTTACAAGTAAGGCATACTAATGTGAGGTTCAAGATTGATACAGGAGCCGACGTTACTGTCATACCGGAACAGGTGTACAGACAGATATGCAGTGGCACTTCATACAACCTCACTCCAGGTAGTAAAGCACTGTTTGGGCCAGGCCGTGTACCTCTCTCTGTAGTGGGTGTAGCCAGAGAAATACTGAAAAGTGGTGATAAACACACCACAGAGGACATTTATGTAGTTAAACACTTGAACACAGCTCTGCTGAGTAGACCCGCCTCAGTTAACCTCAGACTGGTAGCCAGAGTAGATAGTATCGACTTGGACTCTGTAAAACAACATTATCCAAAGCGGTGCGGTGGGTTAGGTTTAGTACAGCAGCAGTACACAATTAAGCTCAAACCAGATGCCAAGCCTGTGTCGTTGAAAGTGCCTCGTCGTGTCCCACTGCCTTTGATGGGAAAAGTAAAGCAGGAACTCCAGCGCATGGAGCAGCTAGGAGTCATCAGCCGGATTGAGCAGCCAACAGAGTGGTGCTCTGGCATGGTGGTCGCACCAAAGAAATCTAAGGATGAAATCCGGATCTGTGTTGACCTCTCTCCCCTCAACGAAGCGGTGTGCAGGGAAAAGTTTATCCTCCCGTCGGTGGACCAGACGCTAGGCATGCTGTCTGGAGCTAAGATATTCACAAAACTGGACGCCAACATGGGGTTTTGGCAGATCCCATTATCAAAGGACTGTGCCCATTACACCACTTTTATCACCCCATTCGGGCGCTTTTTCTTCAACCGCTTACCATTTGGTATTGCCTCCGCTCCAGAACATTTTCAAAACCGGATGGTAACGGAAGTGACAGAAGGCTTGGAAGGAGTCGTCTGCCACATGGACGATGTCCTTATATGGGGTTCCACACAGACAGAGCATGACACACGGGTGCATGCGGTGCTGCAGAGGGCACAGGCGGCTGGCATCACATTAAACACAGCCAAGTGTGAGTTCAGCAAAACCAAGGTGAAGTTTCTCAGATACATCATCTCAGCACATGGGATAAGCCCAGACCCAGAAAAGACACGTGCTGTACGAGAGATGGATCCGCCACACAACATCAGCGAGCTCAGGAGCTTTCTGGGCATGGTGAATCAACTAGGCAAGTTTGTGCCCAACCTAGCTGAAAAGGACAAAGCTCTCAGAGACCTGCTGTCAAAAAAGGACCTGTGGTATTGGGGGCCCGAACAGCAGAAGGCATTCACCAGCCTCAAGCAAGAGTTAGCGTCCACTCCGGTCCTGCAGTTATATGACCCAAACAAAGACCTGAAAATCTCAGCCGATGCCTCGTCATATGGGCTAGGTAGTGTACTTCTGCAGAAATGCAAGGGGACCTGGGCGCCGGGGGCATATGCGTCCAGGGCGCTCACTAGCACGGAGCAGCGCTATGCGCAAGTGGAGAAGGAAGCACTGGCCTTGACTTGGGCATGCGAAAGATTCAGTGACTTCATCATCGGTCTCCATTTTGAGCTGGAGACAGACCACAAACCCCTCGTGAGCCTGCTGGGTGGACAAGCGCTGGATTCTCTCCCACCTAGAATACAAAGATTCAGGATGAGACTCATGAGATACAGGTACACAATCATGCACGTCTCAGGGAAAAGCCTTACTACAGCAGACACACTGTCACGGGCGCCATTGAAGGATGGCGTGACTGATGGAGATGGCTTAATGGAGGAAACAAACATATATGTGGACTCTGTAATGGAACACTTACCAGCAAACGAGGCTTACCTGTCCGAGCTGCGAAAGCAGCTGAGTGCAGACAGCGTGTGCGCTGAAGTGATGAAGTACTGCATCGAGGGCTGGCCAGATCGCAATAGACTGGATGTGCTAGTAAGACCCTACTGGACTGAAAGGGCTGTTCTCAGCACTCACAATGGACTGTTATTGCGGGGCACTATGCTAATTATCCCTTCAGTAATGAGGAATAGAGTGCTGGAGAAAATTCATGAAGGACACCAGGGAATAGTCAAATGCCGTGAACGAGCTAAGCAATCCGTGTGGTGGCCGGGGCTAAGCAGCCAAATAGGAGAGCTGGTGTTGAAATGCCCGGCGTGCGTTAAAGAACGTTCCAATGTGACTGAACCTCTTATGCCTTCCAAACTACCTGATAGGACATGACAGAAGCTAGGGGCTGATTTGTTTACTTTGAAAAACAAAGACTACTTGCTTGTTGTGGACTATTTTTCCAGGTACGTGGAGGTGGCCCAGCTGAGCCCGACAAGGAGTGTGGATGTGGTAATGCACCTCAAGTCAATTTTCGCCAGGCATGGCATACCGGAAATTCTAGTCACAGACAATGGGCCTCAGTTTGCGGGGGCTCACATGTCGGCCTTTGCCACTGAATATGAATTTGAGCATGTAACGAGCAGCCCAAGATACCCTCAAAGCAACGGCGAGGCCGAGCGTGCTGTCCAAACCATCAAAAACCTGCTGAAAAAAGCAACTGACCCTTACCGTGCGCTGCTGGCTTACAGGAGCACTCCTTTGAGCAACGGCTTCAGTCCAGCCCAGCTGCTTATGGGGCGCCGCCTGCGCACCACTGTGCCGGCTTTCCCGGCGGTGTTGGAGCCAGCTGTTCCAGACCTTCGGTCGGTGCGGTGCAAAGAAAGGGAGAAGAGATGGATGGATGCAAGCAACTACGACCGCAGAGACAGAGTGAGAAATCTCTCTGACCTGTCACCAGGTGATCAAGTGTGGATTACAGATACAAGATCTACAGGTACTGTGACAGCCGCACATGAAACACCTAGATCTTACCTGGTCAGTGGACCACAGGGCACTTTAAGGAGGAATCGCCGCCACCTTATGCCCATGTCAGCAGACAACAGCTGTAACATACAAGAGCATGCTGTAGGGGTTGACCTGCAGGATACTTCGTCAGACACTTGACAGGTGTCTTCGGAGGGGCCTAAGAACACTCTCCAAACTGTGAGAACCAGATCTGGCAGGGCTATCACAAAGCCAGATAGACTGAATCTGTGAGAATTCAATCAAAACAAATAAGAAATAAAATAAGAGATGAAAGTATGCAAATGTATTGGGGACAAAACAGGGAGGTTAAGTAATTTAAGTGTTATAAGAGTTTAATAAGAAGTTGAACCTTGTTTTGTGTTAACTGTCTAGGGTGACTACTGTGTGTTCATGTGTAGCTTAAAGAGGCCTCAAAGAATTCATGTTCTGTAGTGTAATTTGGTCTCACCAAGAGTTTACAGGAAAGACGAGTGTTAAATAAGTACTGTAAAGAAATGTGTTATAGTTGAGTTATGTTTCTGAAGGATACAAAAGTGAGTTTAAGAGTTTTATGCAATCTGGTGATAACTATATAGGTCACAGTCTATTGCTTTTCAGAAGGGGAGATGTGGTGTGATCTATAATATTGTTACACTGCCAGGGCACTAGAGGGGAGTATAGGGCAATGACAGGGCTGTAAGAGAGGAGAGTTTTGCCAGTGAAGAATAAAGCATACCATGTGAATCCATCCAGCTACGTCTTTATCATTATACTAAGAACCCAACACAACAGTCTGGTACAAAATATGAGTCACGATATTCGACAGTTAGCGGACGCATAAAGCTTGCCACAAAGAACCGGCAAAAGTAATGATTATGAATGCGTCTAAATGTGTCTAAATATGCTGTGAATGTGAATGTGCATTATACGCTGAGTTTCGGTTCATTTATGAGACGAACTCCAGTTCACTCGCCGGCACCTCCAATGTCCTGATTGTCTACTATAGGCTATTTACTTCTTAAATCCAGGCAATTGGTTCACGAAACATTGATTAAAATTAAGATATAATTAATACAAAACGAAATTCAATTTAAAGAAAGGCAGCTGTTCTGTTTGAGGTCTCTGTGCAAGTTTTAAAGCAGTTTTTTAGTGCCGCTTTCAGAGCGCTCACGTTCATAACCGTAAACTGACACGTTGTTTTTTCCCTCATAAATGCGAACACGAAAATTAAAATAAAATGAATATTATAATGTTTTTTTTTTTGTTGTGTCAGACAATGATTACCAAATTTTTCTCTCATATTGCTCCTCATAACCACTGAAAACGGTCAACGGAAGTTAAAAGTGGTGGGTACAAAATGACTCATGACGAAATCAGGGGTGCGTTTCCGTACAACTATAGCTCGCTGCTTAACTACCATAGTACGATGCATCGTTGGATAAATCAACTAGCTAGTCACGACTGTTTCCCGAAACCATATGTCGCAAAGTATCGTTCAACCACGTTGGTTTATGACGTCTCGCACGTGGTGGACTAATAACTTATTTTAATTAATCTGTTTGAGATCGAATTAACGCTAGATTTTGTCATATAAGTTACAGACATGGCATCTTAAGACCATTTCTATTTTTTCTCAGTTATTTTGCTTTATTACCAGACTCAATATTTGGCTCGTTCTTACATAGTAGAGCACATTCGCACATATGCGCAGTCTTCAAACACGGTGCTTTAAATCTCTTGACAAACTAAAAGATGTAAATTACATTTGTATGTATTCTAAATAAATAACACGGGTTGTACTGAATGTCAGCTTGCTTATTTTGCTAAAGATAAGTATTTATTCAGTCTACATCTCATGTAAATGCTTCTAACCACAGCTCGAGATGCTGTTTGCGAACGTTCGTTGGAACGATGGTTTCGGGAAACACCAAATCGTTGAACTATGCTTATAACGACGGAACTTGCGACCATAGTTGGCTAACGATGCTTTCGGGAAACGCACCCCTGGTGGGTAGCCTACACGTACACTGTCTTTGTATCTCTTTAGAATATTGCTACTTTTAGAAAAAAATGACATAATTATGAATCAAATTATTATGAACAAATAATGAAACTGTGTCAAAATTCGACAAAAAAAAAGCGATATAAAAAAATGATATAATGCACATCTCAGGTTAAATTAATTATATAAAAAACAGGGAACATTTTGTAAAAGCAAAACTGAACAAAATGCGTAATTAAAATAATTGTATTATGTGTTACCAAATATTTAATACCACTTCCCCATAATGTTGTAATAATTTTTTAAACACCATCTGTCAAACTGTCAATCAGATACCTCTTATCTGGTCATTTTTATTTTATTTTAGAAGTCATAACTGTTGATCACCCTTTATATGGAATTTGTGAATATGAATATTTAGAAGATTTACAAACTGTGGCAAGACCTCAAACCAACCCCGGACATTCTGAGACTAACGTGGAAAAATCTTTATGCTTAATGCATTAAGACAGTTCAATTAAAATATTTTATTAATAATGTAATGGCAAATCAGATGCGCCCAAAATATAAATGCTACGCGTTGTGCTGCAACATTACCTCACAAGAAATATTAGCCCAAGAACAATCACACAAGAAATATCTGCACGAATTAAGAATCTGGGTAAGTCGCATTATTTAAGCCTTTCATTATATTAGGATGATTTTGTGTATATATATATATATATATATATATATATATATATATATAAAAAATACTGCTGGGTTTTTACAGGCAGAGTCACGTGTATTATGCTCACACTAAATTCTCTGTTGCACTTATAAATGCGCATTTTTGTACAACTATTAAGATGATTGTGCATGCAAAGTTATGCGCTGGCAAGAACGTCACTTTGCTGTTTTAATAAAAGCAATGTTAAATATTCTGCATGCACTCATCTCCTGGAAACCACAGCAATGACAAAGCATATACGTAAACATTGTCCAATACCCCTTCTTGTCTTAAGACAACTTTGATGAACCTTTTGCATTTACAAATATTTTCAAATGTCTGTATAATACAGTAGCCTACTGTAAATATTTGTGTCTATTACTATTTATAATTTATATTTTATTGTGGATGTTTTCTCACAATCATGACGTAATGTGAAGTAAAATAAAAAATGTAATGTAAAGTTGTTTTTTATGCGCCACCTGGTGGATATTCTGTGAGGCGAAACAGATTGAGGGATTTTTTAAGTAGGCCCCCCGAAAGCACTTGCAGAATTCTGCGAGACTCTGCGAGACGAATTGCCGAATGCCGCGGGAGAAAACGCGCGTTTTTAAAGGCCACATCTGTCCCTTTAGCTTGGAGAGGTTTATTTTCCCCTTTCAATAGGTTTTGTCAATTGTTTTGTTTATTGGTCTAATTCTGGTTTCTGGTTTTTCATTCTAATAAACTTTGCATTGGGTTAGTCACTCAATTAATTATCTTGTACTTCGTTCCCACCCTTCTGAATTATGTTGCATTGATAAAGAGTTATCACAAACTAAGGCTTAGGTTGTGCTATCTTACAATCAATATACAGTATAGTAAATGTAAGGTGTCACCGAAGTAACGATTAAAACTTGAAGTGGCGATGAGGTCTTGACATGTATGGAACGGGTCTTAAAAAAGGTCTAAAAAGGTATTAAATTTAATTCCATGATTCCTGTATATACCCTGAAAAGCAAATTCCCTTTTTAGCCTTTACAGTATAAGCCCACTTGAAACAGTACCAAGAGATAGCCGGAGCTGTAAACTCTCAGTTGGCATGCCCTTTGTTCCCCATAAAACTGGACTTTAGTCTGTCACTAACCTGAACACACATTTGTGGTGACATGTTTACAGCGTAATCTACAGAGTCAATCATTTCAGAAAAATAAATAATGCTTATGAATAAAGTTTACGAAAGACACTCAACATTATGGGCTGATCTGGCTACAGAATTGTGCTGAGCCGCTTTGCAAAAATTTCTTTAAAAACTCAGACCAAGAAAAAAAAAAATCCTCCAAATGGAGACATTGACTAAAATTTTTTATTTGCATTAATCCCTTTCTTGTAAAGCACATATTGTTAATGATATGATTACAGATCATAACCTAGATTTGCTGTGTTTGACAGAAACCTGCCTAAAACCAGATGATTACATTACTTTAAATGAGTCCACCCCGCAAGATTACTGTTATAAACATGAGTCTCATTTGAAAGGCAAAGGGGGAGGTGTTGCTGTAATTTATAGCAATATATTCAGTATTACTGAGAAGTCTAGTTTCAAATTTAATTATTTTTAATTATTAACCCTCTGGGGACCAAGGTGTTTTTGGGGCCCTTGAGAAGTTCTGACATGCCTTGACATTTGTGCTTTTTTCAGTTATTTATAAACATGTTAATGACAAAGGTGTAAATTCACTCTATATAGCACAAACAGGGCTACCATAATATGCAAGCAACTTGTATGTAGATGTTTGTATTTTTAAGAGAATAATGTTTATGCGTGGTTATTGGAAAAAATAAAAATGAAAGTTGCTGAATTAAGACCACAAAACACATATTAAATATGTGTCCACAAGACTTTTGACCAATGGATGTGGTCCCTTTGAGTTCTAGCTTCAAAATTATATGAAAATAGTCTTGCTTTATCGTTCACAAAAAAAAAATACATTGATTTAAATGGTGTAAAACAGGTTTTGCTTGGAAAGCCAATATGCGAGGGGGAGGAGTAGTTCACACCCACTCTGCATAATGACTCTGCCTAATGAGCCATCCTTTCAGGTGTGACACTGACTGAGCCACAATACAAGGACAAAGGATGTATTTAGAAGAAGACTTATATTGACCATTTAAGATTTTGCTTACATCTCTCTTGTAAATATGTTTTGCTATTTTATTAAAAATGTTACAATTACAACAATAATTACAATTTCAACAATATTTCAAGTGTACTCTTTCTTTGTAAAAAAGAAAAAGAAAAAAGATTATAGGCCTACATTTTATCATATGTATTCATTAGTTTGAATATAGCCGTATTGGAACATCTAACATCTTAGTCTATGACTTTATTTTTGACAAATATATATATATATATATATATATATATATATATAAAACGTTAGATATGAGCAGAAATTGCTAAACAAAAGCTTATTTTATGTGGCAGTATATTTTACAGTAGCCTAAAAACTGTACCCAAATCTAGTCAACAAGTGACTGACTGTAGCGTTGTTTTTATGAAATATTAGGGCATATAAATGCTAATTTGCAGTTTAATACGTTGCTTGTACAAATACATTTTATTTCAACATATTCCAGTCGATTTTTACTCATCTCAGTAGGCTATAGCAAAGCAGTTTATTCTTTCACACACAGACGCGCGATTTATATTTAGGCTAAACAGTCTTTACAAATATGTACCCTTCATTCATCTCACAGAAAGGCGAGTCATATTGTATGCGATTCATCTTTTTGCGGTTTGCATAGGCCTACACTAACGTTATTCCATAACGTTATTCCACACGTGAGAAAAGAAAACAGCCTACCTCACTCCTCAGCGGGATCTGCTCCTCATATCAGGATATATTGTTCCTCATATCAGCACTGTTCTGAGGAATCTTTTCTCCATAAGGTAGGCTATATTATGCCTCACTCGATCGCGACGCGCTTTGTTTACAGCTGATGTGGGCGTTTCACAGATCTTCAATAGTTCTCAGAATTTGCGTTTGAATAGCACGCGCTCTCCGTGGGCGTGTCACATTACTGTGAATTAGCTCGTAATGAGGTCGACTGGAGTCGCTCTCTTTTTATACAGATTACAGAAGCTGATAATATTTGTTTTTTATATAAATGACTTCATTTAACAGATGCGATCTCAAGCTTTATGCCCGTGGGTCTGTTTGCCTGTTTGACTGAATTTTCGCGGAGTTATAGATCATTTTCGAACGCGTTTCAAATGGGAGTTTACGGATAGAGAGAAGGCAGAAATCGCATCATGTTAAAGTTTCTTTATTTGTCAAAAAGCAAAACACTTTATTTTTATTTTGAGTATACAGAAAAAAAATAGAAACTGAACAGGATCGATTGATGTATAACACGAAAACTAAAGATCAAAATTAACAGAGCATTTTGTGTTTATTTTTCATTGCTAAAAAAAAAAACGAGCAAAACGCGCCGGCGCGTTTTTGGTCCCCAGAGGGTTAAGTGTTGGTGCTTAATGTAACACTATCTAGTGTAAATGATAAATCACGTTTGAGATTTGTGCTAGCTACTGTATACAGGCCACCAGGGCACCATACAGACTTCGGAGTTAGTACTGGCTGCAGAAAAAGTACCAATTGTTAATGATTTTAATAACCATGTGGATAGTGAAAAAGATGCTTTGGGATTGGCATTTACAGACATTCTAAACTCTATTGGAGTATTGGAGTTAGGCAACATGTGTCATGACCCACTCATTGTCGTAATAATACTTAGTAATAATAAATCTTATATTGTAACATAGAATCATTGTTGATGCCATTGAAATTCTGCAGCAGAGCGATGACATCTCAGATCATTATCTAGTCTTGTGTAAACTTCATTTAACCAAGGCTGCAAAGCCGACTCCGTGTTACAAATATAGTAGAACTATCACTTCTACCACTAAAGATTGTTTCATACATAGTCTTCCCGATCAGTTTCATCTCCTCAGCATAAGGTGCTCACTGACCATACCGGTTTCACACGGAAAGGCACTTGTTAGTGTGGCATCGTGGGTAAAAAGTTCCCACAGCGTCTTGATGCAGCTCGAGTTCCCTTGAAAGGGAACGTCTCAGGTTACGACTGTAACTCTGGTTCCCTGAAGAGGGAACGAGACACTGCGTCGCCCTGCCATACTCCCTGCATGCCTGTGATCGACTTACTTCAGCCGAAGCTAGCTTTCTTTGTTCTGGGTATGCTTTATAGTTTTTTGGCCTGCCTATGATGTTCTGTCACACCATTGGACTGATTTGGACTGACAATGCAATCATGCAAAGGTGTTCCCGTCTCGACACAGCATCTCGTTCCCTCTTCAGGCCCGATGTTTTTCACTCGAACTCAGGTCTCCTGAAGCACATGTCGGCGCACTTGCCCACGAGGCTTTCGTGGTGTGACATAGTTGAGTAAAAAGTATAGGATGTACATTATTAGATAAATAAAACTTAGCTATACTTTGTATAAAATGCTATTGTATACTATGATGCTGTCACGGTCACGTTCTTCAAGCCTTCATCTGTGTGTGCACTTCATTCCCCAGAATCCTCCGTGGCGCACACCTGCACTCACTCACGCAATCACCAATCATCATCACCTGCACTCCCTCATTATCCACCCTTTATATTCAGCACTCTTCCTTCACTCCTTGTCTGGTCTCGTTGATGTTGGCCTTAACATGACCCACAGACTTCCGAGCACTTACCTGGATTCCTACCTGCCATTCATCCTCTCCAATCCGTCCTGCCTGCCATCCTGTTCTGCCTTCAGCCCGACATCATCTGCAAAGAGAAAGAAAGACAAAGACATTACCAACCAGCTAAGCATCCACTGTTATTCTGTGTTTCTGTTACTCGCCATCTGTCTGCATCTCTGCACTTCCTGCAAATAAACTATAAATCTTACCATCTTGTCTGCATCCTCTGTGAACCCTGACAGAAGACCAGACCCAAAACACAAAGTAATTTCCAACTTCAGAGTTCAGGATGTGTTGGAACCTGATCGCGGCGTTGGCTCAGGACAGACTGTAGGATTTTGTTCTTTGGTGGCTGACTGTGGTCTGAGCGATCATATTATCTTTGCCTGTTACCGGATCGGGGCTGAGTACGTTGACCCACGTCCACTCCCTGATCTTTCAGGGCTAGACTGGAGGGAGGCGATATCTGTTTGCTGGGACAGCTTTATTCCTGAGAGTGCGTTTTCAACCAACACCACTCATATCATCAAACAAGTCACTCCCACCGAGCTTATCTCCAGAGATAATGATTTCTCCGTTCTCCCTCCTCTCATCGGCCCATCAGATCAAGATCCCGCTCATCCTGCCGGCCCGCCAGAGCCAGAGCCAGTCGCCTGCCCGTCAGAGCCAGTTGCCTGCCCGCCAGAGCCAGAGCCAGTCGCCTGCCCGCTCGAGTCTGTGAGTGTCGTTCTCCCCGAGCCAGAGACAAAGTTTCCTAAGCCCTCATCCCTGGTTCCATCCAGCACAAAGCCTTCATCGCTGGTCCCGTCCAGCACAGAGCCTTCCCCGCTGGTCCCGTCCAGCACAGAGCCTTCTTCACCGCTGGTCCCGTCCAGCACAGAGCCTTCTTCACCGCTGGTCCCGTCCAGCACAGAGCCTTCTTCACCGCTGGTCCCGTCCAGCACTGAGCCTTCACCGCTGGTCCTGCCCAGCACCAAGCCCTCATCGCTGGATCTTCCCAGCACCAAGCCCTCATCGCTGGATCTGCCCAGCACCAAGCCCTCATCGCTGGATCTGCCCAGCACAGAGCCCTCAACGCTGCCCAGCACAGAGCCCTCAACGCTGCCCAGCACAGAGCCCTCTTCGCCGCTGGTTCCGCCCAGCTCAGAGCCCTCTTCGCCGCTGGTTCCGCCCAGTTCAGAGCCCTATTCCCCGCTGGTTCCACCCAGTTCAGAGCCCTATTTCCCGCTGGTTCCGCCCAGTTTAGAGCCCTATTCCCCGCTGGTTCCGCCCAGCTCAGAGCTTTCTTCGCCGATGGTCCCGCACAGCTCAAGGCCCTCTTCGCAGCTGGTCTTGTCCAGTCCAGAGCCGCCTTCATCACTGGTCCTGTCCAAACCAGAGCCGCTTTCGCCTCCTGCCTCTTCCTGTCCAGGGTTAAAACCCGGGACTTTCCCCAAGTATTTTTTTGGGGGGGGGGGCATAGAGCTCCGTCCTGGCCACTCGAGGGGCCACGGTCACCCGAGGGGTTCTCACCGCCGTGGCCACCCGAAGGGGCTTCTCCGCCATGGCCACCCGAAGGGGCTTCTCCGCCATGGCCACCCGAAGGGGCTTCTTCGCCATGGCCACCCGAAGGGTCTGCACCGCCATGGCCACCTGAAGGGTCCGCACCGCCATGGCCACCTGAAGGGTCCGCACCGCCATGGCCACCCGAAGGGTCCGCACCGCCATGCTCCCCTGATCAGCCTGTTCCACTGTGGTCCCCTGTTCTGTCTGCACCATCGTGATCACCTCCCCCTCTGTCTGTCTGTCCTGCCACCATCCTGGAGTCCGTACTTCTGAACCTGTTCCATCTTCCCGTCACGGACTCCAGGATGCCCACCCCCCCCTCCCGTATGCTGCCTTCGGCGCGGGACGCGCCTTGCGGGAGGGGGGAGTAATGTCACGGTCACGTTCTTCAAGCCTTCATCTGTGTGTGCACTTCATTCCCCAGAATCCTCCGTGGCGCACACCTGCACTCACTCACGCAATCACCAATCATCATCACCTGCACTCCCTCATTATCCACCCTTTATATTCAGCACTCTTCCTTCACTCCTTGTCTTGTCTCATTGATGTTGGCCTTAACATGACCCACAGACTTCCGAACACTTACCTGGATTCCTACCTGCCATTCATCCTCTCCAATCCATCCTGCCTGCCATCCTGTTCTGCCTTCAGCCCGACATCATCTGCAAAGAGAAAGAAAGACAAAGACATTACCAACCAGCTAAGCATCCACTGTTATTATGTGTTTCTGTTACTCACCATCTGTCTGCATCTCCGCACTTCCTGCAAATAAACTATAAATCTTACCATCTTGTCTGCATCCTCTGTGAACCCTGACAGATGCATTTTAAAAGTATACTTTCAATCATTTTCAGCACACAGTTAAAATATACCTAAATTATATTTTTTTATAAAGTGCAAATAAATGCACTTTTAAAAAATAAAAAGAATTTTCACTTCATTTTTTTAAATATATTTTTAGAAAATATACTGAAGTACAATTATTTTAAAGTGTGTTAAAAGTTGTATTGTAAAAATAGGTAAAAGCATGATGCTAATATACTTTTAATATATTCCAATGTATTAAAAAATTTTGTTAGTATATTTGAAATGTACTATTGAAAAAGGGAATATATTTCAAATACAATAAAGTGATACTTTTTTTTCACTAGGGCACATATCCTTGCTCGATGAAGAATTAGATGGCCCAACGTTCGCTTGAAATTTAAAAGGCTGATTCGCATTTCAGGGCAGTGACGAGTACACATGTCGTCCAGTGGTTGTCCAGACACCCTAGGCACAACCTTAAGCAATGGCCCTGAACGGTGGTTTAATGTCAACATTGTGACAACGCTGTAACAACCTTCACCACACAATGTAGTTATAGCAATCTTTTGGCCATGTTGTTAGAAGGTTGGGTACGTTGTGCCAACGTCCTGTGTTTGCTGGGATTCTTACATCCAACAACAAAACACCTCAATCGTTTAAAAGACATTCTTGCCTACAGCTCCTCCGGCATTGAAACAATGTTGGACTTTGAAAAAAGGATGGGTTGAGGAGTGCTTCCTGGACTCCAAAGTTTGGTTAAGATAGAGGTGCTCTTTGGATGGGAAACTAAATACCAAAAATCAAAAAAGAACTCCAAGGCACTCTCAATTGAAAAAGTTAAAAAGCCTTTATTATTATGGCTTGGTCAAATTAACCTTCTAAAAAACTCCAACGCGTTTCGGCTACATGCCTTCTTCTGGGAGTTAAACAGATCTCAAACAAACAGAGTTTCTTATGAACTAACAGTCCACCAATCAGAAGTCTCCATCTGTCAACTGAGGTGCTCAGGTTACAATTGTTAGTACACACAAGAGACAGCAGATGTCATCATTTCCACTTCTTAACAAATCAATTAAGTACACACAAAAACTGACTTCATGAAAGGAACATACCAGTACACCAACACGGTGACACATAAAAGTTAAAATACAAGCATAGTATATGAATTTCAAACCACCATAAGACAACAGAACATCAAAGATATACACTAAGGTCAAGTTCCTCATTCAAGCCTGGAAATTTAGTAGCCTGCAGGCGATATATCCAGAAAGCTTCCCATTGATTCAGCTGCCTTTGCCTATTGCCTTTTCTTAAGGACAAAGGAATGTGGTCAATCCCACAGGCCTGTAAAGTGGATTGGTCACTATTGTGATGTTCCATAAAGTGTCTTGCCATGGGATATTTGGTGTTTCCTGTCCGAATTGCGTATTTGTGTTCAGCCAGTCTATCCAGTAAACGCCGCTTAGTTCTTCCTACATAAAAGACTTCACACATAGGACATTCCAATCTATAAATGACAAAGGTATGATATAATCTATAACTTTTTTGAATGTTGGACTGTGTTTAGCTCACGGGTCTATGCTAAAACGGCAGTGTCCGTCAACAGTCGTGGGAGGGGCCTGTGCAAAGTGACGTTACTTTACCCAGAATCTGCGAACAGCGCTTTTGAGACAGTGCTTATGATTTATGGGGATTTTAAAAAAGCACTGTGTGGATTTGTATGATTATTAGGGATGTCCCGATCCGATCACGTGATCGGAAATCGGGCCCGATCACGTGTTTTCAGACTCGATCGGAATCGGACGTTACCTCCCGATCAGGACTCGGATATATATGTTTATATATTCTCATTATTTTTTAACACATCTATAGTTATGCGGTGGCACAGAGTTACGCCGGTTTCACACTGACTGCACGCGTTAGCAGAGTGTAAGCAGCGCAGGAGCAGTGCATATGGTGAGCAGGGGCAGGACACGCGCGTTTTGCTTTCACACTGGCAGTGTTTGACACGCGCGGCTGAACCGCGGGTTGTGTAGGGCAGGCTACAGACAGAGTAGGCTACTCTATAATGGATAAGTTGGCATTGCTTTTTTTCGTTTTCAAATACATTTAAGAGAAAAGACTTGTCAAGAAGCTTATTTTATTAATAATTTCATATAACTTTTTGTTCATCTTTGTTTTTATTGTTCTGGCAACACGTTTGTTTTTGGACATTTGTTTTCTTTTTAAATTGCTGTTGGTCATTTGATTGACTGTTTAAAACACAATAGATATCATCAATGCACTTTTTGGATAAAACTGCGGTGTATTTTGGCCATGATCAATGTATTGTCACTTTAATTCAGCAAAAGTGGCGCAGCAAAAATAGACTCGGCGCTGAAATGATCGCGGCACTGCTGCTTCTGCTCTGCTACGCACTGCCGCGCCGCCTCTGCGCGCGGTGTGAATGCTCTAAACCCTGGTTTAATCTGTTAACATGGGCGGCGAAAAAAATACGCACTGCACGCTCTGCTAACAGTGCAGTGTGAAACCGGCGTAAGAGTTAGGAGTGCAGTTCCTAAAAGCACATTACTGGCTTTGCAAACACTGTAGCACTTTTATTTTTTATTTGTTCACATGCCTGCCGGGTATTTTAAGTTGAGGTGCTATTTGTTTATATATTAGACTTTTTTATATTTACTGTTGCACTAAAGTCCAACAGTGAAGAATTTATTTATTACTTGATTGTTCAAGCTACCTCACAGAAGTGCTCTGTTTGTTAACAGAGTTGTTGAATGTTAAAATAAGGTGAATTAAATAAAAAATAAGGAACATCCTGGATCTGTTTTTTTCGCTCTTCTTTATTCTTTTTTTATGTATTAAGTATCGGATCGGGACTCGGTATCGGCAGATACTCAAAATCAAATGACTCGGACTCGGACTCGAGGGCAAAAAAACCTGATCGGGACATCCCTAATGATTATATAGTGGTTGTGTACACACACTGCCAACACACATTTTAAATACCATGTAAAAGTGAATTTTGCATAATAGGTCCCCAGTGCATAATTTTAACATAACACATTGTTTATATAAAAATAGAGAATATTTATCTAAATAGTACACACGAATAAAGAAAGTTTACAATCAAAACACAAATATTCAAAAACTTAAATGCACCACATAGTATGCAATAATTATCACTGAACATAAGCAAAATTATGCTCCTGCAGTGAGGGTGATTTTTGGGTGAACTATCACTTTAAGAAGGTTGATTTAAGTACAGTGGGGGAAATAATTATTTGATCCCCTGCTGATGTTGTAAGTTCGCCCACTAATGCCCTACCAACCAGCAAGGATTCTGCCTCCCACAGATTGGTTATGTGCCCATGTGGAACACAGATTATTCCTGTCGCTTTAAGAAAGTACTCCTAATTGCCAACAAAGGTTTCTCCACCAAGTACTAAGGCATGTTTTGCTTGGGGATCAAATACTTATTTCACTTACTTAAATGCAAATCAATTTATAGCCTTTATATAATGTTTTTTTTTTTTTTTTCTGGATTTTTTTGGTTGATATTCTCTATCCGTTAAAATCAAAAATCAAAATTACTACCATAAAAATTATAGACCCTTCATTTCTTTGTAAGTGGGAACTTACTACAGTTTTTTTGGATTGCTTACACACTAAAATTAAAAGTAGTACACTATTAAGGCGAGACACGGCAGGCAAAAACATATTTTTTTTTACTGGTCAATTTTGAGATTTTTGGATATTTGTCTTCAATAACATGTCTTCTTTCAGACTTGTGGTGAAAAAAAGTCCGAAATACACATTTAGGTCTTTATTTTACTACACTTTGTGTGTTTGCGTCTCTAGATTTCTCATAAATTCAACACAAGTTTGCGTTCTTAATCAACATACTTCTCCGCGATCTCTGCCGTCACCCTCTCATCTCATGCACCGTTAGGAAGCTCTCTCTCTGCTGTACAATCCTGTCGGATCCAAATATGGTCATTTCCTTTTTATCGGCAACCAATCGTGAAAGTAAAAGGGCTGAATGCGCGATCTCATTGGCTGATGATAAATCTTTAAAGCCCGTTTTCTCAAAATGACTTTTCTCTCATACTCCAAGTTTGAAATCTTCACTTCAGTAGCACTTATATACATCAAACTTTCCAGTCTTGTACCTAGTTATATTATGAAGACATTTACAGAGGGATTTGTAAATATATTATTCCTAGCCTGATTTATATAACATTTTATTCCAAAAAACATGGCGGAAATCATTTTTTTAAGGCTATTGGCAGTATTTTCTGATTTACAAGATAACAAAAGTAGATATCCATAAATCCCTCTGTAATTTTTCCCCATCTAATATGTGAACACAATGAAAGAAAAATTTTTTACCTGGCTTTATCAAATACTCAGATTTCGTTTTTTAAAATATATGCAAATTAGTGCATATTTAATTAGATATTGCCTAATTTGCATATTTAAACATTAAATTACAGAAAACTTGTAATACATTTTTTTCTCATCTTAATGTAGTTATCAACTGGGAAAGTTTCATGGTGATATCTGCTAGTTAAAAAAAAATCCCTATTCACCTGTAGTGTCTCGCCTTAACAAAACCTTACACTCAAGAAGCAAAACATCAGCCCATATTTGCACAACTATAAGCACATTGTCAACCTCACACTTGTTGCAAAACTCTACACACAGTGATTTGCAAAACACTAAACACACTTAACATACATTACACACAAAAATCTATCATGAAGTCACTTCCTTGCAATACCAAAGCACTGACTGTCAAATTACCGCACCGTCCAACCAACTGGTTCAACACAGTCATCAGGTGTGCAAACACTTGTTTGCTTAATTGTAGACACACCAATCAGGTGTATAAGCACTATAAAAAGCAGCAGGTGAGTTCATCGGTCTTCAAGCACAATGGGAAGAGTCAGAGAAAGAATAAGATGAGGAGGAGAACAAGGAGAACAAGGAGGAGGACAAGGAGGAGGAGGAAGGGGAAGAAGAGGAATCAACAGAGGAAGAGGAAGAGATGGAGGCCATGCTGGAGGTAGAGGTAGAGGTAGAGGTAGAGGTAGAGGAAGAGGAAGAGGAAGTCAAGAAGGTGCTCAAAGAGGATCGAATCTGACAAATGACATCCGCGCAACACTGGTTGACCACGTTGTCAACCACGGCCTGACACTGAGAGAGGCTGGACTGTATTCTATGCACTATCAGCACTTCTGTTACCTTTTCCTGTGAAATTACTGTACTATTGTATACTGTTTTTTTTTTTTTTTCTACATAGGATTGAGGGTCAGGAACGACAAGGGGGAAGGCCTCCTATGTTCACAGAACAGCAAGAGAGGGAGATAGTAAACATGGTTTTGGCCAACAATGCTATAACACTCAATCATCTCCAAGCTAACATTGTCAATAACCACGCCAGTTTCAACGATATCCATCAGGTCTCAACATCAACACTGGCACGCATCCTAAAAAAAAACATATTCAAATGAAGCAAATTTATCGAGTGCCTTTCGAGCACAATTCCGAAAGGGTGAAACGACTGCGGCATGATTATGCAGAGGTATGTATTCACTTTAGCAGTGTGATCTTGCATACTGTCTCATAATCTTTTACTGTACTGTAATATACTAGATCTACACTGAACTACACAATTTTGCCTGACACTGTTCTTCAGAGAGTTTTACAAATGGATGGAGAGGAGATTCAGCATGAGTTCATTTACGTAGATGAGGTTGGGTTCCACCTGACGAGAACACGAAGGAGGGGAAGAAACACCATTGGCCACAGGGCTATAGTCAATGTCCCAGGGCAACGTGGGGGTAATATAACACTCTGTGCAGCCATTACACAGAATGGGGTCCTCCACCGCCATGCCCATATGGGCCCTTACAACACAGCACTCATACTTACATTCTTGGACCAATTGCACAACATAACAGCAGCAAATCAAATCGATCATATGCAATACATTGTTGTCTGGGACAATGTGTCTTTCCACCGCTCTGCTCTGGTTCAGAACTGGTTTCAGCAACATCCACATTTCACCGTCCTATATCTTCCACCATACTCTCCATTCCTCAACCCTATAGAAGAGTTTTTCTCGGCATGGCGGTGGAAGGTATATGATCTCCGTCTCCAGGCTGAGGTACCCCTCATCCAAGCCATAGAGGAGGCCTGTGACCAGATGGAGGTAGCAGCAATGCAAGGATGGATTCTCATTCAAGACGTTTCTTTCCAAGGTGTCTTGCTAATGACAACATTGCCTGCGATGTTGATGAAATTCTCTGACCAGATCCAGCTAGGCGAAGAGACAATGTCTAGTTGTTTTTTTTTTGTTTTGTTTTTTACTGTAAACTTACAGTACAATACGTAAAGTGACATTTTGTTACAGTATTATGAATCTCCATGTCAACATTTTGGGCGTGTTGAGAAATAAATGAGTTTCTTCAGTCTGCAACATTGGTCTTGTGTAGTGTTTGGTGAATTTATATTATATTTGTACTTTGTTGATGGTAGCCTACTGTTGTAAAGTTTTTCTTTCTTCAAAGCAGAGACCAGGAGACAGTCGGGATCGCGTTCAACGGAAGTTATTCTTTATTGAGAACTCCTCCGTACGCGGCTGTAGAAACTTCCAACATGATCTGATCTAACATAACTTTACATGTTATCTTATAGGCATTTTAGGAGGAGGGACTTTTGGGGGTGGAGACAAATTCAAACAAAGCATGTAAATGAGTATACAGGTTAAGGTAACACCCTAGACTGTGAGGGTCTGGCCAATCCTAATTCAATCAGCATACCTATTCAAATGCTGATACTGGCCAGGAAACTCTGGTTCCACGGGCCATCCCAGAGCCATTTAAGACAAAGGGTGCGTCTTGGAGCTACTGGCTAGAGCCATTAAAGACTCATTTAAAACACAATAGAGAAAACAGGGTTGGTAGGAGCTGTTGATACCATTATAACCTAACCTTAAAAGCTAAAATCAGTATTCTTCACCGTGATGTTATGTAAGGGTAGCATATCTACCCTTCAGTTTTACATTTTAACCCTTCAGTCCCCTCTTTGAGAGTTCTTAAAATAACTCTCACAAAATACAAATTTAAACACTTAAACGTTCAATTCTTGTAACTTGAAAAAGTTACAGGCACGTATAACTTATTCTGTGTTGTGTCCTTGATTTACATGAGTGTCATAGTTCTTCTCAAAACCATAACTGTTGACACATACGACGCAGGGTGTAAAATGTCGTATAAACTACATGATTACACAGAAAACCATGTAGCATCAGAGTGGAAGTCTTGAAAGTCCATGGCGCCTGAATAGCTGTGAAGTCTGTTTCCTGTAGAGTCCATTTGTCACGTAGAGTCGCTCTGATGACTCGTCCCTCATGAGGTTTGTTCATGGAAATCTGAGGTGACGTTTTATACCAGGATGCTGCTTGTGAAGACATCATGGCATACACACATACCTGTAACACAATAAAACAAAGAAACGGCAGACCAGCAGTATTCATGCATGGACTTCATTCTTCCATAAGTCGCACATGTTCTGTGTTGATTTTCTGTACTTGCATGTTGACACAGAAACGAACATGCAATTAGGGTCCGTGATTTCTCTGCGTTGTGTATTTTTCATTTTCTTTTGTGATAGTTCGTTCAGCAGTGGGTCTGGTTGTCTTCTTGAGGTTGGGGCTTCATACGCAGATGAGACGGTCGTTGCATATGGATCTCGAAAAAAAACATCAAGTTTTATCTGCACACTGTAAGACAGAAAACAGAAAAACAGAGAGCAGTATTTCTTAAAAACACTACGGTTGTAGCAGTTTAAACACTATGGTTCTATCGTTTTCAGAGTGTACTGTTGTCGTTTCATTCTTTCCCTATTTCTTAATTGATTTGACACCTATGGACCAGTGAGGTAAGGATGGACTAAATGAGGAAAGGCCTATGAGGTAGTGTCTTCACCCTGGATTGGCCCCCGACGCCTGTTGCGTCAGTTCTTTCCAGGGCCCTCACTGAACCGTGTCCTATTCTGTCCCTGTGTTGTGCACACACTGTACAGTGTGTGAGAAAATTGGCACATGTTCATTCTCCAGTGAAACATCAGTCTTAATAGACATCATATAGAGCATGGGGGTCTGACTGGAATATTTCTGTGGTATAACATTTTAAGGCTGTGAGTATACTGAATGTCCCCCAAACAAAGGCTGTGACAGTCAATAAGTCTTTCATCTTTGTTGTAAGTTACTGGGGAGATAAAGCAGTCACAGCCCAAATGGTTAACACCTCAAAAAGCTTACCCACGAGTCCAATGACGAGGGGAGGGGTTGCTTCAAAGTAGCAAACAAATGTAGTAAAATCTGCATAACATTGTTAACTTGTCTTAAATTATTTTTGTTTTTTCTACATTCTTTTCCAAAATGTCCGTGCTTGCCACAGTAAGAACAACTGGCTTCTCTAGGGCTTTTGCGTTTCTTTTGCTTCTCTGAGTTAACCTTAAAGGATGCTGCTGCAATTTTTACTCTTGCCTTGACATCAAAGTCTCTTTCCCACATAGCTAAACTGTCCAAGTTGTCTTGCAGGGTTCTATTTGACCATGTAAGATCTAAGAAAGGCAATGCATTTCTATGTTCTGACAAAAGACCATCGGACCATGCGCGAACTAGAGGACCATTATGACCTAGCACCTTCTCTGAAGTGTCAGCAATCCCGCTGTAAGCGGCAACGGTCTGGCAAAATCTTTCTGTGTACTCACAAACAGTTTCATCCTTCTTCTGTACACAACTAGTGAGCTTTGACCAGTCCACTTTCAGTCCAACAATGTTTTTTAACACTTTAACAACTTCCTCTCTCAATTCATCTTTACTGGCCTGTTGCAGTTCAGAATTATTTACAGCACTTTCAAAATCATTGAATTCTGACTCAGTCAAGATCTGTGATATTAGCTGGGTGACTTCAGCTAGAGTCATATCATAGAGCCTAAAGATGTTTTGATTGCTTGTGGCTGCAATATGGGGGTTGCAAATGGAACGGTATCAACACCTTTTCCCTGAGGCTTTTGTCTAGCTACGCACACTTCAACTGCATTTACATCTGCATTGACATTGT
Organism: Squalius cephalus; assembly: GCA_022829025.1. Taxonomy (NCBI): domain Eukaryota; kingdom Metazoa; phylum Chordata; class Actinopteri; order Cypriniformes; family Leuciscidae; genus Squalius; species Squalius cephalus. The sequence continues at coordinate 38,641,040 of CM040799.1, forward strand.
CCTCTATACTATCAAAAGACTGTAAATCAGGATAGCTTTCATCTGACTGTTGGTCTTCTAAATCACATTTGGTTGAGGCTTTGTTATGGCCCACCTTTGTCTTGAGACAGGACATGTGAGTCTGCAATTGTTTGTTCTGATCGGTTAAAGTATCAATACAACAAGCTTGTTCTTGTGCAATGGATAAGCTAAATTCTCGGTGACAACAGATAATGGCTTTCATATCGTTCTTGCGAATACTTGCTCCTAGTACCTTCTTACAATCTTCAACTGACCAAACATTGACTGCATCAATGCCAAATTTCTTTGTTAAATTCAATCTGACTTCCTCAGTCACGATTGAGTCCATGCATTCTCCTAACAAGGACTTAAACTCATTGTCTGTCCATAACGGGCTAGCTAATCCACATTTCTCTGTCGTGGGTATCAGCCTAGCATTCCTTCTAACCATTTTGTGACTTCCTTTGTTACTTAATCACAAAACACTAAAACTTCTCTCTACTGTCTTACAAACAGAGGGTACAATCTTGACTATTGTTAACTTTCAAAATTACCACACTTAACTTCCCTGCTGACAAGAACAGAGGATCAACAGAAATAACTAGCACGTAAAGCTAATTCTTCTCTGCCTAAAGCAAAGGATACCAACTATTAGCACTTGATGCTAACTTCTCTAGCAAGAGCATACACACAATATTAACATGTAACTGTTCATCTTCCCTGCCAACAACAGGGGGTAAATTTCATCTCTAAAAGAAGAACTTTTTTTAGAGGCTCATCTTTAGTTAACCAAACTCTACAGCTGTTTGTTAACTACTTCTCTGAACGGCGCAGAGGAAAACATTTGTACTGGTCTGCATTGGTTCTTTTAATGGAGTGGAACTCACCGAGTCTTTCATTTGTAGAGAAAGATTCCGTCTGGAAAAATTCAGTCTTTGAGATCTTTTTGGAGCTTGAAGTTTTCAATCTGGATTCAGAAAATTCAGTCTGGAACTCAGTCAGCTTTGTTGAGATCTTTGAGCTTGAAGTTTCAAGATGCAGTTCTTTGAGCTTAAAATTCTTTGAGTTTCCTTCTTCTCCATCCGGGTCACACGGCACCATCTGTTGTAAAGTTTTTCTTTCTTCAAAGCAGAGACCAGGAGACAGTCGGGATCGCGTTCAACAGAAGTTGTTCTTTATTGAGAACTCCACTGTACGCGGCTGTAGAAACTTCCAACATGATCTGATCTAACATAACTTTACATGTTATCTTATAGGCATTTTAGGAGGAGGGACTTTTGGGGGTGGAGACAAATTCAAACAAAGCATGTAAATGAGTATACAGGTTAAGGTAACACCCTAGACTGTGAGGGTCTGGCCAATCCTAATTCAATCAGCATACCTATTCAAATGCTGATACTGGCCAGGAAACTCTGGTTCCACGGGCCATCCCAGAGCCATTTAAGACAAAGGGTGCGTCTTGGAGCTACTGGCTAGAGCCATTAAAGACTCATTTAAAACACAATAGAGAAAACAGGGCTGGTAGGAGCTGTTGATACCATTATAACCTAACCTTAAAAGCTAAAATCAGTATTCTTCACCGTGATGTTATGTAAGGAAGCATATCTGAAAACATATTCTTAAATTTTAACCCTTCACTACTCTAATCATAGGGAAGTAGAAGTGCTAAAAGTGTTTTAGGTTTATCACAGCAGAGTGTAACTCGTGCAAACAGAGTATAGTAATGTGAAACGTGTGTGTTTCATATGGTAACAAAGTGTGGTTTTTAAACAGAAGTGTATAGTTTTTACAAGAATGTTTAATTATGCAAAGGATCTGTAGTGTTTTGCTAATTGGGTGTGTGGTTGTGCTAATTGTGTGTAGTGTTTTGAAAACACGGGCCCTGTTTTGAAAATCGTGCTTAAGCAATCAAAAAAAAACTGTAAATCAGCAGAGGATCAAATAATTATTTACACTGTAGACTACATTTCTTGGAAATCCTCATTAAATTTTCCTTTAGTTTCTGTTTCAAGAAATGTCTACTTCTGTTAAACTTTAATTTTCTCATAAAGATCCTCCCCTTTTGCTACGCTATAAAATGAGCGCTGAAACGGGCACATTATTTAATTTACTTCCTGATCAAAGATGGATCTGCAAATCTCAGTTTTTCTTCTGTTCCTTCTTTTCACTGCAGGTACAAAGATAAATAACCTTTGTAATGTTATTGGGTACAAATACAGATAATTGATATCTCATTCTCTCTTTTTTATTACTCAAGGACACTCTCTCCAGTGTTATGAGTGCGACAGTCAGACGGGTTCTTGTGCAGATCAAAAGGCTACAACATGTACAGTTGGATCTTTTTGGTGCTGGAGTTCAACAGGAGTAACACAAGTGGGTAAGTCCAATATGATTTAAAGCTGGAGATACTGCTGTTATTTACTGGAGCTGCGACAGAACAAATACTTGTTTTTCTGATGGAATTTACCATTTCAATCACAAAATATTCTACAAAGATTTTTTTTTTTCTCAGATTGTTATGATCTGTATTTAAAAAATGTAAATAAGAAAAGTTCTAAATGTTGACATTTATAAATCGATTTTCCAGTTTAATTGGTCTTTCCTGTATCATTCATATTTTTAGGTGGCATTACTTCTAAAGCGATGTCTAAAGGTTGTGCTACTGTCTGTCAAAGTGGGTCCGTAAACTACGGCTATATGAGGATGAATACTTCCTGCTGTAACACAGACCTGTGTAACCGCCAAGATCCTCCAGGTATTAATACTTAAATGACAATGTGCAAATCTTCTGTAAAGTCAACACTCATTTTACTTCTAAACGACATTCAATCAGAAAATAAAATGCAGGGTGTGGCTGTCTGTCGTGAACTGATTGAATGGAGCAGATAAAGGAGTGTTGTTTCATTGGATATTTTGTACAGAAAATAAAATAAAAGAATACTTGTTTTCCTTCTGTAGATCCCGTCCCGAATGGAAAGAAATGTTACACTTGTGATGAAAAGGGCTGCTCAAAAACATTGAGCTGTTCAGGGGACGAAGACGGCTGCTTTACAATAACAGGTGAGAATCTGGAAAAGGAAGATCATTATCTTTTAAACTCTCTTAGGTTTAAACATTTGATACAGATCGCAAATACCAATGTACAGCTTAGACTGAATCAGCCTTTGTTTTTTTGTTTTTTTCTTTCTTTTATCAGATAATATTGGTGGCCCGTTATTGGTTGCAAAAGGCTGTCTCTCTAAAAATCTTTGTGTTGCCACATCATCGTTTAAAAATGCTCGGAGCCTCTCATGTTGTGAGGGGAACCTGTGTAACGGTGCTCAGAGTGTCACCCAGAGCTTCCTGTTCCTCTGCTGTTCTCTGCTCTCCTACTTTCTGCTGCACTGAATCCAGCAGCTCGACAGATTCTACAATCAGACGCTGTAATCAATAACTTTTCCCTGTATCTTTGGTGTTCTGGTGTGATGTTTTTGCTCTGCAATTCTGATGTGACATTTTACGAAATAAAATACTACCTTGTTCCTGAGGTCATAATTAATAAAGCTTGTCATTCTGTAAAAAAGTCAGATAATACTGCAATATTAAAAATATTTTATTTCTTAAAAAAACGATAGGGATAGTTCATCAAATTAAAATTTTTACTCACCCTGGTGTTGTTCTAATGCCGTATGTCCTCCTTTCTTTTTCGGATCACAAAAAGAGAGAGAAAAAAAAAATCTGCTTCTGCTCGTCCAGATAATGGCAGAGAATAGTGACCAGCCTCAAGCTTTTTAAAAGATTCAGAAGTGTCAGAGAATGGTCCCATGCAACACGTGTTGTATATTCCAAGCGTTCTGGGGGTATATGATAGGGTTTGGTGAAAAATAAACCAAAATGAAAGTATTATTTAACAAAAATCCTGACCTCGGCCATTGATTGATAAAATTGTGGGTTGCATTTGCTGCCTTTTACCGCTGAGAGGCGCTACAATCACAGACTTGTGTTATCTTAACCCATAAAGCTAAGTAGTTTCTTAAGTTTGATGATTAATCTGCTATGTCATGTTTATGACATATTTATGACAGGTTATGTTCTCTTGGTAATGTCAAATTGTCATAACAAAGACACTGACTGGTTATGATGTATTGGTTTATGTCAAGTTACAAAAACAAATAATGTCATCTTTGCATTAACAATGTCATAGTTGAGCAAATGACACTTAATGACAATTGTCATTAACATGCACAAAACCTCCTTCATATTAATAACATGTGTCATGTCATGATTATGAAGCTGTCATGTCAGTCTTAAGCACACCCCTTCCAGTAAAGTGTTACCAAATTTTTGAAATGTTCATTTATTGATTCGAAACACTTTTCGGAGCTTTGTTGCGTTTGATTTGATTTGTTGTTTTCCTGTCATTTTTATGAATAGGCGTTTAGACGATTACATTGTAGTCTACATGCTATTAACCGTTGGCCGACAGCATTTATGTTGCTTAAATAGGTAACTGTTTATTAAAGTCAAGCGTTTTGTTTAATTATCAATGGCACATTACAACATAAATTAGCTACATTCCAGTAGAGCCGCTGCACTCGACAAAACTGATGAGCGAAGATTGTCAGCCGATCGCACCAGAAAGTGAAGATGATGAAGCTGGTCTTAAATCTCCTAAATTATTGTTTTGTTAATCATTCACGAAATTGAGATGACTGACAGTGATACACGGCCATAGCGACGAATAATTTTTTCAAAACAGATCCATACATTGAACAATTAGAAAAAGACTGGTTTTGTTGACTTGGCTATAAAAAATAACAGATTAGATGCTTTCAATATAAAAACCAATGAAAATGTAAAAGAACTGTAAAGACATTAGCTCAAAGGGGAAATATTAATAATAATCCATAATTACCAATTATGATTAATTATTAATATTTGGGTCAGTTAATTAGATTAACTTTGAGGTAAGCTAATTAATATTACAATCAATTAATCAGTTCCAATGAACTCTTGGATTATTCATTTATTCTAAGAAAACTGTATCTTTCATCGTCACTGAAAAAACATTATTCCTTAGCATGTACAGAAATTAGAGCATACTGTAACAAAATCAAAATCGTAAAAGGGACTTTGTATGCAAACAGAGGATCAGAAATCAAATTCATAATTGTGCACAAGTTTTATTAACTAAATCACAAACATAATTAACACTAAACAAACATAAATACATTCATACATCCATACATACATGCATAGGTAAAGAGGTAAGTGATGTGGAACCGGAAACAGGAAATAGAACTATGGAGCAAGATCTATTTCAGTATGAAAAGAACCATAAGCTTATTTTCAGAGCAATCTCATCAAAGAATACTTGCATGGCAGTTGCAATCGTGGACAATTCTTGAAGTGGTTGAAGATTGAATTCGTTGATGGGTCTGTGGCATTGAATAAAAGCATGGTGGCTTCGAGCACATGGCTGTTGTGAGTCGAAGCCTGCTGTCCTGGCCTGCTGAGGGCACGCTGGACGGCGCGGCATCCCCAAGTGCCGAGAAGACCAGGAGTGGATCGTTGCGTCAGTGATGGTAAAGTTGCAGTTGTTTTCTGGATTGCAGAAAAGTCTGACTCCCTTTTTGGAGTATGAAAGCATGGCAGGCATTGCTCAGGCCCCCTGGGCCCAAGTGGGTGGGTGGGTGGGGGGGGGTCCAGCCCCTCCCCCAGTAACAGCAGAAGCTGCCTTGTTGTCGGATGAGAAGCGTTGAGAAGAGAGAGGGCGGTCACTGTGGTCCGTCTCTAATAAAGCCTGAGAATGTCCACCCCTCTCTGGGTTTGCTGTACCAATGAGAAGGGTGGACTGTCTGGCGGGAGTTTCCTCTGTGGTGAAGATTTATGACGTTATCTCAAATCTGCCTTACCGCTTTTCTGTTAATTAATACTCAGATAGATATAACAAATCCACACTGCATTCTAAGAGAAGGTGATGTACATCAAAGCGTGAGTCATCAAATGAGGATTAATTAGATAGGAGACATGAAACAGGTAAAGTTACATTGACCGTTGGTTGTATAATGAAATACATACCATGGTGTATACATAATAGGACACAAAACATCACAGTCATTCACACAGTTTCTGGGATGCACGTTCATTTCTAGCTCAGTTCGTCTCTGATTAATGCAGCGAAGTCTGCATGGAAGATTGTTTCTTCCCATTGTCTCTCTCTTGCACATGCGGCCACATACCTTTCGATCGTAAAAACTGTCTGTGTTCCCTGTAACAAGACACCGTCCTGCCAGTGTGTTAGCGTCATTTGGGATGTTAGTTTTTGGTGAAGGTTTCACAGTGAGTTTGCTGGATTATTCATTAAATAAATGAATAATTTGTGTGTGTCCGATTGGTCCAGACGCTACATAACACTAAAATTAATTAAGTTTATTCCCTTTGCGATGCAAAATAAGAAATACAGAATCTTATTCTTGTGACATTTTAAATTTTTATTTCCAAAGAAATTGCACCACAACTAAACAATTAAACAGTACAAAATGAAAATATTTCAAAGCAACACAAATTAAGAACAGGCGTTCCCTTTCGTTGTCACTCCGAGTTACGTCGGATGACGACGAATGGGGTTTCGCTTAGAAATCCTATCATCTTCGAGTATATAAAACGAGCCAATGGCAAAAAAATGCCATGGGTCTGCGGAATTTGCATAGCGTAACTCCGCCCCACCTTGGGGGTATAAAGGAAGTGCGCTGGCAACATGCAGATATGTTTTCGCTTCGGAGCCAAGTTGATGTACTTCACTCCACAGCCAATCCTGAGATTCATCTCTTCATTTCTCTTCAAGACGAGCCTCTCTCCAAGTGTTGGTGTGACAGCGAGTTCCAGCGAGTGCACATTCCCTGCTTATCTGTGCAGTGATTTGCCAGTGTTTGTGTGTTCTCTCCCTGGTCGCTTCAGCATTTGTGGAGAAATCTCCTTTCTAAAAGAGCTTGCACGTGGCACGTCTTTTTAAAGATGCCTCGCCCGTGCACTTCTGGTTGCGGTCTATTTGTTTCTGATTCTGATGGGCACAATCGCTGTCTTGTGTGTCTGGGCTTAGAGCACGCTAAGGCAGCGTTTGTGGATGAGTCATGTTCCCATTGTGGGAACATGCCCATCGCACGGTTACGGTCGAGACTCAATGACCTTCATGGTAGAGTCCCCTCATCCGCACCCCGATCTACGGGCTCCGCGAGAGCTAGTACTTCGGCTGGCGGCCAGGGTGACCTGAGGATTACGGTGTGGGACAAAGCGCCGACTATTCCACGCTCCACACCATCCTCTAGTGCCGTGCAACCCGCGAGTGGTTCAAATGAGCCCGCAGTACAGTCCTCGGACTTGCCGCGGGTCTCATTTGGCGCTCCAGATGAAGATTCAATGTCGATCGCTGCATCACAGGGTGGGCAAGAGTCCTTGGGAAGTGAGGATTCGGCTGTGCTGCCACCTTCGGGTGTGCCAGCATTGCCCGAGTCTGATCCTGAGATGACTGCCATGCTTTCCCGGGCAGCCGCGGCCATTGGGCTTGAGTGGTCCCCGCCACCTGGTCCGGTGCGCTCGCGGCTGGACGATTGGGTTTTGGGTGCCCCAATGCCTTTCTTCCCGGATGTGGATGAGGAGGTCACGAGGTCCTGGAAGGCACCATTGTCTTCTCGTGATCGCTCGGCGACCTCCTCCGCCCTGCCTCCTCTCGATCAGGCGGCTGCCAAAGGGTACACTGGGGTTCCCCAGGTTGAACGCTCTGTTGCGATGCAACTGTGTCCTCAGAGTGCTTCATCCCGTGGCGACCCAAAGCACCCCTCCAAAGCCTGTAGGTTCTCTTCCACCCTTGTGGCGAAGGCCTATAGAGCTGCGGGGCTGGCGGCCTCCTCACTGCATGCCATGGCGACACTCCAGGTCTACCAGGCCCAGATGTTGCGTGACATGCATGAGGGGAGGACTGACCCAGGGCTCTTTGATGAGCTGCGTGCCACCACCGACCTTGCTCTCCGAGCTGCTGCCTCCACCCAGCCGTCGGCACAGGTCCCTCAGTCTGCTCGCTGCCGAGGGCGCCCTTCTACGGCTCCCGCCCCTCCCGCACGGCCCCAGCAGCAGCCTCCATCCGGGTCGCGTCGTGGAGGACGCCGTAGGAAGGCGCCACAGCCCTCTCCCGCCCCGTGCCCCGCTAAACGCCAGGCCAAGCGGCGCTCCTGAGACGGGCTGCTCAGAGATGGCGTTGAGTTCTTTTCAGGAGCCGGTAGCAGGGCCGCTCCTTCCCCCGGTGGAGGGCCGGGGGAGAATCCTTGGTTTTCCCCACCCCGCTGCTCGTCCCACGACGGGCAGCACCCTAATGTGGTTAAAGAAAGAACTCACTCCCCCATCTCTGAGCACACAGAGTGTCCGGATGACAGTGCGCGCCGCTCACGAGCCTCGCCACTCTCGTCCCCCTCTGTCGCCAGTTCCCTGCCAGAGCACGCCCCAGTGGGATGCTGGTCCTCCCCTGGCCTCCTCTGGCAAGACGCGGCTAATGACCGTGCCCCCGCACCGGGCCGCTATGCCACCCACGCCTGGGCCGGTCATTCCGCCTCGCTGCACCACTGAGGGTACGTCTGTGGTCCGTATGACCCCGCTGGTACAGTTCCTGGAAGCCTGGTTAGAGCTTCCCAGGCTGTCCCGCTGGGTCGCGAGGACCATCAGGCTCTGCTACGCGATTCAGTTCGTGCGGTCTCCTCCCCGCTTCAGGGGAGTCCGCTTCACTATGGTCGGTGGCAATGCCCCGGTTATGAGAGCGGAGGTCGCTACCTTACTGGCGAAGGGTGCGATCGAGACTGTCCCTCCAGCCGAAAGGAGGTCCGGCTTTTACAGCCCCTACTTCATTGTACCGAAGAAATCCGGTGGGTTACGACCAATCCTCGACTTGCGCGTCTTGAACCGCTCCCTTCACAGGATGCCGTTCAAGATGCTCACGGCCAAACGCATTTTCGAGTGCATACGGCCGCAGGATTGGTTTGCAGCGATCGACCTGAAGGACGCCTACTTCCATGTCTCCATTCTTCCTCGACACAGACCGTTTCTACGGTTTGCTTTCGAGGGGCAGGCATACCAGTACGCGGTTCTCCCTTTCGGGCTAGCCCTGTCTCCTCGCATCTTCACGAAGGTCGTCGAGGCAGCCCTTGTTCCCCTCCGGGAACACGGGGTTCGCATCCTGAACTATCTCGACGACTGGCTGATTCTAGCTCACTCTCGAGATCAGGTTTGCGAACACAGGGACCTAGTGCTCCGGCACCTAGCTCGTCTGGGCCTTCGGGTCAACTGGGAGAAGAGCAAACTCTGCCCAGTGCAGAGGATCTCTTTTCTCGGTATGGAAATCGACTCGGTCGCCATGTGCGCGCAGCTTACGAGCGAGCGCGCGCAGTCACTGCTGACTTGCCTTCGTCAGTTCGAAGGCAAGAATGTGGTTCCACTGAAACTATTTCAGAGGCTCCTGGGGCATATGGCATCCGCAGCCGCAGTCACGCCGCTCGGGTTGCTTCATATGAGACCACTTCAGCTTTGGCTTCGCGATCGAGTCCCGAGGTGGGCATGGCATCACGGCACGCTCCGAGTCCCAGTGACTCCGACCTGCCGTCAGACCTTCACCCCGTGGTCGAACCTCAGTTTTCTTCGGGCCGGAGTGCCCTTGGAACGAGTGTCCAGGCATGCTGTTGTATCAACAGATGCCTCCACCACGGGCTTGGGCGCCATGTGCAATGGACATGCTGCCGCGGGCTCCTGGACAGGACCCCAGCGCCTTTGGCATGTCAATTGCCTCGAGTTGTTGGCTGTACATCTTGCCCTGCACCGCTTCCATGCGTTGCTCAGGGGTCAACACGTACTAGTCCGATCGGACAATACCGCGACTGTAGCGTACATCAACCGTCAAGGTGGTCTGCGCTCCCGCCGTATGTCACAACTCGCCCGCCACCTCCTCATATGGAGTCAGAAGCATCTGAGGTCGCTTCGAGCCATTTATATCCCGGGAGACCTGAACCAGGCGGCCGACGAGCTGTCTCGGCTTCGGCCTCTCGCTGGAGATTGGCAACTCCATCCCCAGACGGTTCAGCTGATTTGGGATCAGTTCGGGGACGCACAGGTAGACCTGTTTGCCTCCCACGACTCGTCCCACTGCGCCCTGTTTTATTCCCTGACCGAGGGCACGCTCGGCACGGATGCACTGGCGCACAGCTGGCCGCGGGGCCTCCGCAAGTATGCGTTTCCCCCAGTGAGCCTTCTTGCGCAGACTTTGCGCAAGATCAGGGAGGACGAGGAGCAGGTAATTTTGGTTGCCCCGTACTGGCCCAACCGCACCTGGTTCTCAGAACTAGTACTCCTCGCGACAGCACCTCCCTGGCCAATTCCCCTGAGGAAGGACCTGCTTTCTCAGGGACGGGGCACCTTATGGCACCCTCGTCCCGATCTTTGGAACCTCCACGTGTGGATCCTGGACGGCACGAGGCAGGTTTGAGTACCCTACCACCAGCGGTGGTGGCTACCATCACTTCCGCTAGAGCATCGTCCACGAGACATGTCTATGCGTTGAAGTGGAACCTCTTCATCAACTGGTGTTCTTCTAAAAATCTAGAACCCACGAAATGCCCCATCAGTGTCATGCTTTCCTTCCTGCAAGAAGGGTTGGAGCGAAGGCTGTCTCCCTCCACCCTGAAAGTGTATGTTGCCGCCATTGCCGCACATCACGACGCAGTTGATGGTAAGTCCTTAGGAAAGCACGAGCTGATCGTCAGGTTCCTGAGGGGAGCCAGGAGACTGAATCCTCCTCGTCCTCCCCTCGTACCCTCTTGGGACCTCTCAGTGGTTTTAACTGCCCTGCAGAGTGCTCCCTTTGAGCCTCTGCAATCAGTGGAGCTTAAGTTCCTGTCAATGAAGACAGCGCTCCTGGTTGCATTGGCCTCCATCAAGAGGGTAGGGGACCTGCAGGCATTTTCGGTTGACGAAGCGTGCCTGGAATTCGGGCCGGCTAACTCTCACGTGATCCTGAGACCCCGGCCTGGATATGTGCCCAAGGTTCCCACCACACCCTTTCGAGATCAGGTGGTGAACCTGCAAGCGCTGCCTTTGGAGGAGGCAGACCCAGCCTTGGCACTTACGTTGACAGGACGCAGTATTTCAGGACCTCAGACCAGCTCTTTGTCTGTCATGGTGGGAAGCTGAAGGGAAAGGCTCTCTCCAAGCAAAGGTTGTCTCACTGGATAGTGGACGCCATTGCTTTGGCATACCAGCAGCAAGGTCGACCATGCCCCCTTGGTGTGACGGCCCACTCCACTCGGAGTGTGGCATCCTCTTGGGCTCTAGCGCATGGCGCCTCGCTAACAGACATCTGCAGAGCTGCAGGCTGGGCGACACCTAACACATTCGCGAGATTTTACAATCTCCGAGTGGAGCCAGTTTCTTCTCATGTACTCGCTTCAACTAGCCGGTAAGAGATTCTGCTCAGGTGTCTTCGCTTGCTCGCCATTCCTCTCCACGGACGGGATACGTGCGATATTCTCCTCAGGTGAGCCTAATAAGCCCTGAGTCTCCTCCAGCACTGACGACGTCAACGCCAGAGTTATGCCACCGGCAGCTTTCGCGCTTGGCTAGGTGCCTCCATGTGCATGGTTCCCCTCCGGGTGACCCCCACATGTGTATTCCACTGTAAGCCTCTTTGAGCATGTGTCTTTCCCTTGGCAAGCCACCTTGCCACCCCTGGGGTTGAAATATTCCACCTGCGGCTGGACACCCCAGTGTTACTCCGTATGCAGCCCTTCGGGGTCATATGTGTATTCCAAGTCCCCCCCTTCGGGTTGGGCATGATTGCATATTTCCACTGGATATGCTTCCCAGTGTACCTTGGTATTCATGTGTTAAGTAGGACTCCTTCATCCGTGCTAGTCTCACGACAGGGAGCTCAGACTTACGCAGGGCACTGGAAGACAGTCGAGAGGTGGCGTGATTACACTGGGAACCCCATTCGTCGTCATCCGGCGTAACTCGGAGTGACAACGAAAGGGAACGTCTCGGTTACGGATGTAACCCTCGTTCCCTGAGTAGGGAACGGAGACGTTACGTCTCCCTGCCACTTCCGCTGTACCGCTGGAAATGCCTGAGTTCAGTCTCGGCTCCTCAGCGAAGACATATCTGCATGTTGCCAGCGCACTTCCTTTATACCCCCAGGGTGGGGCGGAGTTACGCTATGCAAATTCCGCAGACCCATGGCATTTCTTTGCCATTGGCTCGTTTTATATACTCGAAGATGATAGGATTTCTAAGCGAAACCCCATTCGTCGTCATCCGACCTAACGTCTCCGTTCCCTACTCAGGGAACGAGGGTTACATCCGTAACCGAGACGTTTTCTTTTGTCTCCTTCACTGCGCGCGCCGGGTCTCTCTCGAAATGAATCATTTCAGGGTAAAAACACATCATACAGCTAATAATACTGTATATGTCACTGCGTGTCATCAACACAAATCACGAAAGAAAAGAAAAAACCTGTAACAAATTATTTAGCCTTTGTTGCTTCAAAGACACAGAATGCCTAGTTGAATTTGCCTTCCAATAAAACGAGGTTGATCGCGAATTAAAGCGTTCTGTGTCTGCTGCTCACTCGCATTCGTTTAAGTTGGCATGAACGCGTTTCGTCAACAGTTCATGTTTAGATAATGCCAGATTGTTGACAATAATACACACTGCTCAAACATTCTAAAACTACACAAAACTAGTTGAAACAACTGGATTGAAAACTTCAATTGAAATTTTGTGTGAAAAACCTTTAAATACAATAAATAAAACTACAATAGGGCCTACATTTGGATACATCGAAAGATTTATCCTGAAAGGAATTTTGCCTTTAGCTGTTCTGTATCATCAGGCTGGCTATCCGACACTCTCCATATGAAGAGGGGTGATTAACACTCCTGCACCCCCACGATAAAGCCACTGAACTGCTCCTCCAAACCCCCCACAGGCTATCTGAGTTTGAGGCTGACTTAAAACAAATTAAATACGCTATTCTAGACATTAGCATTAGGCTATTAAAGTGTTGATAATGAAGAAATTAAATAATTTAGGCTACATGTAGTAATACGTCTGTCATAAAAGTTTATTAATTAAATATTTCATTATTTTAATAATTGAAGAATTGAAACGCTACTTTGGTTTGGGCCAGCTTTTTCCAAGCAAAACTAAATACAATCTTCAAACGCATGTTCATTTGTTGTCATGAGCAAAATGTCCAACGCAATATTAAATTACACATGGATCTTTGTACCTCTCTGTTTCATATGGATTACATAATCAGATAACATTTATTACATATTTAGACATTTAGGGCCCTATCTTGCAACCAGCGCAATTGACTTTGTACACCGATGCATCATTCCTATTTTGCACCTGACGCACACCGGACTTTTCCCTCCACAGACACACGCCGGTAAATTAGGGAATGAACTTGCGCTTGCGGGGGGCGGTTCAGCGAAAAGAGGAGGCGTGTTCCGGCGCAAACGTTCCCTGGTGCTATTTTGCAGTTCCAGAAAACAATTCTGCCACAGACCAGGAAAAACCTAGTCTAAAGTCAGTGGCGCGTTATTCAGATGCCATTGTAATGTGTGTTGTGGGATATTGTCTTGGCAACTAATTAATGAGACTGATTGAGAAATGAGAAACACCTGGGCGGGAGCTGTGTATTGAGAGACTGTGGGGCGGGGGGTGTTTAAATGGAGTGCAAAAAATGATGGAAGGGGGCTCGGTTCCGGTTACATTGTGGACAACAAGACGGCGGTACTCACCTTGTTTTTCGGGAGGGGGTGTCGTTCACAGTCAGTTAGGGCCGCCGGCGATGAAGATAGATAGATAGCGGGTGCGGGGAGAGAGTATATAGGGTTGGGAAGTTAGGAGTGCCGTCGCTACTGTGCTGAATGCTGATGCTATTGAATTGCAAGAGCCATATGGACTTTACTCTTTTAAAATCGACTTACGGTGGGATCTCCCCTTTTGTGACTGAGACTGTCAGACGTCAACATGAGTGCTGAAGTGATGACACAACACGACGACACCGCTCACATACCCATTCACGTAACGGTGTGGAATCCCCCCCCCCCCCCCCCCCGCCCTCGCAATTGGAGGGGCAACGTCGCTGTGGGCGAGTTAAGTGTTTTTTTAAAGATTGTTTCTGTTTTTAATTTAAACTGATGTATTAAATAAAGTTGTGCTTCGTAATAATAGAGGGTGATAGTAAGGGTGGGTGGAACTGAAACTGGGAAGGTTTAGGGAACAGCCATAGGCCTATAGGTACCATTTTGAGTTTGAGGTTTTAAATGAGTTTGAAATGCCACTATTTGTAATTGATTTTGGGGTTTGTCACCAATGAAGTGAGTGAATTTACGTAGTGCTCTGTGTAGTTCTACAGCTTTCCAGGTTGTGTTTAGCCTGTCCTTGTAGTCCCCTCTGTTAATAAAACTGCCTTTTTTGATTGAAGTTGTGGTGGTGTGTTGTTTTCTGGTGCCAGGCCATACTGGCTAAAATAATTAAAGCTGGTGGCAGCAGCCTATTAAGAAAAACTGATATTACACTATTTTAAGGGCGCATGCTTGGCCATAATGTAGCGTGTGCACAACGCGCATACACTTTGCTTCTCTCATCTACACAGATGCAGCAGTTGCCATTTTTGCAAACTATACATAATTACAAGGAAAAATATTCCACACGAGGGAAATCATTGTGGTGTCCATGAAGATGTGAAAAAATAGGCATAAATCTAGCTTACACATTTACCAAAATTATTATACACCTGTTTAACCGAAGCTAATTTGGGTGGGTTTCTCCCATCCCCATAAAATGTCACTTCTCTGTGTTTTACGGCTCTGACGAGAACGTCAGTCTCCTCGGCTGTGAACCGCTCCTGGTGTGTGCCTGGCAAATCCACTGTAAGGACCACCCATTGGCCCAATGATGGAGTCCAACAGCCTGGGCGAAGGGATAATGCGTGTATGTCTTTTCAGCACTCCAGTGAAGTTCACTTAATTTATTGGAATTTAGTTTCAATATTACTTTAGCTCTACGCTTAATCTGACTTCAATTTCAGTTAATCAATATATTACATTTAAATAAGCAAAATTTATTTTTCACTACTTAGGCTATTATTTTATGTTGTTGTTGTGTCTTTTTGTTTTTGTAAAATCTTTGCACTTTTTGGGGATTTTAGGTAATTTGGGTTTAGGGTGGGATTAGGGGAGAGGGGATAGGGTTTTGGTTTTGGTGAAGGGTTTGTATTTAGAGCAATGGCAACAACCAAAAATAATAAAAATAATGAAAAACTTTATTACCTTTCTGTCATTCCTACAGTTACATAAACACATTTAATAACAGATGATCCTATCAGACAATGTCCTTATTCATTGTCTCTGTGTGTGTAGAGAGAGAGAGAGAGAGAGAGAGAGAGAGAGAGAGAGAGAGAGAGTGAGAGTAGGCCTACATTAAATCTTGTTGAATCATATAAGTTTATATTATATTTTATTGTCACACTTTAATGGAAAAAATGTATTTATTTAATGAACAAATCAAACACAAACATGTAAGGTTCTTATTTGTACACATAACATTGAAACTATGGAGTGTGTTGTGGCTTCATCTGCCAGAGCTTCTAACACAGGCTTCTGGCTGCTTTATTTTAAATAAACACCAGATGGCGCTGTTCTCGACACTCTTGAAGCTTTGAATCTTTTCCTGGAACAGTCAGGGGAAAGCCTCAGGTATTCATGAGGCTTCATTTCCCCATCCCTACGGTCCAAGGTCAAGGTAGCCAGAGAGTGGTCGAAGACATCCGTAAACAGTCCAAGATCTAAACCAATTTAAACAGAATAAGTAGATATTTTTCTCAGAATATTAGCCAGGGCAAAACAAGACTTTGCACTTAATGATTGTGAGAGCGTGCTTTTATACATGTGGGAATGAAGTGCAGGTGTGAGTGTAATCAGTGAAGAGCAGGTGTGTGTGATCAGTCCAGGAGAGCTGCATTATGGGAAATGTAGTTTGCATGGCAACAGTCAATACTCTGGAGACGGATCCCTCTGTGAGTGCGGAGGAGGTGACGCAGGAAACTCCTGTGAAACAGTATCTATCCTGCTCTATGTTCACAAATTGCAAATCTTTCTGTCCCACACACCCACACAAACATGTCTGTTTAACTAATTTTATGGGGACTTTCGAACAGTGTTAATTTCGTTAACAAAAACTATGACAAAAAATGTTCATTGACAACCTTTTTTTCATGACTAAGACAATATGACAAGACGACACCAACTTCATTAAACGATAACTGTGACTTTATCAACATGCAATATCATTGACGAAAAAACACGTGATTGAAATGTGGTTAAAAAAATAAAAACTTGACCAAAATCACTCTTTGTTTTTGTTTTTTTTTAATAAAGGAGGAGACAAAACATTAAAAACCTTTTTTTTTTTTTTTTTTACGAGCTTTCATGCTAATGGTTGCCCGATTTCAAGAATTTAAATCAGAATTTTCTGTTAAAAGGGGATGTCTAATGCCATTTCATGCATTCTGACTTATTTACACTTTTCACGAGTTCACATCTACATAATTAGTACAATAAGTTTATACGTATTTGGCGTGCTGTCCGGGGGGAGGGCTCCGAGCTCGGAGAGTTAGGCCCGAACCCAGAGTACTCCCCCCAGTTGGTAAGTGTAGATGGAACTGGAAGTGAGGAGATGGGGTGGAGGAGGGATGTTGGCAAACTTTCAATGAACAGAGATAGGTCTGCTGTGAATTTATACTCTGTCATTGAGTTGATTACTGATTAATCTCCAGCTGTGCATAATTTGGTTAATTATCTGAACCTGCTCCTCCCGAACTTTGTTAATAAAACATCATTTAAAGAGTTGGATTCTCATGCTAAACATGGGCAAAATTTCATAAAATTAGTTGGACTAATTATTTATATTATTTGAAACTGTATTTCTGTGCCAAATACACTCCTTCAGGATTCGGATAAGTTTTGGAAAGTTTTTTTTTTTTATTTTTTTATTTTTTTATTGCAGAACTTACACATAATTACAAGCTCAGGGAAATGAAGCAAGGTTGTATCACTTACAATGAACAAACAATGATACGAAGAGAAAAAAATAAATAAATAAATAATAATAATAATAATACATAAATATCCTGGATTTGCATACAGCACAATATGTAATTATACATTAAAAAAAAAAGAAAAAAAGAAAAGCATAACAACAAGGTTAAGTCATATCTTTGAATAAATCATCATAATGCATCAACAATTTTGCACTTTTTTTATTATTTGTAAGTCTAAGGGAAGAAATAAAAGAATTAAGGTCAGCCAGAAAAAGAGGGAAGCTCAAAGGAGACTTAAGCCATTTTTGCTTGTGGATGAAGAATTTTGCATATAAGATAAGGAATTTTTTTTATTATTTTTTTTTTTTTTTTATTATTTAAATCTTTCCAGTACAGACATAACAATTATAAACATGACCATTTGAACATGACAGTTTAAGATGGCTTGTGGACAGAGTCAAACATAAAGACGCTTAAGAGAAGCGAGAGAATTACAAGAGATAGAGATAGACTAAAGTAGTGAGAAAAAAGAAAAAAAAAAAAGAAAAAAAAAAGAAAAAGAAAAAAACAACCGGGAGAGGGCTATAGGGATTTTTTAGCATTTCGAGATCTTCTATCATTGTATAGAGTTTCACAGCATTCTTTCCTTTCATGTGTTTCAGAGATGAAAAGTAACAGTACAATTCTTTGTGAAAAGCAAAAAATTTGGGAATGGAATCCATAAATCTGTTCTTATGTATAAAGAATTTTCCAAGTATTACTATGGAGTTAATCAACATATTGTGATAGTTATCTTTGACAATAAAACCATATAAAACATTTTCTTTCTTTAAAACAGGAACAGGCAGATATTTAGACAACCAATGAAATAAATCACTCCAGAAGGCATTGATGAAAATACAATCATAGAACATGTGATCTGTGGTTTCTGCGTTATTGGTACAAAACACACAGTTCTTACAATCAAAACCAAATCTATTAGAAAGAAACTCAGAAGATGGATAGATTCCATTTAGGACCTTGTAGTGCACTTCCTTAGCTTTTGGCATAATTGGAAATTTAAAGAAAAAGGATCTTAAACATTCAGCAACTTTTTTGGAAAAAAACCTGGAGATTGAATTGTAAGATCTAAAGAACGGGTACAGTTCTTTGTTAAATATTTGTCTAATAGCGAGGTTACTTATTTTACATTCGAACAGATTACTCCCTTGTACCAAAAGCGAAGGAAGCTTTGGAGTCGAATATTCTCGATGCCGGTGAGATATCATTAAAAGAACTTGCTTAGGTATTGCATTAAAAACTTTTTTATATTGCTGTTTGTCTATAATATTAAATTTAGCACAAAAATCCTCGAATGAGAGTAAGTTACCATTACAGTCCAGTAAATGAGAAACAGACCAAATGCCCTTATCTAACCAGTTTTGTATAAACAGAGATTTACGATTATGTAAAATATACCTGCAGTTCCATATTGGGATATTGTGGGGACAAAAATTATGTTTGTATATCATTTTCCAATAAAACAGAGTTTGATAATGAAATGAAGAGGTTTTATAGGGAAGTTTCTTGAGGTCATAATCACAACTAAGGAGAAATTTGATGCCCCCAAGTTTCATAAAGATATTGTTGGGAATGTGAAACCAAATTTGTGTTTTTTTATTTAAAAATTGTTTTAGCCAGTTGGTTTTGATTGTACCATCAATACATTCAAAATCAATTGCCCTAACCCCGCCTTCTTCATAGTCTCTAATCATTTTACTCTTTTTTTATATAATGCGTTTTACCCTTCCAGATGTAGTTAAAGTTTGCTTGGTTTATTGCTTTGATTGCATCCTTGGGAACTGACAATGATTGGGCTGGGTAGATGAAGCGAGAGATGGTTTCAGTTTTTGTAAGTAATGTTCGCCCGATAATAGATAGATCTCTCTGAGACCAAGAGTTGAGATGAGCTTTACATTTTTCCAAGTTCCCCCAGATATTAAGTTTGGTTAATTGATTCCCGTCCTTTGTAATTTGTATGCCTAGATACTTAACTGTTGTTTTCACAGGGATGGAGTGAATAACTGAGAGATTACAATCATGAATAGGTAAAAGTTCACATTTATTGAGATTCAATTTTAGCCCAGACGCTTTTGAAAAGGAACCTATTGTTTCAAGGATTTTTGGGAGTTGGTCGCTATTTTCCATAAATATGGCTGTATCATCAGCAAGTTGGCTTATTGTCAGTTGTTGATCAAATATTGTTAGTTTTTTAAAATCTGAATTTTTAATAAGAATGGATAACATCTCGGCTGCAATAATAAATAACAGTGGGGATATAGGACATCCCTGCTTAATACCTTTTTGAATCGGGAATCTTGGGGAAGTTCCTTGCGGCAGAAGGACTGTGCTATTTGTATCTTTGTAAATTAATTTGACTATGTTTATAAATTGTTCACCAGATCCTGAGAGCTCTAATGTCCGAAACATAAATCTGTGTTCGATTGAGTCAAAAGCTTTAAAAAAGTCCAGAACAAGGATTAGGCTCTTGTCTTCTATTAGGTAATTATAGTCAAGTAAGTCAAGTATAAGTCTTATATTATTATGTATTGAACGTCCTCTGATGAAGCCTGATTGTGTGTCTGACACGATGTCCTCGATCCCCACTCTAAGTCTGTTTGCAAAAATATGAGTCAAGAGTTTGTAATCGTTATTAAGAAGAGTTATGGGACGTAGATTGTCAATTATCTTTGAGTTTTTGCCAGGTTTTGGAATTAGGGTGATCATTCCTTGCTTCATTGTTGTAGGTAAAATTAATGTATTACATATTTCTTTTAGCATATTTAGTAAGAGATCTTTTAGTTTATCCCAGAAATACTTGTAAAAGTTGCTTGTTAAACCGTCTGAGCCTGGGGATTTATCCAGTTTAAGACAGTTAAGGGCTTTTTCCACCTCTTCCATTTTAATTTCAGCATCACAGATATTCTTAAAACAATCATCAATTTTAGGGATCTGTTCAGAGATTTTATTAAAGAAAGCTTCAGCATCGACCTGCGAATAAGAAGAGGAATATAAATTACTATAAAACTGAAAAACTGCTCTGGAGATCTTATCAAGGTCATTACATTCTTGGTTGTCAATTATCAGCGTTTTTACCGCATTTCGTTCCTGCCTTCTCTTCTCTAGACGACAGAAATATGCTGTACTCCTTTCTCCCTCCTCCATCCATTTTGCTCGAGAACGGATATAAGCTCCTTTAGCTTTATTAACATAAATTCTGTCCAGTGAGGAATGCAGCGCCGTTAATTTTTGCTTATCATCTTCATTTATTAGATGTTTATTGCAAATACTATTGATTTCCTTTACAATATGCATTTCTTTTTGTTTACTGTCTCTACTTAAAGTTTTACCAAACGAGATGGAAATTTGACGAATTTTATATTTCAGATATTCCCATTTGGCTCTATAGCTCGTGAATGATGGATCCATATTTATATCATTAATAGTTCTTTTAATTTCTTGACAAAAGGGGTCATGATTAAGGAGGTTTGAGTTGAATTTCCAATATCCATTTCTTCTTAAGCGCATATTTGATGGAGTTACATTAATTTTAACTAAACAGTGGTCTGTAAGTGGTGCAGCCGAGATTGTACAGTTTATTTCAGAGTCAGGACTAATATCTGACACAAGCCAGTAGTCTAATCTAGACTTAATTGTTCCATCTGGTTTAAACCAAGTAAACATTTGAGTGTCTGGGTTTAGATAGCGCCAAATATCTGTCAGTTTGAGTGAGTTACAAAGTTCCAACAAAACTGTATTGTAGTGATAATTTTGAAATCTTGTGGGGTACCTGTCAAGCCATTCATCCATTACTGCGTTAAAATCTCCTCCAATAAAAATATCATAATCTACATAATTTTTGGATAAGTCTTTTACAATATTAGTTAGATCTATTAGAAGATTTTTTGTTCTGGTTGTGGTTGTTGTAACCGTAAATATTTCCTAGAATAAAAATTCTGTCACCCATCTCAAAAATACAAATTATCCAATGACCTAGTGGGTCCTTCTTAGTAGCAGTCACTTTCCCTGGAAAGTTGTTCAGGAGTATGCATGCCAACACCTGCTGACCTGTTTGAACCATGACTAAACAGTATCTTATCTCCCCATTGATTTGACCAAAATTTTTCATCTGTCTCATTGCTGTGAGTTTCTTGAACAAGATAAGCTTGTGCTTTTTCACTTTTTAAATACAAAAATGTTGCTTTCCTTTTAATAGAGTCTCTTAAACCCCTTGAGTTAAGTGTTACAAAAGAGAGATTAGAATTAAATAAAGACATGACAAAAACTAAAAGGATGAAAAAAAGAATATCTTGAAAAAGATGAAAGGTTGTAGAACGTAGATCTGTTAGTTGTAACTACCGAGTTGTGATGAGCCCCTAACTAATTTTTTGGTATTAATCAACATCAGATATCAATCTTTGAATCGGTAATAAGTATCTTAGAAACCGGAAACTTAAACAGTTTTATTAATGAACTTAAAGGAGTATAATATACTGCCGGTAAAGTTTACTTCTTCTGAAAGAAGGGAGCCTGAAACAGGCATGCAAAATTAAAGTAAATAATCTCAATCTGCATAGAACTGCACAACCATTAATGTGTGGTAGAACCTTGAACATTTAACTTCAGTTAAGTTTTTTTTTTTTTTTTATATGTCAAATTGTATTTCAAGTATTGAATGTAAACATATCTACCTGAGTGGTCAGGTATATGAGCTATCAGAAACAATCTCAGGTATCAACAAGAACCCTTTTACCATCAATAAAACCCATGTGGCCTCTGTAGTAGATGCTCTTCCCAGCTGCACGGGCTTGCTCCATCCTTGGCCACACAGCTGCTCGAGCCTCTCTGTCTGCTTTACAAAAGTCCTGCTTGAAACGAATCCCAGCTTCCTTGCAGAACTTATAGTTTTTAGTCAGTCTCCAAATTTCATCCCTCTGATGTCTCATCACGAACTGGATGATCACTTGGCGATGACTCCTTTCCTCTCGTTTCCCGAGCCGATGAACACTGTCAATAACCGTTTCCATGGAGGCGGCCCACTGTGGTGCGATCTCTGACAGGATGCTGATGATTTCTTGACGGATCTGTTCATTTTCCTTTTCTTTAAGACCTTGTATCTTAAGGTTCCATCGCCGCTTGTATCTTTCCATCTCTGTAACTCTTTCCGTTAGTTCTTTATTTTCTCTAATAAGCTGTGGCATTTCTTTCTCAACTACTTTTAATTGCGCTTTGCACTCCTTAATTTCAGCGGCATTAATTTCTGCTAGCTTGGCTACACTGGCTACCATAACAGTGGTCTCTCGTAACTGTTCTCCAAATGTGTCCATTTTCATTGTTAGCTTTTCAATTGCCTCAACAAGGGCACTTGGGTGTTCCTTTGGTTCTTGCGAGGCTTTAATCTTGTTGGGAGGAATAGAAGATTTTGTTGGAGTCGGAGGCTGGCCTTTCCTCTTACCGTAGCTGCTTCCTGAAGTTTCCATTGGTATGTAATCGTGTTCCGAAACGTTAGTTTGAGCAGAGGTTGCCGTTAGCTTAGCTTCGCTTTTCTTGCTTGACATATCTCGGTCGGGTTGACAAAAAAGTAAAGCAGCTGCTTGGCTTTTCTCAAAAAAGATGCTGGTGTTAAAGGTTATTATATGATAGCAACTATTTTGGGTCGCTGACGTTGATTTAAAAGATTATTTCGGGGGCATTGATAGCGAGCTTAGAAAACCCGATGTGACCTGCTCGCCATTCCGGAAGTCTCTCTAAGATAAGGAAATTAACAACATGTTCAAGGGACATCCGCTTTGGGTTTTCATAATAAAAGATAACCTCTTTGAGAATGAAGGTGTGGGTCACATTTGTAGGGCCAAAAACAAAAGCACTTAAATTAGCCCAAAATCTATTGGTTACATTACACTCACAAAATAAATGGGGGACAGTTTCCTCAACAAAACCACAAAAAGAGCAAGTCTCATCAATATCAGAATATTTAGAAATAGAAGAGTTAACAGGATAGATTTTATGAAGGATTTTATAATGAATTTCCTTAACTTTGTTGGATACACAAAATCTACTAGGCAAAAGCCAGGCCTTTCTCCAGATTACGTTTGTTACAAGGGATCCCCAATAGAATTTACCCCTTGGAGTAACCTTTCTCTTCATTTGAAAAATTGAGCGAATATGTTTGTTGTTGCATTTTCGATCTAAAAAATCTATCGCGCCCAAGCGTAAAGCCAGATAAACACTATTACCTTTACTGAAGGTAAGGTGATTTTTAATTAGCTGAATTAAACCTGCTGGGATAGCTTTTATCAAGGAATTATATTCCTTTGGTGGAACTGGAAGGTTATGGTGATTCAAAAATTGCTTGTAAGTTAGAATATGACCAGAATCATCAAAGACAGATAGAATGCAATTAAAATTATTGTTAAACCATCTAGGGAAAAAGAGAGATTTATTTCTAATGGTTATATCCGCGTTATTCCAAAGGAGAACTTTGTGGGGGGAAAAGCAATGGACAAAACACAATTTCCACGAAAGAAGGCATTGCTGATGAAAGTTAGATAAGGAAATGGGTAACTTGCTAGGTAAAAAGTTACACTTTAATAGGAAAGACAGGCCACCCAGTTTGTTAAATATATTATTAGGAATGAAAAACCATAACGACACTGGATTCACAAGGCATCTTTTCAGCCAGTTTACTTTAAAGGTGTTTATAGTATCAGCAAAATCTAAAAAGTCAAGGCCACCTTCACCTCTGGAATTAGAGAGTACTTCTTTTTTCAATTTGTGAGGCCTATTTTCCAAATAAAATCCAAAAATATTTTGTTAATTTCCCTTATAGCTTTATCATTGATAAACAAAGAAAGAGCAGGGTATACAAAGTGAGAGAGCCCTTCCACCTTAGATAAAGGGACTCTACCGTATAATGAAAGATCTCTCTGAAGCCAGATGTTGAAGACGTTTTTAGTTTTTGTCATTTTATCAGAAAAATTTAAAAGATGTCTGGTAACTGGATTTTTAGTGATATTGATACCTAGATATTTTACACAGTTTTTAACTGGGATCCCCTCCAATGATGTCTCATCTATATCATGAATTGAGATAATTTCACACTTTGAAATGTTAAGTTTTAGACCCGAAGCACATGAAAATTGTTCCACCAATTCCAGAGCATTAGGTAACTGTTTTTTATCCTCCAAGAATAGTGTGGTGTCGTCAGCTAGCTGTGTAATTTTAAACTCTCGATTAAATATAGAGATTCCTATCAAACTTTCATTTTGGTTAATCCTTAGACAAAGTATAGTTCAGTGGCTAAAAGAAATAAAAACGGGGAGATTGGACAGCCCTGTCTGACTCCACGATGGATGTCAAACCTTTTGGACGTATCAAAGTTAACGATCACTGAGCTGTTAATATCTCTATAAAACATGGTTACAGTATCAATAAATGATTTACCGAATCCAAATAACTCAAGAGTGCGAAAAAGAAATTTGTGTTCTAAAGAGTCAAAAGCTTTTTGAAAATCAAGAAAAAGTATGAGACCATCTGAATGAATTAAATTAGAATAATCCAGCACATCTAATACTAACCTTATATTATTAGATATGTGACGGCCTTTCATGAATCCCGACTGAGATTCTGAAATAATGTTATTTAGACCAGAACATAATCTTTTAGCATAAACAGAGGCTAACATTTTATAATCTAATGTTAACAAAGTAATAGGCCGCCAATTGTCAATTAATAAAGGGTCCTTGCTTGACTTGGGTATAAGGGATATAACTCCCTGTTTCATTGTAGAGGTCATTTCTCCCTGACTGATGCATTCCTTATACATATGAAATAACGGCAATTTAATAAACTCCCAAAAGTGAAGATAGAATTCTACCGAAAGCCCGTCAATACCAGGGGATTTACCTTTTTTCATTGAGTGCAGAGCTTGATTAATTTCATCTATTGACAAATCAGCGTCACAAATTCGACTAAACTCACGATCAATAATTGTAATACGGTGTCTAATTGTATCAATAAATTTTTCACAGCTGTCATAGTTAAATTTAGATGTATAAAGATTGCTATAAAATTTGCTAACAAATTCTGATATTTCTTTTGGATCTTTAGAGGTAACTCCATCAGTGTTAAGTGCTGAAAGAGCTTTCCTCTGACTGTTTCTTTTTTCCAGGGCAAAGAAATAGCTAGAATTCTTTTCCCCCTCCTCAAGCCATTTTGCCCAAGACCTAATATATGCACCTTTGGCCAACTCTAAATAAACTCTGTCGAATTCCAGATTTAATTTTTTTATTTCCATATCTTCTTCTTCTGAAATCTTATCTTTGGCTAGTAATACATTAAGTCTATTAACCAACTCTGAATCAATTTTATGTTTAATATTTTTAAGTATTACTTAAAGTAATACTTAGTAATACTTTTAACTGCAATATAGCTGGCCTTATATTTAAAGAACTCCCAATTTTTTTTATAATCTCTGGTTGATCCGGTAAATAATTCTTTGGTAAGATTGATGATACTATTATTAAATTTTTTGTCTTGTAACAATGTATTATTAAGTTTCCAATAGCCCCTCATTCTCGGGTTATCATTGATGTCACTCAATTTTATTGCAACTAATTTATGATCTGATAAGGGGGCAGTGACGTGAGAAACATCTTTTACACATTTAAGGATAGAAGATGAAATTAGAAAAAAGTCAATCCTAGATCTAAGAGATAAACTTCTATTGGACCAGGTAAAATCTTTTGTAGAAGGATTAAAGAACCGCCATGCATCAGTAAGAGAGAAATCGGAGCATAGGGAAAAAATTAGATCATTATTTATCCTGCTATCAAGTCTAGGGGGGTATCTATCCAGGTGATCGTCCATACATTCATTAAAATCTCCCCCCAAAATAAAATAAGGATTTTTATATTTTTTGTGTAACTTTTTAAGCTTGTCCACTAGATGAGAGAACATTACTCTATTGGATGCACGAGAGTTGTGTCCATATACACAACAAGCTATAAAGGTGGCGTTATCTTGTTTAATTACAGCACAAACCCATCTGCCTTCATCAGAACATATGGTTTCTAATACAGACCCTTTAAATCTATGTAACATTATAGCAGTCCCAGCCGAGTGGCTGCTGCCATGGCTAAAGAAAATTGAGCTTCCCCATTGCGTTCTCCAAAATTTAACATCTGTTTCCCCTGAATGAATTTCTTGAAGAAAGATAAGATCAGCTGCACTTCTTTTACAAAACAAAAAATTGCTTTTCTTTTCAAATTGTCCCGCAAACCTCTAACATTTAAAGTTACAACCGACAAGGAGTTAAACGAATACTCCATAACAAGAACCCCTAAACAAAGTGAGAAAAAACAACAAAAATATTACTTTCTTTAGACTTAGCTACCAGAATGTAAAGGGAGAGGTGGATAATAACCAAAGCACATCGTTATCGAGGTGATAAACAAATAAGGAGATTAATGGGTAACTATATAAAGAAGAACAAAAATAGATACCTTCCTATTTGTGCACAACTAAAACATTTTGGACAGTTTATATTGTTAGTCATCAAGTTTCATCTTTTCGATTTTTGCATGAGAAAAGTAACAAGTGCAAGCAGCAGCTTGGCTTACACGACATCAGAATAGAAGATTTGTTTCCCATCAATCAAAGCAAATGAGTTGCGAAAGGTTGCCTTCTTGCCCTCCTCCCTTGCCTTCTTCACAAGTGGCCACAGCTTGTCCCGCGCTGCTCTATCTTCAGGAGACAGCGGCTCCGAGAGACGCAGTTTATTGTCAGTTAGAAACTTGCAACCTTTAGCAGCACTCCAAATTATGTCACGAATGCGGCGCTGTGAGAAGAGAATTATGATCGATCTGGTCTTTCCATCCGTCCGCTTCGGACCCAGACGATGTTCCATTACCCTTCAAATTGCGCAAATTGAAATTGCGAATTGAAAATACGCTTAATGGAAACACGTCAATAGCCGCGTTTCCATTACCCTTCAAATTGCGCAAATTGAAATTGCGAATTGAAAATACGCTTAATGGAAACACGTCAATTTCGCAAAAACTCCCATTTATCGCAAAAAAGTTTTTACGCTCTCATGAGGTGGTTTTTCAGGCAATTCGAAAAAGGAATATTTCGCAAAACTGCAATGGAAACAGTTTTTGCGCATTTACAGTCACCTGACTTAGAAGACGCAGTGTGTTTGAAGTCCATGTATAGCTACGCAAATAATAATAATTTTATATTATTTTATTATAACATTTAATAGGCTATATTTAGAAGACGCTTTTATGCAAAAAAGGAACAAAGCTGAGCGTGGAGCGCGCACTGCATGGCACGGAGGCGCGGCCGCGAACACGAACACTTGCATTTTCCTATCAAGGGTGGAAACAACTTAAAATAGGCTACTCTATCATTTCTGGTCAGACAGAAAATAATAATACATTATTCTCAACCACTTTTATTTGTGTAAACTCACAATAACAAGAAAACGCTGTGCTTTTGTAAAATAAAAGAAACAATCAGACGCACTTTTATGATCTCCGTAAACTGGAGCGCGAGAACTGAAACAAAATATAGCCTATGTAGGCTAAAGTTTGAAATGTCCACTTTAAAACGAACAAATTTGAATCGAAAGCTAATACCTTCTGATTATGTAGGCTAATCCGTATGAAAGTTGCATTTCTCTCTAAAAGCGCATCTGCTTAACAGCGGAGATGGAGATGTGATTTTAGCCGACACTTAGAAAACAATAGTTTATTAATTATATTAATGGCTCTTCTCATTCAGCACTGCGGGAAAGACATCAATTCCCAACACATTCTCATACCTAAGGCGTCACTTTTTGTCACTTTCAACCATGCTTCAATATCTGACGCTCAAAGCACCCTTTAGCGTCCATATGTGACGCTTCGGTTATGGGTAGGTTTAGGCGTCATGTAACTGACGCTTTCGGAAGCGTCAATATCTGACGCTCAAAGCACCCTTCAGCGTCAATATGTGACGCTTCGGTTGGGTAGGTTTAGGTCTGTGGTAGGGTTATGCGTCTCATATGGACGCTAAAGGGTGCTTTGAGCGTCAGATATTGAAGCATGGTCGAAAGTGACGCCTTGGGTATGAGAACGGGTTGCAATTCCAGTTTCTAATTTGGCCTTAGAAAACCAGTAAAATCGACATGTTTTCCATATTAATTTGTGAATATTTTAAATGTTTAAAAGGGGCAAAAAGTCATAAACAAAGCACAGCAGTTGTGTGTAGCCAGATCAAATTAAAATTTTGGTGTTCAACTTTGCGTTTTAAAAAGACAACAACCGTTCATTTTTCGTTTTTCAATTAGGGGTTAAAAAAGGAAAAACGAATGGACACAAAAGTAGCCTACATGGATCGTTTGGACAGAATACGAGACAGAATTCTTTATTAAATTCATAAACGAAACAATAATTAGCCTAGGAATAGCCTACTGGATTCTAAATCTCAAAGAAATGCCACAATCGGAGCAGAAATGAGGGCGAAACACCCAGAAACTCCTTATGTGTCTTCGGGGGTCTTTCCCTGCCATTAATGCTTGGATAACACGCCACGTCTCCTTCCATTAATAATAATAATAATGTCTAATGCGGTGGCTGTGATATTATAACCAACGTCCGTTGCCGTGATTTTTGGAATGACTTATCGCGAGAGAAAAAAATACGTTTTAGTCGCATAACATCGGTTAATGGAAACGCCGTAATTTCGCAATAGTTTTTTATCGATATTTAGATAATAGCGCAAAACATTTGCGCAAATCTGTTTTTCCACAACGCCGTGCACCTTTAGAAACCATCGCCAACTGTAACGTCTACTCCTGTACACTTGCTTTCAGTAATTTGTTTTCCTTTCTCAGAGCGTGGACCTCAGATTCCAGATGATCGAGAGCCTCTTTATGCACGCCAACATCCAAAATAAGCTGTTGTACCGTCGCAGTTAAACTTTTGACTTGTTTGGAAGTTGCCTCTGTGGTAGTTTCAATCGCCGAAATCTTTTGGAACGTTTTGTCTAATTTAGAATCAAGCTCACGAATAGCCGCCAGGACATTCTCATTCCCGTTCCCACTAACGTTAGATTCTGCGCGTTTAGTTTTTTTTAGCAGCTGGCCTCTGAGGAGTATCCGAGGGATGTGACAACAACCTCATTGTCGAAATTTGGACATGTGTCAAACCATTGTGATTCGGTATCTTTCTTAAGTTTAAATCCAGCACTACTCGAGGCTGATGCTGAATTCTCAAATTGATCAGTTGAGCCAGATGCGTCGGAAGACATGGTGTCAAGCCAAACTTGTTTAACTTTCTTCTTGCCTCTTTTTCCCATGCATAAAGATGTCAAATCAGAATCATACAACTTTTTCACGTATTTTTTCACGTTATCACCAGTCCGATTAATAGGTTATATCACCACTTCACCTTATTTTCCCTGAAGAGCAAAGAAACACTACCACCTACACCGCCGCCATCTTGGCCCCCAGTTTTGGAAAGTTTTTTTTTCCTAGTATGGCCCTGTATGACGCCTCCAGGAGCTCGACTGTTTCCGGAAAGAATTGGTACAGCATATCTGTCTTTTATAAATCTGATAAAACTAAAGACTCTTCAGAGATATGAAGGATGCAATACTAGGTACTCAAGGTTAACATGATATTGGCATAAACTGTGTGTGTTATGGGCCCTTTAAAATCTACCTGGTGTTTTACTTGATCTTTGCAATCTGACAACCATTTTCCTCAAAACGAGCTTTCCTTCCTAGATCGATCTCTATGCGCAGGCGGCTGAGAGTCAGATCCGAAGGGACATCTACAAAGTGCAAAACCCGAAAAGTGTAACTATTAAAATAGTCAATAACTTCAATGTGACACACTGTCACCAAATTCAGTTCACACATCACTACTGTCCTGATGGTTATACTGCAACACTTTGTTTGGATAAATGTCTTTTTGTATAATTTTTATGATTTTATTATGAAAAATATTCAATAACTTCACTGTATTGTTGCCAAATTCAGTTCACACATCACTGCTGTCCTGCTGGTTATACTACAACACTTATTTTGGAAAAATAATAATTTAATTAGCATAATTTTTATACTTATTGTTTATGGGTGGGATAAGGGGTAAGACAAGGTCAACAGTCTCATTGTCAGCAATGGTTGGGGACAGGAACATGAAGAAGATGAAGAGGTTCAATATGCTTTAATAAGCTTCAAATAGGCACCCAACAACAGGTAAACGAACAGACACAAGAGCTAACATAGCGTAGACCAGACAACTGAGAACTGAAACAGAGTGACGTACAAACTGAAGGCAATGGGGTGAACACAGCTGAAATAAATGACAAATTATATTAGTGTCCATGACAACAAACAAGGAGCGGGAAACTGGAACAAAGGAACTACCGAATACAATCTAAAAGTCCTTGAAGAAAGTGAAGTCCAAGTGAAACTACACTCTAAAAACTGCTGGGTTAAAAAATAACCCAACCTTAACCACACTGCTGGGTCACTATTGGACAGAACACGCGCTGGGTTGGTTTGACCCAAGTGCTGGGTTTTTGCCATTTGACCCATATTTCTGGGTCATTCATTTGACCCTGATTGTGGGTGAAATTAACCCTCTTGCTGGGTTAAGTCTTACTCATGTGCTGGGTTATTTCTTGTCTCATTGCCTTAATAAAATTAGAAACAAATATTTGTTATATTATGAATGTAAAATAATTATTATCTCTGTAATACAATAAACCAGAGAGGCCACTGTATGATTTCAATCTCATTTTTTATTTTATTTTATACATTTCTTTAATACTTTTCTTTATCAAATACAAATGTTAATCAATGTCAAAGGTCTGACATGTCCCCCTCATTTCATCCCTGAGGCACAGAATGTGCAGCAATTCACCAGTCATCTCATTTTGTAAATATTCAACCATGTTGGTCCTCACCTGTTGATCAAGTCAAGTCATTTTTATTTATATAGCGCTTTTTACAATACAGATTGTATCAAAGCAGCTTCAGTGATACTGTAACATGAATATAATACAACAAAGTTTGTTTCTAGAAGAAAATTGCGTCATCGTCCACCTTAAGGCAAATCAATAATATTGTTGAATATTAAATGTCCCCAACTAAGCAAGCCAAAAGCCAAGGCAACAGTGGCAAGGAACCAAAACTCATCAGTGACAGAATGGAGAAAAAAACCTTGAGAGAAGGCTCAGGCATTCAGTTCTCCTCTGGCCATCGAGCGAACAGTGTATGATTATGATCCAGGCAGCATTACAGGTCAGAGGTCAGATTGAATAAGAACATTCAGAATATTTATCCAGTTCCATCTGGTTGGAAGTCGGAGTCATCACACCGGTATGGAGACGAGTTTGTTGAGGATCAGTCGTGTCGATGAGGCCTTCACAGGGCTGATGAGGCTGGCCCTTCAGGGATGCGTCATGGATGGGTCCAGGCGCAGGTCCACCATCTGATCTGCATATGGCCTGGATCCGGCTGACTTCAGTAAACTTAAGAATGAACAGAAAGACATACATTAGCATAGATGCCATTCTTCTTATTAAATAATGAGTACATCAGGTGTTATAGGAAAGTGTCCACGGTTCCGGCTGACCTATGCAGCCTAATAATCATTTAACTGATTTGAATAATAGAAATGTATAATTTTCTATATGAATTCCAAAGAGATGCGTTTAAGTTTAAATTTAAACTGACAGAGTGTGTCTGCTTCCCAGACAATCACTTAGAGTGTTGCAATAAAACTGACATGCAAGTTAAGCTTTTTTTGTGGAAGTATCAATTTATTACTGAATATGCCATTAAAATTATTGCAAACATTACCAAATGACCAAATGTGAAAAACAAACCAAATGTGCATTCAGTATTGCAAACTGAATTATAGTAATAGTAGGCTAATAAAAGAGTAAGTTTGACAAATATTATCAACATTAAGGCATTAAAATAAAACATTATTTTATTAAAAGTAAAATATTACTATAATGTTGATATAGTGTCTTTAACATTAAAATTCACAAACAAACCCTCAAAGCTGCTCGTTAATCTCCTGACTGGCAGCGCTGATGATCGCCCGTTTAGATGTTAACTAATCTTACACACAATAAAATGAAAGATGACAGGGTAGGCTATCATGTAAGTTTACATTTTTTAAGTTTTAAATATTGACGATCATTCGTTCAACTAAACGGGTATACTTTTCTTCTCAAAACTAGCGCTATTTCTCCTTTCCTCAGTCGATGTTTATAAAGATTGCAAGTCATACATTTACTAAAAAAGGCTATATCAAGGCTCTTGAAAGCCTTTTTTTGGCAGAAACGATGGTTCGAGACATTACAGACAAGACACATGCAGACTGTGCTGGAACTTACCTCAGTCACTTCTTCAGACGAGTATTTCTAAAACTACGCCAGCTAGCAGACTTTTCACTCACAACTCACTAGCTAGCCTAACGTAGCCTACATTAGAGACTCATTTCCCGCTGATTTTACGTGCGAGCCCTGTGAGGGAAACTGCGCGTATGGATTTCATACAAAAGCTTTTCTCACTTTAAATACGCAACGTCCACAATGAATAGGCCTACGATAATTACATGATAAATTTAGAATTAAAATTTTCAAAAAGGCTGCTGATATATCTGGTTTAATTTCAACTAAGGATTTAACATGCGGCATTTTGTCAAAAATTCTAACCGGCTAGCTGTGGCTAATTAATGTTTCACAGAATAAATACTTTACCCCTCACACTTCCATATCAAGGACTGTATGTTGAACAGTGAAATTAGCTTGCTGCTACCACCACAACTTATTAAAAATATAGGTAAACATATTAACTTACCATAAAACACTGCCTGCTCCGAGTGGCGTGCTCCTCAAGTCAGAAGTGAAGAATCCAGAAAGTTCCGTAAAGAATGAAAAAAGTAACCAGTTGCTGGGTCAAAATAACCCAACCAGCGTTTATTTGTGAATGACCCCCTTACAACTCATTTGACCCAGCACGAGCAACCCAATAATGTGTTTACAGTACCCCAAACAACCCAACTTTTTGACCCAGCACAATCAACCCAACAATTTGTTTACAGAAACAACCCAGCATTTTTTAGAGTGTAAGAACAAACATGACTAAATATCCTTGACAGTAATAGTGTAAACACAGAAATGAATTTATAGATGTAATTATATGCAGGTATTTTATTTTATTTTTTAATATAAGGACCATGTAAAAACATGCATGTACACAATAAGTGCATTGTATAAAATAATTAATTTAAATGTTAGTACATGCTTTAGTAAAAGACACTTATTATAAATTGGGACCAAGAAAGTTGACCTTGATCTCACTAAAAGGTTGCAATAATATGTGAAATGTGTGTTATGAGCGTGCAGCTGATCTCTGGTCGCTCTGGTTCATCTTATCCAGCAGATGGCAGAACTGCACCAACACAGAGCTCTCAGATATTCAGATGATTGGAAAATATTGTTCATGTAGACTACATTTATATAAACATTTCAAATATGACTGCTCATCCAGGAGTTGTTTACATACCTGTGCTTGTGGTCTGTCTGAGATCTGTACATTTCAATTTTAGATGTCAATTTGTAGCCTACATTTCTATTTATATCAATATTTCCTTTCCACATAAGCAACTGTTTACAATAAATTGGATAATGTACAATCAGAAAATAAATTTCTGGCTGCAGCAATATACAAAATGGTACATTATTCATTACATACATGTATGTACAGCAGAACATATGCAGATATTTTCATAAAGAATAATTCAAATGATTAAGATATTCAGACACAGTTTTTAATGTTCTTTAGGCTAAATGATTTAAATTGTCTTTGAATACGCATTATTGTCATTCATGTCATTGTGTCTATGTTGAGAAGTGTTTATCTTGTGTTTGGTCTGTTCTCTGTAGTCTTACGGTCTTTGTTTAGGCTCACAGACAGTGAAAGTCTCTATAATAAGAGTTTAGTACAAATGTACAGTAGCAAAACTGCAGTGGCATCATTCCATCTCTATCTCCAATGCATCTATTAAAACAATTGTTCAGCCCAAAATGAAAGTTTCATAACCGTATATTCATCCTGAAAGTCACCAATATAACCAGGTTCATTTAGATCTAGTGAATGGCCTGGTTGTTTTGAGAGCTATGGCAGACGGAAGATTTATAGTGCAAAATGACTTATGTTTTAGTCCACTTCACACAAATCTATTCCATGGCTTCAGGAGACTTGAATACAGAGCATGAGTCATATGGACATTTTTTTCAAAGCTCATCTACATTGTGTCCATTCATATTCATTCCGTGGAAAACACAGCCAGGATATTTGAGTAAATGATGACGTAATTCTCATTATAGATGAGTTTTGCTTTACTTTATTATTTACCTTGTCTGCCTTGGTGCAAACTCATTGATATTTTCTTTTGTTGTTGTTGTTGTTGTTATCTGCAAAGTCAAAGATTAATTTGCGTGATTTCACGCATTGCTTCTCTCTCTGTGTCACACACAAATACTGTGTTTGAAAGGCAAATTTAGATGAGAATTTTTTACATCCCCACAGCTGACCTTCCTTTAGGTCTCTCTCTCTCTCTCTTACTCTTTCTAGCTCTTTCTATCTGACTCTCTCTCTCTCTCTCCTGAAAGGCAAAGTCAGCTGGTGTGTTTTTGTGCGGAGACACACTCCACCTTGCCTCAGGACAGCTGTAGTTCAGACAGACAGAAATAAAAAATAAAATAAATAAAAAGAACGAGTGAAAGAAACCCCAGAAAAACATGTCACTGAAGGCCAGGGGACATTTTCTGTATGACTAAAGCCACCAATTGAAAATGGGAGCAAATTCATGTATTTCGTCTGGACATATTTAGACACCCAAATTTAAAAAGTGTGATCCTAATCTTTTGCTCTGAAATAATCTTGTCCACAGCAAAAAAAAAAAAAAAAAAAAAAAAAATATATATATATATATTAAAGTGTTCCAACTCTGTTCATTTTGAGTCTGTTGCTTTGTTTCTCAGCATAAAATTGTTACCGATGCAAATTTGAAAATTTGGTAACATGTCCATTTTTTAACATTATTAGCATGAACTAAAAAAAAAATAAAAAAAATAAACATTCATTCGTTTTAGTTTGATAATTTTAACATTTGGTCCCACTTTATATTAGGTGCCTTTAACTGCTGTGTACTTACATAAATGAATTGTTTGGCACAATGTACTTTGTAATGGAGCAGATGAAGACAATGGTGAAGAGAACCCAAGTGCAGTTTATTTACAATAATGAAGATCCAAAATGGGAAACAAAACAAACTCAATCTTGACATGAAACAAAACATAAGCTATGAACTTGACAAACAATGGCCTGCACATGAAGTGTGGAAACAGCATAATGTTCTTCAGTTTATAACAACTAGACAAGGCAAACATGAGGGCTTAACTTTGCGGTGTTGAAAACCCTGGAACACCTTTTGTGTTGCCAGTCAAAAATGAGGCCTAAACAAGTTTACAAAAAGACTGAATCCAATATTTGGTGATAATATAGCATAACAAGAGATTTATGCACATTGTTTATTTTTATTTAAGCTGCTCGTTTTTGACCAGGAATACCACAGAGTGTGACTTTGTGCCATTTTGTACAAGATAAAAGCATTTGAAAACAAACTTCCTGGTTAAACATTAAAGCACAGTGTGATAAATTGTACAGAATGTTTTTTTAATTTTATTCAACATTGCCAAAATTTATAATAAAAAAAGTTGTAGGCCGGTTATTTTTGTGTTAGAAGGTGAACAAATTTGGGGGAAGTAGTTATACCCTGTGTGAGTAAAGTCAATAAGTTTTAGTCAAATGCGATAATGTTAACTAGCATTTTTGGGCAAAAGAAAATCCTCTCCAGGTCAAAATGACCCAAACACAACCTGCAGGTTAAATATGGGAGCACATGTCTATGACAACCAATGAGAACATGACATGTGAAACAAAGAAACCAATGAAAACAAGACACATGTACAAAGGAACCAATCAGAACATCAAACATGACAAGATCACAAGAGGGGAAGAGGGAATCACATGATATTAGACAGGAAACATGACTGTGACATAAATCAAAATAAAAGACATGAAATTCTAAACGGGATGCAAAACCAAACGTGACATCCTAATTGTGTTGATGTTGTATTGCAGAACACTTTGTGCTGCTATTGAGCTGGACACGGGTAAGGTTAGGACAGGTTTGGTGGTAGTAGTGGTGGGCAGATCGAGGCTTCGTGAAACACTGAAACAGTTGAAGCAAATGTGCTGTATAGTGTCAAAGCTTCGAAACAATCCGACACCCGTCTCCACGGTGACCCCTAGTGGTCAGAACAGTGTAAATGCAGCAAAAAAAACCAGGCCAAACATGCATAAAAACACCTTTTACAAATCTATTGCAAATTTTTTTGATTGAAAGTAAAATCTTACAAATGCAATTATCTAATCATCTAATTATGAATCATCTTTTATCAATTGTTGTTTGTTCTATGAATGGCTCAGCTAAACAGGCCAATAAGAGACTACCACTATTCATTTTAATTATACTAATGTTTAATTAAAACGTCTACAAATGTATCAAACTGATCAGAGATCAGGTAAAACCCACAGACACTTGTTCATTGGTTCTCAGTGACTCCTCATGATCATGGGTTGACAGAGATCATCGCCCCCAGCGGTGAAACCGCTGAAATTTCGAAGTGTTTCGACGTAATGACGTAATAGTGACGTAATGAAGCCTCGTTTACTGAAATCTCGTGACTCTGGCAGTTTGATACACGCTCCGAACCATTGATTCAGAACAAAAGATTCTTGAAGTTCTCAAAGTTTCATGAAGCAGTGTTTTGAAATCGCCATCATTAGGTATGGATAGGTTTATGGGTGGGTTCATGTGCAAGGGAAGGCAACAGTGTAATTATAGATGCAATTACAGAAATGTTTCCATTGTTAATTTTATTTATTGTATTAACTCATTTAAATTGCAAAGTGTTACTGGAAATTTGACCTCTCATTCAGTATGACATCATTCCAGCTCCCATAAATGGCAATGCAGAAAGTGGGCTGTTGAGTTGTTGAGATGTCCAGCAGTGAACACAGAGAGTGTTTGTGGCCATTATGAAACGTTGAGTATGCTTACACTGTGATGACATAACAAGCACCGACATGTGTCCTACACGCATCATTACTGTGGCCTTAGATAAACAGCAGACAAACACACACGAGACGTGACTCAGAAACGAAGGGAACTCGACAAACCAGAGTCTGAAACATCTGAAGTGTGTGAAACGCGTGCTCCCCTGCTGACCTGTCAGGATTATTCACCGCCAGAACCTTCAATGCAAGATTGTCTGCTTTTGAAATGACTATAGAATAAGTACTGATCAGCAGAAATATGTGTGTTCTCTAATAAACCATGTTACGGAGCCCCTTAAGGGACATGGTGATGGGAAAAAATACGAGATGGGAGGAAAAATTGGTAACACTTTACAATTAGTTACATTAGTTAGCATGACCTAATAATGAACTGCACTTATACAGCATTTATTAATATTTGTTAATGTTAATTTCAACATTTACTAATACTTTATTAAAATCTTGTTAGGGTTAGTTATGTTAATGCACTGTGAACTAACAGGAAATAACAATGGACAGCTTTATTTTTATTAACTAAAGTTAACAAAGATTAAGATATACTGTAACAAATGTTTTGCTCATGGTTAGTTTATGTTAGTTAGTACATTAACTAATGTTAACTAATGAACCTTATTGTAAAGTGTTACCGAAAAATTATGCTTTTACATTCTATCACAAATGTTTTCATTCCCCAGTTTGCTCGCAAACCTTTTGAGCTGTTATCCGAGCGAACGCAATGTTTCTTGGGGGAACGGCAAAGTTTTGCGAGCAAAAGCGAATGTTTTGAAATATATTGTTTCCTCCCATCTCATATTTTTGCCACCATCATGTCCCCCTATAGGGTTCTGTAAACTGTCCAGCGATATGTACATGTCTTGGTTATCAGCTCTTTAAAGACTGAGCTCAGTACAGTGTGTGTGTGTGTGTGTGTAAGACCAGGGGTGATGACTGCCTCCAGACCAGCGTCCCCCTTCAACACACACAGAGTAGCGATGCTGCTGGGAGTTTGGGTGAGTTGGACAGTTTGGGAGCAGATCCTCCCCCCAGCTCCACTTTAACCTGGCCTATATGACCCGCTTCACACAACTGCACTTCCGGACACTGCAGACTATCACAGGAAAATCACAATAACAAAATAAACATATCAGCAAGAAGCCGATACATTTGCAGCAATGGTTGAACACACATGTGATGCAAGACAATGTGCCGGACACACAGTTGTCATCTAATTATACATTCCATTTAATGTAGGAATTTCCAGCTTCCTAAAGTGCTACTCAACTATATCTTGTAGTTGAAGGATGGCACTTAGTGATTTTGCTTAATAAGTTTATTTGCACACTTTTAAGAGCCCTCTGAAACATTGGTCACTGGTGAAACATATTGGTAACACCTTATTTTACAGTGTCCTTGTTACATGTACTTACTACAGTAATAACAGTAAAGTATGCATAATTACATGCAACTAACCCTAAAATCAAACCCTAACCCTTTAGCACATGTAGTTAATTAATATCACTCAGTACTTAAATGTATAATTACAGTGTTACAATTAAAAAAAAATGGTTACACTTTAAGGTGCAATTGTTACAGTGTAATTATACATTTAATACATGCACTACATGCACTTATTCTAGGGTTAGGGTTTGGTTTGGTTCAGGGTTAGTTGCATGTAATTATGCATAATTTAAAGTTATTAATATAGTAACTACATGTAACATATGTAACAATGACACTGTGGGCCCTATCTTGCACCCAGCGCAATTGACTTTGTACACTGATGCATGAATCATTCCTATTTTGCACCCGACGCACAGTGGACTCTTCCCTCCACAGACGCACATCGGTAAATTAGGGAATGAACTTGCGCTCCCAGGGGCGGTTCAGCGAAAAGAGGAGGCGTGTTCCGGCGCAAACGTTCCCTGGTGCTATTTTGCAGTTTCAGAAAACAATTCCACCACTGACCAGGAGAAACCTAGTCTAAAGTCAGAGGCGCGTTGCGCATGTTATTCAGATGCTATTTTAAGGGCACATGCTTGGCCATAATCAATGTAGCGTGTGCACAACGCGCATCAACTTTGCTTATCTCATCTACACATACGCAGCAGTTCTCATTTTTAGAAAACCACACGAGGGAAAATATTGTTGTGTCCATGAAGATGTGAAAAAATAGGCTTAAATTATTATACGCCTGTTTAACCGAAGCTAATCTGGGTGTGTTTCTCCATCCCCAATGTCACTTCTCTGTCTTTTACGGCCCTGACGAGAACGTCGGTCTCCTCGGCTGTGAAACCCCTCCTGGCAAATCCGCCGTTATAATAGCAATCCGCCATGGAACAAGCGCGCCTGCTCTTAAAGGGAATGTGAGATGTCGCTCTGATTGGTTTATTTCACGTTACGCCCAAACCACACCTATGAATAATGAGGCTACTTCAGACCAACCCATTTTAGATTTGCGACGGGCGCAAGAGTCATTTATCCCGCCGGTATAATAGCAACAGCGCTCGAGATCGACCACAAAGATACTTGCGTTTCGCGCTTGATACTTGCGTTTCAGATCGTTAAAATAGGGCCCTGTAAAATAAAGTGTTACCAAATAAATTGTAACCAAATGTGTTTTTACAGTAAGATATGAGGCAGACTAAGTGCACATTCAGTAGAATTAAGCCCACTTCTTTTCACAAGCGTATGATGATGCATTATGTGCTTATTGTCTATATTAATGAGTATGTGAATTAGACACTCATTACAGCATTACAGGTCATCTTGTCTTAGACTGTACTTGACCCAGACTTGACCACCTTCACTGTATGTGAATGTATGTATATGTGTGTGTATTTATGTGTGTGTGCATAAAGGGCAAAGCTAGCATTTTAAGTGTGTGTATGACCTCAGGGGATGTTAATGTATGCAGGGTTCACTGCGCACCATAGACCTGAGCAGGAGACATCCACTGCTATCGGCACACTGACATTTAAATGTGTGTATGTGTATGTGTGTGTGTGTGTGTGTGTGTGTGTGTGTGTGTGTGTGTGTTTGTGAGTGAGTGTGAGTGTGTGTGTGTGTGTGTGTGTGTGTGCACATGCAAGCAGTTGATGTGGGTTTTGTTGTCTGTCAGTATGTAGAAGTGTATTATTGTCTGACAGTTTTCATTCTCTGAATTTGAACAGGGTTATTAGGTAAACTGTATATCAAATATAATTAAAGCAGCTTTAAATACTAAATACAATCATACATTCTTCACCCAGTTTGGTGAAATACATCTGTTAAAATGTTCCCACTGATGTGATTTTCAGTGGCGAGTGACTGGCAGCAGGTGGCGATATTTTTCATAAGTAATTTCCACTTCTTCCAAGAACAGATAGCCTTCCACACGTGTTGTTCACATATCATCTCTACACTGGTTACCTATTGACTTCTGTATCAATTACAAAGTATTGCTACTGACCTATTAGGCCCTAAATGATTTAGTTCCTGTGTTTAACTGATCTATTTAACTGATCTTCTATTGCCTTACAATCCATCACGCTCTTTAAGGTCATAAAACTCTGGGCTTCTGGTAGTACCTAGAATATCTAAGTCCACTAAAGAAGGGAGAGCGTTTTCACATTTGGCTCCTAAACTCTGGATAATTACAGATAATCACTATCAGGAAGATAATTACTTCCTGATAATGTCCGGGGCTCAGACTCACTCTCCCAGTTTAAATCACATCTCTTTACCCAAGCATTCACATAATGCATCACATAACTTTGTACTCCAGTTATATCAGATCAAATGCACATGATTGTCTTTACTTAATGTTCTGAAAAGCAGTTACGCTAATTACATTCCATTTGTTTTTCTGTTTTATCTCGGGATGCCCATCCGGAGTTTACTATAGAGAGTCCATCTTCTCCGGTTTGGATCCAGCTTCTTATGTAGACTTCAGATGGCCATCACCTGTGAAGAGATGACTCCGACTCCTACAAGGACTTCAGATGACGCCAATTTTCGTATATATTTTTAAGCAATATCACACGCGTAACGAGTGCAATATCACACGATTGAAATGCAGTGCTGCTTTTGTCCGGAATAGCACAAGTGCAAATGTGATTGCCCTATTGATTTTATGCAATAGTTCAATAAATAAGAAGTTAATATTCTGTTTTTGTCTGTTTTTGCTCAATTTTGCCAACAAAAATTTTACCTATAAAGCCAAGGCAGAACTGTTGTGTCTCCGAGCAGCACAACGGTGTTTCGTTTCTGAATGAATCCGTGTTTTGAACTAATCAATCTGGTGAACCAATGATCCAATGGCCCATTCATAAAGAGAGGTATTTACTTCATTCCTGAATGTATCAGCTGTTTGAATGAATTGAATGAATTAATGACTCAATGGGTGCTTCTCATTTCTTACAGTTTTTCTCGATTGCTTAAACACATTTCTTGAAATTATGCCTTGTATTCTCAAAATTGTAAACACAAATCCATAACGTCTCACCCAATTCCCCAAACATCCTATTTTCAGGTCCAAATGAAGCTCTACACTCAAAACCATTCACTCTTGCTGAAAAACCAAACTTTTCCCTCAGACAGGACACACAAGCCCTCAAAATCACACACACTACAACATAGTCTAACACACTGGTGCAATAAATTCAAAACAACATTTCCAAAACTGGTAAGTTATGTTGCTTGTGGTATATTTACTTACAGTTTTTACCAACTGCTTACACACAAAATCTTTTCATGTCACACGATTTTTGAAACCTCTCACTGAAAGTGCAAAACTACATGCCAAATCTTCAAAACCATAAGCTATTTCTCAGCCTTTGACTCAGTTTTCAATTGCATAAAACACTTTTTTCAAAACACTACACACAATTCTCTACCTAAAACACAAAGATCTATCAGGAAGTGACTTGCTTTCCTTTTCCAAACACAACCAATCAAAATGCTACACTTATTCACCAGGTCACACAGACACACTCCTCACATGTGCAAACACTAATTGCTTAACTGATCACTAACCAATCACTGCTTTACTGTAGTATAGGCCTAAATAGGTCAAAGGTCAGATGACCTATCTGATGACCCCCCCCCCCCCCCCACACACACACACACACACACACACACAATTGTGTTATTTACTGTATTCTAAAGAATATACTTTTGGTTTACAGTACATATGTTTATGGTTTTGTTGTATGCTACTGTAAACAACAATAATGTTAGACCTAATAAATCTTTTCTGTTTCTACATTGCATTGGTGTTTACAGTGTACTTGTTACATCAGATTACTTTCACTGTAGAACATTGTATTGAAATGTAGATATAAGCCTATGAAAGACCAAAGAGCTTTAGATTTAGAACAGCAGTGTTTACATGGTATATCCAAAAATGTATTATTATGAAAGAAGTGTTTGCCATTTGATGCAAATGCTTCATTCTGACATGTGTTTATGGCATTTTGAATGCAGTGTTGCATTTTGAAGGAGATGTGAGGCATTTTGCATTTTGTGTGTGCAGTTTTGAGAATTGTGTGTAGAGTTTTGAAAAAAGGAGACTTAGTTTTGAAAACGTGTGTAAGCAATTGGTAAAAACTGTAAGATGTGTGTGACCATCATATGACAGTAAAAGAGCACACACAAACCTTATTCTATTATGGAATTGTATTGGAATGGTAAAGAGTGTTGGTCATGACAGGAGGGCCTCCACTCAAGGAGACAATATGATGAACATGTCTAAGAATGTTCCACATATGGTTGAAATACCATCACTTGCCTAGAAAGATAACATTCTGGGAGTCAAGACTATAAAGGAGAAAGGATGCCTTCACTGTCACACTCTACAGCCACTCTGTGTGACTGTATGACTGCTGGCCTTTTCTTGCAAGAAAATAAACCTCATCAAA
This sequence comes from Squalius cephalus, assembly GCA_022829025.1. NCBI lineage: Eukaryota > Metazoa > Chordata > Actinopteri > Cypriniformes > Leuciscidae > Squalius > Squalius cephalus. The sequence goes on from CM040799.1 coordinate 38,684,295, forward strand.
GACTATTGGAAATGTTTGTCTTTTATTCAGTGAATTTTGTTTGTCACCACTCCTCCCTGAAGGCTCTCGAGGTGACGGTAAAGCGACTCAAATTTGGCCTTACTCGTAGCCCAGCCTCCCTCATAGTCATACCACTGACTAAGACATGGGCAACTAAAGTGGCTTGAATTTCATCTGAGACTGCTTGTCTTCTTGTCCTTCCTCCTCCTCCTCCTCCTCCTCCTCCTCCTCCTCCTCCTCCTCCTCGATCTCTTCCTTCATGTCTTTCTGGATACATTGTTCGAAAACGCAATAAACTGATTTGGGCCCTTTTATATATCTATTGAAGGATCTGATTGATGTGTGTTAAATTTTGACTCTTAGTGTTTCCACCTGGGTAATTGTGTGCTAACTGAGCTGAAGCTGTGCTGACTTGAGTGAACAATATTGAATGCTAGTGCTTTCTAAATGACAACATGGTGAGAAATGAAGGGATTTGTGTGTAGAGTTTTGCAGTGAAAGTTCAACAAATCTGACTTATGTGTCAAAACAGGGAATAGTGTTTAATGTTTAGTGAAATGGGTGTGCTTTTTGATAAATGGCATTATGGTTTTGAAATTTTAGTTCAAAAGCCTGGTTATAGTGTTTAAGCAATTGAGAAAAACTGTAAACACTCCTGTGCTCAACCTAAAACACTTTTAGCATTTACACAGAGAGAGTGTAAACACCACTAATGAAAATATTTATTTATCTTCATGTACTCAAGTCAGCCAATACTGAACATTTCAACAAAACATTCATGACAAAACATTTTCCAGTTTTCATACAGTATTACCGAACATACCATTGTACTGTAGCTTACAGTAATACTGTTACATAAAAATACAAATCCAGTTCAGTGCCGAATAAAAAAAATAAAAAAATCTCTCCGCCTAGCTGGATCTGGCCACAAGACCTTGTCAACATCTCAGGCTATATTTTCATTTGCAAGGCAACGTGGGAAGAATCTTTTGGAGTGACGAATTCACCTCCCTCAGTATTAGTCCGTGGTTTATTACATGGTCCACAATTTCGTTCGAAAACGAATTTCGTTTCAAGGATTTGGTTGTCTTCCCTCTCCCTCTCCCTCTCCCTCTCCCTCGTCCTCTCCCTCTTCCATTTCCTCTTCCTACACCTTGTTCTTTCCGGATTCCCCCTCCCATCCGCACTCTCCTTCTTCCTCTGACACCGTCCATTTTTGTTGAAGACAGGTGAACTTACCTGTTGCCTTTTTATAGTGCATAAACCTGATTGGTGTGTCTACAATTACAGTTTTTACCAATTGCTTACACACGTTTTCGAAACTAAGTCTCCTTTTTTCAAAACTCTACACACAATTCTCAAAACTGCACACACAAAATGCAAAATCCCGGGGGGTCCCAGGAATCCATTGTTCAAAACCGATCATCTGACCTTTGACCTATTTAGGCCTATACTACAGTATAGCAGTGATTGGTTAGTGATCAGTTACAGTTTTTTCTGATTGCTTACAGTTTTTTACAATCACTATGACAGTTTTTTCAATACATTTAACAAGTTTCCTAAACTCTTAACACACCAACACACCTAAAACACACAATTGGCAAAACGGTTAATTTCATGCTCAAAATCACACATTGTAAACTAAACTCCAAAACTAATTTTCAAAATACAATAATACACTAACACAATACACTATGTCTAACAAAACACTGCAAACCTGTTTCAAAATCAAATAATTATTCAAAACACTAACACATGTTCTCTTCCAACAGGAACATTTAGTCAATCATAACACAATGACAAAAAAAACACTATCATCAGCTGAAATTACAGAAACTGCATTATTTTATATGTGTCAGGTCTGCCCTTATACAACAGACAGTATACTGTATTGTATTGATCATAGATTGTGTTTTGCACTGCAGTTTTTTAAGTCTCTCTACATTTTTGTTTTGTTTGTAATGTAAATGCATGCATTTTTTTTTTTTTTTTTTTTTTTTTTTTTTTTTTGCAGAAATTCAATACAACAAAATAAATGACCCTTCTTAGAGTAGCTTTATAGAATGTATGGTTTATGAAAAAAGAAGACAGAGACAGAATTGCTGCAGTAACGGCTTTATTTGCAACAGGACATTTCTGCAAGATAACAAAAATATGCATATAGCTGCCATTTACAGTATTACTGTATGTGAAAATACAAAATATACAAACAGAAAAGGCCATCTTCTAATCTGCCCGGTCTTCTGCATTTGTCCACGTTCTCATCCACAACACACCTGATATCTTCCCTGGCAAGGCATCTTGGGAAGAATCTTTTGGCATGCCTTATCCTGGTAGTGTTCAGCTGTGATGTCTTGGTATGCAGCATATTTTGCATACAGGAGGGACATTTGGTCCTGTGGACTATGGTCAAAAACCTTTCATCTCCAGGCTGAGAAAACTCCTCAATGGGGTTGAGGAAAGGGAAGTAAGGGGCAAGGAAAATGGACATCATCCTCTGATGGGCGTCAAACCTGGCTGTGACTAGACGGGAATGATGGAATGCCACATTGTCCCATATTTGCATAACTTCAATCAGCTGTTGCACTAGCAATGGAATAATGTGAAAATACAAAATATACGAACAGAAAAAGCACCAGAAGAATAAAAAAAAAGAAAAAAAAAAGTCATCTTCTAATTATTTGCATAATTCAATCAGCTGTTTCTCAGTAAGAATAGAATAAAATACAGGGGATATATTTGTGTTTCAGTTCACAATATAAACAGCTGTTTACCTTGACTTTAGCCTGTAAGGTTAGGTTTAGAACATGGTGTTATCTGTTCTGACATACAGTGTTAAAGCATTGGTAAATTTGGCAGTAAAAATCCATTGTTTTGGTCTTGTTTGAGCTTGTGTGTAAAAGAAGTTCAAGCATTTTAAATTTGTGTTAATTGTATGCATTTTGTGTTAAAGCAACAAGAAATGTGTTAATAGTATAGCTTACACAGGCGGATGTAGTGCTAACTGTGTTAAGAGTTTTGGAAAATTGTTAAAGGTATTGAAAAATCTGTCATAGCAATCGTAAAAAACTGTAAAACCGGCCTCATCTACAAAAAGTAGCTCATGTCCCATGGCATCTGCTTCTAGTTCCATCACTCTCTGGACAAGACAAAACAAATGCAACACATCAGGCCCATGCACAGCACTACAGTATGCACTTCCAAATTCAGAACCAATGACACTATAGCTTACCTGCACATAGTCATATCGCAGTTGCTTTACACGTTCTGTGTTTCTCTCGAAAGGAACTCTGTAAATTTGCTTCATTCTTATTCTGTGGCGCGCAAGTACACGACTTAGTGCAGAAATGCTTACACTGTGTATATTTTGAAAGATGGTGTCATTATCAATTATGCGCTGCTGTATTTCGCGCAGTCTTATTGCATTATTGGCAATCACCATGTTCACTATATGGGTCTCTTGCTCTGGAGTGAACATTCTTCCTCTGCCCCCAACATCTGGATGTCTAGCAATTCTGTAAAGTAACAATTTCAGTATTTTTGCATGTATGGTACTGTTGTGTTTCTCATTAGAGTATGGCAGTGCTACAAAGTACTTACCGATTCTCATTTCGAAATGTCCTAATGATGCTTGCCACAGTGTAGCAGCTCAAATTAGGCTAAACCCGTTGGCCAGCTTCCTTCAGGGTCATCCCATGGTTGATGACATGGTCCACTATTGTAGCTCTGATGTCATCAGTTATTCTATTTCTTACTCTTCTTACCCTTCCTCTTTCCCCTCCTCGTCCTCTTCTTGCTCCTCCTTGTCCTATTCCTCTAACTTCCTCTAACCCTCTCGCTTCTTCACCTCCACGTCCTCTTCCTCCAACTTCTTCACCTCCACGTCCTCTTCCTCGGCCTCCTCGGCCTCCTCTGATTCTCACTCTTCTCACTCTTACTGCTCCTTCCTTGTACTCCACACAGACAGCTTACCTGTGGCTTATTTATAGTGCTTAGGCTGATTGCAAAGTGAACTAATTATCTAAAACAGTTTTCACATGTGAAAGTGTGCCAGACAGTTGGCAAAATAGTGTTAATGATAGCCATACATGTGTATAATTTTGCTAGGAGTGTGTTGGAAATTTGGTAATTGAGTGTAAGCAGTGAGTTGTGTTTAACGTTCTGCAAAAAGAGTGTTGTGCAGTGAATTGTGCCTACAGTTTTGCAAAGTGTGTGTTACAAAATTGCAAACTGAGTGCAAAGCAGTGTTTGTGCTTTTAGTTTTGCAAACTCAGTGAGTGGTTTTGCTATACGTATTAATAGTTTTAGAAATTGTGCTACAAGAATCACGATTAGCGCTTAAGCATTCAGAAAAAACTGTAAGCAATTAGTGTTTGCACATGTGAGGAGTGTGTCTGTGTGACCTGGTGAATAAGTGTAGCATTTTGATTGGTTGTGTTTGGAAAAGGAAAGTAAGTCACTTCCTGATAGATCTTTGTGTTTTAGGTAGAGAATTGTGTGTAGTGTTTTGCAAAAAGTGTTTTATGCAATTGAAAACTGAGTCAAAGGCTGAGAAATAGCTTATGGTTTTGAAGATTTGGCATGTAGTTTTGCACTTTGAGTGAGAGGTTTCAAAAATCGTGTGACATGAAAAGATTCTGTGTGTAAGCAGTTGGTAAAAACTGTAAGCACCAGTGTGTGTGCACTCATGGTGGCTGTGCTTAACCAGTTGGTTCATGGGTGTATTCATTTAAAAGCCTTTGCTTTGAAATTGCAAGGAAATTACATCATGATAAATTTCTGTGTCAAATGTATACAAGTGTGTTTAGTGTTTTGCAAATCACTGTGTGTAATGTTTTGCAAAAAGTGTGAAGCTGACCATGTGCTTACAATTGTGCAAATCTATGCCTGTGTTTTGCTCCGTGAGTGTAAGTTTTTGCTAATTGTGGGAAAGTTTTAATTTTAGTGTGTAAGCAATTGAAAAAAACTGTAATAACATTCTGGGAGTCGAGACTATAAAGGAGAAAGGATGTCCTCCCTTCACGGTCACACTCTGCAGCCACTCGGTGTGACTGTACGACTGCTGGCCTTTTCTTGCAAGAAAATACACCTCATCAAAGACTATTGGAAATGTTTGTCTTTCATTCAGTGATAGAATTTTGTTTTCCACCACACCTCCCTGAAGGTGACACTGACTAAGACATGGGCAACTAGAGTGGGTTGAATTTCATCTGAGACTGCTTGTCTTCTTGCCCTTCCTCCTCCTCCTCCTCATCCCTCCTCAGTCTCTTCCTTCATGTCTTTCTGGATCCATTGTTCCAAAACTCAATAAACTGATTTGGGCCCTTTTATCTATCTATTGAAGGATCTGATTGATGTGTGTTCAATTTTGACTCTTAGTGTTTCCACTTGTGTAATTGTGTGCTAACTGAGCTGAAGCTGTACTGACTTGAGTGAACAATATTGAATGCTAGTGCTTTCTATATGGCAACATGGTGTAGGCAATGAGAAATGAAGGGATTTGTGTGTAGAATTTTGCAGTGACAGTTCAACAAATCTGACTCATGTGTCAAAACAGGCAATAGTGTTTATAGTTTAGGGAAATGGGTGTGCTTTTTGATAAATGGCAGTATGGTTTTGAAATTTTAGTGCGTGTGCGTGTGTGTATGTGTGTGTGTGTGTGTGTGTGTGTGTGTGTGTGTGTGTGTGTTGTGTGTGTGTGTCTTTCTGTGTATGTGTGTGTGTGTGTGTGTGTGTGTGTGTGTGTGTGCGCGTGTGTCTTTCTGTGTGTGTGCGTGTGTGTGTGTGTGCGTGCGCGTGCGCGCGCGTGTGTGTGTGTGTGTGTGTGTGTGTGTGAAAGGCAGGACAAATGAGTCAAGTCAAGTCAAGTCAAATTTATTTATATAGCGCTTTTCACAATACAGATTGTATCAAAGCAGCTTCACAGTATTAAATAAAATAGTACATCAGTGTTTGTTTCTAGTGTAAAACGTCCACGTTTGGTAATGCTGATCAATAGTATTGTTGATTGATTAATTAAATTAAGTATCCCCAACTGAGCAAGCCAAAGGCAACAGTGGCAAGGAACCGAAAAACTCCATCAGGTGACCTAATGGAGAAAAAAAAAACCTTGGGAGAACCCAGGCTCAGTCGGGGCCAGTTCTCCTCTGGCGTTTAGAATGAAAACATTATGACTCATTATAACATACAAAACCAAACTCTCTCACACACACACTATCCTCTCTCTGTATCTGTACTGTCTTCATCGCTCTGACTTTTATAAAGCAGGCAGCATCATAAAAACAGAGAAACTCTCATCTGCAAACAACACACATATGGTCAAACATGCACAAGTACTTTTGACATAATTAGGCCTGTTTGTGGCAGAGGTGGAGTCAGTGCTGATTCACTACAGCTCTGCACCACAAAAAAGGGCCATCTACACCTGTAAAACACAGGTTTAAGCAGAAAACTGCCATTTTAATATCCTTCTGCATTTCAGGGCAGTCTAAATTCAACTGATAGTTTTTTAGTGCACAAGATGAGACAGTGTTTACTTGGGTTTGCCACTATGCAATAACACAGTGCTAAAATCGATGCACTTTTGAAAATATATATCTAATTCATAGTGACTTGTTTTATATAGTTACAGATATAAAACAAGTCACCATGAATTAGATATATATTTTCAAACATCCTCCTATACAGGAGCACTCTCTTTAGAGACAGGATCTTGAGCTCGACTGACTCCAGCGGTTCAAAGGGAGCTCTCTGTACACCAGAAAAGACCCCAGAGAGGTCCCATGAGGGGATGAGGTGCAGTCTGGGAGAATGTAACCTCATGTTGCCTATCAGGAACCTGATGACCTGATCATGCTTTCCTAGTGATCTACCATCAACTGCATCGTGATGTGCTTTGATGGTGACAACATACACTTTCAAGGTGGAGGTGGACAGCCTCTGCTCCAACCTCTGTTTCAGGAAGGAAATCACAGAACTGATTGGGCATTTCTGCAGGTCTTTCCACCAGGAAGAACACCACTCAGCGAACAGAATCCACTTCAAAGCATATTGAATGAGTGATGGTGTCTACAACCGCTGGTGATAGGCCACTTTAGTCCTCCACGTCCTGTCCAGAGGTCCTTTCCACACCTGGAAGTTCCAGAGGTCTGGATGCAGGTGCCATATGGTTTCCGGTCCCTGAGAAAGCAGGTCCTTCCAGAGGGGAATCCGCCAGGGTGGGGCTGTCACAAAGAGCATCAGGTCCAAGAACCAGGTCCGGGTGGGCCAGTAAGGTGCAACCAACAAGACCCGCTCCTCGTCCTCCCTGACCATAGACAGTGTCTGTGTGAGCAGGCTCACTGGGGGAAACACATACTTGTGTAGGCCACGGGGCCAGCTGTGTGCCAGTACATCTGTGCCAAGGGTCTCCTCGGTCAGGGAATATAACTGGTAATGGGAGGTCTTCTGGGAGACAAACAGGTCTACCTGTGTCCCTGAATTGACTCCAGATCAGATGGACCACCAGGTGGGGACTCCATTCTCCTGGGAGCATGAGCTGTTGTAAGAGTGTGTTGGCCGCACGATTGAGCTCACCCGGGATGTGAACGGCACAAAGCGACTTGAGCCGCTTCTGACTCCAGAGGAGGAGTTGTGACATGCAACGTGAGCGTACCCTGCCTTGGTGGTTGACATACGCAACAGTTGCAGGACCAACACGTGCTTGCCCTGAAGCAACAGTCGAAACCAGCTCAGGGCAAACAGCACTACCAGCAACTCCAGGCAATTGGTATGCCGCTGCAGTCAAGGTCCCGTCCAGGAGCCCGAAGCTGCATGCCCATTGCACAACAAAATGCCTGGACACTTATTCTAAGGGCACTCCAGTAAGTAGAAAGGCAAGTTCTGACCAGGGACTGAATGTTTAGAGACAGGAGTATGCCACAGTGCCATGTAGCCAGTGCTGTAGCCTTCTCATATACATAAATCCGAGTGGAGTTACCGCGGCTGCGGCTGCCATATGCCCCAGGAGCCTCTAAAATTGTTTCAGTGGAACATATAGACCAACGCTACTTTTGCGTCATCGAAGGGTAACGCCCCTTTTTGGGGGAAAACAAACAGATTCCCCTAAGAACAGAACTCGCTCGCTCTAGACCTGCAAAGTTTCTTGATAGCAAAAATGGCACAAACATACACTCTCTTTGGACTATTCAGACATCTACCACTATCTCGTGGAATCACCAAGTAAGTAGCCTATTTTTTTTTGTCATTAACACACTCACAGTATGACAAACTAGACGATGAGGCCATGTCAAGAGGAGTCGGTGGTTTACTTGGATCATATTTCACTTGATTTAAGCTATTGACATAGTTTTGTTGTCGACTAGCTATACTAGTTAGAAAGACGAAGCTGCTAGCAGCTACGTGATTAACGTTAGCTCTCACTAGGCACGCTGCCTTGGCTGTTAACTGATTTTACTGTTGAAATAGTGGCAGGCTAGGACTAAAGTGGACTTGGCTGGTTTCTGCTTGTGTCTAGAAAGTGCTAGGACTTTGAAAGTTGTAAAAAGGTTTACAGTGTACGGCAAAATATGTATGGGACCTATGTATGGGGCATGTTTTTCATTGTCTCTACCCCACTTAAGGTACGGACTATTTATGTTTTTAGCATCTGACATGATTGTTCTGATTACAGTGTTTGAGGGTTTCTTACTAGTATAGCTAACGTTAGTCGACAACAAAACAGTCAATAGCTTAAATCAAGTGAAATATGATCCAAGTAAACCACCGACTCCTCTTGACATGGCCTCATCGTCTAGTTTGTCATACTGTGAGTGTGTTAATGACAAAAAAATAGGCTAACGTTACTTACTTGGTGATTCCACGAGATATGAATAGTCCATATTTGGCCACTGCGTGGGGTCATTAATCCAGTTTTCGACCATTTCAAAGGGACACCTCTGTAACTCCCTATCCAGTAGCTTCTTTAAATACCGCTCACGGTCCTCGGCCGGCAAAGAGAGTGTATGTTTGTGCCATTTTTGCTATCAAGAAACTTTGCAGGTCTAGAGCGAGCGAGTTCTGTTCTTAGGGGAATCCGTTTGTTTTCCCCCAAAAAGGGGCGTTACCCTTCGATGACGCAAAAGTAGCGTTGGTCTATTTAGGCTGTTCATATTTAGGCAGCTAGAATGAGATTGAGGCAGCTAGAATGAGATCATCGAGACTCTTAATGTGGATGCGAATTCCCACTTCCCTGAGCGGGGTAAGAGCAGCCTCCGTAACTTTGGTAAAGTTGCGGGGAGACAGGGACGGCCCAAAGGGGAGGACCTTGTACTGATATGCTCGACCCTCGAAAGCAAAGCATAGGAACCAGTGATGCGCGGGTTGATCCGAAATGAGCGGGTGCCTGCGGTCACCCGCGGTTACCCGCGGTTACAAGTCATCCAAAAATATTTTTAATGATATTCGGGTCGCGGTCGGTCGGGTCGTTTGAAATAAAGATGCCAATTAAACCTTTGTCATTTATATAGTTCTAGACACAATTTTCTATGAATACGTTTTAAATTTAATTTACACTTTATTGGCTGAATAACTGGCGCGAAGATGACGCACGAGCTCAGTCTGCAGGTAGAGATGGAGGCGGCAAGAGAAAATAGGTGAAGTCTGGGGAGTGGAAGCTCTGCAAATACACAAATAGAAAGAGCAAAGTGTGGGAGACATTTGCCGAAATAATGAAAGATGATGACCAAAGTGCTGGCTTTGTCATGTGTAGGCTACTTCTTGCGATGCTATTTACACATTTGATAACCACAAAACTGGCACGACCAACCAGGCACGGCGCCAGGATTCCAGTTTTGGATAAGCCAGACCAATTGTGGGTGGGCCTTAAATTAAAAACGTTAAATAAAATAAAAATAAAAAAACGTTATCCAATCACTGCTTAACCTAATAAAAAAATATTGACTAATATAGCCTACTGTTATATTATCTGTGCGTATACATAATATAGATTTTAATAGCTTGATGCTCTTTAAATATTGTGTTGCATTCACTGATCTATATAGAATGACTGGATAGCTCATGACGTCATAAACAGTGAAGCCACCGCGCCGCCATATTGGTATTCCCTAGTGAGCTCAAGCGTTCTATTGAATCAATAGGAAATTGTATGATTTGACTGAGAAAACATTGCCTAACAAGACACAGTTTTTAAATCTAAAGTCTCCCTGTATATTCTCACAACGCAAACATCCTAAGCATTTAAATGGGTATTTGTTTAAAGTCGGGACATTTTTCCTGCTTATTAAAAAACGGCAATTTCTTTGCAAAAGGAATAAAAAGCTGTACGAGAACACTAGTCAGCCTTCACTGAAGAGCTATCTTCACAGGTAAGAAAAACAGTTAGATAATATTAATTAAATAGTGAATGCTACAGACCTATATTTTTGTGAATTGGTGAATATTCAGGTGAATATTGTTTCGTGGCCACGAATTAATAATACCTCAGCACGTTATCTTGTGGCCACGTTGTAATTCGTTAAATCAAAATGAGGGAGGGAATTAGTTCAACGTGTCCACGATTTATTAAAACGAGGGAACAAATAAGTCGTCGTAACAACGAATTATTTAGGTGGACAGGGCGCATAAGAACAAGCAGAGAGAGAGAGAGAGCCCCGGCCTCGCGCGCGCACTCTCACCGCCTTCAAACAACACGAGCGCTGTATGCTCTCTCTCCCTCGCGCATATCAACATCAGTTGACACAATAGTAAAAGGTCGGAAGACCGAATGTGTTTTATAGATTAGTAGTTTGTTCATATAAAGTGTTTGATCAAGTACATGTTCATGAAATGCATAATACAAATTGTATGGTTAATGTAACGGTAAACGGAGTCTGCACGAAGCTCTTTTGAAGCTGTCAAATGGTGTCGCTATTGGACACTTAATGTAATTGTGATTATTGCTGCCCTGAGGTTTCTTATAGGCTACTGTTGACTGTTTTATCGTTGTTTTTTGAAGCAGCAGCAGCATTACTCTTGCCTCGGAGAAAACAACACGGACATAGCGACAATTTTGCATATAAATTATTACTTAAAGGGCTTGAATTACAACCTTTGGGCAGTTTTTCTACATCCTTTTGTGAACATCGTTTTACACTTGTTTACTGCACAGCGGGTCATCTTAAAAGTGCCGTCGGAGCTACCAATCTCTGTATAACGGGCGTTGGAGCCCTCTGCTGGTAGGGAATCGTAAGATGGCCGCTCGAACACTTCCGGTGGCTTCACTGCCTAGTGGCAGTTTAGAACATAGATATCATATAAAGGCTAGATGTCTCGTCCGCGCTGCTGGCCAATGGAGCTCGACATCCGCACACGGCGGCCATCTTACGACAGGGTGCTCGCTCACTCATAACATGGTGCATGTACTTTTAAATAACCATAACTTGCTCAATTTTCTACCGATTTTCAAACGGTTTGGTTTGTTATAAACGTCAGAGATGTAGCTATTATACTGCATACATATGAATAATTATGTTCAAAATGTTTAAGCATTCAGAATTATAGCCACGTTAATAACGTTTGTAAGAAACCAAACCGTTTGTAAATCTGTCCAGATTTCAGCGAGATAAGAGGATTTGTGTGCGTGCTGCTCACTCACCTTAATTCACAGAGCCCTGTCCTAAGATGGCCGCCGGTGATGCCGGAAGTGACTCCGCCTTAAGACATCTAGCCTTTATATGATATCTATGGTTTAGAACGTCATGAGCTATCCAGTCATTATATAGATCAGTGGTTGCATTGTAAAAGTAAATCCTCGATCGCTCTCCATGGTTCTGACCAAAGAAGAGAGCTTTGGAATCTCCATTATGCATATACCTGGGCTGCATTTTCCGATAACATTGTCTCTTAGCGCGCTGCGATAACTTAACTAAAGGTATACTACCAGTAAAGGTATATCATTGCTAGGCGTCTCCAGGGCTATCATCCACTCGTGAGGCAGAGGCGCTGAGAGGCAGAGGCGCTGACGCCCTCCTAGCAACGGCGCTGTTTTTGGTAAAACATGATTTTGACGACTTCATAAAGTTTTGTTTTATAGAAAACTCTTTTTAAAAGATTTTCGTTTTGTATAAATTGTATCTTAATTTTGATCAATGTTTTATCAATCAATTGCCCGTATTTATTAAATAAGAAGCAAATATATAGCAGACAAAATAAGGCGCCGGTACGCGATCACTGCATGTGAACTGGAGGGCGCCGAAACTCAGCTTGTGCCTCACAGATTTGATAAATATAGGCTATATATTACAGAAAGCTTGAAATGTCTACTTTTAAACGAAAATATTCAAACCAAAATAAATAGGCTATACTCTCTGATTATGTAGGCTAATCCATATGAAATGTGCATTTCTCTCTGGCGTTCATGGCGAGTCCGCAATCTCCGCATTGTCAACTTCATCTTTGCAGCGACACAGAAAACACCAGTTTATTACTAAACAATTAAATGTCTCCTTGCTAATTTAGACACATTCATAATCATTACTTTAACCGGTTCTTTGTGGCAAGCTTTATGCGTGCGGTCATTACGCTTATTCCTGTAGGCTAGCCTATTTAAGTAATTAATTTAATATAAAGGGGCGATTTGTCCACGAATGGCTTAAATGAACAACTAGTCGACTAGAAAAAAAAATTAGTCGGAGGCAGCCCTTATTCCACATATTTTCGAAACAGCAGGCCATCTGGGTTGGGTCGAGCGACCGTGAGCGGAGCGGAATATTCAGAAATGCGCTCTCCGCTCACGAGCTCTGATCGGAACAAACCCGAACCTCACTGTCTGCTGAACTTGCGCAGAAACATCAAAATAGACATAGCCAGCTTTTTAAAATTGTTTTTAAAACTAAACATTTAGACTATTTTAGTACAAATTATGAGCTTATATTGACGATTTTTTATAATTCTTGACAAAATTAGAATATTAAGTTATATTAAGACGCTACGATGAGCATTATAGCTACTTTAAAAAAAAATGCGGGTCAGGAAGCGGGTCGGGTACAATATTTTCTTTTTCGTTTTTTGTGGTCCGAGTTGCGGGCGGGTTAGTTGAAAACGTCGGTCGGGTGCGGTTTGTTTATACATTGACCCGCGCATCACTGATAGGAACGGTCTGTGTGAAGGTAAAATCATGAAAAAAAAAGACATGAAAGTACATGTCCTTCAGGTCAATCGTACATTTCTGCTTGAGTATCTTGAACAGGAGTTTGTGAAGAGCCCGATTCAAGACACGCAGATACAAGATTGGCCGTAACCCACCGCTTTTCTTGGGTACAATGAAGTATTGGTTGTAAAACCCTGACTTCATCTCGGCTGGAGGGACAGGCTCTATTGCTTCCTTCGCCAGCAGGACCGCAATCTCCGCATGCAGGACAGGGGTGTCTTTGTTTGCCACAGAGATAAAAAGGATGCCGCTGAACCTGGGTGGACGCCTTGCGAACTGAATTGCATAGCCGGGAAGGGCTAGCCAGGCTACCATTCTCTGCATGTAAAGGCAGTGATTGTGGTGTGACACTTACCTGGCTCCATGTGTTCCGTGAGGGACTGGCTAAGGAGGCATGAGGAGGCAGTGTGTCCTCGAAACGCAAACTCCCTGCCTGTGGCGAAAGAAAGGGTGGCTGGGAGTGAGGAAGCAGGGTGTCGTTCACTGCCAGAGCACGCCCAGTATGGCAGTCCACTTATGGACTGCAGAGAGCTGCTGGGCAAAGATCATCAATTATTTAATTAGTTCATTTAATCTATAAAACAGTTCTGTCTTGCTCAGTTCAGTTGTCATACAACAGTGTCAGTACAGTCAAAACAATAATATTGTTGAATTTTAAGTGTCCCCAACTAAGCAAGCCAGAGGCAACAGTGGCAAGGAACCCAAACTCCATCAGGTGACAGAATGGAGAAAAAAACATTGAGAGAAACCAGGCTCAGTTGGGGGGCCAGTTCTCCTCTGTGTCCTTCATCTCAGCCAGGTCCAACAAGAAATGGCACTCCTGGACCATCAAGGTGGACAATGTCTGGCCGACGGCCCACACTGTGACTTTTGTTGCTTGGAGGACGCAATCAGTCTCCACACACAGTTCCTGCATCTACCCCCGCTCAGAAATACCCTTGTACCCTTTCCATGTAAACTGGTTATATCTCTTAAGCCTAGTAGTGAATGTTTTATGAGCAGTAGGATAACCATATTCATCAGCACAGTCACGCAGAGTCAAAGCACAACCAAAACAATGTTCTTCCACAAAATGCATGCAGTTTTGGATTGTGTTTAACTGCTAGAGGGGCAAAAGTTACATAGTGTACCTATAATGAACATAGTGTACCTATAATGAACAAGTAAAATGTTACTTGTCACTGGTATTAGTGCAGTGATTGCAATAATGTTTGCAAATTAAAAGGTTTAATAAAATTAATAAATTTGAATTTTTAATTTGCAAGTTGCAGCCATGCATTTAGAGTGTACAGGAGGTGACCTAATTTACCATCTGGCTCATCTTACCCACTCTCCTGTTTTCCTTCTATCGTTTAAAGGGATAGTTCACTTTGAAATTAAATTTTGGTATGTTTTAGCTTACCTCAAGGGCATCCAAGATGTAGGTGGCTTTTTTTCCGCAGTAGTTTCAATTTTGATATTTTTAGGTCAAACCATTCTTGTCTGTCAGTCCTATAATGCAGGTCTGTGGTCACTGTCTCAAAGAGCATGCACAGAGTCCAAATTAAAACAATTCCCCATCGTCCAAATTAAACAATTCCCCATCGTAAGTACACATTGATGGCCTAAGACACGAAACGAGCGGTTTGTGTGAGAAAACGAACAGTATTTATATCGTTTTTTAACTCTTGTACACAGCCACGTCCAAGTGATCTGAGGGCGCTCGCGCATCCTGCTGTGTGACGTGTGCGCAGACTCAATATCTGGTGCATAGATATTGAGACAGTGACCACAGACCTGCATTATAGGACTGACAGACAAGAACGGTTTGACCTAAAAATATCAAAATTGAAACTACTGCGGAAAAAAAGACACCTACATCTTGGATGCCCTTGAGGTAAGCTAAAACATACCAAAATTTAATTTCAAAGTGAACTATCCCTTTAAGTCCTAGCATGCACAAACACCTTTCAGGCTACTGCCTCTTTTAACACTATGAGTGATTGGTGACGGAACACAAATGTCTGGGCGTGTCTGTGTGATTAAGTGTGTGTGTGTGTGTGTGTGTGTGTGTGTGTGTGTGTGTGTGTGTGTGTGTGTGTGTGAGAGAGAGAGAGATAGAGAGAGAGCACAGGTTTATTTATGAGTGGATGTGTGTAAGGGGTAATATATTCATGGCCGTGTGTGAGTGAAGAGAGAGAGAATGTGTGTGTGCCAGTTTATTCATGGTTGTGGTCTCTGTCACTCACATAACCCTGAGTCACAGCAGTCAGACTCACATCCAGCAGCCCAGTGAGCAGATAAGTTTAAACACACACACAATGACACAAAGAGACAAACACAACCATGCACACACAGATTCATGTACACACATAAACTTTTACACATAAATAAAGAAATCAGAACAGCAAATAGAATAGCAAGGACTCTCTCTTACATGTCACATCTCACATGTTTTTTAGGCCGAAAGCTGGTACGAGGGCACGAGTTTTAGATAAAGCCTGAGGTAAAACACTCAGTCTAGAACAGCTCAGTGCTTTCTGAATCCTCCCTCATCTCGCTCTCCTCTGATGATGCACCTGTGAAACACTGATAAACCGGCTCAAGGTCGTCTTGGACCACTGACAGAATTATCACTTTATCTCTAAACAGTCATTACTGCATTATTATTTTTCTGCATGTTCCATAGTGATATCTTGATATGTTTTGTACTTTTTTGGTCAGTAATGCCTAAACTAAATGATGGTGCAAAGACAAAATCATTATATATGGAGAGGTACATACATATGTATAAATAGCATTCTCTAGGCAAAACCCTGAAATGCATCAAAAATTATTTTTTGTGTGTATTTTTGCATTATATTTCACATAAATGTATTCCGACATTTTAGGCATGTCAGTTTTATACTGAATATATACTGTGAAATAACTGCTTTCATCTTTAATTTGTTCCTTTTTATATTAATTTTTATATTATTATTGCCAATATCTTCCAATATATATATTTTTTTTTTTTTCCATTTCCAACTGTTATATTTATATATATAATTGCATATAGGGAATGTTAAATATCATGTTCAAGTTCAGACTTATATTTAGTAAAAAAGTAAATAGCAAGCTGCCATTTAATTTTCTTCCATATAAATGAGCTCTGTAATTTTTAGACTGACAGTCCACTGCATCTTCAAGAACAGAAACAAAGAAAAATCTTTATCAATTTATTTTAATGATAAAACAAATTTAAAATTAAAATAAAAAAGTTGCATAAGATTATATCCATGCATTTTCGAAGGAAACATGCTGTAAGGTTACTATAAAGAAAGCATTATAATGCTAATGTTTTCCAAATGTATTGTAGTGGTACCATGGTTACAATGATCATTTTTATATACCATGGCACTGAACACATATTCATATATCATGGTACACTTTAAAAAAGTGGTAACCTGCAATTGTTACCTTAAAGATCTATTTCTACCTGATTTAAGCCATACATTTGGTGGTATAAATTTATGTATTTAGATTGATTCGATGATATTAAATATGTTTGACTATAAATCCAGTTAACTTGGATGTTAGGTTCCCAATTTTTGAGTGTTTTTACATGAAAAAAAAGGGTAAATTTCCTATATGCTTCTATGGTGCATTCTCCTAACATGTTGGCTTGTGCTAATTAAAGGCTATTTTGCATGGACACCATCACCATGCGATAAATATGAAGAATTATACGCAAATTTGCTCAATCTTAAAACTAAACCATGGCAATTATCATAATTAAACTACAAGGCTATAGAGAGAATTAAGGGGGCTGAAAACCAATTCTGTTGAACGCGAACATATGTTTTGTTTCGCTCGGATCATCTCTATATTTATGCATAGCTTTAGATGCGAGATTATCATGACAGCATCGTTTATTATTATCCAAACTGCAACAGCAGAACTGCTACGTCAGTCAGTGCGTCTTCTCTCTGCGCGCAACCACCGCTCCGTCTCGCGCTCCAGCGCGCGTGCCAAAGCCAATAGTTTCTCTGACATCTCTGGCACAGACGGTGCTATTCTGCCAGAGGTCACAAGAAGGTGGGACGGAGGGGAGTGTGTGCATTTTATATACATTTAAAGGAAAGAGAGCTTTTTTTTTTTTTCCTTGTCATACTTTCAAGCGTGCGTGTCACCATTTCCTCCAAAAACAAGCCGGACTTTTTAGCGCGCGCTTCCCGGGTGCTCCACAGCAAGATAATAATTGGCGTGGTCGTGGGCATCGTCATGATCGTGGCGCTGGTCATCGCAATTCCACTTCTGGTCCAAACCTCCGTGGTTTCAGCGCACTACGAAATGATAGGCACCTGCCGGATGATCTGTGATCCGTACAACCCCAAACCGAGCGCCACGGCGCTGGAGGTGATGCAGGACCTCAGTGCCATCCCACCGTCTTTCGCTCAAGGGACTAGAGGGGAACCGGGCCGCCCCGGCAAACCGGGACCCAGGGGTCCACCTGGAGAACCTGGTCCACCTGGTCCAAGGGGACCACCTGGGGACTCAGGCAGACCTGGATTTACCGGCATCACATCGGGGACGGCGAGGACTGAGACAGGAGACGTTGGTCCAGCGTTAGGGAACACCAAGATCGCGTTTTACGTGGGTCTCAAGAACCCTCATGAAGGCTACGAGGTGCTCCGGTTTGATGATGTAGTAACAAATGTCGGAAATCACTATGATCCCACAACTGGCAAGTTTACGTGTCAGGTGTCCGGGATTTACTACTTCACCTACCATGTGCTGATGCGCGGAGGGGACGGGACAAGCATGTGGGCAGACCTCTGTAAAAATGGACAGGTATTTCTACAACGTTTGCAGGAGCAAAACACTAAACATGCTAATTAAGGCTTAACTTGAATCACCTATGATAAATGGTGTGAAGAAAAAAAAAAAAAAAACAAAAAAAAAAACATGGAGGGCCTTAAAGATTTTTCTCACATAATAGACATAGGCTAGTGTTTTCGGTAAACACAAAAGTTACATGTACAAACTCGTGAACATAAATCGCTTTAGAAACAGCTTTATAGTTTGGATGGTAAATCATTAAAACAAACAAACAAACAAAACAATATTGTCTTTATTTATCACTTTATTGACGCTTCTTCAAGTCAATCAATTATTCGCACACTGAGCAAGTTTCAAATTAGTTTTATACGGATGTTCGGTAGAAGATCCAAATGCATGGCGTGGTGTGGAAAAACAGGCTAATTTAGCGGTCATACAAAAATGCTACTTATTTATTATATTATTATTATTATTATTATTATTGGCCTAAACCCTGCACTTTTTTATTCTTTCTCAATACGATTGATTTCTCTGTGCTAACAAATATTATAACGAAATGAAAAGTTTTTATTAGTGAAGATTGGTTCATTTTAAGACTCATTTTGCTACTAAACTACAGGCTATCATAAGCGCTGCGAATTCAATGGCACTGAATGACATTGTGCGTTTATTTGAACAGGTTCGCGCGAGCGCCATCGCGCAAGACGCCGATCAGAACTACGACTACGCGAGCAACAGTGCAGTGCTGCACCTGGACTCTGGCGACGAGATTTATGTCAAACTCGACGGCGGAAAGGCGCACGGAGGAAACAACAACAAATACAGTACATTCTCTGGCTTCATTCTGTATCCAGACTGAGCTGTGACGCGCTTCGTTTCAGACGGACTGTCCAAGCATCTCCTCTCTCCGCGCGACACTCCACTGTCATTCCTGTCTGTACTGTCGCTGGGAATATAAGGATCATCTGAACTCTGCAACCGTGTGAGAATCTGTTGTCTGAATTCGTACCTTTCTATTTAATGATGTCTTGTGTTTGGATATTATACCCAATTAAACGCAACATTAAAAATTGTAAACAGCCAAACATGCTCGGGATGGTGATCAGGATTCCACATCTAGATGATTATTAGCATTATCTGTACAGTTCTCTGCTCAAATTGATTCCCCCCTGTAAAACTGCATTCATGAGCCCCTAGTGTGATACATTTTCTGCTGTTAGATAAATTGGTTTCATGTAGATATGGACAAGTTTATTTTGGTCTAATACTGGTTGCTGGACAAGTGTAAACAAGCATTTCAGCTCATTGAAAAAATGTAATGGATTTTCATCCAAAAATCAACATTCTATCATCATTTACTCACTCGTGTTGTTCCAAATCTGTATGATTTTTTTGGTCACACTTTATTTTAAGATGTCTGTGTTACAGTGTAATTATGAATTTAAGGACTATGTAATAATAAACTAAATGCACTTATGATAGGGTAAGGGTTAGATTTGGGGTTGCACTTTATTTTACAGTATGTGTACTTATAATGATCAATAAAATAATCATGTACTTACAGTGTACTTTCCTAAGAAAGTACTGGGTAATATCATGTAACTGCATGGGTTAAGGTTAGGTTTAGGGGTAGGTTCAGTGTTAGTAGCTAGTTATTACCAAGTTATTATAATAAGTATAGTATGTACAAGGGGAACAGGACTGTAAAATAAAGTGCTACTGGGTTTGGTTTAGGGCTAGTTGCATGTAATTATGCATAATTTATAATTATTTCTACAGTAACTATGTAACAAGGACACTGTAAAGTAAAGTGTTACCGATTTTTTTTCTACTGTGTAACCCCCCCAAAAAAAGATGTGTCATAAAATGTCTCAGCCTTTCCTCTCCATATAGTGAAAGCCAAGAGGGGGCAATGTTGTTTGATTCGGGTTTTACAGTAGAGAGAAAGTAATGCAGGTTTGGAAGACATGAGGTTGAGTAAAAAAATGAATGGACTTTATAATATATTTGACTGAATTAGCCATTTAACTCCTAATTGCAGCTCTACTGCAGATGGCTTTATTTGAATCCTTTGACTGAGCAATGGAGCATTACGGTGTGTTTTCAATTTGTATTAAAATAACAAACCTGTGGTGTGTATTTTAATGAAGTGTTGTTGTTCGGCAGTGAACTCTGGGACTTGACGTTTGACCTCACACAGGTTCCTCTGAGACCTCCAGCGGTAACTGAGCGTGCCAAACATCACGGCCACAGAGACAGAGAAGGAGAACATCAACAACATTTCCAACAACTGTTGTTTAGAAAATCAAACTGACCAAAAACTGAGTTTAGCTGCTTTTCGGTGGGTATTTGGTGCCTGTACATTCAGATGTTTTACATTCTGGTTAAAAGAGAAGGTTAATAAACATCCTCAAACAACATCAAAGCTTCTGTTAATCCATCCGACACTTGGCTTAACACACGTTATATATATAATGAGCTCCCCATAAACGCCTGATTACACACCGCTGGCCATTAACATACAGCATGAGGAAGAACAGTAGATGTAAAACAAGAGTTCTGCTCTCACAAACATGTCTTTTAGTTTATAAACAGCCATGGGTTTGAATATCAGACTAATCTTTCATACATGTTTACCCAACACACACAATTCCAGCAATTAAATGCCTGGTGCTTGTCTTTCTTGCACTCTGCTAATCTAGTTTGATTTGTTTGTGCAAAACACATCTCTGACTGATCCGAAAGATTTACTGGCTTTGACAAAAGAGCCAAATTGTATGACTGTTCACACAACCCATGAATTCAAATGAATCCGGAGAACACCTGAATTATTCTGGTTTTGTCTTGGATTATTCATTTGAAGTATTTGACTGGCCACCCATCATTTTAGAGTTTGGAGGGGAGTTTGTGTACGAGCATGGGCCTTGATAAGCTTTTATTAGTCTGTGTATGTGCGGCGTGTAAGTGCGATCTGATCCTCGTGATCGTGTGAAGAGGCACAGCTGGTAGTTACAGAGTGAAAGAAAAATAAGCCAGGGGGCTCACATCACTTTTCTCTCTCCTTCTTACTCTCCCCCTTGCTCATTTATCTCAGTTCATCTGCCAGCACACACACACACACACACACACACACACACACACAGGAGCAGCTGGGTAACAGATCAGGGGTGTGTTTCCCAAAAGCATCGTTACCCAACTGTGATCGCAAGTTTAATTGAACTCAATTGGTAACGACAGCACTTGCGACCATAGTTGGCTTTGGGAAACACTCCAGTTTTGCATTGGAGGACTTTCTGGAAGTCAGCAGGAGCACTGCCCTCCGCAAACACACACACACACACACACACACACACACACACACACACACACACTCCAGTAATGACATCATTCAAAGTGTCTCCGTCACAACAACTTTATTTCATCATTAGGTCTCACGGACAAACACTCTGCCGACACTCTATGCAGCGACATCAACCTTAACTGCTCATCCTCACACTGAGTCTCGACACAATCTCACATCTCCTGTTAAACATCGCCAGAAGCTAAGAACAATCCTGTCTGTTTAGCCCTCATGGTCTGTTGAGATTTACCTTATTGTTTGTATGTTTTGGGTCGTTGAATGTGTAAATAATGATGTATGTGTAATAATAATAATAATACATAGCTGTAAGCAGCGATTGGGGGCCAAGCCCCTATGGCTCTTTTATTTTTTGGGCTTGTTTGGATGTATGATTTTTTTAAATAGGAATATTTTGCACAATTCACATGGTGCACACTGGATTTAATTAAACAATCTTCAAAAATATAGCCTGTTGCTTTAAACAGATGCCACTCATACAATGGCAGACATCCCAACCTGCAAAAAGTCATTTCAGGGAGGTACAAAAAAAAAAAAAAAAAAAAAAAAGGGAAGGAGGACAAGCATATTACATTTCACCACAGAGTTGTGGTCACTAAAATACTGTATATAAAATAAAATAATATATATATAATTTCTATAGGCCCATGAAATTACTTGTTAATTATGTTAAAATATGTAGATTACTTTTACTATTTATATCAGCTGCTTGTACTATTTATGTAAACTGCTTTTATTTATATTCCATTGGAACTTTAAACAGGAGTTTGTTGTTTTCATGTAGCCTTGGCAACTAGCCGACCTGAATAATATGCACATGAAATGAAACTTGACTTCACCTCAACATGTCTTTTACAATCATTTAACCCGCCATGGGCAATGCTGAAGTCACTGTTACAAACTGTACAGCGTGCAAGACTGTCATTATGTTTTACTCTTATAAGACAGGGGTACACTTTCGTGTAGTCTGGCGTAAAATGTATCTTATACTTTAGTTTTTTGTGGCACTCTCCCTCTGCCATGGCGCTCCTGTTTCTAGATACATTGAACTGATTATTAATTCGGTTCGGGAGAAGAGATGAAAGCCCGCCCACACTGACAATTGATTGGTTGATTTACCGAAACAGGCCAATCAGGATGCTCTCTAGCTTACATGCGCTTCATGAGGCACACTAGCACACACTAGTCTCTCGCTCCCTCTCCCTCTCTGCCGTGCGCGCGCTACACGGTTTGGAACTCAAGCCGTTTCTCAATATGCGTTCTTGTCTGTACTTTTGTTCTTGTGGACTTGTGAAACGTCATCAGTCGCTGCCCAAGTACTGTTCCAATTCCTCGGCTAGTGCTGCTGACGTTTGCTGCTGGCTCGGATGTCTCTAGTCTAGTGGTTTAACATGAGATATAAATCGTCTTGTGTATATCTAACGGGCGATTTATTTATTTATTTTATTTGTCTCATTAATCTATAATTTGTTCCCTGGCAAAACGTTTTAGCTGAGGGCAAAGTGAAGTTTCAAAGCTTTATATATTTAATGTTAGTCTATTTAACTTTAACGTTGTAGCCTAGAGAGCTGACTTATGTAATCGTTTGCTTTATTATTGTATAGCTTCTTATACATTTTAGGCTACTTATACTTTTATAATGGCTATTATTGATCATTAAAACTGACATTTAACAAAAAAGGTTATGTCATTTTATTTTATATATTTAAAACATATAAAATATTTTATTATACATGTTGCCTACCAGGGACGTCACTAGGTTTGGAAGACGGGGGGGGGGGGGGGGGGGGGGTCATTTTGCGTCATTGTAGGAGGAAGTGTAAAAAATCGTCATTTTGCGTCATTGTAGGAGGAAGTGTAAGAGGGGGGGATTTCTGTTGAGACTACAAGCACTAGTTCCTCATCTTTCCCAGGGGGCGGGACCCGCTCACGCTACAGACCTATTACAGATCAGTGGGTGGGACTTTACTCTCTGAAACTGAAAGCAATATCCTCCATCTTGTTTGAAGCTAAGCTATCAGGCGCTACCTTTACAAGCCGCATTATAGCGAAGAGCAGCCGAGGCAGAAGACCTGCCTGCCGCGGACGAGGAGCCCGGACTGGCTCGAGTTAGGGCGGACTGGTGGCACCGGTGATCTCACTATGCAACTACGAACCGCTACGAACACAGAGATAGAGTCCGTCTGCGGCAAAGAATTTCAACGATGACAATTTCTCCTGGACGAAATCTCTGAATCAGACGAGGACACGGACGTTTGTGTTGAGAACTATCCTAGTTTCGCACCGCATATGTTCTGACTGAACATCCCGGTACCATGCAATAATTCACCTTTTCGAAAGAAATACAAACGAGGAGTAATGCACTAATGAGTTCGCCAACTAACTAGACATTTTGTGTGAAATGAATTTCAAGCTCTGGTGGTAGCTAGCCTTGTAGACGGAAGAGTGATTTCTCTTATAGGCAGATATGCGCTTTCTGGATTAGTGGGAGTGGCTTGCGGAGCTGTGCAATGTGGTGCATTGTGGGAGTTGTTGTCTTTCATACAAATGCGTCCTGAAGTTATTTTTTGTCTTTCCTCGGTCACGAAGGCACCAAATTCAAAATTTATTTTACATTTCGACTACATATATGACCCACTTTAAATAAAAAACAATGTTCAAATGGGTGGAATGCCCCTTTAAACTGAGGTTTAAGAAATTAGACCCATTAAAATGGGTCCTTATTAATAGCAGTCTAAGCACATTTAGAAACAATAAGAACAATCATCATACTTCATTAAAAATTAAACA
This sequence comes from Squalius cephalus, assembly GCA_022829025.1. Classification (NCBI taxonomy): domain Eukaryota; kingdom Metazoa; phylum Chordata; class Actinopteri; order Cypriniformes; family Leuciscidae; genus Squalius; species Squalius cephalus. The sequence goes on from CM040799.1 coordinate 38,708,429, forward strand.
TATTCCCTTATAACTCCAGCAAAATACTAATTCCACAAAAATAATACAACAAGATACCACAGTAAAACAATGGTACATTTTAAGGGTATCACGAGAAAAGAGCTTTTAGTGACCCTTATGTAAAGATAATGTGGTAACCTGAGTTGAAGGCACTTGCAATGCAGTCCAACACACATACACATGCTGTCCATCACTCATTATACCTTTCTCTCTAATGCGCCGCACGCCGCAGCCAATCAGAGGTTAAAGGGCAAGCACTCCCCTCTAACGCATGCTAAAGAGACACACACACACACACATAGTACACCGTTTGATTTGGTCTCTTCTAAATACATTCAGCACTGAATAGAGGAAATCTAATATTATGAGGGTACAACAACGGTTACGTACAGTTATTAACACACATTTTTACTTTTCACACATTGATTCTCTCAAGTCTGCATTTGATGGATCCTCGATTTCAAGAACACATCTGGGCACTTTCATGCGTCTTCTGTACTTGCTTTCTTGAGTATTGGAATTGAACTTTGACGGTTAATGATGGTGTAGAACGAGAACACAAGGACGCAAGATCACTTAAGAACGCATATTGAGAAACAGCCAAGCACTTCTTTTTCAAAAGAGTAACCACAATACAACAATATAAAAACAGATCAAGCAGATACATTATACATTTTATTTATTTTGTAATTAAAAAATAACAAACAAAAAAAGCACCATAAAAACATAATACAATTCATGGACTATAACCCAAATGTTCTGAAGTATATAAAATGAAAGAAATCCTCAGAAAAATTAGTCAAATATGCCACAAGATTGACGTTTAAGTGGTGGATGCAAGTACATTGAAGATCAATTCTCACAACCCCCGGCCATTAACAGGACTTTTGAAAGATTTTAAACACACACATGCCCTCTAACGAACTAATGAGGTCTGCTGTATTGCAGTAAATGATGTGGTAACATGTGAAGCTGTTCTGAGGCCTTTTATCTGCTAAGAGATGACAGCTGTCAATCAATAGGACACACATCTCCATCCTCATCTGCAGAACTGTCAACAAGCAAAACAGACACAAAAGCCCAGAGTACGTAAGAGACTTTCTGCCATTTAAGCTTATCTAAAACTCAGTGTGTGTGATGTGTGTGTCTGAGAGAGAGTTTTCTGAGTGTTTCTTTAGTTCCTGCTGACATTTACCTTCTTAAATCGTCTCATGTAATTTTTATGAGCTGTTGCTGCCCAGTGTTTGAGCGCTCTTCAACTCTCTCTCTCTCTCTCTCTCTCTCTCTCTCTCTCTCTCTCTCTCTCTCTCTCTCTCTCTCTCGCCCTCTCGCTCTCTCTCTGTGTATGTGTGTGTGAATGACTTATTGTGTCACCATGCTTTGTTGTAGGTGTGTATTATGTTTGTAAGCATGCGATTATGTGAGAGAGATAATGCACTGGATGAATGAGAGTTCATGTGAGCAGGATTGTCATGTCTGAAATGCAACAGGGCCCTACATAGGAGAAGAGGTTTGGAGAAAGAATGAATGGAAAATCCTCTTGGTCATTCAAAATATTCAAAATATTCACAAATAAATCTAACCTTAAATAGGCTCAAAAGATTGGGGAAAAAAGCTTATCATAAAATAAATATTTTTTTTCTGAACTATATGTATTTCACAATTATTGGCAGCCCTTCTTTTAATACTCTGTATTTCCTTTGCCAAGATACATAACAGCATTTTATCCTATGATGCCTCCTCCTAGAATGTGTAATAAGCTTGATGAACCAACATAGGCTCAGTGGAAAACTCCAAAAATAAGGTACACATACATACAATTCAGTGAGCCCTAGGTCAAGATGGCCACCGCCACGCTTAAACCCCCAGTCAAGATGGCTGCCACAGCGCCTGAATCTCCCGTCCAGTGTCCAGAGACGACTCCAGTCCCCGTCCAGTGTCCTGAAAGGCCTTCAGTCCCCGAGTCCTCTCCGGCCCAGAAACCCATAGCTCTGCCCAGGAGAATTTTTTTTTGGGGGGGGGGGGGGGGGGCTATACGTCCCCGGCCATAGTGACCGAGCCTGGTAACATCGGCAAGGCCACGAAGACCGATCCGTCCTGGTCTCCTGAACTGTTAACCCTTCCCTGAAATCTTCCCGTCATCAACCCTAAGACACTCCTAGCCAGCCTCCAGGGAGCCCACCCTCCCACCCCACTTGACCTTTTGGGAGGGGGAAGTACTTTCACAGTCACCAGCTCAGTCACCCTCAGCACTACACTTCCCATCATCCTCCCTGGCTCACACCTGATCACACTCCTCTATCACCTGCACGTGCAAGTCATCACCCTCATTAACACACCGTATATCTTCAGTCACTTTCCTCCCCATCATTGTCTGGTCTTGTCAGTTACCCATTGACACACCCACCACCTACCTCCTACCTGAATCCTTCCCTGCTATTCCTCACCAGAGATCACTCCTTCAGTAACCTGTCTTCCGTCGCCCATCCGTCATCATCCGTCTTCCCAATCCAGCTTCACCAGTCATCATCCACCATCTGCAAAGTACCATACATCCGTCTACAGCAAGCTAAGTTACCATCTGCATTTCCCTGTTGCCATCAGCTCACCATAGCCTGGTTCCCGTTGTCATCTCCACCCTATGCTCTCAATAAAGAACCTGTTGATAACACTCACCTGTCTGTTCCCTCCTGTGTTGTGACAACTGCAGTTTCCAGCTGAAACTAACACTAGTGTCAGAAAAACACCAACGATTTTGTATTCCTTTTCACACAAATTATGATAATGCCAGATTTTTTCACTTGGTTTCTTGCACATTACTATGTTATGACCTAAAAAAAAAGCTCCAAATGTTTGGCTTTAACTTGCTCAGTAGCTCACCTGGTACAGCATTACACTTGTGTTGTGAAAAGCTCGGATACGATTCTTGTCAAACGCGTCACAGTAAAAGAGCACAAAGAAAGCTAAAATGGCATGGTTGCTTGAGCAAGTGTGTACAAACGGCTTGTGTGTGTGGCCCCTTTAAGACTTGTTGCCTTTTTAAAGCTACACTGTGTAACTTTTTTAGTTGATTCTTAGCAAAAAACACTTAGTTCTTTCAAAAATATATGTGCTCATTAATGTATATTTACTTCTTTCAAGTAATAAAGTATTCTCTTAAGTTTATAATCTGCCATTGAAAGTACATACGGGTGAGGGGTTCGAATGCCGGTCGCCATGTTGCCCCTCCATCTTGAAACTACATTAGCCAAAGAGGGACATGCCTGTAAATTCAAGCTTCGCCTTTTGCGTTTTTCACTCAGTGACACCGTGACGAATGCGAGGGGGAGATTACTCGCGAGCTCGCGAGTGCCGGATTTGAAAGATAGTGTGTGGTGTGTGTGTGCGTGCGGACTCACACTTGAAAGAGAGAATTAAAACGTCAACGCGACAGACAAATCAGCAAGACCATAGGCAATATTGGAGTAACTTTTCCCAGATGGAAAGAGCTCATGAGGAGAAAAGATTTTAAAACGGACGCCGAGGTTGCCTGCTTTCTTCTCGACAGGTAATTCAGCCTGTTGTAATTCATTTGTGTAAATTCGAAGTTTTAGTTGCTTGTCTAACCATAGCATGGTTGTGCATAACGCCAGAACGACCTCTAGTATAACTTCATCCCGCGTCAATGGTGAAAAAGTATTGTTGTAACATAAATCTGTGCTGCATAAAAAATCATTTTTTTACAGTCTATGGCTGCGACGGATCACAGGTGATGAATAGTTTTAAAGGCGCAATTTTTTAAGCTATATAAAAAAAAGGACACTGTAAATTTTAGTTAATTTTAATTGCCTTTACTTTGTACACATTGTAACGTTAGCCTAATCTGATTATGCTGGGATAGCCGATTCCAAGGGTGACGTTTACCTCCTGACATCTGTCCTGTAGTTTTATTCATTTTAGACGTATTGTTTATTATTGTCATGGACGAAGTGATAACTGGAAGCCATGTTAATCTTGGAATAATACGGCCACCGTAGGAATTAAAACGCTCTCGGAATTGAGAGGAACAGAAACAAATATTCACTGGGTAGTCATATACAATTTCACCGCTAGATGGGGGTAAAAATCACACAGTGTAGCTTTAAATGATGCCGCAAAGTGTTGTGTGAGGAAGAAATGCCAGTCAATCCAAGTTGGAGTGTTATATGTGTGCGTGCATCCTATTAAAAGTGAGTTAATTCTTGTTATAAAATGGATAGTTCCAGTCCTTGATTCTGATTGGTTGAGCCATGTTCGAAGCCGTTGTAAATTACTCAACAAACATACACCAGTGACCGCATTACATTAGTGTTACTGTGCAACTGCCGTTTGTGATTGTTTGTTGCTGCATGTGTTGCCGAGCAACCTCTTTGCAACTATATTGCTTGGCAGAGGAATAAATGTGTTATAACGTTATATTTTTTTGTTGCTGGTGTTTATTTTATGAATAAAATAAATATTAAAATGAATATTTTTTTATGGAGTAACTGCTCCACGTCGTGCCTAACAACGCCCCTTTGCTGTTCTAAATCCACTGTAAAACACAGCTTCGCGGAGCATATTGCTTAATTAACATACACCTAGGAGAAAGTTTATGTTGTAATCTTGCATATTATTGTTGATTAAGTTATTTTTACTAAATTTGAGTGTTTAATCGTGTCTAAACTCATTACATGCATACTCATATTCACATCTGCCGTCTGATTATGCGATCACTGATTATAATGCTGTCATATTTTATGTTAAGAGAGATCGTTTTTCATGTTCAAGATGTATGTAGTAAATTGCAAGTATAATTGTGAGTTGATGAAGATTATAGTTAAATGGCCTATTCAGATGATGATATTGCTAATCATGGATATATTGTATTTCACTCTTATGCCAATAATATTCCACACCGATTGTACTATTGTTTACTATATTGGATTGTTAAATAATTGGATCTGAAGTCTGTATTATTTACTTATTGTAATTATTTATCTTTGTACAGACCACACACAAACATATGCTTCAGTAAAGACATCAAAGGAAAGAACTAAACCAGATTGAGGTCAAGCCAGGACGAAGCCCGGGGCGGAGTTAAGGGGAGGGGAGCCATAGTAGATATGGTAGATGGCAGATGACACCCTAGAGACGACCGATGGAGAAGAAGCCACTGGAGATGGAGACCCAGGTGGAGCTAAAGGGCCAAAGAGCCCACACAACGTTAGCGACAAGATGGAACCAGGGGGAAGACGGAACCAAAGATGCAGGCAGGACGACGTTTGACCAAGGCGGAGTTGGTGGGATGAGGGAGCCCGGTGCAGCTGTCAGGACGATGGTTTCCGGTGGAGCCGAGAGATGGGGTAGCTAAGGCAGACGATGGGTCGAAAGGCAGAGGTGGAACTATGGGCCCTGAGGTGGAGGCGGAGCCAGGAGATCCTTCATACTGGGAGAAGCTTGTGACCTGAAGCTCCGAGGCAGATCCACCCAAAATGGTGTAGGAGATGCAGAGGGGCTGAAGGGAACCAGCGAAGGCAGGGCTGAGGAACTGGCTGTAGGAGGAGGCGGTAGAGGGAGGCTTGAACTATACGGGACCAATGAAAAAAGGAGCTTAAAAGGTATTTACTTACTTAAATACCTCCAAAAAATTCTTCCAATCCATTTCCAGTTGTCATGCTATTAATATCCACAGTGGCGGGGTTGTGGGCGGGGCTTCCCTCCATGCCCTTGAACTTTAGTGAGGCACGGTGTTGCCGGCTTGCGCACCTGGTCAAACTCTCTGTAGGGTTCAGGCGCCAGGGCAATGTACTTTTTCGTCTTCTCTACTGGCTTTGGCTCATCCATCACAGCAGGCCGAACTCCATAGTCAGCGGTGGGCTCTAGCAAATCCCTCGTGCAGCTCGTGGGGGCGGTGGATGGCTGGTCTCTGAATGTGGAGAGGGGCTGGAGTGGTCCTCAGCCATGCCGATGATGAATGGGTAGTTATTGTTCACCAGCATCTACTCCACGAATGCAGTGAAGTCCTCTCGAGGACCATCCACGGCCAGGCGTATCTTGGACCACCTCGTGAAGCCTGGAATAATAAAAAACACACAGCAAGTGGTCGGGGAAGTTGGTGCGGTATGCCAGGTCTAAAAATATCCTTGTGTGGTCCTCGAGACTTCTCCCTCCTGCTCCAGACAGAGCAGCTGGACGGCTGGCAGGTCCATGAAAAAAAAGTGTAAGTGTCTTTGTTTTCGAGATGTGAGAGGGTTATATGTAGGGCTGCTGAGATAGTGTCTGAGCTAGATCTGTTTGGGCGGTAGACATACTGTAAGGGATCCAGTATTTCCGGTACACTGAATGTGGGCCAGAACCACTCTCTCAAAACACTTCATAATGGTTGGAGTAAGTGCAACTGGTCTGTAGTCATTCAGACAGGTAACTATGCTTTTTTTGGGAACTGATTATGCTGGTAGTCTTACAACACTAAGCAAACACTACAGGAACATTTTTTACCTCAAAATAATGTTTCCAAAATCGTATCAGTGGTTCATCAAGTCGTAACAGGGTGAAAGGCACTTCTGCATTTGCTTTGCAGCCCTATATCTGCTATAATCACACTATGCAAGTTTGCGTTTCTATAGTTCGAATGAGACATAAGAAAACTACAAATTTGACTTGCTTTACGTCAAGCGTTACAAATAGTCATTATTTAGTTTTTCTTCGTTTCTGATGTCGCAATACATCATACTTTCATGAAATCTTGCAACATACTCTACCTTGTCTGTGGACATCGTTCATTCCAAAGCCGGTGCTGGATCAACCGCGAGTGTGCATGCGGCAGTTGGCTGTGGGCGGCAAAATTATTTACGACAGCGGTAATGGACAGTTCCGACCTGTAGGGTGACCGAAGTTCCTTAGTGTTGCTTTAAAACAGGTGGGGGACCGTGGCCTGTGAGAGTGACAGATTGGAGGTGGAGGTGAGAACATCAGCCAACTCTGAGGCACATGCCCTGAGGGCCCGTCCAGGGATGTTATCCGGGCCTGCTGCCTTGCGAGTATTAATTATCCTTAAGGCTTTGTGTACTTCAGCTAGGTTGTGCGATCTGGCTGTGTGAATGGCTGTGTATAGCTGCTGGAGGTCTCAAAGCGGGCGTTAAATTGATTTAGTCGTTCATGAAGGGTGACTGGAGCTGGTGCTCTTATAGTCTGTGATGTGTTGAGGCCTTGCCACATCCACCTAGCATCAGAAGTAGAGTAAAAGCTCTCAATTTTCTCTATATGTACTGCCTTTTAGCCTCCTTGATGGTCTTCCTTCCCAGCAAGTGATAGCCGTCATTTCACTGTCTGGGTTAACTATAGACCTGATATAGTCTAGCTATGAGTAACCCACTTCTAGCCAGAATAACGCGAATTTGGTTACATGTCGTTTTTGCCAAAATAACTTACGAGGTGTATGGTATTCCATCATATAAGCAAAGTAATCAGTGCTTACAAGGTGTTTGGTTTCATTTCTTCACTCATTTAATTTCTTTGTTATCTAGTTGATGACTAGTCTATTCTTGAGCTATGGTTTAAATGTCTATTAAAGCTGCAGTCCGTAGCTTTTTTGGGTTAAAAATTATCCAAAATAAATTTTTGAGCAAGTACATAACCAGCCAGTGTTCAAAACTCTGCTTGCCTTGGTTCGATTCAAAATGGTAAGCTTGTAATAATGTTTTTAATTCCAGTGGTTCTGGTGTATTTCCACGGGAAATCCAAGCATGTCTTTGCATCATTACGTCACATCTGTACACATAAAGAAGGAGTCTCGGCTAGTAGGCTATGTTGCGTCTGAGGATGTTGGAGGTGGAGATTTATAGCCTTTTCTCACAGCACTTGATATAATTAAACATATTAATTTGATAGCGGACCAGAAAGGTTCAAACGACAATCACCAGTGCCAACTGGAGATTCACCCGTTGTAAAACGCGAACGACTTCGGAGAAAAAAAGAGACTGCAACCGAGGATAAACAAGAAAACAAGGATAAATATCGGAAGAGCATTAAATGTAGTCACGCAATGCTGATGTTGAGAACAAAGTATAATTTGCACGGTTTGACGTGATATGATAAGCGAACGTTAGATTTAATCAGCGCAATTTACTGCAATGGTTTTTTCCACTTAGTTGGTCAGAACAGTGTGGATGTTACTTGTTCAGACGACATTTTCTGGTGAAAATTCTTATGTTGGTCATACTTCCAAAAAGTAGAATCTGTGATTGTGAATGCCAGTATCCACACCGGCGGTGATTGACAGCTGCACATTCTCCTCAAAACACTGGATTCATCCACGCTGTGCATTGCTGAGGCACAACCCACGTAAAGTTGATAATTCCGCGAATAACTGCAATTGCAGATTTCGAACAGAGATGGCGACAAAGGGGAAAAACTGTGGACTGCAGCTTTAAATTTTCTCTGACTGCCCAAATTTAGCCTTGTTTTAGCCTAGACGTGTGGGCTGTGTTTGGACAGCTATTAGATGTCTTTTAAACACAATATTTTATGCTGGGTTAGTATGTACTTTGCTGCATTTGGATGAATTGTCGGAGACAGGACATTGACTGCAGGAACACAAGGGGTATACATACTAGATTAAACGAGGAACTAATAAGATATTAAATCAAACACACTGGGAAACTGGGTCAAATGACTGGGCACACAGGCAAACATGACAGAAGCAAAAATACAATATTCATGATACATATTTTACGTTGTACATTATATCACAGATTACATTATTTGTACTGTGTAAATAATAATATTTAAGTATTAACATATTTATTGTAACAGTTTATGAACCACTAATCTGAATAATGAAGGGACAATCTCTGTAGTAATTATGCAAACCTGGACCAAAAAAAAATCCAGCTTTTTTCCATCCCTTTCTCTCTCTTGGTATTTAATTCCACACATCATGTGCTTTGTTCAGTTATAATCATACATCATGTGATTTGTGTGCATTTTTTTATATCTGCTGTCCAGCGTGAGGCGTTTCAGCCTGAGGCAGCTCATCATGGCGACTGAATTATGGCTGATAATGCTGAAATAAATCTGAGATTCTGAAGCGCCCATCTTCTGTCCTTTTCTGCCTCGATCTTCACAGCTGCGCTCTGCCCGTCACATCTCTATTCATGAGGCTTTTACATAATGAGCTGTTATGGAGTTCTGGGTGATCTGTCATCAAGAGCAGCGACCCCCGGGGCTCTCACTGGACCACTAACTTCACACTTCACGCGCCGGGTAAGTGTGTGTGTGTGTGTGTGTAACCTCAGGAATTTCCCATCATCCTTAACCATCATCACTGATGCCCATGCCATCCTCAAGCTAACTCTCATTCTCTCTCTCTCTCTCTCTCTCTCTCTCTCTCTCTCTCTCTCTCTCTCTCTTTCCCTTTTTTAATTTTACTCTCTAGCTGCTTCTGTCGGAAAATTTTTTTTAATATGTGTTTCAGACTTTAAAGTCCAAATGCAACTGATGATTATTGCCAAAATCTGTTACAGGAGTCATTTTAGCTGTCAGTTTTTTTTATTTTTTATCTAGGCTTCAGTGTTTCATATCATGATGTTTCTTATGAAAGTGTCACGATACATGAGCTGATAAATCTAAAATAGACAAGATAACGTTTAAATTCTAGCTGGAATATTCCTTATTCATGTTCAGTGTGTTAACATGAATACAGAGCCGGAATTAATTAAATGCATATTAAGTGCTAATATTATGAGGAATGATATTTGACTTGAGGTCAGATCTGAGGGAAGTAAGAAATGAATAATAAGTAAAGTTGCAACCATCCCTTGTGAAAAAGAAGTGTGCTTATTTCTAATGAATGTACACTTGTAGTGTACTTCAAAATCTTAAAAGAATATATTTTTTAAACTGTACTCAGTGCAGTCACCAGAACATATAGAATGGGGGAGGGCATTTCGTTTTCATGGGGGGGCACTCTTTTTTATGATCTGAGAAACAAACATTCACCAAAACAATAACATCCCGTATTTAGCCTAGTATAATTGAAACAGCAACAAAACACAAAATATGAGTTTTCTGATCATATGCGGGGGAACCAACACACTGAGGATATGCGCTTCCCCTTTAAAAACATTTAAATAGATTTCTTTGAAATCATTTCAAGTTACGTGTCACTGCACAACCTACACATCCCAGCATAAACGCTCCTGATAAATTATTTGGTACTAAAGCGTCTACATTCACAAACCACTGTAAATCATTAAATCACCGTAAATCATTTTATCCTTTTAAAACTCATCTTTGATCACCAAAATGTCGTTTAAATGTTTTTTTCATTCTGTTCAGCTGTGTTGCTTGTTACCTAGTTTGTGTTCCTTTAAGTTCTTCCTTTTCAGTCAGTCCTTGTCTGTTCACCGTCTTGGTTAGTGTGTGTTGCTACCTGATCGTCTGTATGCCAGAATTACCATTAAACCTGTAATTTTGGATTTCTTATCTTCGTCTGTGTTTGCCTTCCTGCAACCACCATGAATCAGTATAACACATTTTCTTTTTATTGCAATTATCATGCAACGAAGTGTCTGAAAACATTACATTTAGTTCTAAACACACTCAGTGTGTTCTCCTTTATTTCCATAAAAGTATGCTAAAGTGTACAAGTGTAATGCAAATTTAGCAATGAGATATATTACAAATGAATTCTGAGCATAGCAATATGAGTGTGTGTATGAGAGAAAGAGAGTTAAAAATAAATGTTGCCTGCAGACCCACAGACACTGACTCTGGTACCAGCTGCATCTCCCTGAGCACAGACTGACTGTGACACACACACGTTCATATGTCCTGTCCTTTCATTGTGACTTACAAAGTTTAGACACATTAGCACTCTATTATAGACTTAGTTTCCTGAATATATTTCCTTTTTTATAAAGCTACACCTTAGAGGTGTCAGTATATATTAGAGATATACTTTGTATGTGCATGATTGTAATTTATGTCATGACTACTCTCAGAGCATTTGGCATAGAAATGGATATGACAATGATGATATGTTTTTTCTTGGTGGAATAGATCTGCTGTTATTGCTGCTGCAAGTACGGGACTTGCCACTGCCATTACATTAACAGACATTCTGCTGCTGTACAATAAAACATACATGAATATCTTGTAGCAGATCTATACAGGTGGAGCTGGGGAAGGTGGAGGGTTTCTGAAAGCACTGCAACTGCTACAGCAAATGCTGACCAAGTATTTGAAGGTTGAGCAGTGATCTCATTGGTTACTGATACAGCAGGAACCAATCAGCTGTGCCCTATAGAGAATGATGCGATTGCAAGCAAATTGAGTTAAGGACCGATCAGCCTGCGCCATCTAGAGTTTCATGACAGAACTTAGTATCTAGTGTAGGAGAGAAACAGAATTAGAATTTGCTTTAAAGGAACAGTTCGCACCAAAATTCTGTTATTACTGATTGAACCACATGCCGTTTCAAACATTTATGCAAGCTGTAAGGAAGGGCAAGAAAATGAAGATTTGCAGGGGATGCTGGAGCATATACAGACCCTTTCCAAAAAATTTGAATATCATGGAAAAGTTTATTTATTTCCATAATTCCATTCAAAACGTTAAACTTCCATAGATTATAGATTCAGGGCCCACAACTTAAACAATTTCAAGTATTTAGTTGTTTATTTGTACATAATTTGGGCTTCCAGTTCATAAAACCCACGAAAACAGGATTTCAAAATATTAGAATATCACATGAACTCACACAGTAATTACACAGTGATCCCATGGTCATTGAACCAGGTTTTGGTTCTTTTGGCAGTGTGGGCAGGTGCAAATCCTGCTGGAAAATGAAGGAAGCATGAAGTGCTCTGGAAATGTCCTGGTAGATGGCTGCGTTGGCTGCGTTTAATAAAGCACAGTGGACCAAAGTCCTCTTTTCTGATGAGAGCAAATTTTGCATCTCATTTGGAAACCAAGGTCCCAGAGTCTGGAGGAAGAATGGAGAGGCACACAATCCAAGATGCTTGAAGTCCAGTGTGAAGTTTCCACAGTCTGTGTTGGTTTGCGGAGCCATGTCATCGGCTGGTGTTGGTCCACTGTGCTGTCCACTCAACGCAGCCGTCCACCAGGACATTTCCAGAGCACTTCATGCTTCCTTCAGCAGACAAGCTTTATGGAGATGCTGACTTCATTTTCCAGCAGGATTTGCACCGGCCCACACTGCCAAAATAACCAAAACCTGGTTCAATGACCATGGTATCACTGTGTAATTACTGTGTGAGTTCATGTAATATTCTAATTTTTTGAAATCCTGTTTTCGTGGGTTTTATGAGCTGGAAGCCCAAATTATGTACAAATAAACAACTAAATACTTGAAATCGTTTAAGTTGTGGGCCCTGAATCTATAATCTATGGAAGTAAATTTTTTTGGAAAGGGTCTGTATATATAGAGAGAGTGAAATGTGAAGGAAGCAATGTGTGTTTTTGCTCACTGGCACTCTGAACACAATCATTCTCCTGAGCCGTAAATGTCATTTGACTGATAACCCTGGTGCCACAGGATGATGACGACATCACGAGACGCTGATTGACTGATGGCGACAGAAGAACACACACAGTCCCAAAACCTTCACATCTGAGTTGTGACGTTGAAGACAGCAGAAATTTCATGCTTTTGGGAGTCTCCAAAAATAATCTGTCACTGGTTAAATATCTACTGTAATATAAAGAATTACCTACAATTAATATGACTAGAAAAAGTATTTCGTATGAACACACAGGTACTTTTTAGCAACCTGATGTGTGCTTCAATCTCTATGGGCCCTACATATTTAAATGCTACAATGCTCTATGGGCCCAATATCATACACCCGGCGCAATCCAGCGCAAGTGTTTTTTTGCTAGTTTCAGCACGATGCAGTTATCATTTTCACGTCCTGCGCCATGTTGTTTAAAGAGCAAATGCATTTGCGGCCATTTGTGTGCCCGTGGGCTGCTGGTCTGAAAATGAGGTGTATTCAGGCGCATTGTTGGCATTGTGATCTACCACTTAGCCACAGAGGAGGTAATGTTGGACCCAAACGAAACAACCAATGCAATACTCCAGGCAAAGTAGATTTATAAAAAAACAGTAGTGATACTGCAAAGAATCACAAGAGAGAAATAAAATGACTAAGAACTAAGAACACCTTGTTTGGGATAGCTAGCTTGGGATAGCTTGGGATAGCTTGGATAGCTTGGGATGACTCGGTGGGACACAGCAGGAGATGCATAGCCAAGACTCAAAAACCTAGTAAGGAACAAGGGAAAAAAACACAGCTAAAATACTCTAGGGGAAACAAGGCACAGGTGACCTGGATAACCCTAACAAGGACACACGAGGAAGAACTAAGGCAGAGGGGAACACAGGTGACCTCTAGAGGCCCGGAGACAAACAACAGGAGGCAGGATGCTGACAGCTGGAGGCATTTTATGTATCAAACATCAAACACCCCTTGTAAAAAAGAAGTACATTTTAGCACATTTTAAAAAAAGAGTACTTTAGAGACTTTAAAAAGATAGTCTAAAAAGAGTCTCTAAAAAGTTCTCTAAAAAGAGACTTTAAAAGAATATACTCAAGTTTATAGAAACTTGCATGTCATGTGCAGTATTTACCTATATTTGTAATTACACATTTGTAATGATGAAGTTGCAATTTTGAAGTCAAAGCAACAGGGGATCTGATCTGATGTATGATGTAAAAGAAGGCTGTCATTCTATAACATTGGATGAGGTCTGGCCTTCTCCCTTCTGGGGGAAATGCCAAACTGAATTTAAGGCAGCAGTGATGAGATCCATGAATGTCAGGTGCACGTCATTATGCACAGCCATCAGCCCTGTTGTCCCATTCCTAGACCAGTTACACACGTCATGAACCCGGTCTAGTCCCAGTGATAGGAGGGGGCTGATCCTCTGTCTCAGTATGCATGTGTCTGATAAGGTGTGCAGGGTAAAGACTGGCGTGTGTAAGTGTGGGTCTGTGGAAGAGGGGTTTTAGGGGGCAAGCTGTCAATCAAGATAAAGAAAGAGCTATATGAATTATACATGTGCTTAGAGCTGAACCTTACAGACCCACCTCTCCAAAACACACACATATATAGTTCCTTCCATATGTGTGTGTGTGTGTGTGTGTGCAGCTGATCTGTCTGTCCCTTAATGCCTCTGTCTCTCTCATTAGCTAAAGGCCACTTACAGATGACCTCTCTTAAGCTCAATAAGAGTTTCATTATGCTAATTAAACACACAAGACCTGTGTGTGTGTGTGTGTGTGTGTGTGTGTGTGTGTGTGTGTGGCAGCAGACACCTTCACACATCGAGCATTAAAATTAGCTTTAGTAACTATGCAGCTGTTCTGCTTCATTGTCTGGCAAAAAAGTGTTCACAGATAATTATGTCAGGTAAAGATAACAGGTCACCTGTGCATTAGTGACATCCGTGTGCATGACCTGCTGTGCCTCAATCAAATCTGTAAAACATTACTGATAAATCCATTTCTAATCTGAGAGACAGGTTATTCATCAATAATCTCCATCATTTAAATCGGGAAGGCTGATTATTATGCTGCATTCAACTTGCCTCCGAAGTCGGATGTCGGAGCTAGGAATGACGTCAAACCTGAGTTCAGGCGTTCCAGCAAACAGGTTAGAAAAAAAAGATGTTTCTCTGTTCATGCCTTATGTTCAGACAAACCTTTGTTGTGCTTGCTCTTTTAGAATACAAACATATAAAAGGCTTTTGCACAGATGATGCCGAAGTATCATGTCCACAGAAGATGGATAGTACTGTGTGCACCACTGAGTTTGTTGAGACATAGACAAACAGATGTGCAAATAAAGAATATATTACGACTGTTTCAGATGATGTGCTGAGGATGATGTGCTCTTGATTCTGAAGTAAGGGTTGTTGTGCTTCCTCAGAGTTTCCAAGCTGGAACTCCAACTTGAAGGGCGTTACAGTTAAATGTTTCTTCTGAGAATCTGCAACTTCATGAAAAAAATCAATGGCACACTTAGCACATGCAGATGAATGTTATATTTATTACAAAATTAATATTATTAATTTAGTTTAAGAAATGTTTAAGTCCTGATCAGATTCGCATGACAAATTACTAAATAATCCTTAATCAAAATCAAGTTTACTTATTTACTTGTGTCACATGTCAGCGATTGTGCATTTTGCGTTCCCCACGGTGCTGAAGTTCAGGCGAGAATGACAAATAGCAATGCAAAAGTAGACAAAAATGTATGTTCGGACAGCTCAGTCGTTTCAGCCGTCTTGGAGAGAAGAATGTTTTTTTTGTTGTTGTTGTTTTAAGATCATGCCGTTTGCAGTTTGTTTAGAAAATATTGTGTGCCTCACATCCTGTGTTAAGCGGCGCTTTGAAACTAAACATGAGAAATCCTTAAAAAATCAGGCAGACAGGGCCGAGTCCATCAGACGTGCTGTGTCCGATTATGAAAAGCAAACCAGCACTCTCCATGTGTTTGCTAGATCTATACAGCTTCTGAAGTTACCAAATTGCTCATTGCATTGTGAAACAAGGAAAGCCGTTCACTGACGGAGAGTACATTAAGGATGCTTTCCTCTCTAGCGCAGATGCTTTATTTGATGGCTTGCCTAACAAAGAGACTGTCAAATCTAGAATTAAAGATATCCCAGTGTCAGCCAGAACTGTTCAGCGACGCATAGAAGAAATGGCAGAAAATGTCGGTGAGCAGCAAACAGCTGGATTGAAAAAATGCAATGGTATTTAGTGTTGCACTTGATGAGAGCGTGGACATAAACAACATACCACATTTGGTAGTCGTGGTAATATATTGTGATTCGAATGTAAGAGAGGAACTCTGTTGCCTAAAACCAATGACTGACACAACTGGTGGTAACCTCCTGAAGTTTCAATGAGCATTTTGAGCGAGGGGTTGACATCGCAATTTTTTTTTGTAATGACGACAGATGGAGCTCCTGCCATGGTCGGAAAACAGAAAGGATATCTCAAATTAATCAAGGAAAAAGTTGGTCACCCCATAATGAAATTACACTGCATAATACACCAATACAAATTTCAAATTCAGATCTTAATGAAGTTATGGCTACAGTTGTGAAGATTGTCAATTTTTCAGTTAAGCGATCTTCCCTCACGCACCGACAGTTCCAGTCCCTTCTCGAGGAAATGGACTGCACGCTCAAAGATATTCCTCTCCACTCAGCGGTAAGCTGGCTAAGCTGTGGTAAAGTTTTAGAAAGGTTTGTAGGCTGCTAAGTATTAAAACTTTCCTGGCTGAAAAAGGACAAGTCTTCTCTGAACTCGAAAATTAGAAACTTGTTTCTCAGCGATAACACAGGCCACTTCAACGAGCTAAATCTCTGACTTCAAGGCGCAGAACAAACTGCTTTGAACATGTTCGAAACATGGGCTGCATTTATTGACAAGCTAGTAATCTTGTCAAGGGATATTACTAATGCGCAGCATTAACACGGGTGAGATATCTAAGTACATTTCCGAACTTCAATCTGAGTTCACAATTTGTGGACTTTTGAAAATATGGACCCATGTTCTCTTTTTTGTTTAAGCCTGAAAGCTTCGATGGACACAAATTTGATGAATCCCTGATACAGTCGAGGGATACACGGGACATGGAAATGCAGCTGATTGAGTTCAAGAGTTCAGCATTGTGGATGACCAAATTTGCAGAACTGCGCAAAGAGTTGGAAACCATAGCAGTGTCCAATCAGGGATCCTGCATTTTCACATGCTGAACATCATTGCCAGATAAATCCTGCTGTCTCAAAAGAGTTGCTTTGGCTTTGCTGACAGTGTTCGGGGGGGTCGACATAACTCTGCGAGCAAATATTCTCACACCTGAACAACATGCTCTGCCCCTCTCGTGATTGCTTGACTGTTGATGCATGTGTGCAACTTAAGGTGACGCACTACACGCCCAAGATGCCTGTTCCCGAGCCCGAGTCTGTTCCCGAGCCTGAGCCTGTTCCCGAGCCTGAGTCTGTTCCCGAGTCCGAGTGTGTTTGTTCCCGAGTCCGAGTCTGTTCCCGAGCCAGAGTCTGTTCCCGAGCCTGAGCCTGTTCCCGAGCCCGAGTCTGTTCCCGAGCCTGAGCCTGTTCCCGAGCCTGAGTCTGTTCCCGAGTCCGAGTGTGTTTGTTCCCGAGTCCGAGTCTGTTCCCGAGCCAGAGTCTGTTCCCGAGCCTGAGCCTGTTCCCGAGCCCGAGTCTGTTTGTTCCCGAGTCCGAGTCTGTTCCCGAGCCCAAGCCCGAGTTTGTTCCCTCCCTCCCTCCCTCCCTCTGCAGTTGGCCTATCTATGGCGCGAGGACGCGCCTACCGGGAGGGGGGGAGTACTGTCACATGTCAGTGTATGTTTGGACTTTCGGTTTGTGTTTTGATTTGTTCCTGTTTTCCTTTCTTCTTTTCCCGCCACTTCTACGTTTCCATGGCTACTGTCATTATCAGTTCAGTTGTATCACCTGTTTAGTCAGTCATTGTCATCTGTATCACCTGTGTTCTGTTAATCAGTGTAATCTGTGTTTGTATTTAAGTTCTGTCTGTTCTGTCAGTCTTGGTTCGATCAATGTTATATTTAGTGTGTGTTGCTACCTGTTCTGCTGTCCTGTGTTTAATTAAATTAAACCTTCGTTTTGAAAATATATCTTCGTCTCCGTCTGCCTTCCTGCAACCACCTGTGACACCATTACAGTTTTTGCAAATTCGAATTGCCTGAAAAACCACCCCATGCGAGCCTAAAAACTGTTTTGAAATTGACGTGTTTTCATTGGGCGTATTTTAATTCACAGTTAAAGTTTTTAGACAGAGTCTGTCTAAAAACATAGTATTTGAAAAAACAGTAGGCGAAAGGTAACCAGGATGATCTACTATTTCCACCTGAGCTCAGGGTGTATTGCAAGGAGACTGATGATGTGCTTTTGAACAATAGATTCAATAGATCCTCCCTAACATTCATTCCATGAGTTCACATATTCATATCCCTTGAGAGTGATTCATTATGGCTTGCTGCACAGAATGGAAATAAAAAAAACACCATCTTGTTGTCAGGCTGATGAAATGTGTATTTCTTTCTTCTAAGCAAGTCTCCTTCTGATGGATGTCTGACACTGGGATGCAAATGGACCAGCAGTGGGAAAGTTTGTCCAGTAAACAATTCAGTTCACCTCAACTTACTTCAAGTTCACATGGGAAGCTTGAAACCCGGACATATTACAGCATGTCGGAAACATAACATGGAAGTAGCCCAAATTATATTGTCAACAATAATCCCAAAATGACTACATCTGAATTCAAAAGTATAAAAAAAATA
This sequence comes from Squalius cephalus, assembly GCA_022829025.1. Classification (NCBI taxonomy): domain Eukaryota; kingdom Metazoa; phylum Chordata; class Actinopteri; order Cypriniformes; family Leuciscidae; genus Squalius; species Squalius cephalus. The sequence goes on from CM040799.1 coordinate 38,726,791, forward strand.
TTAATTTCTGTAATTTATTTATACACAGTAAATATTTTTGTTACACAAAGCAAACCATGAATGTTGAACGATAAACGTTAATTGTTGTCTATAAGCTGTTTCATGCCTCACATCTTTAAAATGATTGAAATACTGCATGTAAAATTTAAATAGATATATTTATTCATTGATTACCATTCACAACAAACATTGGTGCATTGTGCAATACTTCAAATTGACACATCCTTTACAACGTCACAACTCGGCAACTTGTGTGAATCATGTAGAATTGTGCAACCGATTTCAGAAGAAACAGAAACTAAAACAAAATTGTAATTGTCAGCATTTCACCCAGTGCTCATGTGGTTTTGGATCTTGGGAAACAAAAAAAAAAACAAAAAAAATTAAATGAATTGACAAAAAACTGTAGCAGTGACTGATTATGATTATGAGATACTTGTGGGGGGGGGGGGGGGGGGTATATATATTAATATTGTATTAATATTACAATAATTATACCTACTAATAGTTATTAATATGAATATATTGAAATGTATCTGTACTAACCACTTATTACAGTTCAGTTAATTGTTAAAAAGCCCATTTATCTATGTCCTTCTACTGACAGAATAAGGTCATACGGTATGTATCGATCTTACTGTTTAAATGTTAAAAATAGTCTGTTCTGATGTATATGGACACTATTCCACCAATTTCATGTTTAGTGTGGTTTTAAGTTTTTGTAATGAAGAAGAGGCATGAGCTACTGTACAACACTTCCTTGATAACATAGTCATATCTACAATTGACCATTCACTCTTCAAAAGATCCTCCAGCCACGGGACAATCTTTTCTTTAGACTGTGCCAGGCTTTGACATTCTGAAACCTTTCAAAATGTGTGCTGTCATGAAATGTCAAAGTCTGAGAGCTGAGTTACTGTTATAGTCATTTACCCTATACAGTTAATGTCCCCCTGTAGTCAATGATTGTATCCCTTAAAACTCATCTTTGATCACCAAAATTACATATTTAAAAATGTTTTCATTGAAAAGAAATTTCGTCATGCCTTAAAATATCTTGAATGTAACTCGACACCTTTGCCTCATTTAGTATACGTGGTTCTATGAATATGCAAATGAGCCCCGCCTCCACTCACTCAGCTCAGAGATCCACTGGTTGACGTTCACACGTTGATCTGATTGGTTACAAGGTAGTTTGTGACGTCAGAAACACCAGCGATTTCAAAGCGTGTTTTTGAGACTGTCTTTGGTTCACTGCAGTTTTAAGGAGAAAATACTCAGCAATGGTGTCGACTTATGAATGGTGTTGACCTCTAGAGCGCCTTAAATATGAGGACACTACATTTTTGCCTCTTGACACAATGATAGTCAAATTTGTAAATCTTAGACATGTTGGCCACATTTAGGGACACTGCCCACACCATATTGTGGTGATATCACAACATTACACCAATGTCAGTGAGAAGAAAATGGCTGGAATATCAGCAAAACACTTCTACACCAGTTCCCGAAAGAAAAATGACCCAGGTAAAAAATCTATTCAAATTATATGAATGAAACAAATGTATTTATGTACAATACTGGCTCTATCATCATATGGGGATTACAATTTGACATATTTTAGTAATAGTAGCACTCTAGGACATCAGTAAATGTGAAGCACTCGTTTGAGGACATTGGGACTATATTGCGTTATCCCCTTAACTGTCACCTTCCCACCTGGGACATTTGCCCATATATATTTAGAACAATAATATCTTAGTAAAAACCTAAAGTAATATTGACAAACTATATATCATTTGAAAGCTTACAATCTCTAGTTTTCATATTTGGGGGCTGTTTTTTAAAATAAATTACAGAAGAGCAGTAATTTATCAATTTGCAACAAGAATATTTCATATTCATTAGGCCTTTATTTTGAAATAAAAATAAACATGAAAAATCATGAAAGATTGGTAGAAACCTCAGTTTGTTTTCATGCCAAGAGTTCAAAAGATAACACCGATTAAATGTTATGAGAAAAAAAGGTCTGAAAATGTTTAGAATATAAAGAAAAATATTATGGATTCTGCGGCAGCGAGCTACAACGCACATATGTGCTCTTTTTATGTTTATTAGAGGTTGAAATCAAATCAAATACTGCCAAAACACCCATACTATTTCTGAATAGGATGTATTCTTCATAAATTGTATGAAATTATGGAAATACATGGTTCAGATCACTCAAAACATATGAAAATGGAGGCGCCCTTATATGGTCAGTAAGGAAGCTGGCTGTCCATCTAGTGAAAAAGTTTGGTACTGCGCCCAAATAAAATCTTACTGAAAGCTCATTTTTTGAGATATCAATCTAAAATTTGGAACACAACTTGTTTAGATTTTTGGCTTTAATTTTCTAGCAGTTTTAGAGTAAAATATATTTTATAATATATATATTTTATATAAAATATAAATATTTATATTTTTACATTCTATATTTTCATAAACTCAAACTTGTATGACTTTTTTTCTGTTTCACTTTCATAATTTATTTCACTTCTACAATAATCTGGCAAATGTCTTCTTAAAAACAAGACCAACCATATGTCTATATTCCAAAGCATTCTTGAATTACAACCATTTAAGTTTGTCTTTTGATTGCTAGCACTAAGTCCTCATATGAGGACATCATATGGTAAATCATAGACCCACTGTCCTCACATGAGGACATCATTTTCTGCAAAAACTACTTCCTGTACAAAAACAAATTTTAGTTATTATATTTATTAGGTCCTACTTATCCCAAATAGCAAGAACAATCATAAAATGCACACCAGGCAAACGCTCGGGTCTCAGGAGGTTAAGTTGGAAAATAAGCTAAGTGAAGTTATCCTGCAGTTTCACCTGAGGACACCTGTGCTTTTACTCCTCAAAGACAAGTGCAATCCTCCATGCACAAATAGCTCACAACCTAAAAGTCTAACCTCTTATCGTTTTAGCACTTGAAACTATTTTTAAGTGCCCTCCCATCTATGTTCCCGTGGGATCTATCTCTCCTCTCTTTCTTCATTATTAATCATGCCATTGTGTTTAAGATGATCAGCAGGAGAAGCTCTTGACAGAGGACAAGGTCAGAGTGAGAAACCGAGTCCCGGCTAAGCAGAATGTAAAGAGACACCAACAGGCTCTGTGTAAAGAGTGATCAGATTTATCTGAGCCGTTTGGTCAACAGGAATCTTTGGGGATTTTAGAGCAGAAGGAAGTGGACAATATTATGATACACTCCTTTCTTTATCCTATGTTTTCTCTCTTCTTCGGCTCCCTTCATAACCGTTAAATCACATGCAATAACCATGAGACCAAGCGAGCCAAAGACAAAGAGTGTAGTTGATAGGTGTGTGTGTGTGACGTGTGTGTCAGAGTAAGCTGTGTTTTATAGCTTTGATTGAGCTCTAGCTGCTGTCTGGGACCGACACTACATTCCCCGGCTGTCACTGCCAATAAAACAATGTCACATGTTCCCTTTCGCCACCGTAACCACCGGTTTGACACCTGAACAACTTGATCTGAAGAGACACTACAAAATGGTTTGCTAGACACGTTGTCTGTTCACTTAAAAAGGGAAAAACAAACGGAGATAAAAATACACTCCTTGTTTTTGCTTTTGATTTGTATATGTTCAGCCACACTCTCCCCTGATAATGAATGTTTGATTTGTTGTCCATGAGGGAAACAGGTCATTATAATGACCCTAACAAACATAACAGGTGCTCTCTCTCTCTCTCTCTCTCTCTCTCTCTCTCTCTCTCTCTCTCTCTCTCTCTCTCTCTCTCTCTCTCTCTCTCTCTCTCTCTCTTTCTCTCTCATCCGATAGTGTCCTGTGAAGTGGACTGAAGTGGATGTTCAAACATCTTCAGTAAGATTTCAAATCGCAGGCAGTGTATGTGCAATCAAAATATATATTGATATATGATTTTGAGCACAGCCTCAGCACTACACAGTTTTGGCTAAAATAAAGGAGTTGAGGGTCTGGTCTATGGCGTCATTTTTTAGTCAAATGTTATGAGCGTGTAAGACATGCTCACAAGCACATTATGTTATTTCACACGCGCAAAAATGAACCTTCAGCTGGCATGATAAAAGTACTCGCGCACAAATTCAACAACCGAGAGGTGTACAGGTAGCTGCGAGCGAGCGCCTGGCATACTCTCATAGGTTAACTCTGCTTGTACAGTGGATTTCTGCTCGCTCAGCTGATTTCTGCTCGCTCGAGTCTACACGACTTTTGACAATTTGGGGGCGGAAACCAAGGAGGGCACTGACCCTCTTACGATTGGTCACTTTCATCATGGAAAATCTTGGGAAATCCTAACCCCGCCCACCTTCTGACGCAGCGCGCGTCACTCAGCTCGTTTTGCTACTCCGGTTATCTCTGTGTATATTTTAGGCAACGAAATATGTGATAAAACACCTTGCTAACTATTTTCGTTTTCATTTAAAGAAATCTTAAACATGATAGCCACACAAATGTGGTTCATGCAATGCGTATTGATTATATTCACTGTTAACAGGTTCTAACTCAATTCAATTATGGACAGTGGTTCCACACAACCAACTTAGTTTTTATTAACATTATAGGTTTGTTGTTAATATATGCAAAATCCTTGTGTTGTGACAAAACAACTGACTGAGGAAGAATCTAAAATAGTCCAACCAACTCAATTCAAGCACTTCGCTGTAACTTAAACTGGTTACGTTTTCTGAACATGTGTTTGTCTAGTAACATATGCAGCACTCAGTCAAACAGGACTTTCACTTCCCATCATGCTTTCAAAGGGGCTGAATTAGGAGAGTAAATATTGAAACGAAGTGTTATTTTAAGCATTTATTAGCAAGATGAGAAAATGGAGAGACTTTTAAATATTTTATATTCTATTGTGTTTTGTATTTAAAAGTTTCTGTAATGTTAGTGTTTCATCAGGTTGAGGACCTGCTAACAAGAATTCTAATCACGCTAATAATAAAGCCATCATATGGTAGTGCTCTGGATGAAGCCAATATCACCACTGCCAACACAAAACTAAGCTATATGTAGTTTGATGTTATGTAAATCACAGGACTAAACAATATGTTGCTTCAGTGAAAAATATTTGAAGAACTTTTACTAGACCTAGATTGAATTGAGTTGGTTGGCCATAACTGTTTTCATTCTTCCTCAGTCAGTTGTGTTGTCACAACACAAAGATTTTGTATTGATTATAAATACATTTTTAATGGTAATTAAAACTAATTTGGTTATATGGAACCACCGTCCATAATTAAATTGAGTTAGTTTAAAGTAGCATTTTTTTATGTATCCTAACTTACAGTGACCCCTAAATATGCCAGCAACTGCAGAAACATACTTGTGTGTGTTTCACCACACTGTTCTGTGTGAGATTCTCCTGAGAAAGCAGAAGTACAGTGAGGTGGTCTTCCCTAAAAAACACCTCTCATCCTCATGTTACCCCCTCTATCCTCGATGAGGAAGAGAAATCCCTGGGTTTCACCATCAAGACAAACAAGTTGTGCATCAAACTCAACTTCCTGCATGATTTTGTTCTATCAGCAGTTTGTTTATTTGTGCTTATCAAGTTATTGTTCCTTCCTTAATCACAGTGACAACTAAATGTGAAGATCTACATGTCCCATCCATGTGAGGGGATACTTTGTTTTAGTTTCTTGTAAATCGTGAGACTGTGATGTGAAGGACACTCTTGTGTGAAAAGCACTGTGTATCTAAACATGATTGAGCTTTTAATCTTCTAGGCAATCAGTATTTTCTCCAGGTGTGTGATGCTTATTTACCCAATAAATGCAGACAAATCCTAAGCAAAGAACAAACAAATACATCTAATACTTCTAAATAATGCCTGCATAGTTTCTGTTAGTTATTGCATGGTGCTTTTTTGTTTATGTTAGTGAATATACTGCTTTTTATAATAGTAAATTACAAATGTATGTCTAAAATAAGACATTACACACCACAAAAATAACACACAGTGCTATTTTTGTAATGGATTTCAAGTATTTGGAAACCAAAAGTTGTATCACTAAAATGTCATTTATGCAATTTAAAAAAAAAATTGTAATAATAAATAACTGGATATTGTATAGATATATAATAATTTTATTATATATAATATAGCATTCTTGAATTTTACAGAAAAAAACCTTACATTGAAATCAACATCGGCACAGTCGGCAAAAATGTTTCACAAAAATAAAGGTTTTTTTATTGCAGTTGATGGTTCCCTGAAGAACTTTTAACATCCATTGAAACTTTTCATTCCACAAAATGTTCTTTACAGTGGAAAAAGTTTCTTCAGATTATTAAAATCTGAAGAATTCTTTACATTAAAATATATATATTCATTTAAGAACTAATCATTGAAAGGAATCTATGGCATCACTTTGAAAAACATCTTTTACGACCTTTATTTTTTATTTGTTTATTTTATTGTACCCATCTTGTTTTTTTTTTGCAAAACCAAGTCTAAACATAAAAATGTATATATTCATAAATTAAAAAATAACATTCACATGTCTCCTTCTGTCTATAATGGCTGGAAATTAATATTATAATGGAAAGAATGAAATGCTCATATTTCATGAACATATCAATAAAAATAAGGAAGGTGTTTTGGTGGGTTGACCTTTGGTGGGTTAACCATAGGCGGGTTATAATTTTCGGGTGGGACAGGTGGGTCGTGTCCCCACCACTGTTTTGACGAGGAGAAAAAGTCGACCCGAGGGTGGATTAGAGCCCAGAACCTCTGACACAATAAACAAAAGCACTCCCACTAGACCAGAGTACACAAACAAACTTTGTGGATCTATGTATTTATTCACGTGAAAAATCCTGGCACTAACGATATATTGTATTATAGTAGAAACTCATTAAACATGAATTCTATAAATTAAACCCAATGTACTATTGAAATTGATTTCTGGACATCGTAATGTTTCACTGATCTGTATAATGACTCTACATGTAACATATATACATATATTGTACATATAACTGATATTGCATTGTATTAGCAACCCCACCTCTCATATATACCTGTCCCACCCACTTTTTAAAACAAAGTTATGCCACTGGGGTTGACTGAAAAAGAATGAGGTAAAGAGTTAACCAGATTATATGGACATGATGCTCCTTTAAAGCTGCAGTCCGTAGCTTTTTGGGGTTAAAAATTATACAAAATAAATGTTTGAGCAAGTACATCACCAGCCAGTGTTCAAAACTCTCTGCTTGCCGTAGCTCGATTCAAAATGGTAAGCTTGTAATAATGTTTTTAACTCCAGTGGAACTGGTGGATTTCCGCGGGAAGTAGGGCATGTCTTTGCGTCATTACGTCACATCTGTACACATAAAGAAGAGTCTTGGCTAGTAGGCTATGAGTGTGAGGATGCTGGAGGTGGAGATTTATAGCCTTTTCTCACAGCACTTGATATAATTAAACTTATGTATTTGATGGCGGATCCAGAAAGGTTCAAACGACAATCACCAGTGACAACTGGAGATTCACCCGTTGTTAAACACAAAAGACTTCGGACTTCGGAGTGGCTACAGAAAAAAAAGAGACTGCAATAGGCCGGTGTGAAAACAAGGATGAATATCGGAAGGGCATTAAATGTAGTCACGCAATGCTGATGTTGTTAACATTAACAGTTTGAGAGCAAAGTATAATTTGCACGGTTTAACGTGATATGACAAGCGATCTTTAGATTTAATCAGCGCGATTTTCTGCAATGCTTTTTTCCCCTTAGTTGGTCAGAACAAAAGTGAATGTTACGTACTTGTTCAGACGACATTAACCGGTGAAAATTCTTATGTTGGTCATACTTCCAAAAAGTAGGATCTGTGATTGCGAATGACAGGATCCACACCGGCGCGGTGATTGATAGACGCACATTCTCCTCAAAACACTGGATTCATCCGTGCTGTGCCATTATAATAATTATCATAATTCCGCGAATAACTGCAATTGCAATTTCAAACAGAGATGGCGACAAAGAGGAAAAACTGCGGACTGCAGCTTTAAAACCCAAATGCAAATGAACACAGACACAATGTGCAAATAAAATCTAAACATCCTGACTGTATTTTACAGTGACGGATATAAGTGTCTCTGTGTACAGAGGACACACGCTGCCACAGAGGGTAAGAGACGGAGAGAGCGTCTGATACACACTGACAGGGTCACCCAAGGTCATCAATCACCCTAAAACACATGCATCAGCAGCTGAGCGGTGTGGTCATCAAACAAACAAATTAACAAAACACTGAGTACAGTAAACAAGGTCATTCTGTCAGCGCAGGTTAAGTGTGAGCAGCGAGGGCTGTTTAGAGCTGATCTGAGGTCAGGGGCAACACTGCAGTTCTGTTCAAAGCTTTCCGTCTAAACAGATGGCCTGATCTCCAACCAGTTTACCCACGACAGGAACACACACTCTCACAGAGCGAGAAGTGGCTGTCATTCTTAATGGAAGGACAAAGGCATATGCACATACTCAAACTTTGAATACACAACTATTCGCACACACAAACACACACACACACACACACACACACACACACACACACACACACACATATGTTGGTGTACTGTGCATCTATCATTATGGGAACATTCCATAGGTGTAATGTTTTTATATTGTACAAACTTGTACAAACATTCGCTCCCTTAACCCTAACTATCACAGAAAACATTCTGCATTTTTTAATTTTTAATAAAACATGGTTTAGTATGGTTTTAAAATCCATTTTAATTACAAGGACTTGTAATAGTACTCGAAATCTCCTCATAAACCACATTTATGTTGTAATACCAGTGTAATACCCATGTCATTATACAAATTTGTGTCCTCATAAATCAAAATTAACAACCACACTCATTTACACACACACACACACACACACACACACACACACACACACACACAATTCAATTCACATTTAATGTAATTATTTATAGCGCATTTCACAATACATATTTCAAAGCAGTGTGTCTACATTGTGTCTAAATTACAATTTAGAGTGATCTGTTATCAGAGGTAACTGTGTCCAAGTTATGTATTTCAGAAATGTACATATACAAATCATACAGTTAGCTGATTAAGTGGTTAAGATGTATAGAAAATTTAGCATGGAGTCCTGTCGAGTCATCTCTTCACAGGTGTTGGCGTCATCTGAAGTCTACATAAGTGCTATGATTCATGTCTGTGTTCCCCTGTCTTGTCCCATGGTTAGCAGTTCCCTGTTATGTTGATTAGTTTCCCCAGGTGTTTCTGATTAGCCACGCCCCCTTGTTATCTTGTTTAGCTTGTTTGCCTCTGTATTTAAACCCTGTGTCTTGTGTCAGTGTTTGTGGGTTCTTGATGTTGTTAAGTGGATGTTGGTTGTTCTGTTCCTGAGTCCTGTTCATGTTCCTGTATCTGAGTTTGTAAGTCTGGAGTTGGTTTAATAAAGTGTGCTGCATTTGGATCCTGCTTCCTCCATGTTTCAACCGAATCATAACAATAAGAGGCTGGACCAAACTGGAGCTGATGGACTCTCTACACTGTCAGAAAGAAAGTACAAAACTGTACCTTTTAGGGTACAAGTGGCCATCAGTGGGTTAGCCCCAGTGGGTGGTGCCCTGAAGGGTACCTTATTGTACCTTTGATTGAAGGTACAAAATTGTACCTTATAACTTTGTACCATTTAAGGGACAATTTTGTACCCCACGTAACAATTGCGCATACTGCAATTAAAGCACAAAATTGTACCTTATTAAAAGGATCCCCAGGGTATTGCCCAATGACAAAGCAGTTTTGATCCTATGGTGGGCAAAAACAAAATATCTTAAACTGGCTTAGATATGCAGATTTTACAGATATTAAATTTATTTATATTTAGAGATTATATAGAATTTATATTTATTTATTTACAACCTTCTTTTACAAAGAGAATTACTTGAAATGTATTATATCACTTCACAGCAGCAGGTGTGAGCAGCAGCAAATTAATTGTTCATGGCACATAAAAACTCATTAGACATTACTCAACAAATATAATCAGAAGTAGAAAGCAGTCATTTAAAACTGTAACACCTTCAAAAAAAAAAAAAAAAAAAAAAAAAAAAGGTAACAGGAGTACAAGAAATTGTCTGTAGAATACTACCAAATGAACATTAAAGAACAGTTATACATTGTTTTCAGTTTTCCACTGCATGGTACGGCTCGGTACGGCTCACTTTTGGGGGGTTTTCCACTGTGTACAGTACCTAGTACTTTTCTTTTAGTACCACCTCAGTTGAGGTTCCAAGCGAGCTGTACCGATACTAAATAGTGACATGTAAACACTGTAGATCACTGATTGGTCAGAGAGAATCGTCACTACTTTCGTCATTGGATTTGTGACACGAGACACCAAACCCGCTAGATTTAAATAGTCAGCAACAGCCACCCCAGTATCATTTCTTCTCACTACTTTTTTAAACTATACTTGCTTTAAATGACAATCGCACGCAACTTGAAAATAGAAATGGCTGTATTGTTGTCAGTAGATGAGATGGCAGCACAACTTTCATGATCAATCTATAATCCATCCCACTTTGAAGCAGTACTAAACTGCAGTGGAAAAGTAAACTTAAGGTGTCTGCGGCAGCCATAGCTTGTGGCTATGTTGTCACCACCTTGTGACTGTTGTACCCTGAGGATGAGGCCTACGGCTCAGGTTAGAGTTCCATCATGGGATCTATCCCTGGTTCTAGAAGCCCTTGGACTCTCCATCTGACAAATGCATCTTTCTAAATGAGGCATTCTTGCTGGTGATCACATCACTCAAAGGAGTAGGAGACTTTCAAGCTACTGCCCTGTTAGGCCCGTTGAGTTTTATGTCCAGACGACCTATCAGTGGAGAAAAACTGATCAGTTGCTGGTACTGTATGCTTCAGGCTCCCTGAGAAGGTCTGCCCGGCTACCAAACTAACTGTAAGATTGTGGAAGCTATTTCTATGACTTATGAGGCCATGTGGAATGTCCTCTGATTAGAAGCACTGTGTGTGGCATCTTCTACTGTCGGAAACTCCTCTCCGTGTAAATTCACTGTCAATCACGGCTTTGCAGGGCTAATTGCTTTATTCTATAATGAGGACAGAACTGTTTGTGTATATAATCTATATAATTGTGTGTATGTCCATTTGTAAGTACTACTGACTCACCATAGCTTTAACTTTCCCACAACTCAAAAAAAAAAAAAAAAAAAAAAAAAAAAAATTCTAATTTAGGATATTCCCAAATGTACCCAAAGGGACATTTTTGTCAAATTTATCTGACTTCTGGGGCTAAACCTGACCCCAGATGATAGCTAAAAGTCACTATTATATTATAATAGTAGTAGTAGTAATATTAGTAGTAATAATGTGATCACTATATATAATTTGTTTAATTTAAAACAGCTGTTTTCTTTGTGAATATATTGTAAAGTGTAATTTATTCCTGTGATCAAAGCTGAATTTTCTGCATCATTACTCCAGTCTTCAGCAAAAGCAGTTTATGCTTAACCTGCTACTGTAGCCAACACAGCACAACACAACACAACAAAACTTCCTTTTTCTTGACAAACTCATTGGAACAATTTCCGTTGCATCTCTTTTGTCAGATGACTTATGTTTCGATGAGCCAGCATATGTTTTTTTTTTTTTTTTATTGGTTTTGTTTTTTAAACTGTCACCCAGGCTGTGTAGAGGTCAGTGTGTGGTGGAGTGACTGATGGAGACAGAAGTGGACACCATCGAAGGGCAGGCCTCTGTATTCAGCCAGGAAAACCCTCTTTATGGCAACAACATGAAGCTCTTTGAGGCCGAGCGCTACGACTTCCAGCACAGCGGTGAGTCTGGAATGGAATGTTTCATTCTGATCAATCATGACATTCAGTGCTCTGATATTTCATAATATTGATTGACTGTTGTTGGTCATGGAAAGCTATGTATTGTAACTTAAAATAGTGCTAATCCCTCATATCATATCACTTATAATGGACTTATGAAATCAGTTTTCTGTAGTTTAATCAAGAGTTCTGCATTGTTTGTTACAGAGCTGACACCAAGGAAACCAGCGAAGAAACGTCACTGTATTCCTGTCCTCATAGTGTTTCTCCTGCTGCTGATTGCACTGAATTCTGTGCTGGCCTATAAAGGTAAGATGGAACTGAAATAAATTCACATTTAAAAAGTATAATTTTATAAATGTCCTTGCATTATATACAAAATGTCAAACCAAGTGGCATTGATTTTAAACCAAGCAAGTTTTAGGGTTTAAATAATTACATTATAAATAAACTGATAGTTAATGTGATTTCTACACCTGTGGTTTCTCTGAGATGACTCTGACTTAAAAATTGCGCTAATAATCACCAAAACACCAGCTGATTAAAACCTATTGAGCAAAAATTATGAAGAAAAGGAAATGTATTGAAGAGAAAAGCTATATTCCTTTACAGATGTCACCGATAGGTTGTTGTATAATGCAATGAAATTTGTATATTTTTAGTTGTAGCCTTAAGGTGCAGTCACATTCACCATTGCTTGGCGAAATTTCATGGGCAAAACTCATTCTAACAGGAATCCCCTATGCAGAAATCCCCTATGCAGATTTCACTGATTTTCAAGATGGTCAGTTGAATTCACCACACTGACCAATAGAAAGCTGCTTGGTTTGAAAGTGAATTCTGTGTGAGCTGAGCTTTATACATCGCTCTACTATTAACAATAACTGACCATTTTTATCTAATGTGATTGCACCTTACAGTAAGTGTCCAACACTTTTTGTGAACATGAATATTTCACGGCATCATGTAAGCTATCACCTTGTTTCTGTTGTTCGATGATTTAATCTGCTTTGTATGATGTGTATTGTATGCAGTCTTCACTCTGGAGGCTTGGGTTCACACTCACTGTACATCAGCTGAAACCAGATCAGAGGAACTCCAGTCTGCTGAAGGATTCAAGCTGGGCAGCTCCAGCTCAGATGAGGTTTATACACACACTTCACACCATCATTCATGTTGTGCCATACAAACACATACTCATATTAGGCCTGTTTTGAGTGTGTCAGAGCTGAAGGGGTGTGTGTGTGTGTGTGTGTGTGTGTGTGTGTGTGTGTGTGTGTGTGTGTGTGTGTGTTAACAGGAGTGTCTGTCCGATCTGTGTGGGAACGATGGGACTCTAGAAAAACTGAGGACTCAACTAAACCATCTCAACGTTAGTGCACATAGAGGTACACAACATTGTCTTTGGTACACACAAGAGAAATCCTATTGGTTGACCAGGTACTATTTTGAGAATCTGCCATGATTTCAATCATTAAATGGGTCATGAAATGCATTTTCAGATCTATACATTATATTTACTGCCTTTAACAACTACAGTATGTATTAACATTTAAATTAATAATTTGATACAATGCACTTATTGTGCACATGCTTTAACACTGTACTTATGTTTAAAACATACCTGCATGTAATTACAGCTGTTATTCATTTCTGTAATTACATCTACAATGACTCTGTTGACCTTCTCTTACCCCTTAACCCTACCCATACTACCAAACCTGTCCTAACCTCACCTGTATCACCTCAATAGCAGCACAAGTGTTTTGGATAGTCGTTACATCATGAATGAGGAGATTTCAAATCTTGTCGTTTCATAAGGGTGGAAAACAAAAACACATATTTGAGTAATATTAAAGGTTTGAAAGTTGCAGTATGATTTTATTGTTTATGTGGAAATATCCAAAACATTTAGATTTTCCATTTCATGACCCATTTAAAGCATTTTGTCTGGAGACACCATAGGTGTGTCTCACAGAATTAAAGTTATTGTTTTCCTTTATATTTCATAGTCATGGTTTGTCCGCCTGGTCCACCTGGAACACCTGGATTACAAGGTAACTGTGTACTGTGACAATGCCTTGAAAATATTGTCACTCAGTCACCTTCTCACTCTAACATTAGTAGATTGCAATATTTAGGCAATAACTAATAAGGGAGATAATCGTGACTTATTTGCCCAAAGCTTGGCTACAACTATCAGCGTGAGGCATCAGCTTGAACAATTCAAAGCGTTTAAAATTCAGTAAAACAACTTATTAAAAGTTATTTGAACAAATCATTTAAAATCTAGCTGTTTTTTGAGGGATGTTAGCAGACTACGCTAATGTAACTATTCCTACTCGCACCACTCCGAACGGGATTCGTCAACTAGGGCGCTTAAAGCCAAAGCCCCTTGAAGTTTTACCTGCACAGCTCTTACTAGCTGGCATCCAGTACACAGAACACCCTGAACGTCACTCCACTCCGGGTCACGGCACCAATGTAACGGGTCCTACTCGCACCTCTCCGAACAGGATTCGAACCATCGTCAACTAGGGCGCTTAAAACCACTGCCTCTTGTGCATCTCTTAAGGTTCACCTGCACAGCTCTTACTAGCTGGCCTTACTAATGGGATTCAAACCATCATCAACCGGCATGGGAAGACAGAGGAGTGAGGTTTTACCTGCACAGCTCTTCCTAGCTGGCCTCCAGTACACACAGCCCTGAACGTTTCTCCCCTCCGGGTCACGGCACCAATGCAACCGGTCCTAGTCGCACAGCTCCTAACGGGATTCAAACCATCATCAACCGGCATGGGAAGGCAGAGGAGTGAGGTTTTACCTGCACAGCTCTTCCTAGCTAGAATCCAGAAGGATACCAAACATCTGTGAGGCACCCAAAATCTCTGAGATCCTGTCCCCAGTTTAAAGGGGTGAAAATTGGCTAATTTTCATCTCTTCTATTGAAACCAGCAGCAGATCTCAGTGACCAGAATAGAGCCGATCACTTTCCACATGTTCCTTCACAATCTGTGTGGTTTTAGTGCTCCCTGCTGGTCAAAACAGACATAAACACTGAACTGAACTAAAGCTGTCATTTGACCTTTGATGACTTCCATCCTTTTTTCCAACAGATGCATGTGAATAGTATTTTGTCATTGTTATGTCATGCTTTGAGCAGTCAGTTTTTATACTCCAGCTGTGCTCTGTATTAGGTTCTCCTGGAATACCAGGGTACCCAGGACAGAAAGGAGGCCTTGGCTCACCAGGTTAGTGTATTTTTGTATATCTGTATGAATTTGTATGCATATGTGTATGGGTGTGAGTGCTCTTGAGAAGCATGTGTGAGTATTGTGCTCTTAATTTTTCGTCAGTGTTAACGAGCTGCATAGGCTTAGGAAATAATTGTACGTTAGTAATGCTAAAGCATTCACTTTTTTGGTGTACACAAAGAAAATGCTGCAAAACAATGAACATTAATTGAAAATGATTGTATTTATTTCAGGGAGGGTAGGTGAACCTGGAGCTCCAGGTGAAAAAGGACAGAGAGGAGACCCAGGTCTCGCAGGCGTAAAGGGAATGGTTGGCGCTCCGGGTGCACCTGGTAATCCTTACTTTCACACACGTCTCATCCCAGTATAGCAGATCCACATCTCTCCTTGACTGTATTTATTTCTGTCTCCAGGTGTTCCAGGCTTAAAGGGGGATCCAGGAGAGAGAGGAATACAAGGTGCCTGATTATTATGATGAAAGGCCACCTTAATAATTCATACTGTAATAAAACAGAAAATATGTGTTGTGGAAATGCCTTGCACATTTTTCCATGCTGTAAGAGTTTTATACTGCTCTAATGACTACTGCTCTGTGCACACAAGGTTTACCTGGGAATGACGGTCGTCCAGGTGCCGATGGAAAGAATGGTTTGGCAGGAACACCAGGGGCCCGTGGAAATCCAGGTACTTCTTGAAAGATAAATCTGACCCGAATGATTTGATAGTTTGTTTATAGCTGCTAATTACTACTACTGATAGAAAATAAGATTTTTTTACAGTGTAGTACAGTTGTGCAAAAGTACAACCACACCACAAAACCACTGATGCTTTCCTTATTAAACACCACTAAAACTAAATCTCAGTCAAAGCCACACTTTGTTCTGCATTTTGTCACTTTTTGATACCTTGTACTTGAAATCTCTCTTCCTCAGGGCCTAAAGGAGACCAAGGTCCCAGTGGCGAGCGAGGAGGGCAGGGATCTCCAGGTGTACGCGGTAAGAAAGCTTTTGGAAAGAAACAATACAACACTACTTAAAGGTATTTAGCAGTGACATTGTCATACTTTTTTATTTACAACAAAATAATCTAATTGCATGTTCCAGATGTAATATAACAATATAACAATGACGTTTACAGTGGATTTATAAATTAATTAAAAACATAAAAAAGCAAAACACACCTGATTCAATTATTTGTTCTTCGTTCTCTAGAAGTAGAGTTTAAAAAACTTGCTGTATTTTTGTGTAGTTAATTAAGAGAAGGTACACTGCCATCTTGCTCCGACAAAAGTGACTTACCAAAAACTTACCAACTCGTAAATTTCCCCAGAGGACTTGAACTTACCAGTAGCCAGACTTATGACAAATGACATAAAAATCTGGTGTACTTTGATTTATCTGAAATAGCTGATACCAAAATATCGGAGAAAGCTTATTGCACAGCAGTTTCATTCCAGAATCTATTATACGGCAAACACAAAAGTACTCAAAAGTAAAAAGGAAAACATATGTGTTGACTTTCAAAGATAATACGTTTTTTCAAAAACTACAGATTCTTTCACAGACAGTATTTACCTTCAAGTCACTAAACTCTACCACAACTTGGCAACTTCATTAAATACAGAGATTATAGTTCTTCCTCACAAGTGCTCATTGTATCATCCTGGTACCTTGTAAATGTGACTGTTTTCAGGCAGAATGGTGCACCCATGAAGTTTCATAATTCCTCATTTGGGCCCTAACCTGTGGTTGATTGGTCTTTTAGGGCCTCCTGGTCCACAGGGACCTCCTGGCCTGCGAGGACCACCTGGAGATAAAGGCTCGCCTGGACCAAAGGGAGACAGTGGCCTTGGCCTTCAAGGTATTGTAGGAGTGCTAAGAACATATGCACATAAAAGTGATATATGCTGTTGCCAATAATTTTGGGTAAATAATTGTTTTCAGGGCCCCCAGGACAACAGGGGGTAAAGGGAGATCAAGGTGTGCCAGGTAAATAAAGACAAACATGAAAACAGATGATAAACATCGGGTTTATATCATTCAGTCGTCATCTGAGTTCGATGTTGTATGTAGGTGTCCCAGGATCTCGGGGTCTGAATGGAGTAAAGGGCAGTAAAGGGGATTCAGGTGGGTTTATTAAAAAGTTTATTAATGACAAAGAAGGCAACATCCATCTGTGTCCGTTTCTTGACTTTCTTCCTTTCCTCTTACCCTATTCTCTCCCAGGGCAAAAGGGGAATCAAGGTATGTTGTGGCATATTTTGTGTGTATCCACGATATCTGTGAGTGCACAGCAGTTATGTGATTATTAACCTGTTTTGCAAGTGAATTGATTGTATGTACATGTATGATGGTCTTAAACAGGTCTGAAGGGTGAGAAGGGTGATGTAGGACCCAAGGGTGGTGTGCCTGGTAATTTCCATAAATACAGATCCATCTCTCTGTACTACTGTGTGTCACTAGCTATGTTTCCATCCAAAGTTGCAGATTTAACTTGTGCGCAAAATTGCTTAAAACATTTGCGAATAAAGCAACGTTTCCATCCCATGTGTTCAAGAGAGCAAAATCATCACTTCCTGGGAAATTGATAATAAAAAATAACAACATTATCCGCCGCGTAAGTTTTTATGCATTTTTTAGAATTTATGCACATCTTGGTGATTCCATCCAGCGTTTTTTATGCAATAACCCAAAATTTGCATTAAAATAGGTGGATGAAAACATAGCTAGTGTTAACGTCTATTAAATTCTCAGAGATTCTTGTATTGTTGTTGCTGTTGTTTTTTTATCTACTCTACAAAATAACAGTCACTTTAGCATGACATATGAATGCCTGAACATGTTTCATATATGTGTATTTGTCTTTAGCTGTGGTTCGTTTAGTGGGAAGCTCCACCCGTGGAAGACTCGAGGTGCTGTATAATGGTGTCTGGGGAACGGTGTGTGATGACAGCTTTGACACTGTGGATGGGTTGGTGGTGTGTAGGATGTTGGGCTTCCAGAGGGCCATCCAGGTGTTCACGGCCCCTGCAGGTGATGTATCTGTCTATGCTTAAGGGGTTTTAGTTAACGGTTCATGGTATACAGGCTATAGTTTCCAAAACCCACTCAGAACGGTCTGCTGTGTATCTCCTGCAGGAACTGGAAAAATCTTGCTGGATGAGTTGAGATGTACCGGGACTGAGAGGAGCATTTTTGACTGTCCACATGGAGGAATTGAAGTTCACAACTGTAACCACGCTGAAGATGTGGGAGTTAGCTGTGCCTGAATAAAAAGAGGAAAAATTTTCACACCAAGAACTAATTTTGTCTGTGTTCTTGTGATTTTTAGAAAGGCAGTTCTCCTCACACAGATGCAGTTAATCAGATTAACTATTTTCCACTAATGTTTGAAAGTGTTTCATCATATGAAACCAAATTCTTTTTGTCAAATGTTAAAAAAAAGTGTGCATGGTGTCATCAAGGCAGCATTCATGCATTATTTTTTAAATGGGACTTGTGTGTGCGCAAATATTTGTTGTCTTTGTACAATATGAATGTATAAACAAACTCCTATCCTAAATCCTAAAACTGTCCTAACTCATAACACTTATACACAGCAAAATAAAGGGCTTACAGTAAAATAGCTTTTGACTCTAAAATGTCTTGTTTATGTACCTGTTCACTCAGGCCTTGTCCAAACTAATAGGTTTTCGTTTGAAAACACATCTTTTTCTCTCCGTTTTGGCCTTACGTCCACACTGAGACGGCGTTTTAATTAATGAAAACAAAGCTTTTTGAAAACACTCTCCAAAGTGGATAAATCTGAAAACGCTGTTGTAGTGTGGACTGTCAAAACAGGTATTTAAAAATAGATATTCATGTTACCAGTATTGTGGCTGTTATGTGCTGTTCACTTTCACACTGTTGTTAAAATATGTTACTTTGCACACACTTCATATCACAGTCATGCAAAGATTACAGAAAATGCACTCACATTTGCTGTCCTGTGAGAAAACATGAGAGCAATTGCGTTTTAGACCAAACAAATAATGGTGAGTGAGTGCGAACTGGACGCATCAGAAAATGCTGAGATATTTTGCTAAATAAAATGACCCTGCCAAAAGAATTGTGCGATAACTTTATTATTTATTATTTTCCATCTGTATCATCTCATTGAGCTTTTGTGAGGTTTTATGCATGCGCAGTAAAGGTGAATTTATCGTCTTCAGGCGTTTTCCAAGAATCCCAACAAACCCAATCGCATTTCTCTCATGATCCTTCTTTAACTAGCACTGTCCTGAATTTTGGATCTAAGAGACACTAAGCTACGATTATCATTCAGCTCCTGTTCTCCTCTCCAGGGAGTTCCTCTCCAGTCCTCTCTCTCTCTCACGGTGTCTGTCTGGCCCCTCATTAGCCGTGGGACCCTGGGTAAAGAAGACTGGGTTTGGGAGTGAGGTCCTCTGAAGGGCTAAGATGGTGCAGTAATAAATAAATGATCCAGTCGGTGACAGTAATAATAATGAGAGAGGAAGGGATACGGTAGCATTTATAAAGAGCTCCGGTCCACTGGGAGCAAGAGGCTCTGTGCTCTTTTATACTGAAGCCCAATCTGAGAACTGATCAACACCAGAGTGTGTCACTTACAGACAATAATTACCACAACACACTTACAATGGGAGCATTCAAGGATATACACCTCATGGACTTCAATGCATGAATCGCTAAAATTATTGACTATATTTTGAGACAAATGTCTTGTTAATGATTTTCAGTTTTCAGTTAGTGAGGGAAGGCATAAAAAAGCTATTTAAACAAAGCGCTAGTTGACTAAATGCCACTTAAAATCAAGGAGATACAAAAATCTGATACAAAAAATACTTTTTCAGGTACTGGACAAGAGATATTATCATGAATAATATATGAGCGGACCTTTATTTATTTCTATTAAATGTTTTACTCTTATTTTTCATTGACAATAATTTAATTGTATGTATTTTTCATGTTTATGCCAAAATTCTTAATTATCATTCATAGTAGTAGTAGTAGTAGCGCTGTCTATGTGTTATTGTTTAAGACTAATTAAATACATTTTACATTGTTACATTTCTTTATAAGGCAAGTACTGCAAGAACTGCATTAAAATGATGGATAAGACCACAACAAGCAACACACACAAGCAGCAAATCCTGTTTATCCGTCAAATTCATTTAGCCTATAAATTAAAACTCAACAGGTATGAAATATGATCAGTGAGTGAAAAAAAAAAAAAAAAAAAGAAGTTCCTAAACGCAAGTTAGGGAGGAGTGAGCCCATCTAATCTTTCAATCAACAGCCTGAGTATATAAGCAGCCGCTTACCTCTCTCTAGCATCAAGCTGTTCCAGTATCCCTCCACCTCCCCAAACTCCACCTTCATCTCCGGTACCTTGCCCTTCAATTATCATATCCTACATTTAGCCACTGGGGGGTATATCAGAGCTCGAGTTGAAGCTGCTTCATCGAGCCCCTCTTCAGTGGACAGCAAGCCAAATAAGTTTAACCTAATATCTGAAAGATTTTATGGGCAAGCAAACTCGTTAAACATAAATGAGAAGATGAACACTTCACCGCTTCAGGTTAGCAGGGACATTTATTTATTATTCAAAATGCACATTTGGAAATAGGAATTTTATAGGAAGATCTCAGCCGGTTCAATATAATTCAGAAAAATATCCAAGGTACTTCTTCCAGCTTAAAAGAGTTAAAAAATGTATTTAACATCATGGCTAGCACAATAGAAACATTAAAAATGGCAGAAACGCTTCACACTAATGCATTTCAGCCATCAGCCTTCCTCACAGTGTGTCAGGGACTAAATGAGTCGCTGCTGTAGATGTAATCAGTTACTCAGTAGAACTGGGAAAAACTGGGGCTGCGTCCCAAATCGCATACTCGCTTGAGTACATCTGCTGCCTTTAAAATCATTCAGATGAAGGAATCTCAGGAGATAGGAAGTAGATATAATATTGTTACCCATTACAAAGTATAATGACATGCATCAAACAAAAAAGCAAAAAGAGTAAAAAAAAAAAAGAAAATAATAATAATTCATGCAAAAAAAAAAATATTAATGTAAACACAGAGCATATGATTCATTGTGTTACTGACAGTCCTAAAACATAGTAATAATCTGTGTCTCATGAGTAACTGTCTGTATGGAGGTGCGCTGAATGGAGCGGCATTCACTACAAAGAGCCGTAGTTAACTGACAAGCTGAGCCATATCGCATTAATATCGTGGACGTATCGCCAGCGATAATTAATGCGATATGGCTCAGCTTGACAGTTAACTACGGCTCTTTGTAGTGAATGCCGCTCCATCTGAAAGCAGGTGATGGTGATTTACTACTAATCAAGGAACCGGCTTTACTGAAGAGATGCGCCTAACAATGTCATGAGATATATCGCCCAACCCTAGAATGCTGTTAAAATGCCTGAGCCGTACAAGTAGAACGAGGAAGTAGTTGTGCAAGCTGGTCATTAACAACTTGTGCAACAGGAATAGGAAAGCATTTTAATTATTTATAAAAAAAAAAAAAAGTTATTCTAGAGAGTAAATGAGGAAGTACAATTGCTGAGGTTTCTGTAAAAGTAGCAGATGTGTGTTTGTAAGTGGGAGTGTGTGTACGCATGTGTTGTAAACAACACCGCAATATAGAGAAACTGCTGACCAGATCCAGCAGAGCTGAGTGTTCATGCCCGGTGTCCAGGATATCAACTAACTATTCATACGCGTTATTTTTCTTCTGGTGGACATCTGGTGGCCTGGCTCCGCCCTCCGACGTACTTTCGCTCAATTTTCATTTTTCTTCAGTACTCCGTCTGGGTTTGCGGTATATTCATGGGTTTTCTCCGGCCAAATTTTTACCGGTCCAATCAGTGAAGAGAGGGAGTGGCTGAGAACGATGACGTTGAGGTTGTGCACTAGTTTGAGTTGTAGGGTTACGTCACGAGCTCACGACTAGGGCTGCACGATATGAGGAAAAGCTGCGATGTGCGATAAGATTGTTTAATATTGCGATGACGATATGACTTGCGATAAATATTCAAATGTGAATGTTAGCTATGCTGTTCCCATGTCTTAGTGCTTTAATAGGTTCTTTGCGTGATAGGTCAAACGTTTATTACCTGCCTGGTTCAGATTACATGATTTTAGCGCGATTTTGGCACGATCCGTTTGATGTATGGGTGTTGTGGGGATTCGTAAACGACAACGGACGTTGGGACGCAAGATTCGATCGTTTCATCTCGTATAGTGTGTCATAGTGGGCGACAACCTACGTCCTTCACGACAGAAAGACTAGCATGTTTAATTTTTTAACGGTCCTCCATGACGGGTTGAGTATGTGAGCGAGAGTGAGTGAGCGAGCGCGAGCAACAGTGTGTGTGTGTGTGTGCGAGTGAGTGAGCGAGCGCGAGTGAGTGAATGTTTGCGAGTGAATGTGTGAGTGTGACGGCACGCGATGACTGGTCGGAAAGCAACGTGTATTCTGACATGTTTCTTGTCCACAACACGACAAGATTTTAGGAGTCAAAAACGTGGCCTAATCTGACACCGTGACTATCATAACAGACACAAAAATCTTGTAATCTGAACCAGGCATTATTCATCGTGTCAGGCTGTCTGTTGCGATGTGTTCATCGCGCGAGTTCATATCGCGATGACGATGAAACTTCGATGTATCGTTCAGCCCTACTCACGACCAAACGTTAGCGATTGGTTAAGGCAGATCCAGAGAAACTCTGGGCAGATCCAATAGTTTTAAACTTCAACAGTATACCCGACTTTAAGGTTAAGTTAACGCTTGTCAATGGAGAGTGGTGTTGGAACCTTTATTCCTTCATCGAAGCAAGACCAGGAGACTTGGGATGTATCTTTTAAGCAGAAGAGATTTATTCTTCCAAATCTATAGTTAATCAAGTCTGACTAAGGGAACATTCTCTTACAATTTATATACATTTAGGGGCAGGAACCAAAACTTTGTGACGAGACAGGTTTAGGAACCTGTTCTAGACTGAGAGTGTTGCCAATCCTAATCCACTCAGCATATCTATTCAAATGCTGAGACTCGAGTACAGGACTGGCAGGACTCTCTTGCTAAAACACAAGCTCCAAGAGCCATTAAGAGTTTCAGTAATCTTACAAATACAGAAAACAGGACTGGCCGGAGTCTCAGAAACTCTGATAATCATCATTTATACATAACCTTAACATGCTAAATTCAATGTAAACCTAAATTAAACAAATACAAATGAAATGTACGAGAGTCTGGTAGGACCAGGCTAGATATCTGGTGGATCACTTCTGAAAATTCCAGCACAGCACTACAACAACCATAATGAAATGAGCCTTCACAATAGATAATGCTTTACAAGAACTCTGTTAGAGAGCTACATAGGCTATGTCTGTTTATCTGTTCAATAAAATACCTTACTGACCTGGTAATACAAATAAACGCCATCTCCGCATCACTTTTACTGTTCCTAACTGAAGAAATAGACAAAAGAAATGCTGTCTTCAGTGTGAGAAGTGTCTAAGTGTGTAAGCCCCTC
Organism: Squalius cephalus; assembly: GCA_022829025.1. Lineage (NCBI taxonomy): Eukaryota > Metazoa > Chordata > Actinopteri > Cypriniformes > Leuciscidae > Squalius > Squalius cephalus. The sequence continues at coordinate 38,750,518 of CM040799.1, forward strand.
CCCTCGAACGCAGATGAGCCAATGGCAGTTGAGTATCAGTTGCACTGCGAATGAAACATTGGAAGATCCGAAGCTTTCATCGGTTTGATGGTGTTTATGCTACAAAAAATGGTAAAACACCAATCCCAATGAAGACGAAACCGTTAATTTTCCACCAAGAACTGGAGAAATTACAAGACTGACTCACATGAAACTAGGTCCATTTCCCTGGACTGACACCACTGAGAGAACCTTTCCCACTAGCAGCATTAGATGGGGAAGACTCCCGTCTAGAGGCCAGACATGTAGATTGTACCTCCCTGGATCTGGTGCCAGATCTGACTTGGGCCTTCAAGATCCCCACTTTGGCCAGAACCGCTGGCAGAAGTAGTAGAGGAGGAAATGCATACAAGAGCACTGGTGGCCATTTGCTTGCTAGAGCATCCACCGCGAGGGACACTATTGAATGACAATGTGCTCTAAACAAGTTTATAAAACGGATAGTTCCAGTCCTTGATTCTGATTGATTGAATCGCGTTCGAAGCCGTTGTAAATTACTCAACAAACACACACACACCTGTGACCGCGTTACATTAGTGTTACTGCGCAACTGCCATTTGTGATGTTTTGTTGCTGCATGTGTTGCTTGGCAACATCTTTGGAACTATATTGCTTGGCGGAGGAATAAATGTGCTATCACGTTATAGATTTTGTTGCTGGTGTTTATTTTATGAATAAAATAAATATTAAAATGAATCTTTTTTATGGAGTAACCGTTATAAAAGCAATAAGCCACTTGAAGCCGTGTTTTACAGTGAATTTAGATCAGCTAAGGGGGTTTTAGGCACGACGGCTTCGCAGGTCTTATTGCTTTAGGTTGACCCTGCATGATTCATTATTACGTGTTATGGTGCCTTCACACTGTCGTTGCTGTTTACCATTGTGTGTTTGATAAAAGCTCAGCAAACGGAGGCGCACATGAAACTGCCTGGTGGCCCGTCAAACTGACGTGGTCAAATGGGGTCAGAAGTTGTCTGATGTGGTTTCTTGGGGGTCTGTTGAGGTCTGATGGGGTCTGAAGTCATCTGATATGGTCTGTCTGAATTTGTATTGATCTGTCTGAGTTGGTCTGATTTTCTATCCGTCTAACAGTAAAAACTTCATATAACTACATATAACTTATCGCTGCAAATGTGATTATAGGCCAGATAATAATCTGAGTGCTCATTTTGACTGACGGGGTCGTAAAAATTCTGTCATAATCTCTTACCGTCATTTTAATTTTAACTTAATAATTAATTTAATTTTTCATATTTTAATGATAATAAGACATTTAATAGGCTCTGTTTTTATTCACATTTTCATTATTTTTATTTTTTTTCCACAAACTTACAGGACAAGCATATAGGCTATGAAGAGAAAGTTGAACAGAGGCTGGGTCACTTTTCAGGTTTCATCATGAATGTTTGTCCAATAAATCGCAGTAAGCTTTGTGCTTTGTATCTGCTTTCAAATTCTGTCCATTTTATCACAAAATTCAAACAATACCGTTTTGGCGCTCTTTAATGTGGCGCGAGAGATCATAGCGCCTCAGTTCAAGCGAAGTGCGAGTGAACGCGACCCTCCCTTCCTCTTTACTACAGAACGAAATAAACATGAATGAACATCAGAAATACGTTGAAATATACAGTCCAACTTACCGAAATCCGTATCATGTCTCTCATGTAATTGCTCAATCAGTGTTTCAACCGCAGAAAGACATCAATAAAATATAGACTGTATAAAAACAGCTTAGTAAACAATGTAACTCAGAAAAGCCATTCGTTGCCCATTAACTTTATAGTCAGCAAGAGCGCACTCGCCACCAAGTGGACAGGAGTGAGAATTACAGTTACAAGTTACAATCGTATCATTATCCTCAGTGCATCTGTCAAAATGAGATTGATTTCAGATTTTGCCATTCAGTGAAAAAGAAAAAAAAATCATTTGAAAAAAAAAAAAATTCCGGTTAACGCGACATCTGCTATAGGCACCTTCATCTGGTGTGTGACGGACATCAGCAAAAAATGTTCAGAAAGACTAACCTTTACCAGCCGCATCCCATTAAAGTCTCCTTTCTCCTGAGCTAAATGTATGACAATAATACGCTTCATGTCCTTGATGTGACCAATAACACATTTTGTTTTGTTTTCTATGGGAGCTGTGCAGTGAAATAAGAGCACAGTAAGTACGTGAACTGTTGTTTTGTGTCAGCTTTTACTAAATTGTGTATTTTAAAACTGTAATGTTGTATTGACGAATCAAAATTCAGGATCGGAACATCACTATATTCACTATATTTCAGTCTTTTTCAGTGCTCTTGTCCCATTACTGCTCTGCGAGAAGATTTTTTATTGACCTTTGTGACTAAATATTATTAAGGCTTTGGATATGATCCTCTTTTCTAAAGTGTCATGTTGTCCTCTATAACACATGATATTGGGGAAGGAAGGTCTCATTTGGGCAGTGCTGTGTCCTTTGACCCAGAATCTGTTTTTCTTACGAAATATTATAAATTTAATTGTGCAAGTAATCATTTTTCTTACAGAGGGTTGCATGACTCTTCACTGTCATTTTTGTCAATGCTTGTACTTTTTACCTCTGTATATTCTACTGATAAAAGCCTGGTGTTTGTCTCTGTACTCTTGAGGCACTGCAGAACTAATGCAAATGTCAAAAAGTAGTTAATGTCAATGCAAAGAAAGACACCAAGCTCTTGTAGTTATTTTGATAATGCTGATATGTACAGCACCACTATCAATTTATTTGAAAGTTAGTGGAGTAAAAATTACACGTTACAACAATTTTGTAAATGAAAGTTTCATCACAAGTATTCATATTACAGTACGCTTTTATTCAGAAGGACTAACAAATGAGAATAATAAAAGAAGAAGTTATTAATCCAAGGGTGAAAACATGGCAAGCACAGCCATACAACATTTCAGCTGAGTGGATCAAAAGTGTAAATGCAGAACATTTCAAGTGCAACTAAATTAGTTGCTCAAATTTGTTATGTTCTTTAGATAGACAGACGAACACGAGCACCTGCTCCATCACATAACTTTATTAAACTGACTTCAGTAACAAAACATACACACGTGACTCTGGATGTCATTATATCAGATGACCACTAGATGTCCTCATAACCTCATATATGTATAACCTAATATGTAACATCCCCCTTCTTAAGTATATTCCTTTATACTGATGCATAGAACTTCTGCACAAATTTCTAAACACAACATTTGAGTTTCATTTACCAAACTTTCAGCATAACTGCAAAATTATTCAACACATTTTCACAAATGCATTTGTACTCATAAACTATTGCATATCCAACAATGCACATACATTGTGTTCACTCTCAGTCTTTGTATTTTTCAGGTATTTTTACAATTCTTCCAGACCTTGTACGGTGAACTTGCTCTTTCTCTACGCTTTCATTACCCTTTCTTTCATTTGAAATGTCCTTACTGTCAAGTGCATTGCTCTGTGATGCATCAACCGACTGCTGACTATCAGTATCCATGTCAACGCTTTTCTCAAATGTTGAAGAGTCTGTTTCTCTTGTTTTTCTTAAATGTCTGCGATTTCGTCTGAACAGCTTTCCATCAGGAGTCTTTACTATAAAAGAACATGGCTGTTCATGCTTTCCCAGAACAACAGCTGGCTTCCATGAATCTCCCTTTTGTATCCTTATTCATTCTCCAGGTTGCAGATCAGGTAAGTATATTTAGCCATCCTGTCGTAGTACTGCTTCTGTTTCTTCTGTCACTGCTTAAGTTGCTCATGCACTTGTGACATTGTCTCCGTGGTAAGCAATGCAGATGATGTTGGTAGCTTCGTCCTGAGACGTCTCCCCATCAGTAATTGTGCAGGTGATAATCCTAGCCCTTCCATTGGCGTGTTACGGTACTCCAGTAGTGCTATGTACGGATCACATTGACTACTCTGCGCTTTCTTTAAGAGATTTTTCACTGTTTGCACTGCTCTCTCGGCTTGTCCATCAGACTGTGCATAACCCGGACTTGAAGTCACATGCTTGAATCCCCATTTCTCTGCAAAACTTGAAAATTCAGCACTTGCCTACTGAGGTCCATTGTCAGATACTACTCTGCAATTCCATGTCTTGCAAAGATGGACTTCATTTCCCTGATGACTCCACAGCTTGTCATGTCCCTGAGTCGTTTTACCTCAATGTACTTTGAAAAGTAGTCCACACATAACATTAATGCTGAACCACTATGGCAAAAAATGTCTGTACCTATTTTTTCCCAAGGTCGCCCTGGCACTTCATGTTGGAAAAATGGCTCTTTTTGATTGTTGTTCCTGTTTTCATTGCAGGTAGCACATCTGGATACTGCATCCTCAATTTGTGTCGACATACCTGGCCAGCACAAAATGTCTCTGCCTCTTGCCTTACATTTGACAATTCTCAGGTGTGACTCATGCATTTTGTTGATCATTTCCTGTCTTAGCTGATTTGGAACAATGAGCTTATTTGCTTTAAATAACAGACCATCTTCATAACTGATTTCCTCTCGAAATGTCCAGTATTGCTGTATTGATCTTGGCATCCTAGATCGTTCTTTCGCCCATCCATTCAGCACTGCCTTTTTTTAACATTTGCATCTCTGCATCCTCTGCTGTTGCTTTTTTGAAAGCATCCAGTTTCTGTTCTGAAATAGTAAGTTGTGACGTAATCCAGTTCACTGCTAGATCCTCTTCCAGCAGATTTTCCTTCTGTTCGTATAGATAAGCACGACTTAGAGTATCTGCTATGTATAGTTCCTTACCAGGTTTGTACATCACCTTCAGATTGTATCTCTGTAGTCATAGAAGCATTCTTTGTAATCTCATTGGAGCCTGATGCAGCGGCTTCTTAAATATACTCTCTAATGGCTTGTGATCACTTTAAATCGTGATTTCCTTTCCGTACACATACTGGTGAAATTTCTTACATCCATAATAATGGCTAACAACTCCTTTTCAATTTGCGCATATCTACGCTGACAGTCGTTCAGAGCTCTCGAGCCATAAGCCACTGGCCTTCCTTCTTGCAGAATCACAGCTCCTATTCCTTCTGAACTGGAATCTACCGACAATGTGACCGGTTTGCTCACATCAAAGAATTTCAAAGTAGGACTTTGAGTAACCAAATATTTTAGTTTTTCAAAACTTTGCTGTTGAGCATCCTCCCAGTGCCACTCTGTCTCTTTCTCCAGCAATTTCCTCAAAGGTGCACTTATGTCAGACATATTGGGAATGAACTTTGCCAGATATTGCACTACTCCAAGAAATCTTTGCAGTTCTTGCTTGCTTTGTGGTGGTGGAATTTCAGTCACTGCCCTTTTTCTTCATCTGGCTTAACTCCTTGAGCACTCAGTATGTGTCCTATGTATTTGATCTCCGTTATTCTTATTTTGCACTTGTTCCTGTTGAGCTTTAAATGGTTTTTTCTTGCACATTCCAGCAGCTTTATTAGCCTTTCATCATGCTCTTGAATGGAGTCTCCCCACACCAGCAAGTCAACGATGATATTTACCACACCTTCCAGTCCTTCTATCATTTGTGCAATGGATCTCTGAAAGACTTCTGACGCTGAGGATATACCGAAAGGTAACCTAAGAAAACGATATCGCCCAATTGGCGTGTTTATTGTAACACTGTAATGAATTGCTGTAAAAATTACAGCATTATTTTACAGCAGCTGGCTGTTTTCTAATAATACAGCATATTGCTGTAAACTGCAATGCATTCTGGGGTCGCTAGGCGGTTTAATTCAAAATACAGAATATTGCTGTAAATTTCAAATCTTCAGAGGCATTGTGATCTTCAACGGTCGTGTCGTCGACTTTCGGGTAGCGCAAGAGGAGTGCTTCACAACTCTGTGGTAAGTGACTTATTTCAGTTTCTTATTTTTCATGTTTGGTAACTCGTAGACTATGAAGGTAACGTTATATTCGCGGTTCATATTGGTAACCCCGGATCACGCATCCTCCACCTCAGACCGCGGGGCGCGAATGAGCATTGCGCCGGGCTTCAGCAGCGCGGACGCGGTAGCTAGCACTTTACACATCTCACCCCGGCGCTACAGCGGCTATGGGCAGAACATCTATGGGCTCTTATTTTAAGAATTACATGCTTTAATGACAACAGTTGGTAGTCACACGAGCTTCGTGTTGATCAGCACACTTCGCCGTGATTATTTTATGGTGTAGTAGCCTAAATCAAATCAAAATCAAGTCATCTGTTAAAATGGGCGCCGAAATGAAAACGCCGTTGCTAAAGCCTTGCGTCAGACTCACGGAGGAGGTGTGTAATATAAATTCTGAATGATGCTGTAATAAGTTACCGGTTTTGTCGCACTTTTAATATGCCGGTGTAAAAATCCCTAGTTGGCTTACATTTCAGTACGAATGTGTTTTTTAGCTGTAGCCTACTCTGTGTGTGAAATTTGCTTATTGTTTGTTTGCAATGCTGTTGTTAACTTTATTTAAAATAAAGATTTCCTGCACTCTGAATACTAAAATATAGTTTAAATGTAAAAAGCTGAAAAATAAAAATGGTATAGTTAAAAATAACTATTGTCACGTTGTATTGTTTTAGGAGACAAGTGGACACTGGAAGGCCAAGTTGTGTGTGAGGAGGGCTTTCAGCACAGCTTCCTGTCTGGCCTTGCCATACTGTTCACAGCATATTACATATTCAATCAGGAGGAGGCAGTACCTTGGAGTTCATTCAAAGGTAATGATTGAATTCTTAACAACCTCAGTACCTGCATTTTACACATTCAATATCAGAACTTGCCTTTTATAGATATATTATCAGTTGAGGCCTTTAACACAATGTTTCTCAACTCGAGAAGGGAGATTTTTTGGGCGAATGATTTAGATGTCTCCCTCTTTAACACTAGCAAGCTAATGACTAATGAGTTAAATCAGGTGTTTTAATTAGTGGACATATAAAACTTCCTGGGAGGTCCTCATGACTGGAGTTGAGAAACACTGCTCTAATATATGGTCCAATTTGAAAAACATGATTACAAGCCTCAAAAACTTAAAACCAATCTTAATTACATATTGTCTGTTTCCTAACCCTTAAAGCCTGGTTCACACGGCAGGATAATTAGGCCGATTTTAGCCCCGATTCACCCCTTCCGACAATCTTAAGGATGCTCCGATATCGTAAAATAATCTGATCAGATATTCCTACCGTGTGTGGTGTGTTAAGACTGCTCTCGTCTGCTCGGAAGGACTTCGGGACCGCTCCGATCTCAAATCGGGGATATCCAACATGTTGGATTGTTTTGGCCCGATTTCTCCTCGTGTGTGGTGTCCCCCGTGACAAACGAGCACGCAGCCTGTGGACTGTGGCGTGTAGATTTTTTCTTTCATCCATTGGCTGCTCTATACTATAGTATTTTATCACGCTATTCATTCAAGTGCTAAGAAACTATTCAAGCGCGATAAAACGCAAAAAAAGAACTTAAATCTGTACTGGCGGTGCGCTGTCTGTAAATCTCCTCTCTGTGTGATACACACACACACACACACACACAGAACTCATGCGCACAGAATGCCGCTTCAGACAGCGCGCTGCCGCATTGAGTTCTCTTTCACGCTTGAACGGACAAAAACACACAAAAGTATGCCAAAATGTTCACTTTGTCAAGTATCCTCGTAAGCACAGTATTAAATTACGTTTGATCTCGAGGGATTTTGCGAGATTTCCCGTCTGACATGGGAATGCTCGGAGTCAAATCTGTTTGTGTGTGATGTGTTGATTTTGCCGTGTGGCTGCGCACCACACACTGTACGACCAAAACTGTTAGACCCGTGATTTTTTATCACCGTGTGTGGGGTCTCTCAGGTTTGGAAAATCGGCCGACAATTTTAAAATCGTCCCGTGTGAACCAGGCTTTAGGCGCTTTGTATGTATTAATCCGGAAAGAGGAACAAAGAAGTCAAGAGGAAAATTGCCATCTAAAACGACAGGGCAAATGGTACAGAAGAAACAGGTTGCAGTGAACCCACATGTTGCCACTCTGCCCAGCAAAGTGATGGATTATCAGTGGAATTTCTGAAATGTAAGTAGTACACACACACACAGATCTATTTTTCCTTTAATTGTAACCTTTTAATATTCTCTATCTGTCTCTAAAGCCCCTTTCACACAGCGTGATGATCCCGGCAAATTGCCGGGAAATTGCCAGAACACCTTCTGTGTGAACGCAAACACGACCCGGGATTGATGCCGGGATCGATGCCGGGTTGGGGACCTAGTAACATTGGCCTGCTCAGTCCCGGAACGCGCGCTGTGTGAACAAAAGCCGTAATAATGCCGCGTCGTAGTGATGACGCTGAAACCGGGATCGTTCGCCAGCTGTGAAACGGTACGTAATGCGCAAGTTTATGATCAAATCAGAGAAAAAAAATGCATAAGCATGGTTTCTCGAGAGAGAGAGAGAGAGATCGCAGCTCATAAGCAAACTTAAGACGCTGCTGAGACATTACAAGTCACATCGATGTCACGTGTCTTTACGGGATTTTTACGGGTTGTGTGTGAACGCACTCTCTGATTCCGGAAAATCACTGGCAGTGTGAATGAACCAAAATCAAACGAACCCGGGTCAAATCTCGGGTCACTTTATCCTTGTTATCAATTCACAAAATTAACGGAATGCATAGCGGATATAAAAAATTGGATGACTTGTAATTTCCTACTTCTAAATTCTGAAAAAACAGAGTTTCTAATTATTGGACAAAAAACTTCCTCACGTAATAACCTAGAATACTGTCTAACACTCGATGGCTGCTCTGTTAAGTCTTCGTCGTCGGTTAGGAACCTGGGTGTGCTCTTTGATACCAATCTTTCATTTGAAAGTCACGTGTCTAGTATCTGTAAAACTGCATTTTTCCATCTTAAAAATATATCTAAATTACACCATATGCTCTCATTGACAAATGCGGAACAATTGGTTCATGCGTTCATGACCTCAAGGCTAGATTATTGTAATGCTCTACTGGGTGGTTGCCCTGCACGCTTAATAAACAAACTACAGCTGGTTCAAAACGCAGCAGCTCGAGTTCTTACCAGAACCAGGAAGTATGACCATATTAGCCCAGTTCTGTCAAAACTGCATTGGCTCCCTATTAAACATCGCATACATTTTAAAATATTGCTGATTACTTACAAAGCACTGAATGGTTTAGCTCCGCAGTACTTGAGCGAGCTCTTAACGCATTATAGTCCGTCACGTCTATTACGATCTCAAAATTCCGGCCAGTTGATAATACCTAGAATATCAAAATCGACTGCTGGCGGTAGATCCTTTTCCTATTTAGCACCAAAACTCTGGAACAGTCTTCCTACCATTGTCCGGGAAGCAGACACACTCTGTCAGTTCAAAGCCAGATTAAAGACACATCTCTTTGACCTAGCTTTCACATAATACATTATAGACTTCTATAATTTAATGTTAGGCTGCATATAGTAGGTCAGCCGGAACCGGGAACACTTCCCAAAAATCCTGATGTACTCGTTACATCATGAGAAGAATGGCATCTACGCTAATTTTAGTGTCTGTGTTTATCCCGAGGTTTTCCTGCAGCCTGCCGGATCCAGGCCGTATCCAGATCTGACGAAGGACCTTCGCCTGGACCGATGACAACGCAGTGCTGAAGTGCCAACTAGTCTCTCCCTATGGAGGATCCCGCTACCACTATACAGATAAGGCGTTGTCGGGAAAATTCGTCTCGCGGTCCTACCCCAAAGCAACAAATAAAATAAAATTCCTTATCAAAATTTATAAGGAAAGACAAGTATTTTGTTTAGGCTTGGCTTGTAGGGAATTCCAAACCTGCGTATATTCAAACGCACATAACTATAGAACCCATTCTAAATGCGCATGTGAACGCCATCAGTGTTTCTCACAGGTTCGCGTTTAAAGTCTGTGTAGAGGGAATGGTGTCGTCTTAGCGGCCCCTAATTTAATAACAAATGATCATTGCGACGGAAGCAAATCAATTAAAACTAACTTTAGATGGAAATAACTTAACTCTGCTGTAAAGCCGAAACAATCTCTGTTACCTTAAATTATACGCTTATCTCTGTAAAGCTGCTTTGAGACAATCTACATTGTTAAAAGCGCTATATAAATGAAGATGACTTGACTTGACTTGACTTGTATTTTCCGGAATCTCTGTGTGAAAGGGGCTTAACTGTATCTGTCATCCCTCTTTCTGTCTCTGACTGTATCATTATGTTTTGTAATATATCTAATATACTGTCCTCTTTGTTCTTTTCAATGTTTCTAGCCACTCTTTGCATCATGTGATGGAACAGCATTCTGGAGCTGAATTGTTCTTCATTTTTGATCAGAAGTTTGTTGGACTCACTTAGGGCCTTGTTGTTTGGACATTTTTGTCTGGTAATGAAGTGGTGAAAATTCATCCGTGTCTTTGTGTTTTTTATTATGATCATGTTGGTCAACTTGTGGTTTTAAATGCATTTTGTTTGTGTATTTCTTCTTTGTGTGAAGGGCCATGACGGCTAATTTGTTTCAAGTAATTTAAAAATATTTAATTTCATGTCCATCTAAAAAAATACAATTTTGTTAATAAAACAAATCAAAATGATACAAAATACACTGTTTTATGACTTTTTTTCCATACAGATTTTAAAGTTATAAATTAATAAATTGACCTGTTTTTCAAGATTAGTATGTTGAATAATTATTTTGTTATTGTGAAGTAATAGGGGAATTAAGTTGTGCATTATACAACACTTTATGTATTTAAAAACAATTGTTTAAAGCTTATGCAGTTCATAAATAATTTACATTTAAAATTCAGCTGCCAGTCATTAATATTCAGAAATCAGGAAAATATATTGTATATTCTCCATTTTACAGACTTCCTCTAGATATAGCAAATACAGAGATTATGTAGCTTACTGTAAAAATATAAAAAATACAGTTATTTACTGTAATCAGAGAACACAGTAAAATTCTGTAAATTAAATTACAGAAACGCTACTGTAAAAAATACAGTAACTAGCTGGCAACCCTGCTGCCAGTATTTTACTGTAAAATTTACAGGTCATTTTTAACAGTGAAGCTTTGAACTTTCATGATCCAGCTTTATCTGCCAAAACCCTTGATTCGCATCCAGCACAGAAAAGTACTTTGCATTCGGCATTCTTGAGACCACATCTTCTACTGTCAGCATTGGATAATGCTCTCTTTTTAATCGCCAGATTGAGATCCTTAGGATCCATACAAATGCGCATTTTCTTCGATGTAACTACAGTTACCATGCTGTTGACCCATTCAGATGGCTCAGTTTGCTTTGCGATGACCCCCATCTGCTCCATTCTTTGTAGTTCTTCAACCACTTTCTCTCGCAGAGCTACAGGTATCCTTCTTGGCACATGCACAACTGGTCTGATATTTGGATCAATTTGTATGTGGTGTTCTCCTGGTAAACAGCCTAATCCTTCAAATAGATCATTAAAATCCTTGAGAATGTCACTGCTCTTTTCAATTTCACAGTCTTTTGACCATGCCAATTTTTTGACATGCAGATCGTCCTAGAATGGCAGGTGCATCATGCTTCATTATTTCAAACATGATTTTGTATTTCTGTCCTTTGTACTTTCTTGCCCAATCGCGCCATCTTGTGTCCAGGATATGTAACAAGTTTGCAGCTTGACTTCTGCAGTCTCCCTGCTATGTTTAGCAACTTGTACACTCTTTATGACATGACATTACATTCGGCTCCTGTATCCAGTATCACTTTTACATCATTCTTGTTTATCTGGATTGTCTCGACCCATTGTTCATCCTCCTTACTTGAGTTGATGGACATTACATTTCTTTCTTTTTCCACTGTTACTGTACCAATAAACATGTTACCATCTTGTTCAATCACGTGCATTCTTTTACTCTGACTCTGCAGGTCTTTGGTATTACACATCTTTGCAAAATGATTTTTCTTCTGACAAGACTTACATGTTTTCCCGTAGGCTGGGCATTTTCTGTACTCATGCTTGTTGCCGCATCTGCTGCATTCCTTTCTCATCACTGACGCCTGCTCTGATTTGGTGTCTCTTTTCTTTGGCTTTATGGATTCAACTTTGTGTACATTTACTTCATCATTGAGTGCTTTCATCTGACTCGACGTGACCTTGCTGGCCCTGCAAATGTCTATGGCCTTTTCCAATGTGAGATCCGTTTCTCTTAGAAGTCTGCCTTTTAGTTGATCCTCTCTTATGCCACATACAATCCTATCACGAATTAATGAATCATGCAGATCACCAAATTCAGTCTTTTGCTTTGCTTTTCAGATCAGTGACATACATGTTGATTGTTTCTGCAGGCCCTTGCGATCTCGTGAAAAACACGTGTCTGATGTATGGTAGGTTTTTTCGAGGCTCACAGTAATTTTTAAACTTGTCTTTTAGTGCTTGTATTTTATTTCTCTCCTCTTCTGAGAACTCAAATGTATTACATACTTTTATGGCCTCTTCCCCCGCCACGTGCAGAAATGTAGCACACTGCACCGTCTCAGACTTCTCTGCTACTCCGCTAGCTAGCGAGCAAAGTTCAAACCTCTGTATCCAGTTCTTCCAATTTTCCGAGAGATTTCTTTGCAGAATCAATGGCGGTGGTGGCTGTAACTGTGCCATCCTCTTTTCTTGCATTTATATCAGTTTTATTCTGACACCATGTTCTGTTCTCTACACAGACCGAAGAACACGAGCCCCTGCTCCATCACATAACTTTTATTATCGCACTTCCGTCAAAACATACACACGTGACTCTGGATGTCATTATATCAGATGACCGCTAGATGTCCTCATAACCTCATATATGTATAATAACATATATAATATGTTACAATAACTAAACTAAGAGAAACCAAGAGAAAACTTAAGAAATACACTATTGTGGCCGCTTGTTGTCACCATCACTGCTCCTCAACTATACAAAGGATAAGGGCAGCCGAGACATGGACCTGTTGGAGAGAAGGGCCCCCCTCCTCCCAATGGGCTCATTAAACTCATCATTTAACGGCATCATACAGCACAGGTTAAGCCATCTTTAAGCCATGCAGTAACAATTACTTTAAAACTTTTACCCGCAACATTAACACATTTAACACATCAACTACCAAACAAACAAAGGATCCAAAACGAGAGTCCATTGAAACAAGAGTCCATGTGAGCTTACCGATAGCCCGTCATGATCAAAAGTCTCAGTTCCTCACAGTGAATGCGTTTGTGCCTCTGCCGTCCTCTTTGTCCATCGTATTTCAGTTAAATGACTAATGCGCGTATTTGAAACCATTTCGTGAACTGAGCGCGAGCTTCCAGATTTCCCCAATTCAATTCACCTGGTCAAGCATGCACCAGAGCGCGCGCAGTCACGTGCGGGCTGCCTTGCAGAGCGCGCGCAGGGGAGGCGGCATACAAAGAAGGAAAAGACGGGTACACAGGAGACAGCCACACCTCCACCGGGTTAGCGCGACAGATAATATTTCCCTTATTAGGGATATGTATGATGTCTCTAAGTTATCAAATAGTGATATTGGATTGATTTCGCTCGACCAAGAAAAAGCTTTCAACAGAGATGAACACCCATACTTATGGGAAACGTTAAAAGCTTTTGGTTTTAGTAAAAGTTTTATAAATAAAATTAAAGTTTTGTTTAGTGATGTTGAGAGCATACTTAAAATTAATGGTGGCTTATGCACTCCTTTTAAAGTTTTTAGAGGTGTGAGACAGGGATGCCCGCTCTCTGGAATGCTATATTCGCTAGCAATAGAACCTCTACTACAACAATTGAGAAAAAATGTGCAAGGTTTTAATTTGCCTAATTTATAAGTATAAGAGTCTCTGCACATGCTGATGATGTTTTAGTGTTTGTTAGTCAACAGAATGATGTACAGGTTTTAATGAGTGTACTTGATGATTTTAAAAAACTGTCCTCTGCTAAAATTAATTTGGAAAAAAGTGAAGCAATACTAATAGGGGATTGGAAAAATGGTTCTTTTCCCCTTCCTCCTGGCTTAGTATGGAAGAAAGGAGGCTTTAAATATTTGGGGGTTTTTTAGGAGATGCAAAACAAATTGGGAAGGAGCTCTTGAAAAAGTTAAATGTCGACTTGAAAAATGGAAGTGATTAATCCCAAATATATCATATAGAGGTCGAACTTTAGTTATAAATAATTTAGTAGCTTCCTCTTTATGGCATAAGTTAACCTGCATTGATCCTCCTTTACAGCAGAGATTCAAGCGATTTAGTTGATTTTTTCTGGGACAAGTTACATTGGGTTCCTCAGAGTGTTTTGTTTTTACCTAAAGAAGAAGGAGGACAAGGATTGGTACATCTTCAAAGTAGAGCAGCCGCTTTTCGTTTACAGTTTTTGCAAAGATTTCTTAATGGTTCAATAATTTCAAGCTGGAAAGTAGTTGCGTGTAAAATATTACAAAATCTTGGAAATTTGAAAATGGACAGAAATCTTTTCTTTATGGACTTGTCAAAACTGAACCTCAATGGAATACCTATTTTTTATCGGAATGTTTTTAAAGTGTGGAACATGTTCAAAGTACAAAGAGAAGGACAATTTGAATGTCTTCACTGGCTCCTTGAAAAAACGCTAATATATGGAGCACGTTTTGATTTAACACACAATGACTGTACAATTCCTGGACTTACGGAATCACTTGTGGCTTCCAAAATATGTACAATTGGGAGTCTAGTTGTAATGTCGCAGACGCTGAGGGATCCATTTGCAGCTTTTTATTAGAGTGGTCAACAGGCAGGGTAAATCAACAGCAAACAGATCAACGGAGAGAACACAGAGCAGAACGAGGTCACAGGCAGAAGTCAGGGCAGGCAGCAAAAGGCAAAGTCCAATAAGCAATCCGGGTCAAGGCAGACAGAGAACGATCAGAGGTCGGGGTACACAGTCCTAGGTCAGTAATCAGATCAGCAAACACAGAGATAAACGCTTGGAATTGAAAGCCGGGGCAATGCAATACTTCGCAGAGAAGTGGAGTGTGGAAGTGGGTTTTGTGTGTGTGAATGAGGTGCAGGTGTGTAGCGCAATCAGTCCCAGGTAAGAGGTATGATGGGATATTGAGTTCATGACGGTGTTTAATATTCCGGAGACGGATCCCTCCGGTGGTGGAGAGGAAGCAGTACGGGAGCCTGCTCCGTTACACTAGTTAACTTGACAGGGCCAGACTTTGGGAACATGGAAGAACCCAGATAGCAAATTGGCTTTGGGCCGGATCTGGCTAAATTTCAGCTGAGATTTTGGCCCACATACCGCATGGAATTACGGTCCAAGGTTGGCCCAAGTGCTGTTTGCCTAAAGTCAACCAGATCAATGCTGGAAGCAGACCAAAACTCACCCAAAGTTTTACAATGTACCCAGATATTATCCAGAACTGGCCCAAAACAACGCCGTAATCCCCAGATGTCAGCCAGACAAGGGCCAAACTGCCACCAGCTTTACCCCAGAACTCAGCCACAACTTATCCAGAAGCTCCAGAAAACAGCTATAATGGGGCCAATATTATACCAGTCCCCAAAACTGAACCAGAAATGATCCCTGTGTAATACTTATATATTGTGCAAGAAATAATAAAATAATGACACTACACAAATGTAAAGTACAGCATTTTATTGAGAGGGGAAGAAAATCTCAGCCAGATAAATGTAAAAATAAAAACTATTGGAAAAAGACAAGATAAACCAATACTAGAGTAAGGCAAAACAAAAGCAACAAATAGTCACAATACAAGAATAATAAATAGACAGAGCACTAAATTAACCCTCTGGGCTTCTTCGCCCGAAAACGGGCGAAAACTTGAACGTTTCGAATTGTTTAATTTTTTTGCTTCATCGGATGGGGGTGAAACTTGGTGACTTTTGTTTTATTACCTATATGAACACACAAAAAAATCAAGGAGATGATTCTGATATGTTAAAGGGTCGTAAAAAAAAAAGTCACACTTAGCTTCCTCCCGCCCGAAAACGGGCGACATAGGAAATGGAATGGGAAATACGAAAAAATAGGAAAACTCAGAGAAACTTTTGGTGGTACAAGCTACAGATCAGCCACTGTGCTTAAAAAAAGTGTACAGCAATGAAGGGGTGACACTCTAGAACATCAAGAGTGCAAATAAGACACCCTCCCCCCCCCCACACACACACCTACACACACAAACACACACACACACAGAGAGAGAAATGAACTGGTAAGACTGAAACAGCAAATTTTGCCCCAAACTATATAAAAATGATATAATCATAATAACTCCAAAACTATAGCAAGGAGAGTCAAAAGGTAGGTATCGTTTGAAAGAACTCTTTTTAAATTTTTTGAAAATATAAATTACATTACATTTGGACATTGTCCTGCCAAGAAACAGCGGATAAAAGACAATATATATATATAATTTTTATTATGATTTTGCATATCTTTCTTATTTGTCATGGAATAACTCAGGAAGGACATAAGGTAGGAGGAAAATTCTTTTTTAGTGAAGTCCCCCTACATGTTAGCTGCATCTGGATAAAAAAATAATAATTTTTGGACAAAGGAATCAAAAGTTACAGCATTTGGAAAAGAGATAGCCTTTTTGTACAGTCTTTGACACCCCCTCATGGGCAATTTTTTCTTCATGAAGAATATCTTGTCATAAAAGCAATAGATTATGTTAATTTTGGGCTCATTTTAATTGTAATAATATGCTGTAAAAAATGAAGTGCCATTTTCAATTATCTGAGAATGTTTCATGAGCTGTATGATGTTTTTGACACATTGCAGTACATTATTTTATAGATTATGAAAAAAAAGAAATTCTATTTATCAGCAAATAACTCAGCAATACTTAAGAGTTTTTCAAAGTGGATACATTCACTGTAAAGTGCAGACTCTAAGCTTTCAAATGACATCAACTTTGTGTTAATCAAGGCAAGATTTTTTTAAAATATGGTAAAGAATATTTTCGCAGCTAGGTGGCGCCTGCTGGCGGTACACTCGGTTTTAGAGGGATTACTCAGCACTCCTTAGGAGTTAATAAATGTAATTAGATGCATTAAAAAGCTGAGATCCTAAGCTTTAAAATGATATATAATTTGTGTTGTTCCATTCAGTGGTTGCTTAGTAATAATTTTTTTTCTTTCCGAATGGGAATAAATCAAATAAATAAATAAAAAAGCTATAGGCCGCCTATAGGCGGTTATAGGACATGACACAAATTAATACATTTTGAAGCCACTAGATGGCGCTCTTCTCAGTTTAATTTTTTTTTTTTTTTAGGCCTGCACTCTATTTTGATGTGAAATGTTGCATTTATTGAAAAATAAAAAAAAATAAAAAAAATAAAAAAAATAATATATTAATTCTAATGGAAAAAATAGCTCATAAAAATTATATAATTAATGCAAAATATCATAAAAAATTCCAAAAATTCTAAATAACAATCAGAAAACATTATAGAACAAAAATATATTTGATTGGTTATCCTGGGACAAAGTAAAGTAAGATTTTAAGGCTTCGCCCGTTTTCGGGCGGGAGGAAGCTAAGTGTGACTATAATACGAAGAAGCCCAGAGGGTTAAAATGTTACAAAAATAATGCAATTAAAAAAAAAAAAAAAAGTGTATGTGGCATGCTTAAATAATGAAATACAGAAACGAACCAAAATACGGTGGCCGAGAGATCTCATCGCATGGAAACAGAAGAAAACATGCAAACAGGTAAAAACACCAGCAAATTAAGAAAACATCTTCATCAGTTTGACAACACACATGCTGAAAATACTCAACGCAACCAAATACAAAAACGCGCTGCAAACAGCAAAAGACTTTAACGTCCAGCAACAGAAGAAAACATGCAAATAGGAAAAACACCAGCAAGTTAAGAAAACATCAGTTTTCTTAATTTGCTTGTGTTTTTCTATTTCCATGCATTTTCTTCTGTTGCAGCGTGTTGAGCCCTCTCGGCCACCATACTAAAAAGCAACAGAAACCAAGCAATAAATTAAACTGATACAAACAATAAAGCAAAAGTGTAAAAGCAAAAGTGTAAATGTGTCATGCATAAATCGTAAAATACAGAAACAAACTAAAATATGGTTATAAAAGACAAATGAAATACAATTTATATTTACAGATGTGCAAAAAAGGTAAAAATATAAGTTGCAACAATGCAAAAGTCCCTAATAACTTAAAATGTGTGGTTTACATTAACATTTTGCAAAGGTGTCTTTCTTTTTCTGCCACCCTCGCGATCACCAGCTAGATGAAACCACCTTTTAATAACTTTTTCGACCTCCAGCTCAGATGTCCGTGCACACACAGGATTTCTTCTTACAGCCTCTAGAATAGGAGCATACAAATACAGTTAAAAAATACTTTTAAATAAAATTAACAATAGAGACATAAAGCATTTGTATTAAAAGACACCACCAGTCAAACAATTAAAACTTTCAACATTCATTTCATGACATGAGGGAATAGTCATGAAGTTCCAGATAGACTTAGACACAATAAAAATGCACTTACCAATCACAATGTTTTTAAGCTGCAAGCTTTTCCCATGTACACTTCTCCAGTTTACCACTTTGACAAAGTCATTTTTGATTGCTTGCCTCATAATCTGCCAGACGGTGTCCTTTACGACGACTCCACCCAACAATCCCAGTACAAGTACCTGAAATATTTTTAAAACATGCCATCACTATTAGGTCAAAACACTAAAACATGCTTTTGTTTCTAATATAGATATTATATTTACCAAATTAGACAAATATAAATACTTTTTGTTATTGTTAGATTTTTTCATGTTTTAAATTGATCACACACACCATTTAATTACAACAGTAATTACAACCAGACTTATGAGTGATAACAGCATGCAACTGTGCATTACTGACAAGTGTTACCTACCACTTTTTGTCTTGTTTCTGGACATGCAGGGAAGTTAAGTCTTCAATTGGAAACAGTTTTGGATTTTGGTTCTGTGCCTCTGTGATCTCCCGAACGTTGTTTCCTTTGAGATCTTGCACCATCCAATGTTCCTCTGCTGCTCCATAAGAATTTCTTCTTTAGATATTATGTCATGGAGAAGTGCTAAAACATTAAACACAGGTATTGAAAGGTTTACCACACCACCTCTGCTATGACATGAGCCTTACGCTAACAGTGAATATATGATGGAAAAAAAACCAAGAAGAAATCTTACATCTTATTAATCGGTCATCGCTTGAGAGGCTTTTTCTCTGTGGTCTGGGTGTTTCATGATGCCACGGTGATTGTATTGCCTGTTCGGGAGACTGTAAAGTTGTATCCTGAATTAATTTCTTTTTCCAAAGATTCAAACATCTTGTTGACTCTTTTAATAGCCCTTTTTCTCATGTTACTTCGCTATCTAGTACTGCGCTATAGATTAAAATCTAACTTACGTGTTAGTTTAGAAGTATCAACTTACCTTGAACATGTATTAAAACTCCAAAAGAAAAAACCAAGATAGCGTGATTGTCGAAGTTAGAACGACAATTTGAATTTCACCGCGAGACTGCGTTGGAAAATATGAGTTGCTGAATAACTGCTACGTAACTTCCGGATCCTCTGGTAGGCGGGATGATGTCACGGGGTGCACTCTGGGAAAAGTAGTCATTTTTTTTAAAGCGGATTTAACACCGTATATGTAAATCAACTACTATTTCCATGATGCATTGCAAACTGCGTCATCGTATCAGCAACCACAGACGCCGCATTGACCCGTCTGCCGAGCAAGACTGCTCTAAAAAACAGTTTAACCACGGTTTTTGTAGTAAAACTGTCGTTATACTGTACAAATGGTAATCAATTCGAACTTTTTTTGTGGCATATTGACTACCATTTGGATAATCACAAAGTACTCATTCAGTCCCATTCAATCTTTTGTCTTATATGATGCTGCAGACTGAACCATTTGTCTTTGTCTTCAAACATTTTGCAAACATCTCATTTTTTTTTGTTGTTGTTTTTTTTGTTGTTGTTTTTTTTTCATTCTGCACATTGTCACCTCCTTAACTACCTATTAAAATAATCTTGCCAACAGAATAATCAAGTCTTATTTCCTTTAAAAAAGGAAAGGTCTTCTTGCCTCCTTATGTGTAAAAGTGTACTATTTGAATAAATATCTATAGGTATTTTTTAACTAGGCCTATAATAAACAGATTTCATTTTATTCTTTTTGACAAAATTAACCTTATAATTATGTATAAAATATGAACCAATTAACACCACATCTTACACGCTATTTTACAGTAGAGCACATTCATGCCAGAGATCTTTTATTTCCTCTTCTACCAAAACCCAACCAGATCTCAGCCAAATATTTTCTTATTCTGGCAGACCGAGCTCAAGCCAGGGCTCAGCCAAAAAGATACAATTAGATTTTTGTTTCTTTTGGTTAGCCAGACTCCAGCCAGAGCTTAGCCTAGTACTGTTTCACACAAGAGTGTGAAAAAAACAGTGCCAGAATTAAGCCAGAAGTGCCTAATGTAAGCCAGACTCGGCCCAGACTTTGTTGCTATCTGGGAAGTTGCTTTGAGTCTGAAAATTAAGTCTAGACGATTTGTTTTTCATATATTAGAAAAATGGAAACAAAGACTCATTTCTGATGAACTGAAACTTTTATCAGACTACTGTGAAAAAAGAAATTATTATCTGAAAAAGTATTATCTGAGTTTTTAATTTTTCCTGTGTTAGATGATGTTTCAGGACTGTTTTTAAGCTCTGGAAAATCCCTATGTCTTAATTTTTTTTCAAGTATTGGTAAAGTTTTTTATAAAGCTTGTGTTCTTGTTTTTAACAAAAAAAGTGCTTATAAGAGGGTTGAAACACCATGGCGTAATGTTTTAAAACTGTGTGATGATGATAAACCAGAATGGAGATCATTGTATAAGCCACCTTTAAGTAAAAGAGTTGGGGACATACAATGGAGACTTTTACATGGTGCAATAGCAGTTAATGCTATTTTTCTTTTAGGTCAAGCAAATCTGGCAATCTATATGAGTAGAAAAAACAAGATAGAAATGGGTGCAGATCAAGATATTAATATTCTGTTTTTAGCCACATTTAAATCCAGAAAACTCATTGATTTTAATTTTTATAGTTCCATGGATGACGTTATCACATTTGAAATGAAATGGTGTAAGAATGAGGCTCTGTGCTCTGTTATTGATGGAAAAATATATTTTTCTCTTCTGCTAATGTAGGAATTTTTATTTTATTTTTTATTTGTAGTTCTTTGTGGTATTGAAGGTAAATGTAAAATGGTGTAATAAGGGATCCACTGGAGGCAAGTTGAAAGATGAGAACCCAAGTGCAGTTTATTGTAACTAAAATAAAACATGAAACAAAAACATGGCGTGGCATGAAAACAAAAACCAAAGCATGAACATGAACATTGCACAACAGCAGACTACAGGAAACAATACTTGACCAAGACACATGGCAAACATGAGGGCTTAAATACACAGACTAATGACAAAACAAGGGACACCTGTGAACAATGATCAGACAATTAACCAATGACAAGACATGGCAGGATCACATGACAAACAGGGAATCACATGACAGACATGGAAACAAGACATGACACAGAAGCATGACAAGAACAAACCCAAAACGTGACAGAATCCCCCCCTCTAAGGGCGTCTCCCGACGCCCAACAAAACCAAAACACAACATAAAACCAGGAGGGAGGTGGAGTGGAGGAGGTCATGGGGGAGGGATGGTGGGCCTGGGTCGTGGCATGGCGTGGGCGGACCTGGGCCGTGGCAAGGCGTGGGCGGACCTGGGCCGTGGCAAGGCGTGGGCGGACCTGGGCCGTGGCAAGGCGTGGGCGGATCCGGCAGTGCAGGAAGCCAGGTCGGATCCGGCAGTGCAGGAAGCCAGGGCGGATGCGGCAGTGCAGGAAGCCAGGGTGGATCCGGCAGTGCAGGAAGCCAGGGCGAATCCGGCAGTGCAGGAAGCCAGGGCGGATCCGGCTGTGCTGGAGGCCAGGGCGGACCAGACAGTTCAGGTGGCCAGGGTGGACCAGACAGTTCAGGTGGCCAAGGTGGACCAGACAGTTCAGGTGGCCAGGGTGGACCAGACAGTTCAGGTGACCATGGCGGCGCGGCCTCCATGGTCCTATCAAGGTCCCTACTGCTCCCCTCCAAAATTTTCTTGGGGACAGCTATGGGGTTATGGGCTGGAACAGACAACGGCTCAAGAACAGAAATGACGTGAAAAGGCTCAGCAGTCGTGACGTGAACAGGCTCTAGCTCGGCAGACGTGACGTGAACAGGCTCTGGCTCGGCAGACGTGACGTGAACAGGCTCTGGCTCGGCAGACGTGACGTGAACAGGCTCTGGCTCGGCAGACGTGACGTGAACAGGCTCTGGCTCGGCAGACGTGACGTGAACAGGCTCTGGCTCGGCAGACGTGACGTGAACAGGCTCTGGCTCAGCAGACGTGACGTGAACTTCAAATGTGTGCACCGACCACACACACCATATGGCTGTGGCCATAATTGTTAGTGTAGCCATAACTGAGGACTCAAGATTAGTGGCAGCCATCTTTGCTGAGGGTTCAGGTTCAGGCGTGGTGGCGGCGGCCATCTTGTCAGGAGACACAGGCTCGGCGGCGGCCATCTTGTCAGGAGACACAGGCTCGGCGGCGGCCATCTTGTCAGGAGACACCGGCTTGGCGGCGGCCATCTTGTCAGGAGACACCGGCTCGGCGGCCGACGTGGCGTGAATAGACTCAGACTTGGCAGGCATGACGTGAAGAGACCCAGTCATGGCAGACATGACGTGAAGAGATTCAGGCTTGGCAGACATGACGTGAAGAGATTCAGACTTGGCAGGCATGACGTGAAGAGACCCAGTCATGGCAGACATGACGTGAAGAGATTCAGACTTGGCAGGCATGACGTGAAGAGACCCAGTCATGGCAGACATGACGTGAAGAGATTCAGGCTTGGCAGACATGACGTGAAGAGATTCAGGCTTGGCAGACATGACGTGAAGAGATTAAGGCTTGGCAGACATGACCTGAAGAGATTCAGGCTTGGCAGACATGACGTGAAGAGATTCAGGCTTGGCAGACATGACGTGAAGAGATTCAGGCTTGGCAGACATGACGTGAAGAGATTCAGGCTTGGCAGACATGACCTGAAGAGATTCAGGCTTGGCAGACATGACGTGAAGAGATTCAGGCTTGGCAGACATGACATGAAGAGATTCAGGCTTGGCATGAAGAGACTCAGGCAAGGCGTGGAGAGACTCAGGCAAGGCGTGGAGAGACTCAGTTAAAAATAAAATAAAGTATTTGCTGGCATAGTGTAGAATGGCGATCAAACGAAGGCATTAACTCAGCGAGTTCATCATCCAATCCATTTTGAAAGCACCATTTTAAATAAGTCTCATCCCAAGGTACCTGATCCGTGAAACATAGAAAATCCTTAATATACGCTTCCAGGGGACGATTCCCCTGCCGTAGATTTAGGAGTGCAGCTGCTGGGTTCATTGTAGTAGGTCAAGTATTCTGTAATAAGGGATCCACTGGAGGCAAGTTGAAAGATGAGAACCCAAGTGCAGTTTATTGTAACTAAAATAAAACATGAAACAAAAACATGGCGTGGCATGAAAACAAAAACCAAAGCATGAACATGAACATTGCACAACAGCAGACTACAGGAAACAATACTTGACCAAGACATAGTGATGTTACATATGACACTGAAGCTTCGATGCGCCCCCGTATCGGGGTGTGTATTGGTTTACTAGAGTCACGTGATCGATGACAAACGAAGCCTCACTTTCTCTCCAGTCACGTGCGCGTTTCGCTTTGGGTCTCAGAAGGCTCGAACTCCAGATCGTATTTAACGAGTCATTGTTGCCTCAGTCTGGTTGATGGGTTTGTGAGGAGAGTGCTGTACTTTGAAAGTTAATCAATATATTACATTTAAATAAGCAACATTTATTTTTCACTACTTAGGCTATTATTTTTTGTTGTTGTGTCTTTTTGTTTTTGTAAAATCTTTGCACTTTTTAGTGATTTTAGATAATTTGGTGTTGGTATTTGGGTTTAGGGTGGGATTAGGGGAGAGGGGATAGGGTGTTGGTGTTTGGTGAATGGTTTGTATTTAGAGCAATGGCAACAGCCAAAAATAATTAAAATAATTAAAAACTTTATCAACTTTCTGTCATTCCTACAGTTGATTAAGCACTATCAGTAACAAGTGTCATAAGCACATTTAATAACAGATGATCCTATCAGACAATGTCCTTATTCTGTGTGTGTGTGTGTGTGTGTGTGTGTGTGGAGAGAGAGAGAGAGAGAGAGAGAGAGAGAGAGAGAGAGAGAGAGAGAGAGAGAGAGAGAGAGAGAGAGAAGGCCCACATTAGATCTTATTGAATCATATAAGCTCATTTTATATTTTAACTGTCACACTTTAATGGGTAAAATAATTTATTTAATGAACAAATCAAACACAAACATGTAAGGTTTTTATTTGTACACATAACATTGAAACTATGGAGTGTGTTGTGGTTGCTTCATCTGCAAGAGCTTCTAACACAGGCTTCTGGCTGCTTTATTTTAAATAAACACCAGATGGCGCTGTTCTCGACACTCTCGAAGCTTTGAATCTTTTCCTGGAACAGTCAGGGGAAAGCTTCAGTGATTCATGAGGCTTCATTTTCCCATCCCTACCAAGACACATGGCAAACATGAGGGCTTAAATACACAGACTAATGACAAAACAAGGGACACCTGTGAACAATGATCAGACAATTAACAAATGACAAGACATGGCAGGATCACATGACAAACAGAGAATCACATGACAGACATGGAAACAAGACATGACACAGAAGCATGACAAGAACAAACCCAAAACGTGACAGATGGTAAATGTTGATTTGTTGAAAAAATGGTTCATGTGAAAAATTGTAATAAAGTCGTCTTTCAAAATTCAAATTCTCTCTCTCTCTCTCTCTCTCTCTCTCTCTCTCTCTCTGATCGTGCCCTGTGAAGTAAGATTTCAAATCGCAGGCAGTGTATATGTGCAATCAAAATATATATTGATATATGATTTTGAGCACAACCTCAGCACTAGACAGTTTGGCAAAAATAAAGGAGTTGAGGGTCTGGTCTTCCATTACAGAGTCGGCGAAAGGGGCATAAATTATCCCCAACTTGAAAATCATACGTGGCCCATTCACTTATTTGTCGGACCATAAACAAACTTGTCGCAACCATGAAACAAAAAGCTACTGAGCAAATGCAGATGGTAGAGCAATGAATAATATTACATTAAAGGTTGTATCAGCGATTTCAGGCCCAAAAATAAATTATCACATTCATCTAATCTTTCCTAACGATCCGCTAGCTGCCTGCCCCATAAGCATGCCTTCAAAAAAACGCGTCTCTCTAGGCAACCTAGGCTCTGAGATCTGCACACAAAAACAGTTGCTTTCACTACCACTCAAAACCAAAATAAATAGTGTTCCAACCAATCACCGACAGGGGTGGGTGTTGTGAGGTTTTCGCGTGCAGCTGTCATAGGCAGCTGTGCACGAGTGCAAAACCTCACAACACCCACCCCTGTCGGTGATTGGTTGGAACACTTTATTTTGGTTTTGAGTGGTTGGTGTACCACTCAAAACCAGATTGTTTTTGTGTGCAGATCGCGGAGCCTAGGCTGCCTAGAGAGACGCGTTTTTTTAACGGCATGCTTATGGGGCGGGCAGCTAGCAGATCGTTAAGAAAGATTAGATGAATATGATAATTTATTTTTGGGCCTGAAATCACTGATACAACCTTTAAGCAAAAAGGAAAACTGCCTAGGCCAACGTACTCGAAAATTCGATCTCATCAATACACAATTTCAGCAGTTTTACAATGAATGCAGACAAGTTATTTTGACTCATCCTTCCTGTTTAGGAATTGGCCCCTTTCACTTCCACTTCAAGTGCCTCATTGTAACCCAGATTTTATTGAGACCTTAAAAAATGTAAATCCCATTACTAGACATAGACAAGTGTGAGGCACACATGTGACCATTACAAAGACCATAGTAATAGTTAAGAAGGTTTGTAGGGAGCAGTGGACACTGCAGTGTAACTTGTCTTCTTGTCTTTTCGGTTTAGCTTAATAGGTTAGCTTTTTTGAGTAGGCACACTTGCTTTAATACTACTTTCCACCCTTGACCTCTTAGCAATAATCTCCCCCACTGACACTAACTTTAACTTGTGATTGCTTCATGTTAAACTTATTTTAAACGGTTACTTTTTGACTTAACTTGATATTTTTATTTGAAATAACATGTTTCAATCAAGTAACCTAACCATGCACTCCAAAAAAAAAGCTATTTAAACTAACTCAATTCAATTATGGACAGTGGTTCCACACAACCAACTTAGTTTTTTATTAACATTATAGGTTTGTTTTTAATCTATGCAAAATCCTTGTGTTGTGACAAAACAACTGACTGAGGAAGAATCTAAAATAGTCCTACCAACTCAATTCAATCACTTCACTGTAACTTTGACTGGTTACATTTTCTGAACATGTGTTAGTAACATATGCATCACTCAGTCAAACAGGACTTTCCAAAGGGGCTGAATTAGGAGAGTAAATATTGAAATAAAGTGTTATTTTAAGCATTTATTAGCAAGATGAGAAGATGGTGAGACCTTTTAATGTTTTATGTTCGATGATGTTTGTATTTAAAAGTTTCTGTAATGTTAGTGTTTCATCATTGTGGTGAAGTGTCGAGCGTGTGTCTATGGGTTGAGGACCTGCTAACAAGAATTCAAATCACGCTAATAATAAAGCCATCATATGGTAGTGCTCTGGGTAAAGCCAGTATCACTACTGCCAACACAAAAATAAGTTATATATAGTTTGATGTTATGTAAATCACAGGACTAAACAATATGTTGCTTCGGTGAAAAATATTTGGATAATTTTTACTAGACCAAAACATGTTCAGAAAACGAAACCAGTTTAAGTTACAGCAAAGTGATTAAATTGAGTTGGCTGGACATCATTTTTCATAGATTCTTCCTCAGTCAGTTGTGTTGTCACAACGCAAGTATTTTATATTGATAATTTTGGAAAATAATGGTAATTAAAAATAATTTGGTTATATAGAACCACTGTCCATAATTCAATTGAGTTAAAGTAGCATTTTTTTAAATGTATCCTAACTTACAGTGACCCCTAAATATGCCAGCAACTGCAGAAACATACGTGTGTGTTTCACCACACTGTACTGTGTGAGATTCTCCTGAGAAAGCAGAAGTACAGTGAGGTCATCTTCCCTAAAAAACACCTCTCATCCTCATGTTACCCCCTCTATCCTCAACGAGGATAAAAAGTTGAGTAAACTTAAAAAAAATAAAGCAACCAGCTGCAAAGCATTTTTGAGTTTCACTTCAGTACTTAACTTCAGTGATCTAAGTTGTGTCAAATCATTTTTTAAAGTTCACTAAACTTATTTAAGTTACTTACATATACCTTCCTCAGTAAGTTAATCTAACTACCAGTCAAACTCAAAGAAATGAGTAAGCACAACTACAGAGGTCCTGAAGATCAGTAAACTCAAAAAAGCTTTGCAGCTGGTTGCTTTACTTTTTTAAGTTGATTCAACTTCTTCAAACATCTCACCCAGATACTTGTATAGCCTTCACATTAAGAATCCAAATGCAGGGAGTAAACCATACCATAAATACAACACAATACAACACAATACAAAAGACATTGCTATCATTCAGAACTTATTTATTGACAAATATTCTGCATTCTGCAAAACAGCACATTTTCTATCTGCATTAGGTATACATATTAGAAGGTGATGAAGTTCTATTCCACTCTTCAAGATTTATTAAAAAAAAAAAAAAAAAAAAAAAAACTATGCCCAAAATTAGAGTACAAACTGATATAAATAAATGCTCAACCTTACAATTATCCATATGGATTGCAGCTCCTTGGACAATTTTTTGAAGGACTATGCAAAAAATCAGCCTTGCAGAGCACTTTCGGTCAAGATAAATAAACACTTAAAAAAAAAAAAAAAAATTCTTAACCAGTTACTACTGGTGTATTTTAATACTTTAGGATAGTTCACACTGAGGGCATAATTCAAGCCAAAGAGGAGAGTAACAGCTGTGGCAAAGGTCTTGCACATTATCTGGCCGAATCTGCTCTTATAGTACTACAGAGAGGCACCTTATATATGGGTTTAAGTGAATAGTGGCAACATCATCTTCAACGATAGTTCAACGATCCTCATCTTCTCCCCTTGTGAATGTCTTCTGGCTCTGTGTCCTGCATTAGAAAATAAATCAGCATAAAATTAGAGTACTTTTTTTTTTTTTTATTGAATTATGTTAGACCACAGAGTGTTCCTAAAGATGTGCTCATGTACAGTTTGAACTTGTACAAGGCCACTTGAAAAGTAAAGGTGGTCATTTTTTTAAGCATGTTCAAATTCAGCCATAGAACTAAAACTGATAAACTGAAAACGTTTCCCAACTCCAAACAATGCCATATCAGCATTGATGTGATTGCCTGTGGCACTCGTCCACAGCAGAATCCACGGCCATTCTGATTTAATGCTTTTTATTTTAGGTCACCCAAAATCGTACATCACATTCTCATGCTCACATTCTGTTCATCACCCAAAACTGGGCGTATTGCATCAGTGAAGATTGGTTTAAATCACTAGAGTCACATGGATTACTTTCATGCTTCCTTTTCTTGTTTATATCCCCTATATTCATATTCTTTCATATTATATTAATTTTATTTACTCTGCTATTGCTACATTACTGTTTAACCTTATGATTGTGCACTGTATTGTTTTCACAGGTTAGATATCAGAGGGAATGTCTCCGGACAGTTTTGTGAAGCAGTAATTTTCCACTGTCTTTGCTTTGGTAAAATAACAACTTGTTGAATTTGTGCTATCAGATGAAGTCAAACTGATCACTGAGAAAGTTTCAACTACGATTATTTAATTATTTTTACCATGTACTTTGTCTGTAGATGATAAGTTTTGTATATCACACAAAACCTATCTCCTAACAGCATCTGGTAAATAGGTGAAATATATAAGGTGTGAGTGTATATGCTGTTGATCTTCTTACCAGGCAAGTCTTCAGGATGTTTCCAGACTTTTCCCTCATAAACAAAGGCAGACCTTTAAGAGTTGTAGCCTTTCTTTGAGCAAGCACATTGGAGTTTCTGTGTCTGAAAGACAGAAAAACAAATACGGAACCAGTTATATCCAAAGAGAAGCATGGGAATTACCTTGAAAAAGAGATGGCACCATTCAGCCTTTAACTAGAGAGATATGATCACACGCACAATAATTACTTGATGATCAAGTTGGTCTAGGAGGATCTTCATCTCATCTCCATACGCTCCACCACTTGCTCTGTACAACTAGATGTGTATTCATCTAACGAAGAGAAAAAGGTACTCTTTGGATTAGTTTGTGTGATTCTGTAATACTCAGCAGAGTCCCTTAAAAAAAAAAAAAAACATTGTTAAAACAGTAAGAATTAAGTGTAGACCAACACAAGTAAATTCAGTTCAGCCAATTAAAAGTAAACTCACCTGGGCCCGTATCCCTAAAGAATTTTTGTGCAAAAAGTGGCTCCTAGCGGCCAAATTCTAAGAAAATTCTCAGAGTCATGACGTTTTCTTAGAATTTCCCCTAAAAGTGACACGAAAATCCCAGTTAATATAAAAGCTATTCCTCAAGATTCCTAGCGCTTAAAAGGGCTCCTAAGGCGAGATCTGCTAAGAGCAGGGAAGAGGACTTTTAGTGGCTTAGGAGTTCCCCTAAGCAGCTGCACAAAATGGCCAACAGAGGAGGCAGGAGAGATGTCCTGCAAACACTGGATGACATTCCTTTTTTCTCCATTTTATGTGTTTGTAGGATATTTGTTAACAAGCCTTCATAAATAGACCAGCCAGCAATCACAGACATTGATAAAAGCTGAGCCGTGTTACCCTCGTTAAGACCACACTGAGTTGTAACGTTGCAATTTCTACTTCATTAAGGACAGCCCCTTGAGATAGGCCATCCTGTTTTCAATGGGGTCCATATGGGAGTGAAAGTACAAAATATGCCAGCTAGGATATTAATATGAGCAAATAAGACACGAATCATTATTTGAACAGGGTGTAATGAGCTTAAGTTTTCACATATTTTAGATTCTAATGTTAGGCTATAACCCCTACAGCTTACTATTCATTTTCCAGATATTTTCTTGAATGTGAAATATTATTTACAATTACAGTCTGCATAAGATTAGAGTGTATAATTATGTTTATTGATTTGAGGGTACATCCTTTGCTCATTATCACCAAAAGTTCATTTTCATCAAACTTGTAGGATCAACCAATCACGGCTTTTGAAATGATGACTCATACCTAGCAACGGGGTCAACCACACCTCCTCACTAAGATAGGATTTTCCATCCATTCCTTGCTCAGAGTTCACTGAAAATGTTCTGGAATCACTTCTAAGCTAAAACTCCTGGCAAGGAATTTTTAGGTTAAGTTAGGAGCTCTCTGAGAGGATTCTCAGAATCTTTAGGGATACGGGCCCTGATCTTTTAAAAAACAAAGGCCACTGTTTTAGCACATCCAAGGATCTTGTCACTGTACTGATGTTCTTTAGTCTAAAAAGGACAAATACAACAGAACAAAGATACATAATTTTTCTAAACAAAACAACAACCAAAAAAAATCAATTACAGTAGGTTTAATTTAACATGTAGTAAAAATAATACAGAAATTGAATAATCAAATGTGAAAAAGAGTCAATGCATAGTTTTCACTGTATTAATTAAATATTACAGATATTAAAGATACAAAAGTTATTATAAGAGCAGTGAGCGATTTTGTCTTTTGTTAACTGATTAACATTAAGGATATAGCCTAATATTTGTTTAAGGATACACAATATTTTTTATCCAATATTCACTTTAAACATACCGCACACATACTACCCATTCTATTATTTAATATGCAAAGCTAACATACATATTTTTAACATAACACATTAGTTTTGCATATAGGCCTATATTATTAATTTTTTCTTATAAATTGTATTGTATTTAATTATATTGCACTACTGTAGAATGCCTGAGCCTCAACCTAAGCATGTACAAACTGTAACTGACATTTGTATATGTGACAAATAAACTTGAAATTAAATTGAATGGACTGCGGTCAATTAAGAGCTCATGGATCTAATATTGAAACAACTGGGTTTCACCAAATTGGTTCTGTTTCATTCCTACTGACCGCCAGAGGCAGTGCAAAGCACTAGTGGATAATCGCTGCGCCAGCTAGATAGATCAAGAAGAATATAACAACAAAGTCACGTCATGACGCTGACCGAGACGCAAGGATATAACCCACAGCGACTCGGTGCCCAGCCTCTTTCGCTTTCTCGCTTTTGATAGGTCGTTTGTTTTCACGCTGTCCCGTGCAGCTTACCTGAGTTGCGAGGATTCGCCCTCCCAAGCTGTGACAGCGCGCTCTACACTATCATCAGGACGGATATCTTGGATTATTTTTCTTCATTACGTGAGTGCTTACGATTATTTGTTGTTGTGTCGGAGTAGTACTTATGCTATGGCACCTGTCAAAATGATTGATGACTTCCGGTCCCGCCCACAGATATGACATCTGGTCACCGCCCTTCCGGTTGTCCGTTGACCTGTCCCGCCCTTTCTGGCGTGTATAGATATGGATATGGATTGTCATATTGACCCTTCGATCATGTGTTTTGACAGTTTTATCTACCACATATGTTGTTTTTTTTATCTATTATCTTTCCGGCATATGTTGTTATGGTTTGCCCTATTGTCCTAGCTAGTCGTTGATCATGTGGTTTTGACAGAAAGTTTTTGACCCTATTTGACCCTTTTTATCCGTAGATCATGTGGTTTTGGCAGAAAGTTTGAAGACTGTGTCACACAAGCATTATCTCTTGTGCACACAAGCTGGGTGTATTTTCTGTGTTTGTGATAGACATCTGTTTTTGACAGAAAGTTTGAATTTGTTGTCCAGTTCAGTTATGTGTTTGTGTGTGTGTGTGTCTGTGTGTGTATGTGTGTCTGGCTATATGGCATCACAAGTGCTGTTAGGAAATGTGTCAGCATCTGATATGATCCCTCCACATTCCTGAGGTAACAGCAAAAGTGAGAAAAAAAAAGAGAGTTGTCCCTAATCATGTTTTATATTTCACACAAATGATATACAATAATATCTTAGCAAAAATCTACTGAAACCATTTAATTCAGTTTTAGAGAAACAAAAGAATAAAATGAATAAGGATTTTACTAAATACTAAAGCCTATCACAAAAAAAAGAGTTGAAAACATACTGTTCTTTAAAAAGTATAAATGAAAAGATTATAAAATAATTTAACCAAGGTTGAAAAACATACCGTTCTTTTAAAGTATAAATGAAAAGATTATAAAATAATATAACATAAATGTCAGTGTTTCTCTCTCTCTCCTCCTAGGTTTATTCAGCGATCAGAATGAGACAATAGGGCTAAATTTATTTCAAAGTTTAAATGATATCTTTATAAAATGTTGTTTTTATTTATTTTATTTTTTTTTAATTAAATTTAATACATTTATTAAAAGTCGTAATAATGTTTTTAAATTCAATACATTATTAAAAGTTGTAAAACAAAAACACTCTTTTTTTTCTGAATGCCTCTCCAGCCAGAGTAGTGTGCCTGTGTGTGTGTGTGTGTGTGTGTGTGTGTGTGTGTGTGTGTGCGTCCTCTGACATGACCCCCTCCACATTCCTGAGGTAACAGTGAAAGTGAGAAAAAGAGAGTTACCCTAATCATGTTTTATATTTCACACAAATAATATGCAATAATATCTTACTAAAAATCTACTGAAACCATTTAATTCAGTTTTAGATAAACAAAAGAATAAAAAAATCATATTACATAAACATTCCGTTCTTTAGGCCTATAAGTGTATAAAATAAAATAGCTATCTTGCTAATTTAACTAAAGTTGAAAACCATTCAGTTCTTTATAAAAGTATATAATTAAATGCTTATAAAATAAATATCTTATTGATCCAATTGTTTTTGATAAACAAAAGAATAAAAATCATATTACATAAAAAAGGGTATACATTAAAATGGTTATCTTGCTAATTTAACTAAAGTTGAAAAACATTCTGTTCTTTAAAAGTATATAAAAAAATAAAAAATAAAAATCTACTGAAATTTCAGTTTTAGATAAAAATAAAATTCATCTAAGTCTGCTGACTGAAGATTTCATGAAGCACCAGACAAATGGTATGTTTGTGTGTGTGTGTGTGTGTGTGTGTGTGTGTGTGTGTGTGTGTGTGTGTGTGTGTGCGTACGTGTGTCTGTGACAGGTTCCGGTAAATTAGCGTGCCGTCATCTTTCTGAATTTATTTCAAAACATAATCGTAGTTTAAATATGATCTTTTAAAATTAAAAGACTGTTTAAATAATATCTTTAAAGTTTGAATACATTCATATCTTCTATTTATCTTTTAGAAGATTACTGTAATGATTTTGTTTAATGGTGACCTAAAGTATAATTGTTATTAAACAATGTCTGTCTGTTCAAAAACTTTAGATTGTAGAAAAACTGTACTTTTTAGTCGTTTTAAATCTCATTTATATGAAAAGATTCAATCAGCATTTTTTTGTCCATGCGGGGTTTACATTTTTATGGTGGGGGCTTTCCATAGCTATAATGAATTTTGTACCGTACACCTAAACACAGAAAACTACATTTGTACATTTTCAAAATGAAATAAATAAATAAATAAATCATTTAATATCATTTTGTGCACACACACGGTTCTAAAAAATAAACTAATCTCTATTTTAAATTAAATTATTATTAATAGCATATGTTACTAAAATGTAAACAAAGTTTTAGCTAAATAAATATATAAACAAAAACACCTTACAGCCCCAGATCCTTCAGAGATAAACCACAGTGTGATCTGAAGCTTCAGGAAACAGGGTATCAGACCAGATGAGTCTCGGGGGACAATGTCACAGTAAATCTAGTCTGCTAACGCCTTTTACAGAGTACATCCAGAGTTTATACTAAATTCATTTAAAAGCATAATCATACAAGTTTAAATAAGGTATTTTAAAATTAAAAGAAATCTTTAAAGTTTTATTAAAATCATATCTTCTATTTATTTTCTTATAAGATTACTGTAATGATTTTGTTTAACGGTAACCTAAAGTAGAATTTTTACTAAACAGCGTTTAGTTGTTGATTGTTGAAAAACTGTGCTTGGGCATCTTAGATCTTTTGTCCATACAACATGTTGTCATAGTTTGTCACAATGTTTTGTTGTTGTGTTGTTTTTAAGAAATCCGAGGACTCCACATTGCTCTTATTTAGACTAAGTTGTATCATCTGCAAAATCACTGACGCGGCATAAGTAAAGTTGGTCTTGAGCGAATATTTAATTTTATCAGTCATAATTCAAAGTATAAGTATACGATCGTATAAGATCATTTTAACTTGTATTCCCCGAACTATCCTTAATCAGTGTGGAATCACACAGGGTGAAACCCTTTACTGAGAATATACTATCGGTTATCTACTCAAAATATATGTAGAAGTGTAAAATCGGTGTTTAAAATCTGTCTGCTGGCCGCTTGAATAGACTTTGGGGAGAGCTGATGATACTATCTATAGCAGGAAGCATGCCCTTTGACCTCCTCGATTGTGGAGGCTTGTTGTTTTTTTTTTGTTAAAGACCCAACTACAAGTTAGTTCTCCCAAAAGAATTTCTCCCATCTAGTGGTTCTCCCATCTACTCGCTTTTTCAAATGCGTGTTGCAACTGCACTGCCGTGCAAAGGCAAAAGACCGTAACTTCATTTTTGGTCGAAAATGAGTTATTTATATTTTTGGCACATTCAAGACCTTCTTTATCATGTGGATAAGTATCTTGAATCAATTCCGTTTTTTTTTTCGAGAAAATAATGATTTGTCTTAACAGTAACTTCCAAAAGCCCATGAGAAACCAAGGCAGAACACCGTAACATCAGTTACCGCTCTTTGGCTTTGTTTTGGAACGCTCAAATTACGAGTTACGGTGCTCTGCCTTTGTTTAGCCGCGCGTCAATATGAAGTTACTGTGCCGGTGTTCAATCAAATAATGCTACCTACCAGATTGTACGGTTATCTGCCTTTGTTTTAATGTCCATTAAAATTAAAATTGCGGTGTAGCCTGTGTACTTTGTACAGCTGCCATCAGTCGCTCTAACTTCTGATGTCCTCAGAGCGGTCAGAACATTTAGTATGGTCTGAAACCGCGCTCCATCGACAAACGTGCGATATCGATCGCGAAGGACTATGCAGAGTTGACAGAAAAACATTACACATTTCCGTATCAGATGAATACAACCAAGAATTAAAGCTCGGCAAAACTTCGCCTTCAGCCCCGCCCTAAACGCGGTCGAGTCAACGCTGGACTAATAGGAGGTATTTTGTCATGTCAAATGTATTAATAATGCCATCAGAATGCAACCAAAGCAAAGGATAGCAATAAGTAGATGGCTATAAATAATTGTAGATCATACAAAATAAATGCCATGATCACTAGATTTTATACAGGTGTTACTATAATGATTTTGTTAATGGTGATCAGCAACTAAATATTGATAATGTGGAAGTTACTGCCTTTTGCCTTGGCATGACTTCTCACTTTTCGCTGACAATACAAAGGTAGAGTACAGTAACTTTAAAATAGTGGTCAAAAGTCAAGTTTGAGCTCAAGATTTTTTTATGTATATAATTTCCATTACTAAAACATCTATTTGCCAGATTTCCATTGTCCTACCTATAATTAATTTGGCGGGACAACTAAAAATCTTTAAAGTAATTTTTCTCAGTTCCACACTCTAGCGACTTAAGGTCTTTTGCCTTTGTAGGGCAGTGCGGTAGCCGTAATGTGTCAAGAAGCTATGACAACATGGCTTCCAATAGCGCTTCATTGAGTTTAACGATACATGTTTTTGTACTGTTATGGCAGCTATATAATGATTTACACAACCAAGCAATGAAAAAAGCTTGTAATTTAGACCATACCTTTGACTTGCCTGTCGAGAAGAAATCAGGCAACTTCCCTTTCAAAGTCTTTCTCCTTCATTAGATCTTTCCACATGGGGAAAAGCTATCCTGATATTTATTTACATACCGATAAATTAAATGTTAGCTTTTAGGCGATGAGGATTCCTTCTCCCGTGGCTCGGCATAAGTATGATCCTGCATTATAATGTACTGTGCAGTGCAGCCTTTCAAATTTGCCGGGGCAGTATCATTGCCTCCCATATGGTCTAGCGGTTAGGATTCCTGGCTTTCATCCAGGCTGCCCGGGTTCGACTCCCGGTAGGGGAAGACAATTTTTTTTACATTGTCAACAAAATTCAAGTTATTCAATAATCATTTTTAGTTATCCATAGTCTTAGAGGCCTACAAGTCTTAGAGGCCTACACGAACTGCAGAAACAAGCAGAAGATATGTAAAAACTCATAAATGCTATTTCAGTACTGAATCATTTTCACAAATACAATTATATAGAATTCAGAAAATTTCACTATGGAATATTTACTTTATCTATCATAATTTCAATTTAGTACATCATCATTTAAACTTTTCATCTCATAATTATGACGCATAGTCATAATTGTAATTTCAACTTTTTGTTATAATTATTACTTAATTCAGAATTACAATTTTTGTCAATTACACCTTTTTAATGTAATACTTAAAACGTTTTTAAGGCATAATTTGGTTGTTGACTATAGTAGTGTTGATGATGAAACGTGTTGAGTTAGGCTAGCGCTTTTTGTCCCTCTCTGGTATTATAGTGTTTCAAGATGGCGGAACGACACGGAAGCCTCCTTGGACTTACCCGCCCCATGTAAATAAAGATAAGAAATGTTTCGCTTACGAGGATAAGTCAGATCATTGGCAGAGGTCATTTTACACCCATGAGGACATATTTTATGAATACAGACAATGATTTTAGCTAATAAAATACAATTTTTTCAACGAGCGAATCTACACATGAGAGGCCTTCAGAAGTCATAACTCCAGGGGTCAACGGCTTAGGCCCATTGGTTTCGGTATTTGTAAAAATCAAATACTGTATTACACTTTTCAAAGTTACAATAAAAAGACCTGTTGTGTTCTGACACAAGGCCATTAACTTGTTTTTATAAATGTATTTTGCTTATTTCTACAAATATCGACCTGAAAAATGAAAATCAGAAAAAAACAGAAAAAACATTGTTTTAAAATACAACTAAACCATGATAATGTTTAGTTTAGATGTTGATGACTAAGCTTCTGGCATATAGTGCAACCACGCAACAAGAAATCTAATATTGGTGTAATCTTTGCGAGGTCTCACTCACGACACACAACTTTGTAAATAAATAAAATAAAATATTATGGAAGTCGTTGTACTGTAATTTAACCATATTTTATTTATTAATATTATGGCTTCATGTTGATTTAAAGTTTGTATTATTTGAAAAAAAAAAAAAAAAAAATGGAATGTTCACAATCACTATGTGTCAAAAACAGTATGTGTGTAAATAGTTGTGCAAAGTTCCACACCCTATGGACTAACACATAAATAAATATATATAACATACACAAAACATTTCTTAACTAAGCAACTGTTTCTTAAATTATCAGACACTCACCGCACTGATGTTAACATCACCATATATTGTGTTTTCTACCATGATTGTAGTAACTATTGTACCACCATTCTTCTGGGCAACTGTTAAGTTAAGCTGATTAGGGTTCTGAATTAATGGCTGTCCGAATGTTGTAGAAATATTATGCTGTCGTCGTTGTGGAAGGTTGTTAGGCTGTTGATTTGTCATGTTTCCAGAATGTGTTTGAACGCACAGCGTTTGAACGTCACCATCTGTTAAAAAATGAACAATTAAATACACAACCAAAAACCATGTAAACATTATAGTAAAGCTTATTGAAGATTGAGAAACATATTGACTACTAACAAAGTAAATTATACATCTTTTCCTACGTTTGATATTCTTTTTTCTGATTTTTTTCACTATGGACTTGATCCTTTTTAATGCTGTTTTCTCTCCATATTTATTCTGTAGTTCCTCTACTGTGTCTTCCAACCTCCCTGTTGTTCTTCTCCTGCTGTGTTAACCAAAGACAAACAGTTAGAAGAATAAAATGTATGTACAATAGCAAAAATAAAAGTTGGTCATTAGTTGTTAGGGTTAGATACACCTGTAGACACATTCACACACCCGTTCGCCTGTTTTCATTTAGCATACACCAGAGTTCAAACATTCACTTTTTCAAAGGGTCGAATGATTACGCGGTCAAAATTTCTCTTTTTAACATGAGAGTTAAAAAATGTACACGAGTCACGACACATTGCATTATGCACCTGACCTGCCGGCTGATGAAGTATTTATTACATCAAGAAAACATGAATACAACACACTGCACTTGGATGAATACATTTATTAGATTTATTTAATAATATTACCAGTTCCATATTATCTTTATATAAGACATATAAAGACATCTTAAAAATAAGACAAAAAATGATTTTATTTTTTAAATTTGACTGCATTCTTTACTTTTTGATTTATGAATTATAACAGACTGATGGGAAAAACATTATTTTGCAGTTACTTTTTTAAAATTTGTTTTATTATTCAACTATCTCTTTCTTTTTGTTAGATTTTATTAGTTGTAATTTTATATATAAACATTTAACTTTTAAAATAAAGGTTTTACAACAACATCACCATCTTCCGCTATATTTGGGCCTCCATGCTCATCTATTTACAGTATATGATATTGGTGAAGGGGGCCAGCATGAATATATATTTTTAGGGGGCCCCCGAATTCTCTACGGCCCCGTTCACATCGCATCGTAAGCGCATAATATCACCTGCTCAAGTACGTCTTGACGAGTTTCTTCTGTATTAAACAGCGAATCTTCTCAGTCAGATCGTCGCAAGATCTCAGGAATCCTCTCACACTGCTTGTGTTCACGAGCTCCATCGCTGCACTTTTGTGCGGCTGTGTGTGACTCTTAACGATTCAAACTTCCATAAAGCGCACCAAAACAGCAGCGCGGAGATGTGACGTCATGTGTCGAGCGGGCGCTCGTAAAAAGCACATCTTTGCATTTCTTCTGAAACAACAATTTTTAACATCACTATCGCAACACTTATCGTATTGCCGGCTGGGATTGTAATGTTTTGTATGCCGTTTTCTTTACACTCACCCCGGATATCTGTTTCCTGCAGTTAGCTGTAATGTTAGTGAACTCTAGGTCTTCTCTTTGTTCATATACGACAGTATTCGCATGAATTGGCTTGATTTGATAAAATTATGTTTTAAACCATCATCTTCACTTGAGACATTTACATTATACCGTCCTAGTTTTTAAATAGCGCTAAAATTTATATTTTAACCCTTTATGCGGATATGCCGCACAAGGTTCTCTGTTCTCTGGTTCTGTGTTTTTAAAAATAAAGACAAGGATACCTCTTTCTATAAGCGACCCTTAAAATCTGTGCATACAACAAAACACGTGTAGGTGTACGATGATTTATCAGCAAATTACTTTTGTTTGAAGAAAAACTTAAATCAGCTGGTGCTTGATAACTATTGAAGTTATGATGCGATATTTATCACGTTTTAATTTTAACTCAATACTCTATGAACTTTAACATCTTGTTGGTCAAATTAACTTAAAGCCTGCGCATCCTAGCTACTTTCTAAATGTGTGTAACAGAACTTATGGGGAACAATTTAGCCATATGTTTTAAACGTGTAATGTTTAAACAAATTTTGTTACTGGACTGAGTGAAAATAATAAACTTCTCCTTTGTTTTTATTATTTATTAAGTTAAATGCAAATGATAGGAAAACTTTAGGATAGGAAAGTACGGACAGCGCCTTTGACCAATCCTCTACATATGGGGCACTTGCGCAGAGAAGGTGCACATTCTTTGCACACAACTAGGTGACCACAGGGGATGAAGACAATGTTCACTTCCTTATCCATGCAAACTTTGCATGTGCGCTCCTCTTGAAGTCTTTTTAACTGTTCCTCCATAGGCAAGTCTGAAAGATCTTGACTAGGGGATGCAGCTTCATTTGTCTGGGGCGTCGGGCCACACTCAAATTCCATCTCTAAAGCAGACTTCACCACAGGATTGTTCTCTTGTTCTCTCACAAATTCTCTTGAGCCGCTGTCTCCATTAGTCAATAGCTGCTCAAATAGTCTTGGCAATCTTGCTTGAATCTGATGAACAAACTCTTGGCCCTTTTCTTGCAAGAGGTATTCACATCTTGGAAACCACTTGGCATGTTCTACCCATGGATCATCACCAGACTCCCAACATCCGAGTACACCATCGCAACAAAAGCACTTCACGTCAACATTACGACCAACATAGTAAAAACCAGCCTTAGCCAATTGTTCTGGTCGAACAGTTATTCTTGAGGGCCAGTAGACAAATGTGAGCAACCTTTCTTCACACCGTTGCATTGCCGATACATTGAAAGGGCTAGATAAAGGTACATTATCTGCACAGTCACCTCGAACGAAACGGCAGTTGGGGTAATGCCTCTGGTGTTCTGATACTGCACGATCTCCCGGTTCCCAGTTGCTAAGCTGGCCTCCACAACTGAAGCAAGCCACTCTGTCGCCCTGGCCAAGGTAGTAGAAACCAGCTTTGGCAAGCTCGGCCGAGGATAATGCAGCAGGAGTCCATTTCTTAAAGGTGTCAAGGCGTTCCTGTTCCCGACGCATGCCAAGATTGTGACAAGCCGGAGGGCGCTGGTGAGACATATCCTGGTGAGACATATCCATGTAACCCACCCGCTCCTCTGTTTGGCCTGAAACGGATGCCGTGGTGGTCGATGTTACGGCTGTGGACATATAGTCCAACATTTACATTGCGAAGCGGGGAAAAGGCACTTTTGATGAAGGCTCTGGATGAAGACATAAAATTGTGACCACTCAAACCCTTCTCTCTGCCGGACATCCCATGACTAGTGTCTAGTCGTCCGAACACATAATCTTATTAAACTGATTAAATACCGTCTATGATGCAGGACCGATGCTAAGAACAAAATCAAATTTTGTTCAACAACACAAAATGTCCTTTTTCTGTTCTGTACACAGCGGGCAATTTAGTTGTATCATTTGAAAAATCACCACACAATTTCAGGTATTCACATCTTGGAAATGGTTGCCGCCTCAGGAATACAAATATTTAAATATTTAATCTTTTAAATCGTGTAGTATTTTTTATTATTCTAAATATTATTATTTTTATGTATTCTATTTTAATGAGCTCAGACATTTTTTTAACCAGAAATTTTTATTTCAACATTATACTTTCATACATTGAAGTAGTGAAGAAATTTGAGTGAAAGACATTTACAGATGGTCTAACCAGAATAGAAAATCTCTGCAGGTGATCATGTCTTTCTCTAGGCTATAGTTGACCAGAATTTCAACTATTTCACCAACGTCTGTTTTTGCATTTTTTGACACCAGTGACACACAGAGATCCGTTACAAATGTCCATATAGCGAGTATCTCTGTGACTCCGAATTCTTCACTACATGCACTCAACACATCCAGAACTTTTCTGAGGATCACGCCGATCGGCTCTTTGCCGTTAAAAAACATGGGCGTTACATCAGTCCATGACTTTATCAATCCTCTTACGACATCCATTTCATTTTTGAGATTTGTCACACATTTGCTATTCTGCGCACAATTGTTTTTCATACCACACGCAGCGTCGATAATCCTGTGCATCAAGCCAACCATTTGGCCTCTAAAATGATCTTTAAACATACTGTCTAACATATTAGGCCGGGAGCCAGGTCCACTCCTCAGGATGTTTTTTGCTACCTTTTTTTCACTATTATTTCCTATTATCTTATACCTTGGGCCATCACAAGTTGATAATGACCACCCCCAACTCGGCCCCGTTTGGTCTCAGGGGCTAAAAAACACCCTTTTTGGGAAAAGCTTTTGGCGGAATGATGTAATTGTGAATATTAAGGTACTGCAGCTACATAAATGGCCATATAACCCTAAAATTTTGCATTTTGTATCCTGACACATAGGGGAAACTAGCAGAAAAAGATTCTGGGGATTGCTGCCTTTTTGCTGTCAAATATCACCCTCAACATACCCCAAAAGACAAAAAAATGTCTGTCCGCCTGACACATTGTTATCAAAAGTGATCATTTTCAAGCATTTTATTATACATATCACTGCCTCAAATGTACATGAAAAACTTCCCAAGTTTATAAGCTTCAATTTAAGTCCAAGATGACCTTTCTATCTAGAGGAATATAGCTGGTATAACCAAAGTTCTCCACTGTACCTCAAATCGGAGAAAACAGAACTTTCAAGCATTACCATTCCATATTGGATTAAGCATATTTTTTGCATGTCTTAAACAAGCTGAGACTTGACTTATGTACTGCTATACTATATGAAGTGAATTGCATGAAAAGTGAGTAATGTTGAGGAGGGCCAGTGGGTTTAGCTTATTTATTGAAACATTATTTATTACTTATTGAAATATAACAGTATCAATAAATAAGCTAAAGTAAACCTAAAAAAAGTATTGTATTTACTTGGAAATGTGGTACCCAACAGTATGCAGATTTATGAGTCTTTAATAAATAACTTATTGACAGCTATGTACAAAAATATGAATTATACAAGATGATAGCTTTGGTAAGAATATATTATTATAATTATTATAGGCATAAATGAAAATATTCTGACAGTGATACTTGATAAAAACAGGTAAAACCATACATGGCTGGCTACTCACTCACTACCACTGTATAACAAAATGCCTAAACACAGGTAAAAACTATACACAAAATGAATTGTATATTCCTTTACCCACCTAATTAATCTACTGCAATATAAATGACTATAAGATAGTATTCAGTATAAATATTCCACATTTCTGCCCAAACCATAAATTACTACAGTACATTCATGGTAAATGTTTGTAAAACTGGTGATTTGGGGATTTAAAGTCTTCTAACTTCGTTCATGCCACAATGTTTCTGCTGTTTACCTCATCAGTCGTGTTGGGAATGTTGAGGCTGCGTCATCTGATTTAAAACTAGTTAAATCATCGAGT
The DNA here is from genome assembly GCA_022829025.1 of Squalius cephalus. NCBI lineage: Eukaryota > Metazoa > Chordata > Actinopteri > Cypriniformes > Leuciscidae > Squalius > Squalius cephalus. Next base: position 38,793,872 of record CM040799.1, read on the forward strand.
GAGTTGTGGTCTATAACAAAGGTGTGTTGATTTGAACAACTTCTCACTGGATGTCGCAATGCAGTTTAATAATAGTGTCCAGCACAGGGAGTAAACACAACTCCTTTAAGCTCGCGTTCCGTTATCCACTGGGCAGTGCTGTGCAGTTCAATGTAAACTAAACTGCGAGTTGAACTAAAACTAAACTGAAAACAGCGCTATTTGTTCTATATTTGTTGTTACTGACCGAGAAACAGCTTCAGATGATTCAGTGACAGGCCGGTCTGAACGAATCTGAATCGTTTCAGACCATTATGCAAGCGCTTTTGGCCAATTCATGGAAAAGAAAAAAATTAAACCAAAGATCGAACAAAAGATTCGCACCATTCACAAATGATTGGTATCGCTGGTTCAGTCGACAGAAATACGGTACACACATAATAACTGCTGAAATATTCGGACTGAAAACGTTTCTCAGGTTAAGGCCTATTTATAGTTCTGCGTCGAACTGCCGCCGTAGCTCCGTCGTAGGCTGTGTGTAGCGCGCTTACCCTACGGCGTACCCTGACGTGCACCTCTCCAAAAATGTAACAACGCGTCAATTCTACGCAGACGCAAGCTCTGTGATTGGACTGCCAGAACCCCTCCCTCTGGGTTTCACATGCTCCCTAGGTGCGCGTCAACGCGGACAACGACGCAGAAGTATATATTAAAACCAACACGTTGCCTACGGCGTATAGGCTCCGACGTAGGTCCGACGCAGAAGTATAATGAGGCCTCTAGTCGGAGCGCTCATGGTACACACAGTGCGTATAGACGTACATCTGCACGCGCCACTACGGCCACTCGCATATCTAACCAAATGTAGCCACACCGCCAGGAGAAGAGGCGGAGGGAGGTTGGAGTGACCTTGGGCCAGATGGAGATGATTGAATTGAATAGCCCTGCCCTTGGTGGACTGGGGTCACGGTGCAACATAGGGTACATTCACACAAAATCAATTAATCAAATGTGAGATTTATTAAAGTCCACAAACTCCTAGCAACACAAGGAATAAAGATGACCCTAGTGTGCAGTCTGTTATCAAAAAGCCAACCTTCAATAGAGTAAACGTTAGTAACCTTCTGTTCAGGTAAACATTCTTTACAGCCAAATGGCGAAACGTCTGGTTATATATGGTAACCCTTGTTCCCTGAGGGAGGGAAAGGAGACGAACGTCGTGACCGACTGATAGGAATCTTGCTAGAGAGGCCAATCTACTTCGAGTAAAACTAAAACGAGCCAAAACACATTGGCATGCAGTCATTTGCATCAGCTGTTCAGCCTTGCAGCGCAGGTACAGTATATAATGAGCAGCAAGTGCGAGGTGAGTTCCTTTTTTGCTGAGGAGCCAAGCCTGGTAAGCTGGCCTCCCTGGCGGGCAGCAGCAGATGTGACGATGGGATGTACGTCTCCGTTCCCTCCCTCAGGGAACGAGGGTTACCATATGTAACCGAGACGTTCCCTTATCGGTTGGTCACTTTCGACGTATGTCATGACCGACTGATAGGAATCCCTACCAAAGCGCCACAGCTGCTGCATCCCATCCAGTGCCCGGTGTAAGCCTGTACCCCTTCTTGCCTAGACGGACGATAGGAAAGGGCTTACACAGAGCGTATCTGTCACTGTTGTTCCGTGATAACCCATACAGTGAGATTATTGGATAACACTGGGAAAGCGTGCCCTTTCTATGGAAGGGGAACGCTGCGGAAGCCACTTTCTTCGAGGGAGTTATGTGGAAAAATACATATGGACAAGCCCGAAGGTTGTCCATCATATGAACATTGGGTAACTTAGCCCAAGGGAAAGACACGGGGCTTCGATTAGGAGCAGTCGTGGAAGTATACACATATGGAATCCCCGTAGGGTCACACATATGGTACCCAGCCTAACACCTGATCTCTGAAGGGAGTGGTAGGAATCTTGGGCATAGACAGGCCGAGGTCTCAGTACAACATGGTTGTCACCAGGCCCGAACTATAGGCACGATTCGTCGACTGAAAATGCTTGCAGGCCCCCTACCCTCTTGATAGAGGCCAGTGGTCAGCAGCAAAGTCTTCAAAGAGAGAAGCTTTAATTCTGCTGACTGCAAAGGCTCAAAAGGAGCATCCTGAAGAGCTTGAAGCACCAGGGAAAGGTCCCAAGAGGGTATGGAGGGGAGACGAGGAGGGTTGAACTGTCTCGCCCCCCCCCCCCCCCAAGGAACCTGGCGACCAGGTCGTGCTTTCCAACTGATTTGCCATCTATGTGGTCATGATAATCTGAAATAGCGGCAGCATGTACTTTGAGGGTGGAGGGAGACAGCCTTCGCTCCAACCCTTGCTGCAAGAAGGAAAGCACGGACCCTATCGAACATCTTCGGGGGTCCTCTCGGCGAGAAGAAAACCACTTGACGAACAGGTTCCACTTCAAGGCACATGTCTCGTGGACCGCGCCCGTGCAGAAGTGATGGGGTTAAGTACCTCTGGGGGTAAGTCACCTAGAACCAGAGATGGAGTTTCCAGAGGTCTGGACGCGGGTGCCATAGGGTGCCCCATCTCTGAGTCAGAAGGTCCTTCCTCAGAGGAATAGGCCAGGGAGGGACTGTCACGAGGAGCATGAGTTCTGGGAACCAGGTCTGGGTGGGCCAATAGGGGGCCACCAGAAGGACCTGCTCCTCGTCCTCCCTGACTTTGCACAGGGCCTGTGTAAGTAGGCTCACTGGGGGGAACGCATATTTGCAGAGGCCCAGGGGCCAGCTGTGTACCAGTGCATCCGTACCGAGTGTTCCCTCAGTCAGGGAGTAAAACAGCTGGCAGTGGGAGGTCTCTGAGGAGGCAAACAGGTCTACCTGAGCCTCCCCGAACTCTCTCCAGATCAGCTGAACTGCCTGGGGGTGGAGCCGCCATTCTCCCGGGAGCACAGCTCGTGATAGCTCGTCGGCCACACGGTTGAGCACACCGGAGACATACATGGCTCGAAGTGACCTCAGATGCTTCTGACTCCAGAGGAGGAGATGGCGGGCGAGTTGCGACATGTGACGAGAGTGTAGACCACATTGTCGGTTGATGTACGCAATGGTTGCAGTGTTGTCCATACAGACCAGCACGTCTCTGCCCTGTAGCGGCCTCTTTAAGTGGCTCAGAGCGAGACGTACTGCTAGCAACTCGAGGCAGTTGATGTGCTAATGCAGTTGAGGGCCCGTCCACACCCCTGACACTGCATGCCCGTTGTACGTTGCACCCCAGCCGGTGGCAGAGGCGTCTGTGAACACCACAGCATGCCTGGACACCTGTTCCAAGGGGACACCTGCCCGCAGGAATGAGGGGTCTGACCACGGGCTGAAGGTCTGGTGGCACGCAGGTGTGATTGTCACCTGGTGAGTGCTGTGATGCCACGCCCATCTCGGGACTCAGCCATGAAGCCAGTGCTGAAGCGGTCTCATATGGAGCAGCCCAATGGAGTTACCACTGCTGCCGCTGCCATATGCCCCAGGAGCCTCTGAAAGAATTCCAGTGGGACCGCCGTCCTGCCTTTGAAGGTGTTCAAGCAGTTCATCACCGACTGAGCGCGTTGCTCTGTGAGGCGCGCTGTCTGTGCGACCGAATTAAACTCCATACCGAGAAAAGAGATCCTCTGTATGGGGGCGAGTTTGCTCTTCTCCCAGTTGACCGGAAGACCCAACTGGCTGAGGTGCCTGAGCGCGAGTTCTCTGTGTCCGCATAACTGATCTCGAGAGTGTGCTAATATGAGCCAGTCGTCAAAATAGTTGAGGATGCGCACGCCCTGTTCTCTCATGGGAACAAGGGCCCCCTCCGTGACTTTCATGAAGACACGGGGAGACAGGGACAGCCCGAAGGGCAGGATCTTGTACTGATAAGCTCGACCCTCCAACGCAAAGCACAGAAATGGCCTGTGTCGAGGAAGAATCAAGACATGAAAGTATGCGTCCTTCAGGTCGATCGCTGCAAACCAATCTTGGGGACGGATGCATTTGAGAATGCGTTTCTGCGTGAGCATTTTGAACCCACCACCTTTCTTGGGTACAATGAAGTAGGGACTGTAGTGCCCTGACCTCATATTGGCTGGAGGGACCGCTTTATCGCATCCTTCGCCAGTAGGACTGCGATCTCCACTCACAAGTCTTACCAGCTGTGAAAACAGCCTTTGAGTGCTCTCAAGCGCACCTTACCAGCTGTGAGAACAGCTTTTGTTTGCTCAAGTCAAAACAAAAACAAAAAGAAAAGAAAGAGAGAGAAAAAAGACCGCTCGCGCTGCTGTGCTGTGTCACCCGCACCAGTGTGGAGAGGTCCGAAGAATAAGAAGCTTGCTCAGTTTCACAATCTCCTTGAAGATATGTAGAACACATCGAAGTGCTTGGCCCCGAAGCAAAAAACTGAAATGCAATCGCACCTGCTGCTCATTATATTCCCGCCCTGCGGGGCTGAACAGCTAATGCAAATGATTGGATGCCAATGTGTATTGGCTCGTTTTAGTTTCACTTGAAGTAGATTGGCCTCTATAGCGAGATTCCTATCAGTCGGTCACGACGTACGTAGAGAGTGACCGACCGATAAGGGAACTAAAATACAGCTCAAATGTAAAATAGAAAACATTTATTTCGTTCTTAGATCTTTTTGCTGCTTATCCTTGGTGTACTTCGACGACTGGTCATGTTAGTGTATTGTATTAGTGTAGAATATAAATATTACTATATTACGAACCTGGGGTGCGTTTCCCGAAAGCATCGTTAGCCAACTATGGTCGCAAGTTCATCGCAATGTCCATTGAACTCTATTGGTAACGACGGAACTTGCGACCATAGTTGGCCAACGATGCTTTCGGGAAACGCACCCCAGACTGACTTTATTTTCTGTCACACGTCTACAGAAGTTTTTATTGAGAATTAACAGAGGTATAGATGTTGATGTCTTATTGAAAATGTTTTCGTTTGAGGTCACCATCATGGAGAGCATGAAACAGATGATAATTTGACTGATGAAATCTATACGAATATAGATGAAGATGAGGAAGAGGAGGAACATGATGATTGAGAGTTTATATTCTACACTAATACAATACACTAACATGACCAGTAGTCGAAGTACAGCATAGATAAGCAGCAAAAAGATCTAAAAACCAAATAACTGTTTTCTATTTTATGTTTGAGCTGTATTTTAGTTTCGCCATTTGGCTGTAAAGAATGTTTACCTGTACAGAAGGTTACTAATGTTTACTCTGTTGAAGGTTGGCTTTTTGATAACAGACTGCACAATAGAGTCATCTTTATTCCTTGTGTTGCGAGGACTTTGTGGACTTATGGAACCCATATGGAATGGTAATGCTTGAAAGTTCTGTTTTCTCCGATTTGAGGTACAGTGGAGAACTTTGGTTATACCAGCTATATTCCTCTAGATAGAAAGGTCATCTTGGACTTAAATTGAAGCTTATAAACTTGGGAAGTTTTTCATGTACATTTGAGGCAGTGATATGTATAACAAAATGCTTGAAAATGATCACTTTTGATGACAATGTGTCAGGCGGACAGACATTTTTTTGTCTTTTGGGGTATGTTGAGGGTGATATTTGACAGCAAAAAGGCAGCAATCCCCAGAATCTTTTTCTGCTAGTTTCCCCTATGTGTCAGGATACACCATGCAAAATTTTAGGGTTATATGGCCATTTATGTAGCTGCAGTACCTTAATATTCACAATTACATCATTCCGCCAAAAGCTTTTCCCCAAAAGGGTGTTTTTTGGCCCCTGAGACCAAACGGGGCCGAGTTGGGGGTGGTCATTATCAACTTGTGATGGCCCAAGGTATAAGATAATAGGCAATAATAGTGAAAAAAAGGTAGCAAAAACATCCTGAGGAGTGGACCTGGCTCCCGGCCTATATCTCTTAAACGACAGTCTTTGCCCGTGGCGCACTCACACGCCGGATGATACTTGTTCCCCACATCGCCAGAACTGGACGGGGAGTCGCTCTCCATCAGGTTTTGCGTCGCCATTTTTCAACTTTTCGAATTTTTTTCAAATTTTCCTGGAATGTTCCTGGAATCTCCTGAGTCCTTGCGGGACAATTATCCAAGCCTTGTGTTTTTGGGTCGGAAGTTTGCGTCAGGTTCTGGCAATCAGGACTTTCAACTTTTGTTGCAGTAGCACAGCAGTCCGCGGCTAGTAGAGCTAGAGTAGAGCTAGAGCGTGCGATGTCCTGAAATATTTATCAGGACAACAGCTCAGCCCACCCTGTTGTGTAGGATGCACGGGGGCTGTCATCAGGAAAGCCGTAAATAACTATGTAAATTAAAGCCACATTGCATCAGAAGTAGCGTCATGGAAAAGTTATGCATATGCCGCCAGAGAGAAGTTTATTATTTTCACTCAGTCCAGTAACAAAATTTGTTTAAACATTACACGTTTAAAACATATGGCTAAATTGTTCCCCATAAGTTCTGTTACACACATTTAGAAAGTAGCTAGGATGCGCAGGCTTTAAGTTAATTTGACCAACAAGATGTTAAAGTTCATAGAGTATTGAGTTAAAATTAAAACGTGATAAATATCGCATCATAACTTCAATAGTTATCAAGCACCAGCTGATTTAAGTTTTTCTTCAAACAAAAGTAATTTGCTGATAAATCATCGTACACCTACACGTGTTTTGTTGTATGCACAGATTTTAAGGGTCGCTTATAGAAAGAGGTATCCTTGTCTTTATTTTTAAAAACACAGAACCAGAGAACAGAGAACCTTGTGCGGCATATCCGCATAAAGGGTTAAAATATAAATTTTAGCGCTATTTAAAAACTAGGACGGTATAATGTAAATGTCTCAAGTGAAGATGATGGTTTAAAACATAATTTTATCAAATCAAGCCAATTCATGCGAATACTGTCGTATATGAACAAAGAGAAGACCTAGAGTTCACTAACATTACAGCTAACTGCAGGAAACAGATATCCGGGGTGAGTGTAAAGAAAACGGCATACAAAACATTACAATCCCAGCCGGCAATACGATAAGTGTTGCGATAGTGATGTTAAAAATTGTTGTTTCAGAAGAAATGCAAAGATGTGCTTTTTACGAGCGCCCGCTCGACACATGACGTCACATCTCCGCGCTGCTGTTTTGGTGCGCTTTATGGAAGTTTGAATCGTTAAGAGTCACACACAGCCGCACAAAAGTGCAGCGATGGAGCTCGTGAACACAAGCAGTGTGAGAGGATTCCTGAGATCTTGCGACGATCTGACTGAGAAGATTCGCTGTTTAATACAGAAGAAACTCGTCAAGACGTACTTGAGCAGGTGATATTATGCGCTTACGATGCGATGTGAACGGGGCCGTAGAGAATTCGGGGGCCCCCTAAAAATATATATTCATGCTGGCCCCCTTCACCAATATCATATACTGTAAATAGATGAGCATGGAGGCCCAAATATAGCGGAAGATGGTGATGTTGTTGTAAAACCTTTATTTTAAAAGTTAAATGTTTATATATAAAATTACAACTAATAAAATCTAACAAAAAGAAAGAGATAGTTGAATAATAAAACAAATTTTAAAAAAGTAACTGCAAAATAATGTTTTTCCCATCAGTCTGTTATAATTCATAAATCAAAAAGTAAAGAATGCAGTCAAATTTAAAAAATAAAATCATTTTTTGTCTTATTTTTAAGATGTCTTTATATGTCTTATATAAAGATAATATGGAACTGGTAATATTATTAAATAAATCTAATAAATGTATTCATCCAAGTGCAGTGTGTTGTATTCATGTTTTCTTGATGTAATAAATACTTCATCAGCCGGCAGGTCAGGTGCATAATGCAATGTGTCGTGACTCGTGTACATTTTTTAACTCTCATGTTAAAAAGAGAAATTTTGACCGCGTAATCATTCGACCCTTTGAAAAAGTGAATGTTTGAACTCTGGTGTATGCTAAATGAAAACAGGCGAACGGGTGTGTGAATGTGTCTACAGGTGTATCTAACCCTAACAACTAATGACCAACTTTTATTTTTGCTATTGTACATACATTTTATTCTTCTAACTGTTTGTCTTTGGTTAACACAGCAGGAGAAGAACAACAGGGAGGTTGGAAGACACAGTAGAGGAACTACAGAATAAATATGGAGAGAAAACAGCATTAAAAAGGATCAAGTCCATAGTGAAAAAAATCAGAAAAAAGAATATCAAACGTAGGAAAAGATGTATAATTTACTTTGTTAGTAGTCAATATGTTTCTCAATCTTCAATAAGCTTTACTATAATGTTTACATGGTTTTTGGTTGTGTATTTAATTGTTCATTTTTTAACAGATGGTGACGTTCAAACGCTGTGCGTTCAAACACATTCTGGAAACATGACAAATCAACAGCCTAACAACCTTCCACAACGACGACAGCATAATATTTCTACAACATTCGGACAGCCATTAATTCAGAACCCTAATCAGCTTAACTTAACAGTTGCCCAGAAGAATGGTGGTACAATAGTTACTACAATCATGGTAGAAAACACAATATATGGTGATGTTAACATCAGTGCGGTGAGTGTCTGATAATTTAAGAAACAGTTGCTTAGTTAAGAAATGTTTTGTGTATGTTATATATATTTATTTATGTGTTAGTCCATAGGGTGTGGAACTTTGCACAACTATTTACACACATACTGTTTTTGACACATAGTGATTGTGAACATTCCATTTTTTTTTTTTTTTTTTTCAAATAATACAAACTTTAAATCAACATGAAGCCATAATATTAATAAATAAAATATGGTTAAATTACAGTACAACGACTTCCATAATATTTTATTTTATTTATTTACAAAGTTGTGTGTCGTGAGTGAGACCTCGCAAAGATTACACCAATATTAGATTTCTTGTTGCGTGGTTGCACTATATGCCAGAAGCTTAGTCATCAACATCTAAACTAAACATTATCATGGTTTAGTTGTATTTTAAAACAATGTTTTTTCTGTTTTTTTCTGATTTTCATTTTTCAGGTCGATATTTGTAGAAATAAGCAAAATACATTTATAAAAACAAGTTAATGGCCTTGTGTCAGAACACAACAGGTCTTTTTATTGTAACTTTGAAAAGTGTAATACAGTATTTGATTTTTACAAATACCGAAACCAATGGGCCTAAGCCGTTGACCCCTGGAGTTATGACTTCTGAAGGCCTCTCATGTGTAGATTCGCTCGTTGAAAAAATTGTATTTTATTAGCTAAAATCATTGTCTGTATTCATAAAATATGTCCTCATGGGTGTAAAATGACCTCTGCCAATGATCTGACTTATCCTCGTAAGCGAAACATTTCTTATCTTTATTTACATGGGGCGGGTAAGTCCAAGGAGGCTTCCGTGTCGTTCCGCCATCTTGAAACACTATAATACCAGAGAGGGACAAAAAGCGCTAGCCTAACTCAACACGTTTCATCATCAACACTACTATAGTCAACAACCAAATTATGCCTTAAAAACGTTTTAAGTATTACATTAAAAAGGTGTAATTGACAAAAATTGTAATTCTGAATTAAGTAATAATTATAACAAAAAGTTGAAATTACAATTATGACTATGCGTCATAATTATGAGATGAAAAGTTTAAATGATGATGTACTAAATTGAAATTATGATAGATAAAGTAAATATTCCATAGTGAAATTTTCTGAATTCTATATAATTGTATTTGTGAAAATGATTCAGTACTGAAATAGCATTTATGAGTTTTTACATATCTTCTGCTTGTTTCTGCAGTTCGTGTAGGCCTCTAAGACTTGTAGGCCTCTAAGACTATGGATAACTAAAAATGATTATTGAATAACTTGAATTTTGTTGACAATGTAAAAAAAATTGTCTTCCCCTACCGGGAGTCGAACCCGGGCAGCCTGGATGAAAGCCAGGAATCCTAACCGCTAGACCATATGGGAGGCAATGATACTGCCCCGGCAAATTTGAAAGGCTGCACTGCACAGTACATTATAATGCAGGATCATACTTATGCCGAGCCACGGGAGAAGGAATCCTCATCGCCTAAAAGCTAACATTTAATTTATCGGTATGTAAATAAATATCAGGATAGCTTTTCCCCATGTGGAAAGATCTAATGAAGGAGAAAGACTTTGAAAGGGAAGTTGCCTGATTTCTTCTCGACAGGCAAGTCAAAGGTATGGTCTAAATTACAAGCTTTTTTCATTGCTTGGTTGTGTAAATCATTATATAGCTGCCATAACAGTACAAAAACATGTATCGTTAAACTCAATGAAGCGCTATTGGAAGCCATGTTGTCATAGCTTCTTGACACATTACGGCTACCGCACTGCCCTACAAAGGCAAAAGACCTTAAGTCGCTAGAGTGTGGAACTGAGAAAAATTACTTTAAAGATTTTTAGTTGTCCCGCCAAATTAATTATAGGTAGGACAATGGAAATCTGGCAAATAGATGTTTTAGTAATGGAAATTATATACATAAAAAAATCTTGAGCTCAAACTTGACTTTTGACCACTATTTTAAAGTTACTGTACTCTACCTTTGTATTGTCAGCGAAAAGTGAGAAGTCATGCCAAGGCAAAAGGCAGTAACTTCCACATTATCAATATTTAGTTGCTGATCACCATTAACAAAATCATTATAGTAACACCTGTATAAAATCTAGTGATCATGGCATTTATTTTGTATGATCTACAATTATTTATAGCCATCTACTTATTGCTATCCTTTGCTTTGGTTGCATTCTGATGGCATTATTAATACATTTGACATGACAAAATACCTCCTATTAGTCCAGCGTTGACTCGACCGCGTTTAGGGCGGGGCTGAAGGCGAAGTTTTGCCGAGCTTTAATTCTTGGTTGTATTCATCTGATACGGAAATGTGTAACGTTTTTCTGTCAACTCTGCATAGTCCTTCGCGATCGATATCGCACGTTTGTCGATGGAGCGCGGTTTCAGACCATACTAAATGTTCTGACCGCTCTGAGGACATCAGAAGTTAGAGCGACTGATGGCAGCTGTACAAAGTACACAGGCTACACCGCAATTTTAATTTTAATGGACATTAAAACAAAGGCAGATAACCGTACAATCTGGTAGGTAGCATTATTTGATTGAACACCGGCACAGTAACTTCATATTGACGCGCGGCTAAACAAAGGCAGAGCACCGTAACTCGTAATTTGAGCGTTCCAAAACAAAGCCAAAGAGCGGTAACTGATGTTACGGTGTTCTGCCTTGGTTTCTCATGGGCTTTTGGAAGTTACTGTTAAGACAAATCATTATTTTCTCGAAAAAAAAAACGGAATTGATTCAAGATACTTATCCACATGATAAAGAAGGTCTTGAATGTGCCAAAAATATAAATAACTCATTTTCGACCAAAAATGAAGTTACGGTCTTTTGCCTTTGCACGGCAGTGCAGTTGCAACACGCATTTGAAAAAGCGAGTAGATGGGAGAACCACTAGATGGGAGAAATTCTTTTGGGAGAACTAACTTGTAGTTGGGTCTTTAACAAAAAAAAAACAACAAGCCTCCACAATCGAGGAGGTCAAAGGGCATGCTTCCTGCTATAGATAGTATCATCAGCTCTCCCCAAAGTCTATTCATGCGGCCAGCAGACAGATTTTAAACACCGATTTTACACTTCTACATATATTTTGAGTAGATAACCGATAGTATATTCTCAGTAAAGGGTTTCACCCTGTGTGATTCCACACTGATTAAGGATAGTTCGGGGAATACAAGTTAAAATGATCTTATACGATCGTATACTTATACTTTGAATTATGACTGATAAAATTAAATATTCGCTCAAGACCAACTTTACTTATGCCGCGTCAGTGATTTTGCAGATGATACAACTTAGTCTAAATAAGAGCAATGTGGAGTCCTCGGATTTCTTAAAAACAACACAACAACAAAACATTGTGACAAACTATGACAACATGTTGTATGGACAAAAGATCTAAGATGCCCAAGCACAGTTTTTCAACAATCAACAACTAAACGCTGTTTAGTAAAAATTCTACTTTAGGTTACCGTTAAACAAAATCATTACAGTAATCTTATAAGAAAATAAATAGAAGATATGATTTTAATAAAACTTTAAAGATTTCTTTTAATTTTAAAATACCTTATTTAAACTTGTATGATTATGCTTTTAAATGAATTTAGTATAAACTCTGGATGTACTCTGTAAAAGGCGTTAGCAGACTAGATTTACTGTGACATTGTCCCCCGAGACTCATCTGGTCTGATACCCTGTTTCCTGAAGCTTCAGATCACACTGTGGTTTATCTCTGAAGGATCTGGGGCTGTAAGGTGTTTTTGTTTATATATTTATTTAGCTAAAACTTTGTTTACATTTTAGTAACATATGCTATTAATAATAATTTAATTTAAAATAGAGATTAGTTTATTTTTTAGAACCGTGTGTGTGCACAAAATGATATTAAATGATTTATTTATTTATTTATTTCATTTTGAAAATGTACAAATGTAGTTTTCTGTGTTTAGGTGTACGGTACAAAATTCATTATAGCTATGGAAAGCCCCCACCATAAAAATTTAAACCCCGCATGGACAAAAAAATGCTGATTGAATCTTTTCATATAAATGAGATTTAAAACGACTAAAAAGTACAGTTTTTCTACAATCTAAAGTTTTTGAACAGACAGACATTGTTTAATAACAATTATACTTTAGGTCACCATTAAACAAAATCATTACAGTAATCTTCTAAAAGATAAATAGAAGATATGAATGTATTCAAACTTTAAAGATATTATTTAAACAGTCTTTTAATTTTAAAAGATCATATTTAAACTTTTACGATTATGTTTTGAAATAAATTCAGAAAGATGACGGCACGCTAATTTACCGGAACCTGTCACAGACACACGTACGCACACACACACACACACACACACACACACACACACACACACACACAAACATACCATTTGTCTGGTGCTTCATGAAATCTTCAGTCAGCAGACTTAGATGAATTTTATTTTTATCTAAAACTGAAATTTCAGTAGATTTTTATTTTTTATTTTTTTATATACTTTTAAAGAACAGAATGTTTTTCAACTTTAGTTAAATTAGCAAGATAACCATTTTAATGTATACCCTTTTTTATGTAATATGATTTTTATTCTTTTGTTTATCAAAAACAATTGGATCAATAAGATATTTATTTTATAAGCATTTAATTATATACTTTTATAAAGAACTGAATGGTTTTCAACTTTAGTTAAATTAGCAAGATAGCTATTTTATTTTATACACTTATAGGCCTAAAGAACGGAATGTTTATGTAATATGATTTTTTTATTCTTTTGTTTATCTAAAACTGAATTAAATGGTTTCAGTAGATTTTTAGTAAGATATTATTGCATATTATTTGTGTGAAATATAAAACATGATTAGGGTAACTCTCTTTTTCTCACTTTCACTGTTAACTCAGGAATGTGGAGGGGGTCATGTCAGAGGACGCACACACACACACACACACACACACACACACACACCCACACACACACACACACACACACAGGCACACTACTCTGGCTGGAGAGGCATTCAGAAAAAAAGAGTGTTTTTGTTTTACAACTTTTAATAATGTATTGAATTTAAAAACATTATTACGACTTTTAATAAATGTATTAAATTTAATTAAAAAAAATAAAAATAAATAAAAACAACATTTTATAAAGATATCATTTAAACTTTGAAATAAATTTAGCCCTATTGTCTCATTCTGATCGCTGAATAAACCTAGGAGGAGAGAGAGAGAAACACTGACATTTATGTTATATTATTTTATAATCTTTTCATTTATACTTTAAAAGAACGGTATGTTTTTCAACCTTGGTTAAATTATTTTATAATCTTTTCATTTATACTTTTTAAAGAGCAGTATGTTTTCAACTCTTTTTTTTTGTGATAGGCTTTAGTATTTAGTAAAATCCTTATTCATTTTATTCTTTTGTTTCTCTAAAACTGAATTAAATGGTTTCAGTAGATTTTTGCTAAGATATTATTGTATATCATTTGTGTGAAATATAAAACATGATTAGGGACAACTCTCTTTTTTTTCTCACTTTTGCTGTTACCTCAGGAATGTGGAGGGATCATATCAGATGCTGACACATTTCCTAACAGCACTTGTGATGCCATATAGCCAGACACACATACACACACAGACACACACAAACACATAACTGAACTGGACAACAAATTCAAACTTTCTGTCAAAAACAGATGTCTATCACAAACACAGAAAATACACCCAGCTTGTGTGCACAAGAGATAATGCTTGTGTGACACAGTCTTCAAACTTTCTGCCAAAACCACATGATCTACGGATAAAAAGGGTCAAATAGGGTCAAAAACTTTCTGTCAAAACCACATGATCTACGACTAGCTAGGACAATAGGGCAAACCATAACAACATATGCCGGAAAGATAATAGATAAAAAAAACAACATATGTGGTAGATAAAACTGTCAAAACACATTATTCGAAGGGTCAATATGACAATCCATATCCATATCTATACACGCCAGAAAGGGCGGGACAGGTCAACGGACAACCGGAAGGGCGGTGACCAGATGTCATATCTGTGGGCGGGACCGGAAGTCATCAATCATTTTGACAGGTGCCATAGCATAAGTACTACTTGTCGGCGATACTCTGTGCTTCACGGTACTATCCGGTGGCTGGTTTCGACCGCGCTTAGGTTGCGTTTCCGCAAACCTATAAAGTTATATCTGTTTTATATAAATATATATATATATTTATATTATCATATCTTAGATTCATTGCATACTCGCCATTGTGCTAGTCATTGAATGCCACGTGGTTCTATCCGAAGGCAGACTTGACTTTAACATTGTGAGAACGTTTCATGTAATAGAATTTTCGGTTCTATACGAAGATTTTTTCGAATTGCTCAGTGGGTGTTATTACAGTTTTAAGTGCCTACGGTGAGAAACGAAGACGTTATTGACGGAATGTTATTGACGGAGTCATGGATCATAGCTCTCTCATCTCCGTTTCAAGTTGCAAATTGTGTCCGAATATGCTTCTTCCCGACGACGGACACGATCAATGCCCATCATGTTTAGGCGCTCAAAATCTAAAGGAGGTCCTGACTGATCCGTGTTTGCATTGTAGTATGCTACTGATGTCAGAGAGACAGCTTTGCCTTGCTGAGTTAGACAACTCGCCTGTTAGCCTCGCACAGCAGCCACGTCGCGCGTCAGCAGCTGCTGGCGCTCCGCCAAGCAAGGAGAAATCTGTACAACAGAAAGACACTTCAGAACACTTGTTATCAAAGACTGTAGCTTCTCTCTCTTCAGAAATGATGGAGATGAAACATCTTCTTCAGTCTCTACAACCCCCAGTGCCGGCCCCACATACTGAGAACACACCAGTGGATGAGAGTGATTTCCAACCCCCACATGCTATAGATTTTGACGCTCTCTCCATGAGCGCGTCTAATTCTCATTTTCTTGATGGAGAATTGGTGGAACCTGTCATACAACCCACCCTCCCAAACGATGTTTTTTCTAACCTATCTGCTACAGGTGGTTCAAGCGTTGGGTCTGTACATTCATCGGGAGCAGGCCCATCTGCTCCAGACAATGTTTTATCTGTTCTGCAGATGGCGGTGGCTCGTTTGGGTCTTGACAAATCACCTGTCCAACCCATTCAAACCAATGTGTTCTAAAGACAAGCTGCTGATAGTAATGTGTTCACAATGCCTCTGTGTAAGGATTTTGTGACAGAATTCTCCAGTGCACTTACCAGTCCCTATGTGCCTAGGAGGAGGTCAAAGACAGTCCGCACTCTTGCCACAATGGCTGAGGCTGACTCCATTGTGGTAGGACGGGCGCCTGAAATTGAGCAGCCGGTTGCAACTTTGGTGGTATCACCAGATGAGGCTCTAAGAGGCAATGTACGCTGCCCGAGTGCACAATGTGGACGTACTGACACTTTCTTGAAGAAGGCATACGAGTCGGTAGCCTATATAACTTGAGCTGAGAATACTATCTGCCAGCTGCTTCTTGCCTGCAATAACCCATTAGAGTCAGCGAGCGTTGACGCTTCTACATCTCATTTCTTACAGACGGCTCTGTTGACTATGGGTCATGTGACTCGGGAACTTGGGACACTTTCAGCGACCCTTCTAACAGCCCGGCGTCAGGTATGGCTTGCTCAGGCAAGGTTACCTGAAGATTGTAAGAAGACACTGAGAGAACTGCCAATTGTACCAGGACATCTTTTTGGCCCCAATGTTTCTGAGGTATTGGAGAAGAGAATGAAGTTGTCAGAAGCCACACGACAACTGACTTTGCACCACCTTTTAGAATGCCTCTGACTCCGGCTCACCCACACTATCCGGGCTCAGAGCATTGAGTGCGACAGCAGAGCGTTTCTCAGCTTCAGGCTCCACACCGACATAGAGGGGCTGAGGAGGCCCAGGGACGCCGCCCTTTTCACCGTCACCAGCAGGGGAGACCACGTCAGCGCCCCCCCACAGGTCCTAAAGGCAGAGGCCAAAAACCCTGAAGCTATGGGGCCGGCGGTCGGTCATTTCAGCGTCTGTGCAGCATCTACATTATTGGGAAAATTCAGTATCCGACCCCTGGGTTCTGGTGACTTTGAGCAGGGGATACACTCTGCAATTCCGACGCCGGCCTCCCAAGTTTTCAGGATTCTTTCCGACAGTTGTCAAAGATGTAACCAGTTCAATGGCCCTTTCCTTAGAAATTCATTCACTGTTACTGAAAGGAGCCATAGAAAAAGTTCTTCCCCTCAGTCAGAGGGACGGGTTTTACTCCACGTACTTACTTGGTCCAAAGAAAGATGGCGGTTTTCGTCCAGTTCTGGACCTGAGACGCCTAAACGTGTTCTTAAAGTCTCTTCCTTTCCGAATGTTACGCACAGTCGACGTTCTTCGATCTGTGACGAAAGGAGACTGGTTTGTGAGTGTGGACTTGAAGGACGCTTACTTCCATGTTCCCGTTGCTCCCCACAACAGGAAGTTCCTAAGATTCAGCTTTCAGAATCAAGCCTATCAGTTCAGAGTTCTACCATTTGGTCTATCTCTGGCTCCTCGTGTTTTCACAAGATGCATGAGTGCGGCCCTGTCTCCTCTTTGGTCCAAGGGCATGAGGATTCTGCCCTACTTAGACGATTGGCTGCTCTATGCCCCAACAAGACGACATGCGTTACACAACACCAGGATTGTGCTGGAGCATATCCAGAGGTTGAGCCTTACTGTGAACGACACAAAGAGTCATCTGGTCCCAGAACAGACCATAACCTTCATAGGAATAACACTCAATTCAATCACAATGTCTGCCACATTGTCTCACGCACGAACAGACAATATTTGTCAGTTACTGACTCGTTTCGGTCAGGGGACAAAACTTCCTTATGGTGTCCATCTGCAACTAATGGGGATGTTAGGCGCCGCCACATCCGTGATGCCCTTGGGCTTGCTTCACCTCAGGCCTCAGTCCAGATCGCAGTTAATGGATTGTGAACCAACAGTAGTGAACACTATCGGCAACGCTAGGGCTCCTTCGACACGACAGCTTTATGCTGCTCGTTGGAGGATATTTTCTTCTAAGTGTGGGGATCAAGGAATTGACCCAGTTCACTGTACTGTGCCGACAGTATTGAGTTTGTTGCAGCATCTATTTGATGACAACAGGGCTGCCTCCACTTTAAAAGTTTATGTTGCTGCCATATCTGCTTATCATGACCAGGTTGCTGGTGCTTCCCTTGAGTCTCATAACCTTGTTTGTAGTTTTCTGAAGGGTTATATTCTGTTATATTCTTCTCGATCTATCTAGCTGGCGCAGCGATTATCCACTAGTGCTTTGCACTGCCTCTGGCGGTCATCCGGAATTCACAGAACCACAGTTACATACGCAACTAGCGTTATGTTCACTTAAGACATTGCCGACTGTGTTTACTTGAATTTTTTTTTTTTTTTGACATAATTGTAACGTTATGTGTATTTCACTGTTAAATCACAACACGCCATGAAAGATAGCTGAATTCACTCTCAGATTCTGTCCGAGAGAAGCAGCTTTCTATCTCTCAATCAGCGCAAGCACCGCATTTTAGTCTTTATTCACGACTTACTGAACTTAAAGCTATAGTAGGTAATGTTGGAGAGCTAGCCAGATTTGAAAGTGGCACCTCTTCTAAGCTCCGCCCCCTCCTGTCAGTGCTCCGTCCAAAGCTACGCCCCCCCACAAACATGAACGCGCATCCACATTTGGAGTCAGCTGCAGGTCACAGGAAAGCCGAGTACTTCAGCACATTATGGGCATCAACCAAACTACGTCATGTCTCATTCACCTGTAAGTAAACTATATTATAATTACAATGAATGCAATAAAAAAATAAAAAAACATGGCTATTGTTAGTAATGTTACTCGCAGCTTTCAGGCTAACGTTACACGTTTGGTGTTGTATGAACTCGGAAATGTAGCTACGTCTCTTTGGATAAAAGCGTCTGCTAAATTAAATGTAAAAATTTAACGTTTTGTTTTGTTACTATCACTGGCAAACGTGAATTTTATGTTTTTATAAATCTTCGTTATTTTCGTTCAGATGCTGAACCAATGTTGACCCGAGTTTGTCCTCTGGCTTTATCAAGTGCCAGTTTCGTTGCAGCCTTTTCTGCCTCAGACTTTCTTTTTTTAGCCTTTTTGTCAGGGCGAGTAGTTACAAGCAAAGCTGGTATTGGTAGTTTTGGCTGCATTTTATCTGCCATTGTGCCGCAAACTCCTGCTTACTCGGTGTAGTGAGCTAAATGTTTCCGGAAACGGTGACATGTGATTAGTGCACGCAGGGCTGTGCACGCAGTGGTGCTCGGGCACGAGACATGAAGGCATCTGATTGGTTCTTTACATTCGCACCGAATGGCAGTGATTGGTCAGAGTTTTTACTGTCCTACAGCTGCTACAGAGGTCAGATTTTTTTCATTCCTTTTTCTGAACTCATAATGTATTGACTACTATCAGAATGGAAGGACCATTTCACCCAGTATAAAAAAAAATGTTTCTGAACAGGATTACCTACCCTAGCTTTAACATTTTTAACATCTTTTAAACACCATGCACGTCCTTGTCCTTCTTTTCTCATTCAAGCATGTTTCCTCACTCTAGTCTGGGTAGCAATAACGTTAAGTAGCAATGTGCTACATGGATAATCTCTAACAACAGAAACTTATCGTTACCACGAAATATATCTTTTAACATAATACTATACTTGATCAACATATGTGTGCAATTTATAGCTATTTTCATTCATAAAGCTTAAAGAAAACTTAACACAATCAGATGAAATCCAGTCCCTTCGATAGCGTGGTGGAAGGAGGAAACCCCGACTAATGTACAGCGAGACAGACTGCGCATGCGCAATGACGGGAAGTTAAATGTTCGAACTATGAAATCAAAATATTACGTTTTCTCAACTTAATTGTTTGTGTTCATCGGACAAAATAGTAGTACACTTGCAGTTAAATAGTTTTTATAAGTAAACTCAACATTGCAGTTAAAAAATTGCCCACTCAACTTAAAATTTTCAACTGAGTTAACAACTTGCAAGTTGGATTTTTTACAGGTTTCACCATCAAGACAAACGAGTTGCGCATCAAACTCAACTTCCTGCATGATTTTGTTGTATCCGCAGTTTGTTTATTTGTGCTTATCAAGTTGTTGTTCCTTCCTTAATCACAGTGACAACTAAATGTGAAGATCTAAATGTCCCATCCATGTGAGGGGATACTTTGTTTTATGTAGCAGGGTGGAGTAACTCCACCTATTGGGAGATTGTGCGCATGCGTGTGGCTTATTGTCTGCCCTTGTATGGAGTATAAAAGGAGTGGGTTTTGGCGACCGGATATGAAAGCTTTAGCATAAGTTCTGCCGGGAAGACTCAATTACTACGTCACCTATTGCCTTCACTTCTATCCAATCATATTCGTAGGCTCATTGTATAAAAGCTCGGTACTTACACATGTTTGAGTTCGCAGATACTGAAGCAACGATTACCCCCATCCTCCCCACCACCACCAGGATGGTCCTGTCCATACCTCCCGGGGGGGTCGGCTGCGCCCCTGCCTTCATCTTCAGGCAGGAATTGCAGATCCGATACCCTCAGATTATGCACTACGGACGGGGCCTACGCCAAATGACTTTGTATATTATCAGCTTGCTGAGCTGTCAATAAATGTATGGTTTATTGAAATAATTCTCCCGAGTCTTTCTGGTAGAAATGCGTTTTTGGTATTGCCGTGATGTCATGTCATCTGTTGCCGCCGACGGTTTAGGCTGTGTTCTTGTCTTCCTGTCTGCTGTGCGCTCGCTGTCTACTTATTACAGGTATGTTCAGCCTTATAAACAAGTGTTGACCGTGTTAAGCTGCTATCTGTTCTATTTCCAGTAAATATTTATAGCATGTTATTTACAGCGGTATGTTTCGGATCGAGCGGCTGTATTCCCGCATGGTGCGCGGCCATGAATGGTTTGTTTACATTGACCATCCCGCGGTATGTATAATTATAGCTTTGTTGTTTAGTAATCTGTTACTCTCTTTTACATATTGTTGTTATGCTCTGCAGATCTGAGGGTCCTCCCGGCCTACTCAATGGGATTGAGCGTCAATATTGAATCGTGAAGCGTCTAATTGTGACTACGTTGCTGTTTTGCCTCTACGTCTAATTTATAGTAACTGTGCGCACGTTGCGGTGTCGTTACGTGCCTCGATCGGGGCTGGTGCGGCTTGCTGGCTGGTTCGTCTTTACCAGCTGCTACCTGCTTGATCCTTGATTGTGCACCAGCATATTGAGTCTATTTTTTTTATGGATGTTTATTTTTTCGTTATGGTTCATAATTCACTCTGGGCATTGTAATTTATAACTGCTGAGAGTCTGAGTGAAGTGTGTGCTTTTAATTTGTTTTCTCTTAAGATAAGTCATTTGTATTTTGTGTCTGTTTTCTTTTGTTGTTATACCTATATTGTCTTTTATAAGCTTTGTATCTGTTTATTTTCTGTGCAGGAGCTGGGGGTTTCTGGAGCGGGGAGGCTAGCTGCCATCGTATGGTGTGTGGTGATTACACCTAGTGCCGTGTGTTTTCTTGCATCCAATCTTCACATGTGTGTGCGGGCGTGTGTTTGGGTTACTAGGGTTCTTCTAATTGAGGCAGCTAGCCTGTGCCCCCAGGCACCTCCGCTGCTGGTCAACTAGTTCAATTTAAATATAGATTTGTAGTTGTTATGTGTGTCTGGTACAAATTGTGCACGTTACTGTAAAATTGATTCTAAGAATCTTGTGACATTTTAAATATTTATATTTTCAATGTTGATGAAAATAAACGTGTATGTCTTTTTTCTATATGACTCACGTCTCCTCACCCATCCTTGATTAACAAACCTGTGCGCCCTTAGGGCTGTTATTCCCCAGTATTCTGGGGTGGCGTAGTCGACCATTGTTGCCGTTATTGGCGTCTCCGCTGGAGTCGCCACTGTCCCCCGCTTTGCCACATTTGGCGTAGTCGGCAGGATACTCTGTGTTTGGGCAGAGACGTGGGTCTGTTTAACCCTCTAGGGACCAAAAACGCGCCCACGCGTTTTGCTCGTTTTTTTTTTTTAGCAATGAAAATAAACACTAAATGCTCTGTTAATTTTGATCTTTCATTTTCGTGTAATACATCAATCGATCCTGTTCAGTGTCTATTTTTTTTCTGTATACTCACAATAAAAATAAAGTGTTTTGCTTTTTGACAAATAAGGAAAAATTAACATGATGCGATTTCTGCCTTCTCTCTGTCAGTAAACTCCCATTTGAAACGCGTTCGAAAATGATCTATAACTCCACGGAAATTCAGTCAAACAGGCAAACAGACCCACGGGCATAAAGCTTGAGATCGCATCTTTTAAATGAAGTCATTTATATAAAAAACAAATATTCTCAGCTTCTGTAATCTGTATAAAAAGAGAGCGACTCCAGTCGACCTCATTACGAGATGATTCACAGTAATGTGACCACGCCCCGGAGAGCGCGTGCTATTCAAACGCAAATTCTGAGAACCATTTCAGAGCTGTGAAACGCCCACATCAGCTGTAAACAAAGCGCGTCGCGACTCCTCGCGAGTGAGACATTATAGCCTACCTTATGGAGAAACGATTCCTCAGAACAGTGCTGATGAGGAGCAATATCTCCTGAAATGAGGAGCAGATTCCGCTGAGGAGTGAGGTAGGCTGTTTTCTTTTCTCACGTGTGGAATAACGTTATGGAATAACGTTAGTGTAGGCCTATGTAAACCGCAAAAAGATGAATCCCATTTCTATAATATGACTCGCCTTTCTGTGAGATGAATGAAGGGGACATATTTGTAAAGACTGTTTAGCCTAAATATGAATCGCACGTCTGTGTGTAAAATAATAAACTGCTTTGCTATAGCCTACTAAGATGAGTAAAAATCGACTGGAATATGTTGAAATAAAATGTATTTGTATAAGCAACGTATTAAACTGCAAATTAGCATTTATATGCCCTAATATTTCATAAAAACAACATTACAGTCAGGCGAAGTATGAAAGACAACATTTTGTTGACTAGACTAGGGTACAGTTTTTAGGCTACTGTAGAATATACCGCCACATCAAAAAAGCTTTTGTTTAGCAATTTCTGCTCATATCTAACGTTATATATATATTATATATATATATATATATATATATATATATATATATATATATATATATATATATATACTATTTTTGTCAAAAATAAAGCCATAGACTAAGATGTTAGATGTTCCAATGTTGGCTACTGTATATTCAAACTAATGAATACATATGATAAAATGTAGGCCTATAATCTTTTTTTTTTTTTTTTTACAAAGAAAGAGTACACTTGAAATATTGTTGAAATTGTAATTATTGTTGTAATTGTAACATTTTTAATAAAATAGCAAAACATATTTACAAGAGAGATGTAAGCGAAATCTTAAATGGTCAATATAAGTCTTCTTCTAAATACATCTTTTGTCCTTGCATTGTGGCTCAGTCAGTGTCACACCTGAATGAATGGGCATTAGGCAGAGTCATTATGCAGAGTGGGTGGGACAAACTACTCCTCCTCCACGCCCCCCTCGCATAATGGCTTTCCAAGCAAAACCTGTTTTACACCATTTAAATCAATGTATTTTTTTTTGTGAACGATAAAGCAAGACTATTTTCACATAATTTTGAAGCTAGAACTCAAAGGGACAACATCCATTAGTCAAAAGTCTTGTGGACACATATTTAATATGTGTTTTGTGGTCTTAATTCAGCAACTTTCATTTTTATTTTTTCCAATAACCACGCATAAACATTATTCTCTTAAAAATACAAACATCTACATACACGTTGCTCGCATATTATGGTAGCCCTGTTTGTGCTATATAGAGTGAATTTACACCTTAGCCATTAACATGTTTATAAATAACTGAAAAAACCACAAATGTCAAGGCATGTCAGAACATCTCAAGGGCCCCAAAAACACCTTGGTCCCCAGAGGGTTAAAGAGAAAAAAAATATGTTTTTGTCTGTTTTTTATTATTTTTTTATATTTTGAGGCAAAACAGCAGCGTAGGTGGTTTGAACCGGATCTCTTCCGTCGGCTGGCTCCCTCTACGGTTGGTAAGTGGGATGTGAGTTATCGAGTAAGAATTGCAACATTTAGAGGGAGAGGCACGGGAAGAGATTTAGTATCATTCTTATGTGTTTCTCGTTGTGTAGCCGTCATGGCAGAGAGCTTGTGTGTCACTCGTTTCTCGTTGTATAGCCGTCATGGCAAGAGGTCTTGTAACAAGTATCTCTCATGTGTTTCTCGTTGTATAGCCGTCATGGCAAGAGGTCTTGTAACAAGTATCTCTCATGTGTTTCTCGTTGTGTAGCCTTCATGGCAGAGAGCTTGTGTATCACTCGTTTCTCGTTGTATAGCTGTCATGGCAAGAGGTCTTGTAACAAGTATCTCTCATGTGTTTCTCGTTGTGTAGCCTTCATGGCAGAGAGCTTGTGTATCACTCGTTTCTCGTTGTATAGCCGTCATGGCAAGAGGTCTTGTAACAAGTATCTCTCATGTGTTTCTCGTTGTGTAGCCTTCATGGCAGAGAGCTTGTGTATCACTCGTTTCTCGTTGTATAGCCGTCATGGCAAGAGATTTAGTATTATCTCTCATGTGTTTCTCGTTGAGTAGCCGTCATGGCAGGGCACTGGTAACAGGTGTCTCCCTCGTGTTTCTTGTCGTGTAGCTGTCATGGCAAGAGGACTTGTAACAAGGGTCATGTTCTGGTGTAACATCCAGTGAGGAATCAGCTCCCCTTTAGGTCTCGGGATGATTCCTGAGGTTTGTTCATCGTCGGGACGA
The DNA here is from genome assembly GCA_022829025.1 of Squalius cephalus. Lineage (NCBI taxonomy): Eukaryota > Metazoa > Chordata > Actinopteri > Cypriniformes > Leuciscidae > Squalius > Squalius cephalus. The sequence continues at coordinate 38,818,326 of CM040799.1, forward strand.
CGATGTGTAATGGGGGGGTAGATGTAGCAGGGTGGAGTAACTCCACCTATTGGGAGATCGTGCGCATGCGTGTGGCTTATTGTCTGCCCTTGTATGGAGTATAAAAGGAGTGGGTTTTGGCGACCGGATATGCGTTTTGGTATTGCCGTGATGTCATGTCATCTGTTGCCGCCGACGGTTTAGGCTGTGTTCTTGTCTTCCTGTCTGCTGTGCGCTCGCTGTCTACTTATTACAGGTATGTTCAGCCTTATAAACAAGTGTTGACCGTGTTAAGCTGCTATCTGTTCTATTTCCAGTAAATATTTATAGCATGTTATTTACAGCGGTATGTTTCGGATCGAGCGGCTGTATTCCCGCATGGTGCGCGGCCATGAATGGTTTGTTTACATTGACCATCCCGCGGTATGTATAATTATAGCTTTGTTGTTTAGTAATCTGTTACTCTCTTTTACATATTGTTGTTATGCTCTGCAGATCTGAGGGTCCTCTCGGCCTACTCAATGGGATTGAGCGTCAATATTGAATCGTGAAGCGTCTAATTGTGACTACGTTGCTGTTTTGCCTCTACGTCTAGTTTATAGTAACTGTGCGCACGTTGCGGTGTCGTTACGCGCCTCGATCGGGGCTGGTGCGGCTTGCTGGCTGGTTCGTCTTTACCAGCTGCTACCTGCTTGATCCTTGATTGTGCACCAGCTTATTGAGTCTATTTTTTTTATGAATGTTTATTTTTTCGTTATGGTTCATAATTCACTCTGGGCATTGTAATTTATAACTGCTGAGAGTCTGAGTGAAGTGTGTGCTTTTAATTTGTTTTCTCTTAAGATAAGTCATTTGTATTTTGTGTCTGTTTTCTTTTGTTGTTATACCTACAGTATATTGTCTTTTATAAGCTTTTTGGTTTTGTATCTGTTTATTTTCTGTGCAGGAGCAGGGGGTTTCTGGAGCGGGGAGGCTAGCTGCCATCGTATGGTGTGTGGTGATTACACCTAGTGCCGTGTGTTTTCTTGCATCCAATCTTCACATGTGTGTGCGGGCGTGTGTTTGGGTTACTAGGGTTCTTCTAATTGAGGCAGCTAGCCTGTGCCCCCAGGCACCTCCGCTGCTGGTCAACTAGTTCAATTTAAATATAGATTTGTAGTTGTTATGTGTGTCTGGTACAAATTGTGCACATTACTGTAAAATTGATTCTAAGAATCTTGTGACATTTTAAATATTTATATTTTCAATGTTGATGAAAATAAACGTGTATGTCTTTTTTCTATATGACTCACGTCTCCTCACCCATCCTTGATTAACAAACCTGTGCGCCCTTAGGGCTGTTATTGTGGCGTAGTCGACCATTGTTGCTGTTATTGGCGTCTCCGCTGGAGTCGCCACTGTTCCCCGCTTTGCCACATTTAGTTTCTTGTAAATCGTGAGACTGTGATGTGAAGGACACTCTTGTGTGAAAAGCACTGTGTGTCTAAACATGATTGAGCTTTTAATCTTAGGCAATCAGTATTTTCTCCAGAAGGGTATTGCACAAAAGTAGAATTAAGAAAGCCAGGATAACAGAACAGTCACGGCTTGACCTAGTTTAATCAGTGCATCCTGGCTTAATCCGTTGCATGTTTGCTGAGCCAGGATGAGAACGCGCGGATATGTCAAGCCAGGTGTATATAGTTTGGATAAATGCACGTTCACGGCATTCTAAAAAAGATCACGAAACCGATCACAGAATCACAGATGCAAAAATGGACAAAACCCGTGCAGCATACTTTTCGCCTAATGAGTAACAGCTTCTTATGGAAACGTATGAAGAAGTGAAACATATAATATGTAAAAAAGGCAATACAGCTGCTGTAATAAAGAGAGAATGCCTGGCAAACAATAGCGGACCGACTGAATGTGTAAGTAGTCCAAATAACCAGTGCTCCACTGAAACCCTCATAATTATGACCGCCGATAGCGTAGCTAGCGAAAGCGGTCATATAGGGATTGTCAAAGTTTTTTTTTTTTTTTTTTTTTCATCATCTACTGAGTTTTTCGTCAACGATACCAGGGACACCGAAACACCGGGGAACATGAAATTTGGTGGGCATGTAGCCCCACTAGACTTTTACGGAAAAATTTCGTTTGGTCCCCGGGGGCCACTCCCCCCCCCGCGCTGGGCCTCCCCAAACCCAAAAAATGCAGTTTTTCCTAAATAACTACCTGAACCGTGGCACCGAGGATGAAGAAATTTTTATGGTGTATTGGTCTTAAGGGCCCACATCAACCTAGCCCATAATCGATTGTCAAAGTTTTTTTTTTTTTTTTTTTCGTCATCTACTGAATTTTTTCGTCAACGATACCAGGGATACTGAAACACCGGGGAACATGAAATTTGGTGGGCATGTAGCCCCACTAGACTTTTACGGAAAAATTTTGTTTGGTCCCCGGGGGCCACTCCCCCCCCGCGCTGGGCCCCCCCAAACCCAAAAAATGCAGTTTTTCCTAAATAACTACCTGAACCGTGGCACCGAGGATGAAGAATTTTTTATGGTATGTTGGTCTTAAGGGCCCACATCAACCTAGCCCATAATCGATTGTCAAAGTTTTTTTTTGTTTTTTTTCCTCATCTACTGAATTTTTTCGTCAACGATACCAGGGACACCGAAACACCGGGGAACATGAAATTTGGTGGGCATGTAGCCCCACTAGACTTTCACGGAAAAATTTCGTTTGGTCCCCGGGGGCCACTCCCCCCACCGCACTGGGCCCCCCCAAACCCAAAAAATGCAGTTTTTCCTAATTAACTACCTGAACCGTGGCACCGAGGATGAAGAAATTTTTATGGTATGTTGCTCTTAAGGGCCCACATCAACCTAGCCCATAATCACTCATTTGTAATTTGCGCCCCTCCCATAAAAAATGAAAATGCAATATTATTCTGCTTTAATCGCCCCATCTTCAGTTGAGATGTTCAGAACTGCACCATATTTCATGTGTATGATTAACTTGACATCCTCTGTGGGTATGCTAAGTTTCGTAGAATTTCATCCATGGGGGGGTATAAAATAAATTAATTTATGTGCACATTTAGTGACTGTACACTCATCGGCCTGTAGATGGTGGTGTTGAGCGAAGGGTTGCTGGTTTAGGATGATACTGTCTCACACACACACACACACACATGCAGGAATACAAACAAACGCAAGCATGCACACACACTGACATCCACACGCACAGATACACACCCATACACACACATACAAATCCACATGCACAGACACACACACACAAACACACACGCGCACACACATGTACGCACGCACACATACACGCACAGACACACACACACACAGACACACACATACACAAACACACACACATACACACACACACACAGACAGACATGCACATACTACTACTTTTTTTAGGTATCAGCCATATACCCGATTTACCAATACCCAATGTGTTATGCTTGGGCAGTATACTAATGACGTGGGTGGGACATGTTTCATGCCATGTTAGATCACATCCTGAGAGTCTACGCTTTCAGAAAATATATAGTTTATATAGTTGAATCAGTTTTCTCTTCATGGTACAGACCAAAATGTATTATGTGTACACTTTCTTCACCTAAATCCATAAAATCCCATTAATTTCAATGGGACATTTACTTAAGTGTTCTACTAGGTACAGTGGGAATGAGTTTAATTTTGTTAACATTGTTTTTTTTAAAACTCTGGGACCAGGGCTACAAGATAAAACAAGATAAAAATAAAATTTTTATTTCAGTAAAACACAACAAACCCATGCCAAAGTCAGATGACGTTTTCACATTATGGATGTTAAGTGTCTAAACTAATGACTTTTGATATAAAACTTAAATAGTAATGGCAAATAATTACAAAACTCTAAATTATCCATGATCCACAGGAATACTCCAGAAAGTATTTTAAAATATACAACTTATATACATAAACACGCAATACAGCCAAATTGCTCCACGTCATTTATTTTTGTGGAAAGCCAGTGCAGGCCTGAGCGGCGGTCATATTTTGTACCGCCATGCGGTACATCTAGTTACAATTCAAGGAGTTACTTGTCATTTTCAAATATAATTGTATACTTTGCCTTAAATGTGACCAGTGGACATGCATTTAACATGAAGAATAATTGCAAACACTTACCCACTATGTGCATCTATTTGATCTATTCAGTTTCTTTTATGTCTATAATCTGTTTAATCTTTTTACTCTTATCTATTTGTATGTAGGTTTTGTTTCTAATTGATTTGATGTAATCTATAATCAGATAATTTGCTCTATTTTTATCCATCTAATCTATTTTATCATTTGTATCTAACTATTCCTCTTAAAGAACAAACATGTCTGGCCAAAAAAGGACTTGGCAGCAAGTCAAGATTAAATACAAGAATATTTTGCAGGCTGGTAAGTGACTTGTTTGTGGAGAACATATGTGACATGTTTGCTGACATTTTATTGTCTGTGCTGATTTTAGCAATAAAAAAAAGTCATATATCTGGTACGGGGGTGGCCCTCCAAACCAAGACTTCACCACAGCAGAGGAGCTGGCCCTGGACTTAAATAAAGGGAAGCCAGTGATTGAAGGGATCCAGGGAGGGACAGCCACTGACTCTGGCCCAGCAAGGGATACTGGCCTCTTCATACAAGGTACATTATTGCCATACTACTGCACATGGAAAATATTGAAATCCATATATATTTTGTTATGTGAACTGTGTAACTTTGCCTTACCTTGCAGTGGCTGGTAACACCCTTACACTTTTGGAGCCACCAGACTATGATTCGCCGGTGAGTACACTTTATTAAATCATAGGCTTTGCATGTCCTGTCAAAAATATCAATACAAGTATTGAATATGGCAGAGGGAAGCCACATCTACAGCAGTGGAAGGCACTTCTGCCGATGATGAGACCGTGTTGCTGGACTCCATAAGGCTCGAGGTATCATGTCAATTTTGTGGAAATAGACACATTTTTTTAAGTTCATAATAGATAAGAAGTCAGGGAAGTGGTACTAATAGAAAATATCATTTGTTACAGGATCCTGACATTGGGCAGCCTGATAAACAGCCTGGTAACATAGTGAGTATTGCCTAAAGTAAATTTACATTAGGCACAAATTCTGCTATGCTAACTAAAAGGTGTTCACAGAATTCACAAACTGTCAGATATCTCTACACAACGCATCTTAAGAGACAGATCGAGCTGACAGAGGTCAAGATTGATGTGAACAAAAGAAAGCTGCAGGACATGGACCTTGAGATGCAAATTAAATGCAAGACACTGAGGAAACTAGAACTGGAAATCCAGAAACTAGAAAGAGAAGTAAGTGACTTCAGTTCATACTGTAACCATGACGGTAACACAATGTATTAATCATCATAATTTTTTCTCTCCAAAGCTCCAAGCTGACAAGTGATAACAGCAAAATAATAAAAGAAAAATATTCCAAAACCATTGTGGTCTTGTAACGTTTTTTATGAATGTCAAGTACACTTTATAGTTATTGATCCAGTGAAGTGGAACTAGAATTTGGGAAGATAACCACAGTGTGTGCTACCGATGCCAAATAAAATGCATGTACAAATGAAAAAGTTATATAGCCCACATTATCCTTTATTAAGGGATGGGCTAAATCAAAACTAAATTAACTGAAATAATTTGCAATGTATTGTTCTCTAACAAGTCTACCATTTCTGTTATTTTGAAAATCTCAGCACTTGAGACCAACGCCAATCTTCAAGACGAGCGTATTTCGATTTTGGAAAAGTCCAGTGCTTCATTGTTGGCAAATAACGCTAAACTGCTGGCCAAAGTGGCTGATCTGGAATCACGCAGCCGGCGCAATAATATTAGGCTATTGAGGGCGGCCAGCCCTCTTCCTTCTTCTCAGTGCTTTTGATGGAGGTATTCGGTGAAGGTGCTCTTGGCTCCCTGCCGGATTGTGACATGGCTCACCGTGCTCTCTCTGCTAAACCAAGCCCAGGTCAACGACCTAGGCCAGTTATTATACGTCTTTTAAGACACCAGCAGAAAGTGACTATCATACGCGAAGCCAGAGCTAGAAGAGGAAAGCTTCAGTACCGTGGGTCACCTATCGCGATCTATGATGACTTTACTCCTGAAGTAATGGAACAGCGATCAAAGTATCGTGAAGTTATGTCGGACTTCTATAAACTTGGACTTAAGCCCGCGCTACTGTTTCCTACAAGACTTTCCATCAATGCGAAGGAGGGAGGTAGGAAAATGTTCTCCTCAGCTGATGAAGCCAGAGATTATGCAGCACTCCTTTCTGCTAAGTAGCGTTCTTTGGTATTTTTGTTATTGTGGTTTGCAGCTTTGTGCTTTGCTGTTTTGATTTAATTTGGATATTTTAACGGCATAAACACGCTATACTGTTTTTTTTGTGAAGGCCTGATTGAGGATGTTTTAGTCTGATGTCCCGATCTGGTTTGTTTTTGTGCTCTACTTAGCTATTGTGAGTCTTTGTGCATTAAGCTACTCATAATTTGTAAATGTATTAATTTATTTAAGGCCTCTAGTAAAGTCTATGCCTACTATGAATTGATTAAAGATTAAAATAAAGTAAAAAGCTTAGCCATTTTTAGTTATGTGGGCTTTGAGATTCCCTGAGTTATTTATTTTCTATAGTTAACTTAATGACCACCGAGCAATTGTGCTCAGTTGAAATTTTGTTGGTTTGTTGTATGTTTAATTGTATGTTTTTGTTTTTTGTTTTGTTTTTGTTACTGTGGCTTTTTACACCTTCCCCTTATATACCTTTCACCATGGCACCATGACACGCTTTTCTCTTCTCATTTTCAATGGAATCCACTAAAGGTCTAAAGGTTGTTCACATTAATATCAGGAGCCTTACTTCAAAAATTGATTATCTTAGAACCTGGGTTGCTCAGTACAAACCTAGTATTATTACCATCTCAGAAACTTGGCTAAATAATTATACTTCTGATAGTGATATTGAAATAAATGATTATGTATTGTACAGAGCTGATAGGCTGTCCAGAGGAGGTGGTGTGGCCACATATGTTGATGCAAATCTTAGCTCTGAATGTATTACCCCTGAAGCTGATCCAGTTAACTTTGAATGTATTTTTATTAATATTATTTTTCATGCAAATAAACACTTAATTATTGGCAATATTTATAGACCTCCGTCTGCCCCATCCGATTCCACAAAGTGTATTTTGTCTACTATCAATTCATTAGGCAGGCATAAAGAATTGATTATTCTTGGTGATTTCAATTGCAATTGGCTGAATCGTTCCTCCACTGGGGATAAAGATTTATTTAGTAGTATTAATCTTTCACAGCTTATTAAGGAACCCACTAGAGTGGATAGCCGGTCCTCCTCTTTGCTTGACTTGATATTGGTTTCTAATCCGGAAAGGATAGTTACATCTGGTGTCTTATCAGATTGTTTTAGTGATCATTCTGTCATTTATTGTGTCTGGAAAATTAAACTGCCTCATTTTCCTCCGAAATATATTAAAATACGTCAAAGAAAAAATACCAATGTTGATTGCTTTATACAGGATTTGAAATCTATTAATTGGGACAGGTTTCAGCTAATTCCTTTTGTGGAAGATGCATGGACTTTTTTTCACTCTGAACTCATTAATGTAATTGATAAGCATTTTCCGTTTAGAACTATTAGAGTTAAAGGGAAGCACTTACCCTGGATCAGTTCTCATTTACTCAATCTTTTTAAGCAAAGAGATAAGGCATGGGCCAAATACCGCCTTACTAAATCTGCCCCCGACTGGGATTATTACAGATCTCTTAGGAATCAGTGCAAGACCCACACCCGAAATGCTAAATCCAGTTACTATAGAGATGTTTTCTTAATGACTTAAAAAACCCTAGACAGTTCTGGGATCATTTGAATCGAGTTCTCAATAGGAACCAATTGAAAATGAATAATGTTACAATTACTGATCCTACCGCTATTGCTCATGCTTTCAATCAGCATTTTACTGCAATTGGTGACTCCAATCATGTTTATTCTCATACTAATGATCATGTCTCAACCTTTTCTTCTGCATCTGGCTCATTTAAATTTAATAAAATTATGCCCATTGATGTTTTTAATGCTATAGCTGATCTGAAGGAATATAGTAGTGCTGGTCCGGACAGGCTTGAGGCTAGGTATATTAAACTTGCTGCTCATGTATTGATATTTCCACTCGCTGACCTATTTAATCTGTCTTTGAATACTTTTACTGTCCCCGCTACATGGAAATGTGCGAAAGTTACCCCTTTATTAAAAACTGGTGATGGTTCTATTATGAATAATTATCGTCCTATCTCTATTATCTGTTCCACTGCCAAAATATTTGAGAAAATTATTTTTAATCAATTATCCAAATTCATTATTCAGAATAATATCTTATCTGCATTTCAATCTGGCTTTAGGCCCAATTTTTCTACCACCACAGCTTTATTAAAGTTTACCAATGATATTTTTTCTGCCTGCGATAAGGAACAGCTAACTGGTGCTATTTTTATTGATCTTTCAAAGGCCTTTGACATGGTGGATCATTACATTCTTCTTGATAAGCTTTATGCAATAGGTCTGAATCAAAGTGCTCTATTATGGTTTAATTCTTATCTTCATAATATAAGGCAGTGTGTTGCTTTTAAAGGTTCACTGTCTGATTATTTATTGGTTGATAAGGGTGTTCCTCAAGGTTCCACTCTAGGACTCCTTTTGTTCTCGATCTTTATCAATGATTTATCACACATCTTTTCCATGAGTAAGATTCATCTTTATGCTGATGATACAGTAATTTATACTGCTGACTCTGATATTCACCAGACCCAGAATAGGTTACAAGTTGACTTTATTATGACTCAAAAATGGTTTCACAGTAACAACCTGGTGTTGAATATGGAAAAGTCCTGTTGTATGTTGTTTGGGACGAGGCACAGAAGACCATGTGCTCTTAACTTACAACTGTATTTTGCTAATGGGTCCTCTATGGTGAAATCTGAAAAATTTAAATATCTTGGGTTGTGGATGGATTCTGAGCTTACCTTCAAACCTCACATTGACTATATCACAAAGAGAATATATGGTTGTCTCAGTACACTTTATAGATCTGTTAATTGCTTTACATTGGAAGTGAGGAAACGGTTAATTTCTCAGTTGATATTGCCGATTATTGATTACACTGATATTATCTACATGAACACTAGTGACGCTGCTCTTAAGCCACTTAATGTTGTTTTTAACTCTCTATGTAGATTTGTTCTGAGGTGTCCTTTTAAAACACATCATTGCGTAATGTATGCATCATTGAATTGGCTTCAGCTGAATTCAAGAAGAGACTTTCATTGGTTTCTTTTTATTTTCAAATGTGCCTACTTCGAATGTCCTCCATATCTGAGAGAACTCTTGGTTCCACGTAGTTCTTTGTATCCCCTTAGAGATATGCAATCTCTTGTCTTTACTGTACCAGGAATCTTTTCAGCCACTGGTCGTAAAACTTTTCACTACAAAGCTACTAGTGATTGGAATAATCTTCCTCTTTCCTTGAGGTCCATTTGATCTTTTCGTAGATTCAAGTTAACTTTATTCCAATATCTAAAAAATGTGTGTGCATGCTACTGATGTTGGACTGAACAGTAATGCTTGCAAATTGTCTTTTGTTTCATGTAACTGCACTGTAAAAATAAAAGGTGCCTGGAGGAACCTTTTGGGGTTCTTCACTTTGCCACACCGGCAGAACCGTCTGTAGATCCTCTAGGCACCCTTTAAAAAGGGGTGGTTCTCTGAGGAACCACACAAGTTTCCTGAGGAACTCTTATATTAGGCACTGTGTGGGACCACTTTGGGTGCCTCCAGGAACCAAATTTCATTTTTTTTAAATATTTAATTTCATGTTGTTACTATGGTTACCTTTGACTTCTATTATAATAAACAAATTCAAAATAAGAATTGTTTATTACATATTTGATATTCATTTTATTACATAAACTTCCATGCACATGGGAAAAAAAAGCTAACTATAGATTAATATCAATGAATACACAAAAAAATAGTATAATACATAAGCAACATGAATAATCAACCATGTATATACAATAGATAAACAAGAAATGACATCTCAACAAAATGCATGGAAACACATATGTTCCACGAAATAAATCAATGTAAAAAAATTACATTTTGACTAATTAATAATGTCCATCTTTACTTAACTTTAAAACATTGGTGTTTCAGTCCGATGGTAGGTCTGACATCACTGTTTCCAAGTCCAAAAGCTCTATCAGATGCCAAAAACAAACAAACAGTGCTAATATGCACTCATTGTGCTGTAATATTCCTGAAAATGATGATCCTAACCTTTATCTCTATACCGAAATCTCAGATGGTTAGTTTTTCAGCTATTTTGAATCATAAAATGTTGAAGTCTGGGATGCCGTTAGACTGGAGACTGTAATGTACACTATGGCTTTTGAAAAGCTTAAATGTGTGACTTGAATCAACAATGTTCATAAATGGTTGTTGAGTATTCTCATGAAACAAGATAGAGGAAGTAGAAGTAGAGGCTTCGACCCAGAAACAGTATTAATGTGCAGTAAAATTATCTGTTGTTCTGTGAATGTTTACTGGTGAATTCCAGTCATTTCAATAAGAATCCACACGATCAGCAATTTCGTTTGTGTTCAAAAATGTCACTAAGGGACCAAGTTGGTGTGATACTTAAAGAGTTAGAAAAGTGAAAAGGTACAGCAGATTCATTTTCCGTTTGTTTTTCCTCTTTTTTGGTGGATGGTCCAGGCACTTCAATGATTTTCAGGTCTACAGGAGGATTTTTTATTCTTGATCAAACTTGTATTTCAGCTTACCGAGATCCCTGCAAAGTACAAAAAGTACTGTTAGTAAGGTTATTAAAGTGATAGTTGTGAAATTTAAATAATTTCCTCAGCCTTGTGACGTTCCAAACCTGTTTGACTTTCTGTCTGTGGAACCCAAAAGCAGATCCCAGGCATAATGCAACCCCAGTCACCATTCAATTTCACTGCATGAAACACAAGCAGAAAAAAATTGTGTAAATCATTCATGAAACCATTCTTATGTACACTTGTCTAGTTCAATTCAATGAAACAATTTATGTAAAAATGGTTAAGCTCCAAAAATGTCCCAGAAAAGATCCTAAAAATAATCAATGAGTTCACAACTCATGTGTTATGGGTTGTGTTGTAAGTCTTCTGGAGCCATATAATAGCTTTTTCCTTTTTTTGTCGAAAAAGACTAAACTTGAAGATAGAATTCAGAGTTAAAATGTCTTATATTCAAATGCAAATGATAAAGATATAAGAAAAAGTGCATAGCATTATTTGTGAACCAAACCTGTGATATTATTTTTCTGAGTAACATGAATGAGATTTGAGAGCATGAGGAAAGATTTTCAGAGAATAACTGATTAAAAAACACAAGTACACAGTCAAACAATACAATTTCACACAGATAAAGTTCATAGTAATAAAGTACTTACATGTGGTTCAGGTAACTTACTGTAATTCAATGTTGCCACTGAAATGTTCAGATTATTTTAGAAATGTAATGGTTGTTCTGGGGAAACAAAAGAACAAAGCAAAATATTTATTGACCAGTAAATAGCTTTAAATGGTATTTGAGAGAATGAGGGCACCTGTAGTAAGTTAAAGTTAAAGTTAAAGTTAGGCTAACGTAAACAAAAACAGCCCAAACTTGCTTTTGTTAGCAACTATTCATAACAAACGCCAATGACAAAATAAATGAGTTACGTTAGGCTATATCAGCAATTTGAAGACACAGTTGTACAGAATATGTTGAATTGAATGACTAAATCAATCTAAGACAATAAGTCAGTAATTTCCATTTGTTCATTAACGTTAGATCAACGTAACGTAGTTAACATCGCGGCTAAAACCTTCATACCAGATACTGTGCAATAAACGAGTGGTAAACACTGTAAAAACGTAGTAATGTATAATAAATTTAGTTTATATATGTGTGTGTTTGAATATATCGTGAGTATACTCTGTATTTATATTTATTTGGCGAGTTTACAAACCTTGTAACGGAGAGCCGAACAAACGGCGGAAGCTGCGGCAGGCGTTGATGAGAGAGGAGCCGTTACTTTCAAACCCGATGACGTCGATCAGCTGAGCTTAGTTGCGCGCGAGTAGTGCGAGCATCACTGATGTGACGACAGTAGCAATAGCAGCAGTTTCGTGACAGAATAAAACTTCTCTCCTCCTGGTTCTTCTTCTTCATATTATTAATATTATTATTATTTAGTGTTGTTGTTTAAGGTTTAAATTACTCGATAAAATAGGCCTACTAAATAAATGTAAGCTACCCAAGTGAAAAAGACGTAGGCTACTGTTAAATGTATTAAAAATACATTAAAGTATATTTGTATTGTAGGTCTACTAAAAACACACTCAAGTACATTTTTAATACATTTAATAGTATGTATTTTTCACCTGGGTATGTATAGGCCTACTGAATCAAACTTAAGTATAGCCTCGACTACTACTACTACTACTAATAATAATAAATATAATCTTATTCTGGCCTCACTGAACCATTGGGTTCCTCCAGATGCTGGCTTTAAAATAAGAAATCTTCCAGGAACCACTTAAATGTTAAAAGATCTTCCAATAACCCTTTTATCGCATTCAAGTTCCTCTATTTTCCCCCAAAGCACTTCGAGGTCTCATGGTAATGAAAAGGTGACTCCAGAACCTCTGAACTAAATACAAAGTGCTTAAAGGATCCGATAAGTTCCAGCAAGAACCTCAAAGATTGTCAATGCTCCTCCAGTAACCCTACTATAGGAGAAAGAGCTTTGAGGCACCAAAATTACATTTTGAAGTTCCTTGAGTATCCGACAGGATATTTGAGGCTCCTTTAGTTTTTACAGTGTGTTTAACTGATTTACCTTCTGTTGATTCAACCTCGGTCCTTCTTATGTGACACCTTTTTGTTTACTGCATTTCTTGCATTATGGTTCCAATTGTATAATGAGTAAATGTGATGTGCTTTTTGAGACAGTTATAACATGTCAGGGCTATGATGTGTCTTAGGTTTGGTGTAATGGTGTAAGCTGCCCAGTAGCTCAATGGTTTTGAGCATTTGTTTTGCCTGTTTTTTTTTTTTTTGTTTTTTCTGTTGTTGTTGTTGTTTTATGTCTATGTGTACTTGGACCCTCTTGAAAATGGGATGTTGCATCTCAAGGGGCTATCCATTAATAAATTGAAATTGAAATTGTCTGGGAATATGGCAGCATTGTCCCAATCAACATCCAAAGCAACTGTGGGAGCCCTTTCTTTTCTTAGGCTGGCAATATTGTGCAGCACTGTGCAGGCAACAGTCACGTCACATGCTCTGTCTGGGGAGACCCTCAGGTGGTGCAGGCACTGAAATCGTGATTTCAGGAGGCCGAAGGTCATTTCAATTCGAGCCCTGGTTTTGGCATGGGCATGGTTGTAAGCTTGCTGTGCTGGGGTTTGGGGGTCTGTAAGGGGAGTCATCAGAAATGTCTCACAGGCATAGCCTTTGTCCCCCAGCAGCACACCAGAGAACTCACCTGCGAATACAAAACATAATTCTTACAAGTACTGTACTCTTGGTGTTCAAGGTGCTTAAAAAAAATGGGGTGGGTTACCTAGAGAGAGTCTCTGGTAAATTCTACTGGCCCGAAAGATTCTGGAGTCATGGACTGAGCCAGGCCACTTTGCCTCTAAATTTGTGATAAGGCAGTCAGCATCACAGATCATCTGTAAAAATATATAGCCTATTAAGGTCATTTAATGCACAGAATAATTATGTAGCTGACAGTAACCATAACTCAATCTTACCTGAACATTGACACTGTGGAAGGATTTCCTGTTAACATAATCTCCCTCATGTGCCCCTGAGGGGCGTTGGATACGAATATGGGTGCAATCCACTGTACCAATTGCATTAGGAAAAGCTGTAACACAAAATAATGAGTGTCATACTGTGACTGTGCTAATGTAAAATTTTGTAGTAATCTGTTATTATTCATACCTGCAATCTTGTAGAACTCCTCCTAGATGTGGATGAATCTTCTGTGACCAGGGAAGGTGATAAATATGTGCACAAGAGATGTCAATGCCAGACTTACATTTCTTATTGTGCGACAAATAGTGGCTTTATTGAGGTTTTCTGCATCACCGACAGAATACAGAAACATGCCACTTGCAAAGAATCGCAGTGCTACGCAGACCATCTGTGGGACAGTGAGAGCATGGCTCCGTGCTGTCCTGTGCTGTATGTTTGGACCCAGCAGCCTACACAAATATCTGATGCCATCACCTGAGAATCTGTACCTCTCAGTCAGATATTCGTCTGAAAAGGCCAATGGGTCTGCCCTATCTCGGAAGACTCTTTCATGCCTGAATGCTCGTCTGAGTATTAAAACTTCCTCATCAACTACATCATCCAACAAAGGGCAAGCCATTGTGAATAGGAAACACACAAATCTTTAGTCTATATATACATATTGACCTCGTTACGGACTTAATTGGAACCACATTTGCAACTTCATGAGCCATTTCTTATTATCTCATCAACTGCAATAAAATATAATATATTGATATTCTTTCTCATTCAACAGTACATTTCTACTCTATACTTGCATATATAGATATACATAGTCTATATTCTATTTCTCATATTGTATAGTATAGTTCTTTTGCACTGTGTTGACATTCATTGTGGACAGCAAAATAATAATTGCTTAGGAAAATCTGCTTTCCTCACTGGGTGTATGACAATAAATGCTTTAAATCTCGAATAATATATATATATTCATCAAACCTCTGACAGTGAAATGAACAGCAGTTTTCAATAATAACTAAATTCAGCCAGGATAACTGGCAAATCCCAGCTTAATCCCTTATCTTGCTTTTGTGCAATACCCCTCTGGTGTGTGATGCTTATTTACCCAATAAATGCAGACAAATCATAAGCAAAGAACAAACAAATATGTCTAATACTTCTAAATAACGCCTGCATAGTTTCTGTTAGTTATTGCATGATGCTTATTTGTTTATGTTAGTGAATATACTGCTTTTTATAATAGTAAATTACAAATGTATGTCTAAAATAAGACATTACACACCACAAAAATGACACGCAGTGCTATTTTTGTAATGGATTTCAAGTATTTGGAAACCAAAGGAAGTTGTATCACTAAAATGTCATGTTTGTGCATGTTGTACAGTTATTTATTAAAAAAAATACAGGTTTGTGATTTTGTAATAATAAATAATTATTTATTATTATATTATATTGGATATTGTACAGATATATAATCTTTGTATTATATATATATCATTCTTGAATTTTGAAATCAACTACATTGAAATCAACATCGGCACAGACGGCAAAAATGTTTCACAAAAATAAAGGTTTTTTTATTGCAGGTGATGGTTCCCTGAAGAACCTTTAACATCCATTGAAACTTTTCGTTCCACAAAATGATCTTTATAGTGGAAAAAGTTTCTTCAGATTATTAAAATGTTCTTTACATTAAGAAAAAAATATTAATTTAAGAACTGATCATTGAAAGAAATCTATGGCATCACTTGAAAACCATCTTTACAACCTTTATTTTTAATTGGTTTATTTTATTGTACCCATCATATGTTTGCAGAACCAAGTCTAAACATAAAAATGTATATATTCATAATATGAAAAATAACTTTCACATGTCTCCTTGCTGTCTATAATGGATGGAATATAATATTATAATGGAAAGAATGAAATGCTCATATTTCATGAACGGAAGGTGTTTTGGTGGGTTGACCATATGCAGGTAATAATTTTCGGGTGGGACAGGTGGGTCGTGTCCCCACCACTGTTTTGACGAGGAGAAAAAGTCGACCCGAGGGTGGATTAGAACCCAGAACCTCTGACACAATAAACAAAAGCACTCCCACTAGACCAGAGTACACAAACAAACTTTGCGGATCTATGTATTTATTCACGTGAAAAATCTTGTCACTAACATATGGAGCGAAATCAATCTCATTAGGCAAGGCAAGGCAAGGCAGGTTTATTTATATAGCACATTTCATACACAATGGCAATTCAAAGTGCTTTACATAGAAGAAATTAAAATAATAAAAAGAGATAAGAATAATTAAAACAGTTTAGAAAAATAAAATAAAATACAGTACAGTACAAACAGTCGGACGAACAGTGGCACAGTGCTCATTCAGTAAATGCATAGCTAAACAGAAGTGTTTTGAGTCTGGATTTGAAAATGACTACAGTAGGAGCACATCTGATCTCCTCTGGAAGCTGGTTCCAGCTGCGGCTGGCATAATAGCTAAAAGCAGACTTGCCATGCTTAGAGTGAACCCTTTGTATTTCTAGCTGATATGATCCTAATGATCTGAGTGATCTGTTGGGTTTATATTCAGTGAGCATATCTGCAATATATTGAGGTCCTAGGCCATTGAATGATTTATATACCAGCAATAATACTTTAAAATCAATCCTAAATCTAACTGGGAGCCAGTGTAAAGACCTGAGGACTGGTGTGATGTGTTCATTTGTTCTGGTTCTGCTCTGCGTTCTGTATGAGCTGCAACTGTCTTATGGTCTTTTTGGGAAGGCCAGTGAGGAGTCCATTACAATAATCCACCCTGCTGGTGATGAAAGCATGAACAAGTTTCTCTAAGTCTTGTCTGGAAACAAAGCATCTAATTCTTGCAATATTTTTCAGATGATAGTATGCTGATTTAGTTATTGCTTTGACATGACTACTGAAACTAAGGTCTGACTCTAGTGACACACCAAGATTCCTGACTTGATTTTTAGTTGTTTGACCACTAGAGTGAAGGTATGCGTTCACCTTGAGAACTTCATATTTGTTTCCAAACGCAATGACTTCAGTTTTGTCTTTGTTTAATTGAAGAAAGTTTTGACACATCCAACTGTTGCCAACTGTCAATGCATTGGCACAGGGAGTCAATGGGGCTGTAATCGTTAGGTGATAGGGCTAAGTAGATCTGTGTGTCGTCTGCATAGCTGTGGTAAGCAATTTGGTTCTTTCTCATTATTTGGCTCAGTGGGAGCATATACAGGTTGAACAGGAGTGGCGCAAGAATTGAGCCTTGAGGGACTCCACATGTCATGGATGTCCACTCAGACTTATGGTCTCCTATACTCACATAATAACCTCTCCCATCTAAGTATGACCTGAACCATTTTAGGACTATCCCAGAAAGCCCCACCCAGTTTTCCAGCCTGTCAAGAAGTATGTTATGATCGACAGTGTCAAATGCAGCACTGAGGTCGAGTAGTACCAGCACTGATATTTTGCCTGAATCAGTATTTAAGCGAATATCGTTTATTATCTTTATGAGCGCTGTCTCTGTGCTGTGGTGCGGTCGGAAACCAGATTGAAAGTTGTCAAAGTATCCATTCAAGCATAAGCATTTGTTCAGCTGATTGAAGACAACTTTTTCAATGATCTTGCCTATGAAAGGAAGATTTGAAATCGGCCTATTGTTGCTTAATATGGTCTTATCCAGATTGCTCTTTTTCAGGAGGGGCTTGACAACTGCAGTTTTCATGGAGTTTGGAAAACTCCCAGAGAGAAGTGAGACATTTACCACTTCTAGAAGATCTGCTTCTAAACTGTTTAACACACTTTTGAAAAAAGATGTGGGAAGTGTGTCAAGGGTGCATGTTGATGTTTTAAGGTGCTGTACTGTTTCTTCCAAAATTTTGCCATCAATTTCTTTGAAATCAGACATAGTAAATACTTTCACAGGTGGTCTGATCTGTCTGACCCCAGCGCAACTCAAGGATGTGCTGATCACCTTTCTGATATTATTGATTTTCTCAGAGAAGAAAGAAGCAAACTCCCTGCACTTGTTCTCTGAGAGCATTTCACTGGGAATCTGGCTTGGGGGGTTTGTCAGTCTCTCTACAGTAGCAAAAAGAGTGCGTGTGTTGTTTAAATTGCTGTTTATAATATTTGAGAAGAAAGTCTGTCTAGCTTTGCCTAGTTCCATATTGAAAGCATGCAGGCTGTCTTTGTAGATGTTATAATGGACTACAAGTTTTGTCTTCCGCCACATGCGCTCTGCTTTTCTGCATTGTCTTTTCATATTTTGAACCGCTGTTGAGTTTCTCCAAGGTGCTTTTTGTCTGCCATTCTTCTTCCTGACTTTCACAGGAGCAATATCATCAATTACACTTTTAACTTTTGAATTAAAAGAATCAAGGAGAAGATCAACAGAGTCAGCAGATATGCTTGGTGTTAATGATATAGCCTTCATAAATAGTACACCAGTGTTCTCATTTAAGCATCTCTTCTTGACAGACACAGATCTAGCTTCAATGGCAGAAGAGATCAATATATCAAAGAAAATACAGAAATGATCAGACAGTGCTACATCCTTAATAACAATCGATGAAATGTTTAGACCCTTACTGATAAGTAAATCTAGAGTGTGTCCACGATTGTGTGTGGGTCCATGTACATGCTGAGTCAGATCAAAAGTTTTTAAAACAGTTTTGATTTCTTTTGCCATATTGTTTTCTGCACTATCTATGTGAATGTTAAAATCTCCAGCAATGGCAAAACAGTCAAACTAAGGTAACTAAACTGAGGAAATTGTTGATAACAGTTCTGTAAAGTCCTCAGCAAAGGCTGGAGAGTATTTTGGAGGCCTGTAAATAATGATAAGTAAAATGCGTGGAGCACCTTTTAACACAGTACCCAGATATTCAAAAGACGGGTAATTCCCAAATGATATTTGCTTACATTGATAGATATCTTTAAAAAGAGCAGCTAGACCCCCACCTCTCTTAACAGCTCTGCAGACACTCATAAAAGTAAAGTTAGGAGGGGCTGCTTCATTGAGGACTGTTGCACTGCAGCTGTCTTCTAGCCAGGTTTCATTTAGAAACATAAAGTCCAGGTTGTTTGTGGTTATTAAGTCGTTGACTAGAAGTTATTTATTTTTAAGTGAACGAATGTTTAAAAGTGCTAACTTAACAGTCTTACCATCACACGTACTCATACTAGACACACTTTTTGTCCCCACAGCAATCTTAGTTTGACATGTAATAGGCACCAGATTAGTTGGGTTTGCTGTACGGCTATTGAAGGCCTTAGACTTTCTATCTTGTAATAGAACAGCAATAGAAGATACAGGCACACTGGGTTCCCGCTTGTTCTGTAAGCATTTAAGAAAGTTACTGTTATCATAGCGGGGACCCAACACATATCACTGAGAGCTGGTATCAGTTGCTTTTGGTTCACCTCGAGCAGATGGAGGAGGGTGTGGGCCCTGGCGTTGTGGCAGAGGCTGAAGAGCTCTCACAGGAGGGGGAGGGCGAGCTGGGCCCGCAGGCTTTGGTGCGGGCTTTAGTGCGGGTGGTTGAGGTGCCTGTCGTTTTTTGGTTGATATCTGGGGGCTTGCAGCAAAAGAGTGGGATAGTTTGGTTCCAGCATGCACCAGTTCTTCCATTTTCTGTGAGAAACACAGAAGTGGGGATGCTGGAGAGAGGGATAACGTGTCTGGTGAAAGGGGCTGTTGCTCAGGTGTTATCGGAGGCTGTAATATGCTGTCCTGGCTTCCCTGGCTGTTTTCCAGGAAGTCGTCCTTGGGTGCTGAATCTTGGAGCAGTTCTGATATGTCTGTCTGTGGTGAGCTCTGTGGGCAGGGCTCGGCTGAGATTGAGTCCGTGAGCAGAGGTTGTTGTGGCGGAGTGGTGTAATCATTGTCCTTGTGTGATTTGTCAACCGCATGTCCATTTTGCTGCTGAAGTGAAGTCCCGTGGTCATTCATACTGTTTCCAGATGTGTGTGTGTCGTTCAGATTGACACACACTGCAGAAGGATGATTGAGGGAGAAGTAGATATTGTCCTTTAACACTCTTGAACCAAGTTTGTTTGGGTGGTGGCCATCCCGATGAAACAGTTGTCTCTGACTCCAGAAAAGATTGAAATTGTCAATGAAGTTTACTCCTTTTATATTGCAGGTTTTTTGCAGCCATGTATTAAGCCCAAGCAGCCGTGAAAACCTGTTTGTTCCTCTTGCTGGGAGTGGTCCACTGATGAATGTTTGAACTTTCAGTCTTTTAAGTGTTTCAAAAAGTTAATTGAAATCCTTCTTAAGGAGTTCTGACTGCTCTTTATGAATATCATTCTTCCCCACATGAATGATGAGTCGATTTGCGGTCTTATGTTTCATCAGAATGTTCTGAAGTTCCCTGTTTATATCAGAAGTTGTTGCTTGTGGAAGGCAGCACGTAGTTGTATCCCTGCTGCTAATGTTTCTGATTATGGAGTCCCCCACTATCAGAGTCCTGGGCTCGGCTGCGCTCTGAGCTGAGTGCCGCTGTCTGCTCGACCTTGAGCGCCAGTTAGTATCAGTGTTAGCTACTGGCCCATTCAGTCTGTGTTCGATCATATTCATCACATTTGGGGATTCCTCATTTACATACATTAGTACTTCAAATCTGTTCTCAAGATGTATAGGCGGTGGTACAGTAGGAGACCAGTGTTTGCAATCCTTGTCAGAGCTGTATCTGGGGTAGAGGATGCTACTGCGGCAATATGTGATGCTTGTGACAATCTGATGTCTCGAGTGCCTTTGGGTCTCGCTCCCTGTTTGTGCCATCTATTTGTAAGTCGATCGGCTGGTTTCTCTACCTGTCGAGGAGCACTAGTTTCATGGGACTCACCGGTATGCTGAGGGTGTAGAAGCTCTGTTGTGTGTTCCGTCTGGTTTGGTGGTCCCGTTAGTAACTTTGTTTCAAGAACTGCAATCCTTTGTAAAAGTCTGTGGCAGTTAGAGCAGCAAGTAGATTCTTGAACCAGAAGAGGCATTTTCTCTCTTATCCTTATGAGTGTAGGCAGTTGTGTTTTCCTTTCCCCGGAATGTAAGCTGGTCGGGTAAAAGAATTCTGCATTTCTGTGGTAATCCAAACTTTGTCGTCTGAGCACTGTGCTGATTTGCTTAAGTTAAAATTAGGTGATAAAAGGAAATAGAATATAAAAATATAGGAGATCAAATGTAAAAGTAATAGAGCAAAGCGCGGAGCAGTAAGCAAGAGCGTCCGAACAGTAGCTGAGCAGAAAGTAGCTATCATTAATTATTCATGCAAAAAACGTGATTTATACATGTGTGACTGTGTGTGTTTGTGTGGATGGAATCACACTGAGAGCAGGTGGATGGTCACTCAAGAGATCATTTTAACTTACTGGGTCCTGGGACAGACAAAACTGGGACAAACACGACCAAAAGCTGATTAATGTGCATCAACGTTGCTCAAAGTCAGCAGTGAGAGATGTGAAACTCTGCTGAATATACATTTTTACAAAGTGATCGTGAACATATAGTGGAATAAAACTTAAAATAAAACATACATTACAGGGGGGGTGAAATGCTCATTTTCACTCAATCTCCTGTTAATCTTGAGTACCTATAGAGAAGTATTGCATCCTTCATATCTCCAAAAAGTCTTTAGTTTTATTATATTTATAAAAGAAAGATAGGCTGTACCGAGTCTTTCCGGAAAAAAACGAGCGGCTGGAGGTGGGCCGTGTGGGCGGAGCTAAAGCTGTGCTAACGCGCTGAGCTAACAACACACAGAGACATTTGAAGCAGTTTTACTCACCGCCCGGTTCCAACGCACGGCCGCGAACCTTTATCATTGTGACTGCTCAATCCTTAAGCATTAGATGATCTGCAAATCCGTCGATCTGGGCTTTGTTTATAAAACAATCATCGTCGAAATGCAGGGAACAAACAGTCTTGCACAACTCTGTTTATGCTCAGGAAAAACAAACTCCATCCACTGGTCCCTTAACGCTGGGTTCTTTGGGAATCTGTGCAGGGTTGTCTTGCCCTGGCAACCAAAAACCCACTTCTTTGGTGACATTGACTTCCCTAAAGCCGAGCATAGCGCTTTGATGGGCGTACTGCTTTCGCTCTCTTGCTCTGGTCTACGGTTGCGCGCGCACCCACGTCCTTCCGGAGAAGTGCCCCCCCTTTTTAGCATTTCACCCCCCCTTTAAAGAAATAAAATATAAATCACTTTCTCTGTTCTCATTTCTCATCAATTCACATAAATGCAGAAAAACTATAAACTTAAGTAACCATCTTTTACATATTTTGTATAATTGAAAAACAGATAGAGGAAAAACGCCGACCTAAAATGGCGCAGTTACACAGTTCAGCACGTGCGAGCACATAGCACGTGTGTTAATGCTAATACTCAACTCGGCTAATACATTTCCACACAGAACATGACAAATCCAAATATAACACATACCTGGGACAAACACGACCAAAAGTTGGTTAATGTGCATCAACGTTGCTCAAAGTCTTGAATGAAATAAACAGAGATACTGAGTTCACAAGCAGGTTACACACACACACACACACTAGGGCTGGACCCGAATATTCGAATAATCGTTCGGTGGGTTGGTATTTGATTTGAAAATTTAACATTCAAATATTCGGGGGGTTTTTTTGTTTTGTTTTTTTTGTTTTTTTTTGCACACCTGGGATCCCCCACGAAACGGTTCTCATTCGCGCTTGAATAAGGCCGGCTACTCACTGGCTGCGTGGCGTGTCTGTTTTTATTTCGGCTCCCATGTTAACAGGTTGGAGTTTGCACACTGCCTGCGTGAAACACGCGTCTCAGGCGCGGCTCGAGCCACGCGGAAAACGCGTGCATGCTAGAAATAGAACCGACGCCTAAGTTTTCCAGCAATAGGAGTGTTTTCTTTATTTAAATTTCGTTTTTCTTTATTTAAATTTCGTTTTTCTTTATTTAAATTTCGTTTTTTCTTTATTTAAATTCGGTTTTTCTTTATTTAAATTTCGTTTTTTTTTTTTTTAAATCTAGCCTTTACTGTATCAGTATTTTGTTAGTCAGAAAAATATTAGACTACCTCAAAAGTATTGCTTAATTTAACAGACCTGTGTGTGTGCGTTTTAGATCACCAGTGCAGTGTCCGTTTTCTGAGAATATAAGCCCTGCCCGCGTGAGGTGCGACCGATTCCCGCTCGCGCTGTTCTGTAGTTTACTAAAAGTTTAAATTCTGAATGTGTTGCGTCTCGCGTGTCCATCTATATTGCACCAAATGCGACACTGCACTCCCGTGTGAAGTCGATTGGATGAACGGTTCTTGAAATAATAATAAAGCAAACGGACAGACAGACACATAGAGATTCCTGCCTTTATTGGAAAGAAGAATATGTTCAGCACCCTCTCTCCGAAGCTTCGAATATTCGATGTTCATTACTACCGAAGCTTCGAAGCTCAAAAAATGGTATTCGGACCAGCCCTAACACACACACACTTCATTTTATCATCGCAAATAACATGACTCGACTGACAGAACTAGGAACTGACAGACAAATGAAGTAAACTTGTGAGTAGTATAAAAGTCCAACCTTACACTTGAAAACAATCTAAACTCAGTTTTTATGACGCAGCACTTATTGATGCGACTTACCAGCAGCGAGAGATGTGAAACTCTGCTGGTGGTGACGTAGCTCCGCCCTTAATATCACGCACGCAAATGCAAGGGATGCAACAGCCAATGTCGAGTTTTCCCAATTAATGCATGAATTTAACAGCATTATTTAACCCTCTGGGGTCTGAGGTGTTTTCTGGGCCTGGAGGTGTTCTGACATGCTCTGACATTTGTGCTTATTTCTGTTACTTGTGACATTTTCATGGCTAAAGTCTGATTACACTGTATTTAGCACAAATTCTGCTACAATAATATATCAGCAGCATGTGTGTAAAAGTTTGTAGTTTTGAGATAATGACGTTTATTATGGAGGACCAAACCTGCAGAAATTAAAAAAAAAAAAAAAAAGATAAATAAATATGATAAATAAATAAATAAATGTGATAATAGGAAAATAAAGAAAGAAATAAACAACTTGATAAAATAAATATGATTCATTTTTAATCAAATTCATTTTTGTTTTATTTTTTCCCCTTAATGTATTATTTTCTGCTGTTATACATTTTTACATTTTTAAAAAATCGTTTTAACTTTTATTTATTCGTTAATTATTTATTTATTTATTTTTATATTTTTATATTTATTCTTACATTTATTGTTTATATTTATTTATTTATGCATTCATTTGTTTATAGATTTATTTATTGATTGATTCATTTATTTTTACATTTATTTATTTATTGATTCATTTATTTTTACATTTCTTTGTGTAACATGGAAATGAGGAAGGCGGTCCTTGTGTAGCTTCAGTGCATCATTGGTTGAGAGCGGTTGAGAGCTCACGAATAGAATCGTCAGGCTTAGCTAATAGAGAGGAGATTTTTCAAAAAAAAAAAAAAAAAAATGGCGGCAAGAAATAATTCGTTGTCCAGTTTGCTACGGGATGTGGCAGATCAGCTGGAGAGTTGTAAGTAATTTTCACCTAATCGCATTATGCCGAAATATTTTGTAGCGTCAACTATTTTTTCTAGAAATAATAACACGAAGCTGAAACTACTTATGTGATCCCTCTCAGCATCGTCGTTATCCCTCTCAGTATCGTCGACGTCATCGAGTGTGGAACCGTCGGCGTCGACGTCAGACGCTGGGTTTATGACACCCAGACACCCAGTGGATGGTTGGTTTTCTAGTCTAATGACTGTTCTGTAATAAATGACTAGATCTTCACTCTAAATGACTGAAATGGTTGCGTTTCTCAACCACCGATGGCTATGAAAATCGGAACAATCCAGGGCCGCGTTTCCCTATTATAGGTCCACGGCTAGGCCTTTTGGGAAACGTGGCCCTGGATTTTTCGGTTCTATGATTGTCAATGTCAACTGGGTAAAAATAAAAATGAAATCCAGACACAGTATCTTACTGATGAGGTTATAAGTAAGGGTTAATGCCCGACGAGGTGTCCATTGTCAGGTATTAATGGACGACGGCGAGGCGTGAACGATTGCCTCCGCCAAGTCCAAAGTCCATTAATACCTGACAATGGACACCTTGAATAACCCGCTTATACCATGGTCACTTGCCAAATAACACATTTTTAAAACATTAGTTTATATTTTAATTAGTTTTACAATCAAAATCTAAAGTTTTTACAAACAATAACTTGGTTTCGGAGATATTTAGGCTATAGTCCGCTCAGCTCGTAGAACCCTTCAGTGGTTACTCACAGCTGATGTAGCCAGCGCATTTATTTATTCATTTCGAACGGTAAACAGTCAGTTTCACCCATAGACAGTATATAAAGGTTTCACCAGAGCTCCTTTACTAGGTGTCCTCTATCACTTTTTAATGGACACCCTGCAGCCAATCAGAATCGAGTATTCACCCAGACATGGTATAAAGAGATTATAAATAACTCTGTAAATGATTTATGTTACAGTACATACCTGCAAAATAAACGTTTAATGCTCAAATGTTTGTAGTAAGTTACTTGGAGGATCATAAAATTGTCATAGAAAATGAATAATAAAATATAGGAATTAGTGGTTATTGTTCAGTAGTTGTTTTTTTTATTTTTGCCAGCTAAAAGCAAGAAATAAGAAAAATAAAACATGTCAATTTGACAAAGGTCAGACATTTTTTTTTATTGCACTTCTGTTACTATTGTCCCCTTCACTTAAAAATGATGGCTGATTTGTTTACTTTCCTACACGTTCTAGCTGAAGTTGCAAGACTATTTACACCTTACAACAGAGGAAGAGGATTTGCAAGACGAACAAGCTTGCCTGGAATAAGTCGAGCAGTGTCCTGCAGCTTTACACATAACTTTTGCCGTCTTGATGACAAAAATGCAGAATTAGTACCCAGTCGCTGTGCAAAAGACAGTTTGTTCTCTGCTGGGTTAGGGGAGAAACGTGTCACCTTTCGAGGTATGTAAAAAGCAGCTTATTGGAATGTTATTGTTTAAAAGCAAGGTTTTCTTGAACACATTTGGATTATTAATTAACTGTTGTCTTCTATAGTAGAACACAATAATATGGTTCTCAGTGGTGCCCCAACACTGTTGGTTGCAAATATTCTTTAAAAAACATTCCTTTTAAAAAAACAGTACGGTCTGTCAGTAGTCATTTTAAATAAAATTTTAACAGAAGTTGTCTGGAGCTTTCAAAACTGAACTGAACTGTATGTCAAAAATAAGTGATAACTGTCAGATTTGTCCCAGTATCTTACATTTTATCTTTTTATTATTATTTTTATTAAAGGGTGCCATGCAGATCCCAAGAAATTTAAGGATGTCATCTTGGAGGCTTATCCAAAACTCAGACAAGGTGGTGGGTTTGAGTTATTAAAAATATCTGGGAACACAAGGAGCCGTTATCTCAGCCTGATACCCTGTCCAAATGAGGGATACAATGTTAAATATTTGAAAGATCCTCAAAACCAAATTGGTCATGCAACCATTTTCATTCGTCCACTTCAACGTAACATTGAAGTTGAACCAGTAAGTTACATACTTTCAAACAGGGAATGTTTTAACATTTACATGACATGTTATTTTGTTATGATGTTTTCTTGCAGGCGAGTCTTCCTAGCAGAGATGAGTTGATTGGACCACCTCAGAAATGCGTTGTGTGTGGAGACGAATTTTCCTTTGCAGCTATCAAGTCTCACAGTGATGAGTGCGAGAGGTATTTGAGGTTTTATTTTTTAAATGTGGAGTCTCTTATGGAAATGTTTATTTATCATTGTTTTGGGTTTACAGGACAGAACTATTATCTATTGAATTACAGTAGACTTTGTCAGTTTGAACCAGTCAATGTATATATAAACCCTCCTAGTTACTAAAATGTCATTATTATTATTATTATTATTGTTGTTGTTGTTGTTTTTAAACCATTTAAAGGCTAAATTCACCCAAAAATGAAAGTTATATTAATTACTTGTCCTCATGTCTTACCAAACCCATAAGTTTTTCATTCATCTTCACAACACAAATGAAGATAAAACCCTCCATTAGACAGAATAGTGTCCATTGAGAACTCATATTTCATTAAAAATATCTAATTTGTGTTCTGGAACAACATGAGAGGGATGAATTGATGACAGAGTTTCCATTTTTGCATGAACTATCCCTTTAAACAGTCCCTTTTCTGAAGGTCAGTGGAGGTCAGTGTTGAGGTAGTGAGTGAGAGAGCTACAGAAAGGGCCACTTCAAGCAGCACTGAAAGTACAGTTGTGAGGCAGGAAAGAAATGATGTAAATCCCAGCACCAGTTACTGCACAATGCAAGATCAGGAAAGCATGACAGTTCCCTTTCGTGGTCACTCCGAGTTACGTCGGATGACGACGATTGGGGTTTCGCTTAGAAGCCTATCACCTTCGAGTATTAGAAAACGAGCCAATGGCAATGAAATGCCATGGGTCTGCGGAATTTGCATAGCGTAACTCCGCCCGCCGCAGGGGGTATATAAGGAAGTACGCTGCACAAATGCAGATATGCTTTCGCTTCGGAGCCGAGAACTTCTCCACTCCTGTAAGCCAAATATTCTGAGTTAGTCTTCTCTTACCTTCGAGACGAGCGAACTCTCCGGTGTTGGTGTGACGGCGATTTCAGCGAGTGCTCACTACCCTGCTTGATCTGTTCAGTGATCTGACAGTTAGTGTGTTTTCTCCCTGTGCGCTTCAGCATCCGCGGAGTTTATCCTCTCACAAAAAGAGCTTGCACGCGGCACGTCTTTTTAAAGATGCCTCGCCCGTGCACTTCTGGTTGCGGTCGAGATATATTTTTCTCTGATGGGCATGAACGCTGCTTAGCGTGTTTGGGCGTTGATCACGCTAAAGCAGCGTTCATGGATGACTCATGTTCTCACTGCGGGAACATGACCATCTCCATGCTGCGGTCGAGACTCAATGAGCTCACCAGAGCGAGAGTCCCCCTACCCACACCCCGATCTACTGACTCCGAGAGGGCTAGTACTTCGGCTGGTGGCCGGGGTGACCTGAGGGTGACTGTGTGGGACATACCGCCGACACGTCCGCGGTCCACACACCCCTCTTCAGCAGTGGTACCCGCGAGTGTACAGACTGAGACCGCTGGTCCCTCTTCGGAGCCCCAGCGCGTCTCGTTTGGAGCTCCAGAGGAAGATACTATGTCGATCGCGGCATCACAAGGTGGGCGCGAGTCCTCGGGAAGTGAGGATTCGGCTGCGTTGCCGCCCTCGGGCGTGCCAGCGTTGCCCGAGTCTGATCCCGAGCTGACCGCCATGCTTTCCCGGGCAGCCGCGGCCATTGGTGTTGAGTGGTCCCCGCCACCTGATCCAGTGCGCTCGCGGCTGGACGATTGGTTTTTGGGAGCGGCCGCTGACACTCGTCGCCGCCCAACCCCAATTCCTTTCTTCCCGGAAGTGCATGAGGAAGTCACGCGGTCCTGGAAGGCTCCCATGTCTTCCCGTGATCGTTCGTCGGCTTTCTCCGCCTTTCCTCCCCTCGATAAAGCTGATGCTTGTGGGTACACTGGGATTCCCACGGTTGAACGTTCTGTCGCGATGCAGCTGTGTCCGGCAAGCGCTTCATCACGTGGTGATCCAAAGCACCCTTCCAAAGCCTGTAGATTCTCGTCTACTATGGTGGCGAAATCTTACAGAGCGGCGGGACAGGCAGCTGCTTCACTGCATGCCATGGCCATCTTACAGGTCTACCAGGCCAAGATGCTCCGTGACTTGCACGAGGGTAGGACAGACCCAGGGCTCTTTGATGAGCTGCGCGCCGCCACTGACCTCGCTCTCCGGGCGACGAAAGTGACCGCGCGCTCCCTGGGTTTGGTGATGTCCACAGCTGTGGTCCAGGAGAGACACCTGTGGCTGAACCTGGCCGATATGCGTGAGCCTGAGCGGACTCGTCTGCTCAACGCTCCCATATCCCAGGCCGGCCTTTTCGGCGGTGCAGTCGAGGACTTTGCCCAACAGTTCTCGACTGCTCAGAAGCAGACTGAGGCCATTAAACATATTCTGCCCCGGCGTGCTGTTGCTGCTAAGCCACCGGTTCAGAGTCCTCAGCCTGCTCGCCGCCGAGGGCGCCCTCCTGCGGCTCCCGCCCCTCCCGCACGGCCCCAGCAGCAGTCATCGGGGTCGCGTCGTGGAGGAAGCCGCAGGAAGGCGCCACAGCCCTCTCCAGCCCCGCCGCCCGCTAAACGCCAGGCTAAGCGGCGCTCCTGAGACGGGCAGCTCAGGATTGGCTTTCTTTTCTGTTCAGGAGGTGGTAGCAGGGCCACTCCTTCCCCCGGTGGAGGGCCGGGGGAGAATCTTTTGTTCTCCACTCCCCGCTGCTCGTCCCACGACGGGCAGCACCCTAATGTGGTTAAAGACAGAATCGAAATCCCCAATCCTGAGCCCACAGAGCCCGAGGGCCACAGTGCGCGCCACCCTCGGGTCCCGCCACTGCCGCCCTCCTCTGTCCCAGAGGTGCGGGATGACAGCACGCGCCGCTCACGGGCCTCGCTCCTCTCATCCCCCTCTGTCGCCAGACCCCTGCCAGAGCACGCCCCCGTGGGACGCGCGCCCTCCCCTGGCCTCCTCTGGCAGGACGCGGTTTATGACCGTGCCCCCGCACAGGGCCGCTATGCCACCCTCGCCGGTGCCGGTCATTCCGCCTCGCTGCCCCACCGACGGTACGTCTGTGGTTCGTATGACCCCGCTGGTGCACTTTCTGGAGGCCTGGCTAGAGCTTCCCAGACTGTCCCGCTGGGTCGCGAGAACTATCAGGCTCGGCTACGCGATTCAGTTCGCGCGATCTCCTCCCCGCTTCAGGGGAGTCCGCTTCACTATGGTCGGTGGCAATGCCCCTGTCATGAGAGCGGAGGTCGCCACCCTGCTGGCGAAGGGTGCGATCGAGATTGTCCCTCCAGCCGAAGTGAAGTCCGGCTTCTACAGCCCTTACTTCATTGTACCAAAGAAGTCCGGTGGGTTACGGCCAATCCTCGACCTACGCGTCTTGAACCGCTCCCTTCACAGGCTGCCGTTCAAGATGCTAACGGCCAAACACATCCTCCAGTGTGTACGGCCGCAGGATTGGTTTGCAGCGATCGACCTGAAGGACGCCTACTTCCATGTCTCCATTTTACCTCGACACAGACCGTTTCTACGGTTTGCTTTCGAGGGACAGGCATACCAGTACGCGGTTCTCCCTTTCGGACTAGCCCTGTCTCCTCGCGTCTTTACGAAGGTCGTCGAGGCAGCCCTTGTTCCCCTCCGGGAACACGGGGTTCGCATCCTGAACTATCTCGACGACTGGCTGATCCTAGCTCACTCTCGAGACCAGGTTTGCGAACACAGGGACCTAGTGCTCCGGCACCTAGTTCGTCTGGGCCTTCGGGTCAACTGGGAGAAGAGCAAACTCTGCCCCGTGCAGAGGATCTCTTTTCTCGGTATGGAGATCGACTCGGTCGCCATGTGCGCGCAGCTTACGAGCGAGCGCGCGCAGTCACTGCTGACTTGTCTTCGTCAGTTCGAGGGCAAGAGTGCGGTTCCACTGAAACTATTTCAGAGGCTCCTGGGGCATATGGCATCCGCAGCCGCAGTAACGCCGCTGGGATTGCTTCATATGAGACCGCTTCAGCTTTGGCTTCGCGATCGAGTCCCGAGGTGGGCATGGCAACACGGCACGCTCCAAGTCCCAGTGACTCCAGCCTGCCGTCAGACCTTCACCCCGTGGGCGAACCTCAATTTTCTACGGGCCGGAGTGCCCTTAGAACGAGTTTCCCGGCATGTTGTCGTTTCAACAGATGCCTCCAACACGGGCTGGGGCGCCATGTGCAATGGTCATGCTGCCGCGGGCTCCTGGACAGGACCCCAGCGCCTTTGGCATGTCAATTGCCTCGAGTTGCTGGCTGTACGTCTCGCCCTGCACCGCTTCCGGGCGTTGCTCAGGGGTCAGCACGTACTAGTCCGATCAGACAATACCGCAACAGTAGCGTACATCAACCACCAAGGTGGTCTGCGCTCCCGCCGTATGTCGCAACTCGCTCGCCACCTCCTCATATGGAGTCAGAAGCATCTGAGGTCGCTTCGAGCCATTTATATCCCGGGACACCTGAACCAGGCGGCCGACGAGCTGTCTCGAGTTCGGCCTCTCGCTGGAGAATGGCGACTCCATCCCCGGACGGTCCAGCTGATTTGGGATCAGTTCGGCGACGCACAGGTAGACCTGTTTGCCTCCCACGACTCGTCCCACTGCGACCTGTTTTATTCCCTGACCGAGGGCACGCTCGGCACGGATGCACTGGCGCACAGCTGGCCGCGGGGCCTACGCAAGTATGCGTTTCCCCCAGTGAGCCTCCTTGCGCAGACCTTGCGCAAGATCAGGGAGGACGAGGAGCAGGTCATTCTGGTTGCCCCGTATTGGCCCAACCGGACCTGGTTCTCCGAACTAGTACTCCTCGCGACAGCACCTCCCTGGCCAATTCCTCTGAGGAAGGACCTCCTTTCTCAGGGACGGGGCACCTTATGGCACCCTCGTCCCGATCTTTGGAACCTCCACGTGTGGCTCCTGGACGGGACGAGGCAGGTTTGAGTACCCTACCACCTGCGGTGGTGGCTACCATCACTTCCGCTAGAGCATCGTCCACGAGACATGCCTATGCGTTGAAGTGGAACCTCTTCGTCAACTGGTGTTCTTCTAAACATCAAGAACCCACGAAATGCCCCATCAGTGTCGTGCTTTCCTTCCTGCAAGAAGGGTTGGAGCGAAGGCTGTCTCCCTCCACCCTGAAAGTGTATGTTGCCGCCATTGCCGCACATCACGAAGCAGTCGATGGTAAGTCTCTGGGAAAGCACGACCTGATCGTCAGGTTCCTGAGGGGAGCGAGGAGACTGAATCCTCCTCGTCCTCCCCTCGTTCCCTCTTGGGACCTCTCAGTGGTTCTAACTGCCCTGCAGAGTGCTCCATTTGAGCCTTTGCAATCAGTGGAGCTTAAGTTCCTGTCAATGAAGACAGCGCTCCTGGTTGCATTGGCCTCCATCAAGAGGGTAGGGGACCTGCAGGCATTTTCGGTTGACGAAGCGTGCCTGGAATTCGGGCCGGCTGACTCTCACGTGATCCTGAGACCCCGGCTTGGATATGTGCCCAAGGTTCCTACCACACCCTTTCGAGACCAGGTAGTGAACCTGCAAGCGCTGCCCTTGGAGGAGGCAGACCCAGCCTTGGCACTGCTCTGTCCAGTACGCGCCCTCCGTGCTTATGTAGACAGAACGCGGTGTTTCAGGACCTCAGACCAGCTCTTTGTCTGTCATGGTGGGAAGCTGAAGGGAAAGGCTCTCTCAAAGCAAAGGTTATCACACTGGATAGTGGATACCATTGCTTTGGCATACCAGCAGCAAGGTCGTCCGTGCCCCCTTGGTGTGAAAGCCCACTCCACACGTAGTGTGGCTTCCTCTTGGGCTCTAGCGCATGGCGCCTCGCTAACAGACATTTGTAGAGCTGCAGGCTGGGCGACACCCAACACATTCGCGAGATTCTATAATCTCCGAGTAGAGCCAGTTTCTTCTCATGTACTCGCTTCAACCAGCCGGTGCTAGATTCTGCTCAGGTGTCTTCGCTTGCTCGCCATTCCTCTCCACGGACGGGATACGTGCGATATTTTCCTCAGGTGAGTCTGATAAGCTCTGAGTTTCCTCCAGCACTGCTGACGTCAACGCCTGTGTTATGCCAAATTCCATACTCAGCTTTTGCGCTTGACTAGGTGCCACCATGTGCATGGTTCCCCCTCTGGGCGACCCCCACATGTGTATTCCGCTGTAAGCCTCCTTGTGAGCGTGTGTCTTTCCCTTGGCAAGCCACCCTTGCCACCCCTGGGGTTTAAAATTCCACCTGCGGCTGGACACCTCAGTGATCTTCCATATGCAGCCTCTGGCCATATGTGTATTCTAAGTCCCCCCCATCAATGGCTGGGCATGATTGCATACTTCTCTCTGGAGATATGCTTCCCAGTGTACCTTGGTATCCCTGTGTTAAGTAGGACTCCTTCGTTCGTGCTAGTCTCACAACAGGGAGCTCAGACTTACGCAGGGCACTGGATGACAGCCGAGGTGGCGTGATTAGACTGGAACCCCAATCGTCGTCATCCGACGTAACTCGGAGTGACCACGAAAGGGAACGTCTCGGTTACGGATGTAACCCTCGTTCCCTGAGTGGGAACGGAGACGTTACGTCTTCCTGCCACTTCCGCTGTACCGCTGAAAAACGCCTGGGGCCAGTCTCGGCTCCTCAGCGAAGACATATCTGCATTTGTGCAGCGTACTTCCTTATATACCCCCTGCGGCGGGCGGAGTTACGCTATGCAAATTCCGCAGACCCATGGCATTTCATTGCCATTGGCTCGTTTTCTAATACTCGAAGGTGATAGGCTTCTAAGCGAAACCCCAATCGTCGTCATCCGACGTAACGTCTCCGTTCCCACTCAGGGAACGAGGGTTACATCCGTAACCGAGACGTTTCACAGCTCATCACAATAGATGAAGAGAGCTTGATGGTTTGTATAGTTGACTTGCACAATATATCTTTGAATTATGCATTCATTTATTTTTAGATTTATTTATTTCCACAATTAATAAATTAAGCAGAGAAATACAGGTATAGAACAAAAAGCAAATCTCATAATGTTCATTTGAAAACACAACATGTGCCTACGGTCTTCAAAGATTACGGGTCATGTTTTTTGGGGGTTTTTTTCTTTTCTTTACCCGATCATATGCCTGTTAATGTTTGTTTCTGTGGATAATGTCTCTGGTTTTAGATTGGAAATTTGAGCCAGATGCAACAGAGGCCTCAAAGAAGTACAGAGAAAACCTTTTGAAGACACATGAAAGGGGAAAGGAGCTCAGTTTCCAGATGGACATGAGAGACAGTCCTGAAGACAGGGAGAGAGCAATCTTGACTTTCTACAAGATGGCAAAAGTAGAATGGGCTTGTCCTTTAAAATGTACACTACATGGTAGGTAAAGGAAATCCTATAATACAGGGGTGTCCAGCCCAGCTCCTGAAGGGCCACTGTCCTGCAGAGTTAAAGCAGGGCTCAGTAGTTCCGGGATTTCTTCGCTGTATTCTCGCTTTTTGCTCGCAGGTTTCTCTCTATAGCTCCCCCCACAGCTTCGGAATAGATATTTGACAACACTGTTGTAAAAACTCGTTGGCAATTCTCAGACACCAGCGGATCAACAACATCAAAGCAGATGGGACATTCTTTAAAACTTCTTCTTCATTCGGGTTCGAACAGCGTGAGGGAGCGCAATAATGACAGCATTTTAGCAGATTTCTTTTGGCCGTAAAGCAATTGTTTACATCGCGAGACCTGATATCACGCAATGCTTCCTGATGCGGCGGCCAGCCGGCTCAAAGTTGCAAGTGCGGATTTTCCGCTCACGGGCACCAGGGGGGTGCGAAACGACCACCATTCAACCCGAAATAAGTAATAAGTAATATAACCATTCCAATGACCCCGAAGCTGTTCAGTTGAGGTAAAAAAGTTACTTAGTTCACCTTTAACCCGCTGCTCTGCACATTTTGTATGTCTCTCTTATCTGACACACTCAAATCAGTTCATGGAGTTTCTCCTAACGAGCTGATGATCTGGTTCAGGTGTGTTAAATAAGGGAGACAATACAAAATGCAATACAAAATGTGCAGAGCAGTGGGTCCCGAGGACTGGAGTTGAGAACCACTGCCCTATGGCATAGTTATGATGGTGCTCGACGGCGTATTTATGCAACTTTAATAAAATTACAACTTTTTTGAAAACAATGTTGTGTGCACAATGTTATTATTGAAAACGTAGGGAGGGGGGGGGGAATATTCGTTTCTCTAAATACCACGTGTAAATGTGGCCTTAACCTCCAACTAGCTCCAACAGACTTGCCTTGAAGTCTTGGAGTCTAATGGTCTTAATTAGTTGGATCAGGTGTGGTTAATCAGGGTCGGAGCTAAACTCTGCAGGACAGTGGCCCTCCACAAGCAGGATTGGACACCCCTGCTATAATGTGATACAGTTCTGAATCTGATTTTTGCTTGCATTAATGTCCTGTTATACCTTTGCCTTTAAGGGGATCCTGCAATTGGAGACATGTTTTCGCAACCATCATGTCAAAACTCCAGCATGGTTTTGAACTACAACTTGGTTAGTGACCTATACAATACATGTTCTGTCTTTTTCTGTTTTCTTAGGATAACTTTGAAAGAAGTTTGCAGCAATTTGTTGGCATCAACAGTTAATTACTTGCCATTACTTAGGGTTGATGCATTAAAGGAGACATATCATGCTTTTAAATCGTTCCTTTTTACATATAAATCATACATTTGTGGTCTATATAAAGCGGAACTGCAATGCTTGGGTCTGAATATTGGGTCCTCATTATTATTATAGCTCCACAGGCCCCTTTTCTACCCCTTTTCTGATGTGCGTCTCAGGTCAACTCGTTTTGGTGCGGTCTTTTTAAATGCAAATGAGACACTTCATACCCCGCCCCCTCTCCAGGTTGCAGAGGTGGCACTCGGTTCAACTCCACCCCGTTCGGCCATTTTTGTAGTTTGACCTGAAGAGACTAATTTCAAATTTTCTATACTTCTAAACACTAAAAATATACAACAAAATGCATTTAAGGGCTAAAAAAGGGCTAAAAAAGTGGATTTAGCATGATATGTCCCCTTTAAGGTTTCTGCATTTTGTATTATTGTGATAGGTGTTTTGTGTAGCAACAACGTTTAGTTCACGAGTTATTGAACGCGGAAGTCCGCGAATGTGCGAATATAAAACGTACTCGGTTACTAACGTAACCTCGGTTCTCTCTAGAGAGAGGAACGAGTACTGCGTAGAATACGCTAGGGGAAAATCCTTTTCCACGAGAATACTGAAGCCAAAAAAATTATCCTTTAATTTTGTATTAATGTAAAACGCGTTGCGGCAGCATACAGACATAGGCGAGGCAGCTCGCGCGCCTATTGGCTGGTCTGCTGGCAACTGCTTAAGCCTATCGAGCGAGACCTAGAGTGACGTCAGACCCAATGAGGGCGCTTCGCGCCCTCTGCGTCACGTCCCGCCGAAACGGGCGTGGCTTAGGTCTATAAATACCGCTCGCAGGCATTATTTCTCTGGTTTTTCATAGTCGAAGCAACCAGAGCGCGTGCAGGCACGGCAGGATACGCAGTACTCGTTCCTCTCTCTAGAGAGAACCGAGGTTACGTTAGTAACCGAGTACGTTCTCTTACGAGAGATACTCTCGTACTGCGTAGAATACGCTAGGGGAACCTACTGTAAAACGCCGTGCGTGCTGGGATCTGATACCATAGACTCAAGGGCGACAGCCCGGAGTTCATACAGTACATAATCACCCAGGGGACCCACAGGGAATCCTGGAAGAAAGGGGGGTTAGCCACTATCTTCCTTATAGCAGCATAGAGCAAGGATTGCAATACTCAATAGCTGCATAACTGACAGCGCCAGCTATGAGATTTTGGCCATACTAGACCGACAGTAGTCTGGCCTGTAGTGCGGGAACCTCTAGGTTGTAAAACCTTATAAATGTAGACGGAGAGGCCCAGCCTGCCGCCATACAAATATCTTGCAAGGCAATCCCACTCGACCATGCCCACGATGAAGCCATGCTTCTCGTGGAGTGCGCTTTGACACCCAGCGGGCACTGCATGCCCTTGGTTGTGTAAGCTAGCGCTATCGCGTCCACTACCCATCTGGATAGGGTCTGTTTCGAAGCGGCTTGTCCCTTAGAACGTCCGCTGAACGAAACAAATAGCTGCTCCGTCTGTCTGAAAACGGACGAGCGAGACACATAAGCTCTTAACGCCCTGACTGGGCAAAGGGAGCTTTCGTCCATATTTCCTTCAGTGACCGGCAGGGCAGACAGGGAAATGACCTGTGCTCTGAACGGTGTATTGAGGGATTTAGGAACATAACCGTGCTTAGGTTTGAGTATAACTCTAGAGTCATTCGGCCCAAATTCCATGCACGTCGCGCTTACTGAGAGCGCGTGTAAGTCCCCTATGCGCTTCACTGAAGCGAGAGCCAGAAGAAACGCCGTCTTGAAAGACAGGTGTTTAAGATCAATCTCCTGCAAGGGCTCAAATGGATGACCTTTCATGGCTTCCAGTACCGTAGAAAGGTCCCATATAGGGACTGTGGGAGGTCTGGGAGGATTCAGTCTCTTAGCTCCACGAAGGAAGCGAATAACTAAATCATTCCTTCCAATAGACTGGCCGAGCGTGGTCGAAGAGAACACTGCTATGGCCGCTACATAGACTTTGAGCGTGGAAGGGGACCTGCCCTTATCCAACAGCTCCTGTAGGAAGGAAAGAACCTCCGTCACACCGCAATACAGGGGTGACACACCACGAGCTGTGCACCAGCTAGAGAACACTGACCATTTTGAGGCATAGAGACGTCGCGTAGACGGAGCTCTGGCCTGTGTGATAGTGTTTAGCACTCTCTGTGGGAGGTCAGCGGGTACCCGTTGATGGCCCACACATGGAGGGACCACAGCTCTGGGTGAGGATGCCAAATCGAGCCGTTGGCTTGAGAGAGGAGATCCCTCCTCAGAGGCACTGGCCACGGGGCGGTGCTTGCTAACTGCATCGCGATTGGGAACCAAGGTTGGCTCATCCAAAGTGGGGCTACAAGCAGCACTGAGCATCCTTCTTCCCTGACCCGTTCTATCACCTGAGTCAGGAGGGAGACGGGGGGAAAAGCGTAGAGAGGACGGCGAGGCCACTCGTGGGTCAGCGCGTCCTTGCTCTTCGAGAAAAATTCTGGACAGTGAGCGTTTTCCTGAGACGCGAACAGGTCTACTTCCGCTCTGCCGAATTTCTTCCACAGCAGCTGGACTGTCTGTGGGTGCAAAGACCATTCTCCTGTCGGAACTTGGTTCCTGGACAGTCTGTCTGGTCCTATGTTTAGGAGCCCTGGCACGTGCGCTGCTCTCAGCGAGAGCAGGTTGCTGCGGGCCCCTATCAGGAGGCGCCTGGTTAGCCTGTACAGAGTCAGGGACCTGAGGCCGCCCTGGCGATTTATGTAGGACACCACTGAGACGTTGTCTGAACGTATTAGCACGTGGTGCCCCTGTATGAGGGGACAAAAGCGCGTGAGCGCTTTGCTCACTGCCAACATTTCGAGGCAGTTGATATGTAAGAGCTTCTCCCGCTTTGACCATAGGCCAAAAAACGGTCTGCCCTCGAGCAGCGCTCCCCATCCCGAGGTGGATGCGTCCGTGGACACCACCATCACTCTCGAGGAAGTCCCCAGGCTTACACCTGATTGGTACCAGTCTTTTGCCTCCCAAGGTTTCAAAGCTGCAATGCATGCTTGATTGACCTTGACGCGAAGCTGACCGGAGGCCCACGCTGAGCGTGGTACTCTCTTTCTGAGCCAGAACTGCAGTGGGCGCATGCGCAGAAGGCCCAACTGGAGAACTGAAGATGCTGAGGCCATCAGACCGAGCATCCTTTGAAAGGCTTTGAGAGGGACTATCGCGCCGCAGCGGAACGCGCCGGCTGCGCGACGAATGTCTAGTGTGCGCTGAGATGACAGGCGTGCTGTCATTAGCAGCGAGTTCAGCTCTATTCCCAGAAAAGATATAATCTGTCTGGGGAAAAGTGAGCTCTTCTCCCAATTCACTGCGAGACCGAGATTCTCGAGGTGATCGAGTAAAATGGTCCTGTGCTCTACGAGCTCTGAGTGAGATTGGGCTAGAATCAGCCAGTCGTCCAGATAGTTCAGCACTCGTATGCCCCGTAATCTGAGGGGTGCGAGCGCTGCGTCCATGCACTTCGTAAATGTACGGGGTGCCAGGGACAAGCCGAAAGGCAGGACTGTGTACTGATATGCCTGGCCCTCGAAGGCGAATCTCAAAAATCGCCTGTGACGTGACGCTATCTGTATTTGAAAATACGCGTCTTTTAGATCTATTGACACAAACCAGTCCCCCTGGCGGACGTGCGCGAGGATTTTTCTGGTTGTGAGCATCCTGAACTGGCGCTTCATAAGCGCTCTGTTCAACTGCCGCAGATCTAGTATGGGTCTGAGACCCCCGTCTTTTTTGGGCACCAGGAAGTATCTGCTGTAAAGCCCCCCCTCGCTTTGAGCTTGAGATAGGGGTTCTATAGCCCCTTTGCTCAACAGTTTCAAAATCTCGGCTCGAAGTAGATGGGCTACTTTCGATTCTACCGTGGTCTCGACGCGCGCCATGAAGCGGCGAGGGCGTCGGCGAAACTGCAGCGAATAGCCTCCTTTTATGATGTTCAGCACCCATCTCGAAACCCCGGGAAGCTTTTCCCACGCAGGTGCGCGAGTAGCTAGGGGCCGGATGCGAAGCGCGCTCTGATCGGCTCGCGATACAGCGGCTTTTGTGTGCTGTGACATAAGCGTCGCGCTCATGACATCTGAGGCAGGGGGCGCGCTGATAACAGCGGGCAGAATGCCCGCGCTCGACTCCTCCGCAGTGTTTAGCTGAGAGGAGGAGGGCTGGGCTAGTTTCATGTCTGTGTGTGGGCGTGGGCGCGGAGCGGCGGGCACGTACACCACCTTTACAGCATTGCTCGCGTGAGCAGAGCATATGCATACGGGTCCTGTATTCACAGGGACCGTGAGACATGTGGGAAGTAGCGTTAGTGGGCACTGGGTAGTGGGCACTTTTGCTACATTTGAAGCGCAATCGATCTGAGTCGATTTTATGTGCGCGCGCCCTGTGTGAAGGGCTGTGCTTGTGTGTAGGAATGGGCGCTGAGTAGCGGGCATTTTTTCTACACATGAAACACCGTCGGCCGTGGCCGGGACACCAGAAAATACACTCTTTAAGGGATTTATCTGGGTAGCCGTAAAAACGGCTTTTGTGTGCAGGCAAGCGGGTAATGGAACCGGCTTGTTGGCTGCTAAATACGCTGGACCAGTCACATTTCCTGGAACTGGACGAGCGGCAAGCTTTGGTGGAAGTCCGGCCGCAGCGGGACTTGGACACCGTCGCTTTCCTAGGCGTGCTAGGATGATTTCGGGGCCTCTGGCTTCAACACAACCTTCTGCCGCGGGCCACGCGGGGCGGGGCGGCGGCCGGATGAGCGAGAGCGCGGTCTCGAGCTCTGGGCTTGGCGGCGTTGAGAAGAGGAGGCGGCGGGCGGAGGCTTAGGCTGTGAGCTCTGAGCAGACGGTTTCGCACGGCCTGCTGCAGAACTGGAGCGCTTCGGGAGGAAGTGCTTCATGGCCTGGGTCGCTTTCTGCACCTCAGCGAACCTATCGGCGAAATCTTTGACCGAGGTTCCGAAGAGGCCGGCAGGGGAAAGCGGCGCGTCGAGGAACGCGGTGCGCTCCGACTCAGACATGTCAGAGAGCGTAAGCCACAGATGTCTCTCAGACACGGTGAGCGAGGCCATGCTCCGTCCGATGGCCTGTGCTGCTGACTTGGTGGCGCGAAGAGCGAGGTCTGTAGCGCTCCTCAAGTCCGGCACACAGATTGCGTCAGGTCCTTTCTCGTCCAGCTGGCGGAGGAGATCGGCCTGGTATATCTGAAGCGTGGCCATGGTGT
Organism: Squalius cephalus; assembly: GCA_022829025.1. NCBI lineage: Eukaryota > Metazoa > Chordata > Actinopteri > Cypriniformes > Leuciscidae > Squalius > Squalius cephalus. The sequence goes on from CM040799.1 coordinate 38,858,906, forward strand.
GCAACGCTGACGCGGCCTGCCCGGCGGCGGAGAAAGCGCGGCGGAGCAGGGTTGACGTCGTGCGGCAGGCTTTTGAGGGCAGCGCCATCTTAGCACGCCGTCCAGCGGAGGGCGGGCATAAGTGCGCTGCGATAGCCTCTTCAACCGGCGGCAGGGAGTGGTAGCCTCTGTTCTTTGCGTCGTCAACAGCGGAGAACGCCAAAGAGACAGAGGACCGAGTCCTGGCCGAAAAAGGGGAGTCCCAAGATTTAGCGACTTCTTCATGAAGCTCAGGAAGAAAGGGCGCTGGCTTGGATGCAGGTGAAACGCGCTCCCCAGGCAGGAAGTAGCCGTCCAGCCGGTTATGAGCAGGCTGCTCAGGCGTAATCCACTCGAGGCCGAGGCTCGCCGTGGCCTGAGTGAGCACGCGCATGAGCTCCGCCTCAATGCTCGCTCTCTTTCCCGTAGAAGCACGGGCAGGAGGGGTGGGGTCCTCAGAGCCCGCCCAATCCTCACTGCCTGATGCTATGAGAGAGCAGGAATCCTCCTCTCGAAGCAGCGCGTCGATCTCATCAGCGTCATCGACAGAAGCGGCGGCAGACCGCGGCCGCTGTCCGTCCGTGAGCGAAGCTGATGAAACCGGAGAAGCAGGCGGGCGCACCGGCGAGCTTTGACGGCTGAGAGAGGGCTCCGGGATCCGCTGAGCGCGGCGCTTCTTACGGCGCGGCACAACAGCAGGTGTGGGCGCAGTCTCGGTGAACAGTGCCAAGCGAGTCCTCAGAGTCGCTAAAGGCAACAGCTCGCAGTGATGGCAGCCGCCATCAGCGAGCGCGAGAGCTGCGTGTTCTTGACCCAGGCAGGAAGCGCAGATGACATGGCGGTCCCCGTCGCTGAGTGCGGCTCTGCACGAGCCACAAGCAGGCATCTTGAAAAAGACGCAGCTCTTTTAGATAGTGTGAGTCGCGCCGGCGAACACACACACACAGTGCAATGAAAAGGATATAGGCGCTGGATAGCGCAGCAGGAAGGCGATGAAGGCGGCGCGGCCAGCAGCTTCTTCGACTCGTCCCGCTGAGGTGCTCCTTCAACAGCGCGGCTTCTTCTCGGATCCAGCGATGTGAGTTGCTTCGCTGAAGGATGAAAAATCAGAGAAATAATGCCTGCGAGCGGTATTTATAGACCTAAGCCACGCCCGTTTCGGCGGGACGTGACGCAGAGGGCGCGAAGCGCCCTCATTGGGTCTGACGTCACTCTAGGTCTCGCTCGATAGGCTTAAGCAGTTGCCAGCAGACCAGCCAATAGGCGCGCGAGCTGCCTCGCCTATGTCTGTATGCTGCCGCAACGCGTTTTACATTAATACAAAATTAAAGGATAATTTTTTTGGCTTCAGTATTCTCGTGGAAAAGGATTTTCCCCTAGCGTATTCTACGCAGTACGAGAGTATCTCTCGTAAGAGAACCAACTTTACCTAAGTTTCAAGCTGATATTTATTATTGTAATGCATGCCGGATTGTTACATGTTGCTTGGCTTTATTTCTTTAAGTGCCCGGAGGAACACTTCTTTTTGAAGGTGAAAAGGATCACTTGATTCCCTCAACATCACAGAGTCTTCTGGATAGTGACTTCTTTGTGGTGGCTGGCCGTATAATCGGACACTCATTCCTGCATGGTGGTCCATGCTTAACTGGTTTAAGCCCAGCAATAATCCACATGCTTTTTGGTGGACCCCCTGAAACTGCCACAATAGATATACTGGACTGTGTGGACACTGATGTCCGTCAAGTAATAGAGATGGTTAGTTAATCTTTACTCTTATTCATTTTCATTAAATATATTAGCTGGGAATAAAAAACGTACTTACACAAAAACAAATACACTATGCAGCCAAAAAAAAATTGTTGTTTAGATTTTATTAGGCAAATACTTCGGAGACTATGATTGGATCATTATTGCAGTGATTATTATGTTTCTAGCATGTTATATGTTTGGCTGCAGTTCTTCTAACCCTAATTGATGGAGTGTGCAGCTTTTCATTTCTTAAACAACCATGTAGGAAGAAACATCATGGCCATATTCCAGGATGACAAAGTCCAGATTCAACAGGCTCAAATTGTGAAAGAATGGACTATTAGGAGGAATAATTTTCACACGTGAATTGGCACCTCTGAGTCCTGACATTAAAGGAACACTTCGACTTTTTGGGACTTTAGCTTATTCACCGTATTCCCCAGAGTTAGATAAGTCCATACATACCTTTTACATCTCCGTGCATGCTGTAAGTCTGTTTGACCACCCACCGCTAGCCTAGCTTAGCACAAAGACTGGATGTAAATGGCTACAGCTAGCATATTAATCCCAATAAGTGACAAAATAACGCCAACATTTTCCTATTTACATGTTGTGATTTGTATAGTCACAGTGTGTACAAATAACAAGGTCATATGAGACACAGCCATTTTTTAAACGTTTAAATGCTGGACTTATCTAACTCTGGGGGATACAGTGAATAAGCTAAAGTCCCAAAAAGTCGAAGTGTTCCTTTAACCTCAGTGAAAGTCTTTTGGATGTGCTGGAGACTTTACAGAGTGCTCAACTCTTGCGTTGTCAATACAAGATTGACACTTCAAGTATTTGCCTATTAAAATTCAAACTTTGACACTTTTTTTTGGCCTGGCAATGTATATAATTATTATTTTATGACCAGTTGGAAGGCACAGGTGAATTATCAGAGGAGGAAAAGAGGGCTATTACAGACCTTGCCGTGTCCTGGGATTTGCCTGCTGTGACATCAGAGAACAGAAGATGGCTGCTTGAGAAACTGCTCATTCATGCAGTGAGTATGCACTATTGGTTGGAATACTCTTAAAATGTAGAAATGTAATGTATGTTTCCAATCCAAATTAAATTATGTGAAGGTCCTTGAAAGAACTTCCAAGCAAGTAAAGCAGCTTCGGCGGGGTTTGAAGGAAACATTGATCTGGCCTTTGCTTACTGAGAGTAAAGACACTATTCCTCTTCTCTTTCCTAGGACTTGTGATACAGTGTACACCCCACTGGTAAGATATGGACCATTTATGTAATTTTGTTGAGCTCTACAATTCTTAAGTAATGCTAATTTTGTCAATGTGTCAGATGGTTTTAGAGAGGATATTTTGGCCAACACATGATGAAGACAGCGAGGCTTCTCTTGAAGACACATGTAGGCTCACCGGATTCCTTCGCACCTTCATTGGAAATGGTAATTATATGAGAAATCAACTGATTTTTTTTGCTTTAGATGCTGGATTTTTTTAATTATTTTGTTTTTTGAGGTGCATTCATGTTAATAGGGCTGTCACTAACGATTATTTTGGTATTCGAGTAGTCGGTTCATTATTCCGACGATTAATTGAGCAATCTGATTTATTTTTTGGTGATTAATAAAAATAGCACACATTTGTAAGTGAGCAACAGCCTTGACTTAGAATATATATCTAGTTACTTCCTACCTACTGCAACTTGACAGACAGACAGACAGACAGACAGACAGAATCACACAAAATCACACAACACACAAACACACTGCACAGGTCAAATAGACCTATATTCAGTCTGTCCAATGGTTGATACAACACAGTATCCCACCGGTCACAATTGTGACCGATCATATAACACACTTTTTCACACACTTTTCCATGAAAATTTCTAAAAAGTATGATTGATTGTTTCAAAGGGATACTAATACTAATGACACATGATTTGGATATTTTTGTGTCTGGGAAAAATTTGGGATTAAATGGGTTAATATTGACTTAGAACATTTAATCAAATGTCCACTTAATTTTGTATATTTGGACATTTAGAAATGCTACAGCCACTGTAATTTCTTGAACAAGAACATGCTGAGTGAGGGTTAACTTATTTTGAAATCACAATGAGCAGTTAGCATATTTTTAATTAACATTTAAATCCAATATGTAAATCTGTGATGCTACAAATGCCTTTTTCTTTTCTTTTTCTTTTTAATGCAGCTTCTTGTAATATCTTACGGTTTCTAATGAAATTCTGGACTGGATGGGATGTGCTGCCCAGAAGCCTAGACGTCGAGGTGGTGGATGGAAACCTACCCAAGTCTTCCACATGCTATCAAACTCTCAAGCTTCCTAGTCATTACAAGGACTACGTTTCCTTTGAGAGAGATATTTTAGCTGCTATCTGGAGCTCAGATTATGGATTTGGAATGGTCTAAGTTATAATATCAGATGCCATTTTTCAAAATGTTTCATGTCTAAATCGGATATTTAGTCAGAAAATCTCAAACATGTTTGGTATGCTGCAATGTTCAGAGCTTTGGCTATGTCATAACATGTGTTATTAAATGTAAGAATTTATTTGCTTGGATGTACTAAAAAGATACTGTTCTAGAAATTCTAGCTATACTAAATGGTTTGGAAATATGGAAGAATATTCATTGGTTGCGAGAGTTCATTCATATTAACTGCCACTGTTAAAATGTCCCACTTTTTCTTCCTGGAAATCCAGTCTGTGAATCTTGTAAGCAATTTTTACATGTATTCAGACCTTTGTTGTCAAATTTATACTAAACTAAGCTTTGGTCAAATAAGTTATTTGAAATATTTATTGACCTTGGTACATTACAAATATTGTGTGGCTGTTCAAAGTCATTACACAAGTTCAATAAAAATGTTTGGTCGTCCATGCATGGTTCTGCATTACTGAGATCAGAACTAGTGAAATACATATTTAAACAATGTTGATAAGAGGTCAAAAACAGGCACATAACATTTTATGCAACATAAGCGCAACTTGCTGATGCTCTTTGAAATTGTGTATACTTGCTACTCAAGCATTTCGGATAACATCATTACAGTCTCTCTGTACACCTCCAACACATTAGACAGGGGGACATCTGGGTCTGGCAATCTTTCAACATCCTCCTGTGTAAGTTGATGTATTTGTACTTCAGGAATCACCACACCGGGTTCATGGTGACCACATGGCCCTCTCCAGTCAATACCATATTGCATAGCATCTACCTGTAATAGACAATTGATAATTAAAAAATTCTGACTGGGGTTGCTATATGTTGTCTAATTGATCTAACTTATGGTTTTCCTAAAAATGATTATCAAAACTCAGAAAAATCCCATAGATTATGGAGAGAATCTTCTGATGAGCCAAGACTGTTAAAACTCAATTTAAACACACTGAAGCCCATTAGACTAATTTAAGATCCTCTCATTTATAATCTATCATCTAATATTTGTATCTAATATTTATCTATCCATTCAATCACATGTTAATTCATGTCATAATTGCTAACCAGCTTTGATATAAATACCTGGATAGGGTCTTGCAGTTGATGACTTAACCAGAGCTGTATTGGTGACTGGTTTCCTTCTGTCCGCAACTTGTGGTGGTTCCAGCCATCCAGAAAGTACTGAAGATGTTTCTGTACATGTGGCAAGAAGCACCTTTGGAGGGCATAGAGATGCACTTCATCATCTGGATTCAGAAGCCCGTCATTCTCAAGTTTGGTGAAGATTGTGTAGAAGAGATCAAGCACTCCACCATAAACATCTCTCCACAACCTTTCAATCCTAACACAGTAAAATAACCAAAATACAAAACATTTAAAACAACGACCAATATTTATAATGTTGTACATGAAGTGGAGTTTCCGTAGCCTAAAATATGAATAAAAAAATCTATTTTACAGATGTGGGGATTTAGTTTCACTTACATTACAAACATTTAAAAAAGAAATTAAAGAATTTTGTTTTCAAGATTGATGGCATAGTCACCTGGTAACAATTTTCTAACGTTTTATTTTAGTCTAGAAACCATGCATATCTTGGTAATTGCTTGCATTTCTTTGTAAAAAATAAATAAATCAAGGGGCCTGAAACCGTAGCAAGGCATTGTATATGTTTGATTATACCTCTGATTATGGACACTCTTCCCTGTGATGTGCGAGTTTCTGTTCTCTCCTCTGGTGGAAACCATGAAACGAGCAACCTCGATATTCTCCCCACCTTTATCTGACCTCACACGTGATGGCACACCATACAGGTTCACACCTTCTAAAAAGCTGGTCAGGACTGTAGCAGCTTTATTATTGGTGGCAGCTTTCAAAAATACGATTAGACGGCTAAAGCCATCGATTCCACCATGAACCACAATACGCCACCTGGAACAGATATAGGAAAATTTATTTCAACAACATTAACAACTAGGCTTTTGAGTGATGATAGAAAACACATTTTACTTTCTATACATCACAGTACATCACATACTTAAGACGATACCTTTTACATACAAGGGTTGGACAAAATAGGTGTGAAATAGACAATATTTCTTTATTACTGTTTAATCAAAATGTGCCTTTTATACAGATTACAACCTTATTAAACTAGATTAACAGATTAACTACATTAACCTCTTACACTCCTCGACCATTTTTGGGGATTTCCGCCTGGATTTTCCTACCGAAATTGAAAAGCCTCCCATTTCCACATATTTTTTCCAAAATAGACAATTTTGGTGTCATTTTACAGGAAACCCTTTGCAGATTCATAAAACAGTGCTAAAAGTGATAAACATTTAAGTGTATGTTGTCTGAGCTGTAATAAAACCAAAAAAATATAGGCGCTTTTTGATTTTTTAATTTTAAATTCATTTTTGAAAGTGTGTAACTCAGGCCCTGTGGGGTCTAGCAACATGCAGACACTTATGGCTGTTTCCTCTAGATGCCAGCAAACACTGGAAAAAAGATTTTTTTCTCTACACTAAAAAATGAAAAAGATGTGCATATTAATCTGAAGGGAGGAATATTACCTTTTTTTTTAATGTAATATCCACCTACCCAAATCTAAACTCTGCTCATACCCATATACAGTGGAATATATGCAATATTCCAGTGTCATTTTACAGAAAACACTTTGAAATTATATAAAACACTGCTGGATGTGATAAATATTATAGTATATGGTGTCTGTGATATAATAAACAGAAAGAAAAAAATAGGCGCTTTATGATTTTTATCATTTTATTCTTTCAGAAGATACAAGACTTATCATTTTACAAATTGTTTGCCTAAAATCTGTGGTCTATTACAATCTAGAACAGGATCCTCATCCTCCAGATTTATATCATTCATTATATGGGCATCAGATTTGTCACCTGTGTTGTGCATCACCTCAACATCACCGGCCAGCCTCCTGGAGATCTGATGCCAGCTGTGCCAACAGTGCCCACAGTGCCAATCTTCAACAGAACATGAAACAAAGAAAAACACTATTTATACATAGTTTCTGCACTGTAATAATATCCATTTCACAATATCAAAATGTAGATTTACTGAAATGACCATTTTATTCCACTTATGCAAAGTTGTAAACTATTGCGCAATCATACTTTCCATATTCAAAACGTTTGACATTTATTTTCAAATAATAGTTTATCAGATTGGTTGCTGTGCTTTCACATTTCAAACTAACAATAACTTAATCAAAAAATGTATATAAACATGTAAATGCTGAAAAACCATAAGGTTATACGTACCCAAAAGCTCAGTGCGTCTGGAGAGTGCGCATTCTCCAACTCCAAATCGTCCATTTAGAAACCAGTTGCACTTCCAAAGATCGCTTTTATCAATGCCATTGATGCTTTTATCTTTCTAGATGCAATTTTAAAAATCAAAACAGTTCATAAACTATAATAACACACGCAGACTCGCGGATATCTTACTCAAAAGAGAGCTCAAAAGCTCGCGCGCTCACCCGGAAGTGATCAAGGAAGCGCATCCGACTCTCTTGAACTCGCGTCTTTTGTGAAAGGTCCGTCACAGATATGCGACGCGAGATTAGTTCCGGTTAGATATATATACTAAATGCTTGCCTTAGCAGTAGCTTTGTGAGTAAGGCTCGCGCCTGTACAGATGGCTTGGAGATTCAATGTCTTGCGCTCAGAGCGCGTCTTCTCTCAGTTCATTCGAAAAGGTTTTTCTTACCAAGGAAAGCTCACAGAAACGTGAAAATGGTCTCATTTGAAAGATAACATCCTAAGCTAAAAGGTGATATAGATTATGTGGCTGTTTGTGGCTGACTGAAGCCGCCATCGGAGCAGGAATGTGATACTTTTATCTGTCATCTCTGTTTGATTTTATTTCACTGTGCGATTCTTTTGAAGATATTTCGGTCTAAGATTGTCTCACAATGTAATAATCTAGCCCTGTGGCGATGAGGGGAACGCAACATCAGTAGGCTGAAGTAGCTGGGAGCTGATAGCGGAAACCTTGCACACAGGCGGCTCATAGCTGATGGTCGCAGCATCGCTGAATCCTGAGTGCCAGTGGGCTGAGGCAGCACTGTGAGTGTCTGGGCAGCCCTTTTTAGGGAAAGCACTGCCTACCCCAGAAGGGGAAGCCCCTAGAAAAGGTGGGGTAAAAAAAGCGTGCTCAGAATATATCCTGGCTGGTTTACCGCTACCAGCGGGACTTCACCTCAGCGGTCGAAACAGGAAAAGTAAAAAGTTGATTGTTGCGTCATGGAATATCCGCACTATGCTAGACGGAGTTTCCAGACCTGAGCGGAGAACAGCTCAGATTGCAAAAGAACTACAACGATATAGAGTGAACATTGCTGCCCTTCAAGAGACCAGGGTTGAGGGTCAGGGTCAGGTGCAAGAGGAAAACTACACCTTCTTCTGGGTTGGGAAGACAGAGGGAAGGAGAGACGCTGGTGTGGCTTTTGCTGTCGACAACAAGATCAAGCTGACAACTCTGCCAACATTCGTCTCTGAGAGGATGATGGTTATATGTGTACCAATTGATAACAACAGGCATCTGACCATTGTCAATGTGTATGCCCCAACCATGACCTACCCAGATGAGGAAAAGGAGGCATTCTACCAGGAGCTGACAACGATTGTAAGCAGAGTCCCCCCACAACACAAGCTGTTAATTGTGGGTGATTTTAATGCAAGGGTGGGAAGTGACTGTGAAACCTATGCTGGAATCATTGGAAAGTTTGGCAAAGGTAAAAAGAACACCAACGGAGACCTCCTGCTTAACTTCTGTGCTCAACAAGAGCTCTGTCTCACGAACACCTTCTTCAGTCAGCCAGATAAGAACTTCTTCACATGGAAACACCCACGCTCTGGACACTACCATCTGTTAGACTACATTGTTACCCATAGGAGCGGGCTTCATGAGATCATGTGTACCAAGGTCATGCGTGGGGCGGAGTGTTCTACTGACCATTACCTTGTGAGGTGTCAGATTAGGCACAAGATAACCGCGCCAAGGAGAAAAACTAATGGCACAACCCCTAAAAAACTTGACCTTGGAAAGCTTGCAAATGAAGAGCACTGCAGAAGACTGGCTGAAACTGTGTCATCTGCAGTAAATGGTGCAAAAGTCAAAACAGTAGGATCAGAGGACATTGAAGAAAAATGGCAGGCACTGAAGAAGGCAGTCTATTCTGCAGCAGAAATTACCTTAGGTCACCCACAGCGTAGAACTCCTGACTGGTTTCAGGAACATGATGAGGAGATCCAGAAGCTGCTGGATGAAAAACACCTCCTGCATAAGCGACATCTGCAGGAAAACTCTAATGGGAGTAGGGCTGATTTTGCTGAGATCAAGGCCAAAGTACAGAGAGAGGTGAGGCGAATAAAGAACGACTGGTGGCGTAGGCAGGCAGAAAAACTGCAAAGCATGGCTGACAACCATGATTATCATGGATTGTTTACAGGGCTAAAGGCCATCTATGGTCCAAGGAGCAATGCAGTGGTACCTGTCAAGTCAGCAGATGGAGGAAAACTCTACACTGAACTATATGAGATTCAGAGTAGATGGAAAGAGCATTTCTATAATCTGCTAAACCAGCAAGGATCCGCTGAACCAGATGCCTGTAAATGGCTAAAGGGACACCAGAGTCGTGATGACCTCTGCTATGAGATCACTATGGAAGAGCTTGAGAAAGCCCTAAAGGCCACAGCAAGCCACAGAGCACCAGGTCTAGATGGAATCCCCTCAGAGGTGCTCAAGAAAGGAGGAAGAGTACTCAGAGAGGAGCTCCTGAAACTTTTTAACAGCTGCATTGTCCATGAGTGTGTACCTCAGGACTTCAAGGATGCACTGATTGTCACAATCTACAAGAGAAAGGGAGACCGAGCAGACTGTGGAAACTACAGAGGCATTTACTTGTTAGCCATTACAGGCAAAGTTCTGGCTAAAATCATACTCAGTCGGCTCAAAAGCATTGCCGAGCAAGTCTTACCAGAGAGTCAATGCGGCTTTAGGTCAGGGAGATCTACCACTGATATGATTTTTACTCTACGGCAGCTACAGGAGAAAGCAATGGAGCAACATCAGTCTCTCTTTGTGGTGTTCGTAGATTTCTCAAAGGCATTCGACACGGTCGATCGAGAAACTCTTTGGAAAGTCTTACAGATCTATGGATGCCCCGAGAAGCTTGTTAACATCATCAAGCAGTTTCACACAGGGATGAAAGGACAAGTCTTCATTGGTGGGGAACCCAGTGAAGCCTTCGAAGTTAACCATGGTGTGAAACAGGGATGCGTGCTTGCACCCACGCTTTTCTCGCTATATCTCACAGCTGTGCTAGATTCAATGGGCCTTGATCTGCACAAGGGGATCTTTATTCGCACTAGAACAGACGGCAAGTTTTTCAACTTAGCCCGACTTAGAGCAACCACCAAGACCAGAGAACTATGCATCCGGGAGCTGCTCTATGCAGATGATTCTGCTCTCGTGGCTAACAACACTGAAGACATGCAACATATAGTAGACCGGCTTTCGTGGGCAGCAGATTTGTTTGGACTGAACATTAACATCTCTAAGACCGAACTTTTGTACCAACCACCACCAGTGTACTCCAACAATATGAGAGAGCCACAGCCAGTGACGGTGCATGGAGTGCCCCTGAAATCTGTCAAGGCCTTCACATATCTGGGCAGTACAGTGACCTACACAAACTCCTCAGATCTAGAAGTCGAGAGGAGAATTCAGTCTGCTACCAAGGCTTTTGGCTCTCTCGAGAAACGCCTCTGGAGCTGTCACGACATCTCGTACAGCACAAAAGTGAAAGTCTACAATGCTGCTGTACTTCCATGCCTGCTCTATGCCACCGAGTGTTTAACGCTCTACAGCAGGCATATCAAAATACTTACACGAGTTCAGCTACGTCATCTACGTGCCATCTTACACATTAGATGGCAGGATCGAATCCCAGATGTAGAGGTAATCCAACGAGCTGGCTCTGTCAGTGTTGAAGCCCTTATTACATCATCACAACTGCGATGGGCTGGACATGTGCGCCGGATGAGTGACAGCCGACTGCCCAAAGCAGTTTTTTACGCAGAGCTAAAAGAGGGCAAAAGAAGCCGTGGTGGTCAAAAACTGCGTTTCAAAGATGCCCTGAAAAGGCATATGAGGAACACCGGGATCTCCCCGGAAAGCTGGGAGGAACAGGCCCTGCAGCGTGAGAAATGGCAGCGCAGATTGAAAACAGCAGTCGCAGCTGTTGAGAAAAAGCATCAGAAAGAATATGAGAAAGCTCATGAGAGGCGGCATTATTCCACTGCAGCAAAAGACTTTGTCTGTAGCAAATGCCATCGCTGCTGCAGATCGAGAGCAGGCCTTCTAGCCCACATGAGAGCTTGCCTACAATAGCCTCCAATCCAGACAGTCATCGTCGATACACGACGGACTGCCGATGATGACATCGTCAAATTCCTTAGAATGAGAGCTTTCTTGTGATGTATGACTTGACTGTTTTGTGAAATATATATAAAAAAAATATTATATATATAAAAAATTTTTTGCCTGGGACCAATGCATATTTAAGCTAATATTTCATTCCACATGTATCATGAAAACGAAAGTGATGGTATTCTTTGTAAAGCTTGGATTCTAAGCTTTCAAATGATACCATGAATTGTCCAATACCATATAAGGAAGTTTATTAAAAGAACGTACGAACATCATAACAAAGATTTTCGATCCCGGTACCGGGTCGGTGGAGTTTATGTGGTTAATAGCCTCCAGTTGAATGTCGTCTATCAGAACATCTGCAAATTTGTTCAGAGATGTTGAAGTTGAGAGTCTACTTCTCACTCACACTTCTCTCCAAAAATTTCCCGCAGTAGTTCAATAATACGCAAGTCAGGTGATTAAGCTGAGCAGGGCAGATGCTAAAGTTTATTTTAGTGCTCCAACTAGGGGTGGGGGAAAAAATCGATCCTTCGATGCATCGCGATGAGGACGTGGACGATTCTGAATCGATTCACAAATGTCAAAAAATCGATTTTCTAAAAAATATATATATTTTTTTCTAATAACGTAATATTGACGGAACGCAAAAGGCGGAACTATAAGCGGACGTGCAGTGCGCGGACAGTCTGTGGCGTGCACATAATAGTAGGGAGGTTAAGCCCAAAAAATAGGCCTTACCTTACCTAAGCGCTCAGCCAATGCCAGGTGAGGCCACACCCCCTCACCTACGGGCATATAACAGCTGGGCGCGCTGCTATTCCTCAGTAAGTATATTCGCTTCTCGTGCGGCAAGCGGGGCAAAGCTGGTGGATCTCTCCACTCGATGTTTCAGAGAACCGGGGTTACGACACTAACCTATTGTTCTCTTTCATCATCTCGTGTTCGAGATCCACCTATGGGAGAGACATGGACAGCTCCCCGATTGCCCAATACACTCACAGTGAGGTTCCGAAAGCCAGAGAAGGACGGTCACCTCGGGGAGGCGGTGCCTGACACGTCCATTAATCATGAACCTGCAAAGGTGACGCCACACCTAACTGTTCTGTGGACAAGCAGGACATGAAACATGCATGAGACACATACATGATAGTAACCCCAACCCACCAAGACACATAAACTATACCCAAGAAGGGAAGTAAATGTTTGGTGACAGGAATGAACATGGCCGGCCGGCCCATTCACTCTTATTGGTCTTTACCCAACAGGGTTACAGGGAGGAGCTAAGAAGACCCCACTCCTAAAACCGAATGTGCTACCGAAGTTCTGGTGACATCCAGCACAAAGGTATGAGGAGAAGCCCAACTGGCAGCGGAGCAGATGTCCTGCAGTGACACTCCCCTAAACAAAGCCCAAGAGGCGGCTAAGCCCCTTGTGGAATGAGCTCTGATGCCCCTTGGGGGCTGCACTCCCTTTGCTTCATAAGCCATAGTTATAGCGTCCACAACCCAATGTGAGAGGCGCTGCTTCGATATGCCCATGAAACAAAGAGCTGGTCGCTCTTCCGGAAAGCACTGGTCCTGGTCATATATGCCTGTAAAGCACGGACTGGACACAGAGCATTCAGCCTCTGATCCTCTAGAGAGGTAAAAGGTGGAGGGTGAAAAGCGGACAGCTCCAACACCTCCGAAGTGAACGCAGGGAAGCACTTCGGCATGAAGGCCGGGTTAGGCTTAAGGGAAACCTTATCTCCACTGAGGGAGAACTAGTGCACGAGGGGTGAACCGAGAGTGCATGTAGCTCACTGACACGTTTAGCAGATGCCAAGGCCAAGAGCAAAGCTGTCTTGAAGGACAGCAGCTTAAGGGAAATACTCCCCAGAGGCTCAAAAGGATGTTGAGACAGCGCTTCCAGCACCATGGAGAGGTCCCACTCCGGAACAGTTCTCCTGATGACTGGCAAAGAGCGGCGTGCACCCTTCATAAATCTGCAGATTAGAGGGTGCTGCCCGACAGTAGAGCCATCAAAACCCACATGACAGGCTGAAATCGCAGCCAAGTAGACCTTAATGGTGGAAAAAGACCTCCCTTTTTCCATGAGGTCTTGAAGGAAACACAAAATATCAGGAACTGAGCACTGATAAGATGTGAGACCGCGCCCATCGCACCACCCTTCGAACACTTGCCACTTACAGCCATATAAGGACCGCGTAGAAACGGCCCTGGCATTCTGAATAGTGGCGACCACACGCGGCGAAAGCCCAAGTGCGTTCAGGTTCGTCCTCTCACGGGCCAGGCCCAGAGGTGGGGGTGGTAAATCTCCCCGTTGGCTTGGGACAATAGGTCCGTGCGAACGGGAAGGCACCACGGCTCGGCGTATAACAGAGGAATTATCTCCGCCAGCCATGGTGCTTTGGGCCACCTGGGTGCTATCAGAATGAGAGACAGGCCCCGTTCTCTCACCCTGGCCAATGTGGGAATTATCAGGCACAGGGGAGGAAAAGCATACAGGAGCACTCTGGGCCATGGGTGGGCCAGTGCGTCTACCCCGAGGGGCGCGTCCATGTCCCTTAGAGAGAAGAACATAGGACAATGGTAGTTTTCGCACGAGGCGAATAGATCTACGCTCGCCTGTCCGAATCTCATCCATAGCATTTCCACTATCTGCGGGTGAAGACGCCAATCCCCGTAGATTGGGTTTCCCCTTGATAGCAGATCCGCGCCTCTGTTCAGAATGCCCGGAACATGAGTTGCGCGTAACGACAGGAAAACCCGTCTGCTCCACACCAAAAGCTTGTAAGCTAGGGCGTGAAGTTTCGACGAGCGCATGCCGCCCTGACGGTTGATATAAGCCACAGCCGTGGTATTGTCGCACCGTACTAGAACGTGATGTCCCTGCAAGCGGGGCAGAAAAAGATTCAGAGCTTTCCAAATGGTTAAAAGCTCTAAATAGTTTATGTGCGCTGAACGTAGTCTGTTTGGCCACAGACCGTTCACCGTTCTGCCCTCCTGGGTGGCACCGCAGCCTGTTAAGGACGCATCTGTCGTCACAACTTTCCGCATCGTAACCACCCCCAGAGGGGTTCCCCGTGCGTAAAAGTCCTCGCTCTCCCAGTGGCGCAAGGCTGCCGAGCAGGCGCGTGTCACTGTTACCGAGCGGCAAAGGTCGCGAATCGGTCTGAAATGTAGTGACAAAACCCATTTCATGAACGCCCTCATCCTCAGGAGTCCCAACGGCACAACCTGGGTGGATGAAGCCATGAGACCCTGCAGCCTGAGGCACGTGCGACAGACAGTTCATCAGAGAGCGAACGCGCTCTTGAGAGAGACGCGCTCGCATGGAGACCGAGTTCAACTCCAAGCCCAGAAAAATTACATTCTGACTGGGCGTGAAATTGCTCTTGCTCACATTCACTTGGAACCCGAGCGATGTGATGTGACGGCCGGTGTCCTGCAACACCTTCTCCTTTGATTCGGCTATGATGAGCCAATCGTCTATGTAAGTCAGGATTCTCAGACCTGATATTCTCAGAGGTGCTAAGCCCGCCTCCGCGCACAGACAGAAAGACCGGGGACTCAAACTGAGTCCAAACGGAAGAACTGTGATTTCTTAACATATGCCCTGGTAGGCGAAACGAAGAAACTTCCTGTGCGGAGGATAGATGCTTATGTGAAAGAAGGCATCTTTCAGATCGACTGATGTGAACCAGTCGTTCTGTTTTATGGCACGGGCGAGTGCGCCTTGCGTCAGCATTCTGAAATTGTATTTCCTCAAATGTTTGTTCAACACTCGAAGGTCCAAGACAGGGCGGAGAGAGCCGCCTTTTTTCGGGACCAGAAAATAACGGGAATAAAAACCCTGGTTCATCAGATTGGGGGGTACCACCTGAATCGCTCCCTTGTTCAGGAGAGATGAAATCTCCCCTTTCAGAATGTGTGAGGCATTCTCTTCCGTGTGAGAAAATAGAATGGCATTGAAATGCGGGGGTTTTACTGCGAATTGCAATCTGTAACCCTGCATTACTGTACGCATCACCCACTCAGGAGCCGAAACGGTTCGCCAAGCCACTTCGTGACTCGCGAGTGCTCCCGCTCGGGCCAGAGCGGAGCTGTGTGAGACCAACAGGTTTATTTGTGATGCAATGGCGCCATCTAGTGGGCACACTGGAGGTGACATGCAGGGGTTCGGAGGGATTTCCTCTCTCTGCGGTGAGATCAGTTCTCTCTGCGGAGAGAGGTCTTCTCTCCGAAACGAATTCATTCGATTCGTAATTTTTTTGTGTTTTGTGTGTTTTGTGTTGGGCAAACACTGGGGCCGAAGCCTTTATTGAGAGAGTGAGGGGAATAGAATGTGGCCAGTGTGGTGTCACTGTGCTTAAACTTTCCCTCACAAAGGGCCCCCTGAACGTGGGGAGAAAACACACATTTCCTGAACACACGAGCTGGGCAGTCTCGACAGGCGGTGAGCTGACCCATCCGCGGGACCCCCTGAGTCTTTTGGACGGGGGTCCTAGAAGAGGAGGGGAGTCCGAAGGGCTCGCGGCCCGTGAACATGGACTCGATGCCCCCATCGGCTGAACATCAATCAGGCAGGCCGCTTGCGTTTCGAGTCGGTGGTGTTGGGATTCGCAGGTCTCCCGGCCGCGGCCGCGGCGGGAGCGGGCTTACCCCAGTGCTTGTTTGTAGGTGCTGGGTTATGTTGCCGTGGCGGTGGTTTGTTGCGGGGCTTTTCCTTGCCCTGATGAAACTGTCGTCAATCGACAGTTTCATACATCAATCGATTCTGTTAAATGTGTATTATTTTTGTGTATACTCACAATAAAAACAAAGTGTTGTGCTTTTTGCCAAATAAAGAAAAATAAACACGAAGCGAGTTCTGCCTTCTCTCTGTCAGTGTAGTCCATTCTGAAATGCGTCCGAAAATGAACAATAACTCAGTGAATACTCAATCAATCAGGCATACAGACACACAGGCATGAAGCTTGAATTCTCTTCTTTTAAATAAAGTAATTTATATAAAAAACAAATATTCTCAGTTCATGTAATCTGTAAGAAAAGAGCGAGATGTCAGTCGTTCTCATCTCATCTAATTACTTGTAATGTGACTCCGCCCACGGAGAACGCGCGCTATTCAAACGCAAATGACTGAGGCAATCCACGCAAACCTGTGAACGCCCATATCAGCTCGAGAAAACACAAGTTTAATCAGATCATTGTAGCCTACTTGTTTACACCGTCTCGCAGCGCTGAGGAATAATAATAATGGAAAATGTACCTCAGAAGTGCGGGTATTTCGAGGAGCAAGGATCCGACTGAGCTAAGGAATACTGTAGTAAGTTTTTTTCCCTTCCAAAGTGATTCGCGTTTCTGTGTGAATGAATGAACGGCAGAGATGCGCGCTGTTTACCACAGCTCGCACACTCGCATTTCTGTGTGAATGAATGATGATGTTTTAGCAAACTGTATTGCTATACTGAGATGAGTAAAAATCGACTGAAATATGTTGAAATAAAATGTAGGCTATTTGTATAAGCAACGTATTAAACTGCTATTAACATTTATATGCCTTAATATTTCATAAAAACAACGTTACAGTCAGGCGAAATATGAAAGACAACATTTTGTTGACTAGATTTGGGTACAGTTTTTACTGTGAATATACTGCCACATCAAATAAGCTTTTGTTTAGCAATTTCTGCTCATATGTTATATATATATATATATATATATATATATATATATATATATATATATATATATTAGAGGTGGGCATAGATTAATTTTTTTAATCTAGATTAATCTAGATTAATTTTGAAATTAATCTAGATTAATCTAGATTAAAATGGCTCATTTGAATTCTGCCGAAGGCATTCAGAATATGTGTGCTACCCAAATAATGACTATAAAAGCAAGTCTTTGAGAACGGGTTTCTCCAGCCAGGTGGCGCATTAGACCAGGGGCTCATCTCCTGTTTCCAAAATGCATCACAAACTGCTTGAGAAAGCTGTTCTACTCATAGACTGTAAAAGGTTACTACTGTACTGTTACCGTACGTAGGCAACATTAGGTAGGCCTATGTTATTATCAACTACTATAGGCTATCAATTAGGGATGGGCGATATGGCCTAAAATCCATATTGTGATATACATTGCAGCCTCTTGCGATAATGATATATATTATAATAAAACCATTTCAGAACAGGTTACACAGACCCTGCTAAACAACTGCTACATTTTTTTTTTTTTTTTTTTTTTTTTTGAAAGGGTGTATGTAGTTTTGAGAACATATATTGTGCAAAACTGTAAGTATACAACATAATTTTGCAGATAAATAAAATTTAAGTACACTAGCTGCAGAGACTTTTAGGTCTAATGTTTATTATGGCTTGGAGCTTATGAAACCCCAAATTTAAAATGAGAATATTGTCTAACTGATGTCTTTTCAGTTAAAAAGAAACACAACAACGATTCTTAAAATCGGGCGCTTTTAATAAAAAGAGATTATGTGCTACACCACTCACTAAGATATATTGGGAATAGGGCTTGGGCGTCGTGACGTCATACTTGGCGTGGCGGCCATGTTGATGGCCTCGCGAATGTAAACATACAGCAAGTCGAACGAGGAGAAGCAGAGTTGGGAGAAAGAAAAAAGATGTTAAAATCCCGAAAAGGATGTGGAATTTACGGGGATACGTTAAATAGGGAAACCAGGGACCAGTAAGTTATGTGGACAAATTTTCCTGTAAAATATCCCGTATTTTAATAACTTACTATCATAACATTAATGTTAGCCCTTCCATCGGACCTGTCAGTCTCTGTACTGTTGTCCTGTTGCTACCCCCTTGCCCTTCCAGAAAAACAGATGTTTTCAAAGCATCGTTTTGCTTACTTGAAGGCAACCTTAGCGTGATATTGGCCTTTTTAAGATAACAGCGTGGTTGTTGTGAGAGCACGATTTCACGCCAATCTGTAAGCAAAGTCACGTTAGACCTAGCTTCACAACTCGCTTAGTTAATCTGCAGTTTTGCAGAGGGATAGCAACAGAAAGATGAATGTTGAAATTGTAATTTTTCGGGATATTTTATAGGAAAATACTAAATGGGAAGACAGCGGGAAAAGAGCTCAAATACGTGAGAAACCCGGAAAAAACGAGAGGGTTGACAGCTACTAACTACACTTTTTTTTGCCGATTTTGTCCACATACTGGTCCCTGGCTTCCCTATTTAACGTATCCCCGTAAATTCCACATCCATTTCGGGATTTTAACATCTTTTTTCTTTCTCCCAACTCTGCTTCTCCTCGTTCGACTTGCTGTATGTTTACATGCGCGAGGCCATCAACATGGCCGCCACGCCAAGTATGACGTCACGACGCCCAAGCCCTATAATACGCGCGCGCTGGTATTCAGTGATATCATGTTTCGTTTTGAATTTGAGGTGGTAGAACGGATTAATCGTGTGTTTACTTACCGAACTGTTACACCACACAGTCTACGTCGGACGGCTTAAATCCGAACCAATTGTCCAAATAATGGATGTTGCACCGATCTTTTACACCAGCTTTCACTTTCAGCCGTGTTTACTTAAGATGACGACGAATATGATGCGTTGCAGCCGGGTTTTCCCTGCGGCCGCGGGTAGATTGCGTCATCATAGCTTGTGTAGCTTGAGCAGCTTGAGCCAGCTCCCAACCTTACCCAACTTGGAGAATAGATTAACCCTCTGGGGACCAAGCTGTTTTTAGGGTCCTTGAGATGTTCTGACATGCCTTGACATTTGTGCTTTTTTCAGTTATTTATAAACATGTTAATGGCAAAGGTGTAAATTCACTCTATATAGCACAAACAGGGCTACCATAATATGTGAGCAACGTGTATGTAGATGTTTGTATTTTTAAGAGAATAATGTTTATGCGTGGTTATTGGAAAAAATTAAAATGAAAGTTGCTGAATTAAGACCACAAAACACATATTAAATATGTGTCCACAAGACTTTTGACTAATGGATGTTGTCCCTTTGAGTTCTAGCTTCAAAATTATGTGAAAATAGTCTTGCTTTATCGTTCACAAAAAAAAAATACATTGATTTAAATGGTGTAAAACAGGTTTTGCTTGAAAAGCCAATATGCGAGGGGGAGGAGCAGTTTACACCTTAGATTACAATGTCCCACCCACTCTGCATAATTAGCCATTCATTCAGGTGTGACACTGACTGAGCCACAATGCAAGGACAAAAGATGTATTTAGAAGAAGACTTATATTGACCATTTAAGATTTCGCTTACATCTATCTTGTAAATATGTTTTGCTATTTTATTAAAAATGTTACAATTACAACAATAATTACAATTTCAACAATGTTTCAAGTGTACTCTTTCTTTGTAAAAAAAAAAAAAGAAAAAAAAAAAAGATTATAGGCCTACATTTTATCATATGTATTCATTAGTTTGAATATAGCCAACATTGGAACATCTAACATCTTAGTCTATGAATTTATTTTTGACAAAAATAGTATTTTTTTTGCAGTTTAATATGTTGCTTATACAAATACATTTTATTTCAACATATTCCAGTCGATTTTTACTCATCTCAGTAGGCTATAGCAAAGCAGTTTATTCTTTCACACACAGATGCGCGATTCATATTTAGGCTAAACAGTCTTTACAAATATGTCCCCTTCATTCATCTCACAGAAAGGCGAGTCATATTATAGAAATGGGATTCATCTTTTTGCGGTTTACATAGGCCTACACTAACGTTATTCCATAACGTTATTCCACACGTGAGAAAAGAAAACAGCCTACCTCACTCCTCAGCGGAATCTGCTCCTCATTTCAGGAGATATTGCTCCTCATCAGCACTGTTCTGAAGAATCTTTTCTCCATAAGGTAGGCTATAATGTCTCACTCGCGAGGAGTCACGACGCGCTTTGTTTACAGCTGATGTGGGCGTTTCACAGCTCTGAAATAGTTCTCAGAATTTGCGTTTGAATAGCACGCGCTCTCCGGGGAGTGGTCACATTACAGTGAATTAGCTCGTAATGAGCTCGACTGGAGTCGCTCTCTTTTTATACAGATTACAGAAGCTGATAATATTTGTTTTTTATATAAATTACTTCATTTAAAAGATGCGATCTCAAGCTTTATGCCCGTGGGTCTGTTTGCCTGTTTGACTGAATTTTCGCGGAGTTATAGATCATTTTCGAACGTGTTTCAAATGGGAGTTTACTGACAGAGAGAAGGCAGAAATCGCATCATGTTAATTTTTCTTTATTTGTCAAAAAGCAAAACACTTTATTTTTATTGTGAGTATACAGAAAAAAAATAGAAACTGAACAGGATCGATTGATGTATTACACGAAAATGAAAGATCAAAATTAACAGAGCATTTCATGTTTATTTTCATTGCTAAAAAAAAAAAACGAGCAAAACTCGCGGGCGCGTTTGTGGTCCCCAGAGGGTTAACGGCGATATTTTTTTTATCGCGCGATAAGAGTCTCGCGTTAACGCAGCGCGTTAACGCCGATAACGGCCCACCACTAATATATATATATATATATATATATATATACACATGTACATGTACATATATATGTATGTATGTATATAGGCCTATATATATATATATATATATATATAAATACTATTTTTGTCAAAAATAAAGTCATCAACTAAGATGTTAGCTGTTCCAATGTTGGCTATATTCAAACTAATGAATACATAATAAAATGTAGGCCTATAATAATTTTTTTACAAAGAAAGAGTACACTTGAAATATTGTTGAAATTGTAATTATTGTTGTAATTGTAACCTTTTTAATAAAATAGCAAAAGAGATTTACAAGATAGATGTAAGCAAAATCTTAAATGGTCAATATAAGTCTTCTTCTAAATATATCTTTTGTCCTTGCATTGTGGCTCAGTCAGTGTCACACCTGAATGAATGGCTAATTATGCAGAGTGGGTGGGACATTGTATTCTCAGGTGTAAACCACTCCTCGTTCACGCCCCCCTCGCATATTGGCTTTCCAAGCAAAACCTGTCTTACCCAATTTAAATCAAAACCCTGGGAGGCCCCCGGTAGCGCGTCGTCATCACCGTGTCCCCCGTCCGAGTCAGAAGGGCTGAGCTCGGAGCACTGTGTCACTGCCACCTTAAAACGGCGCTTGAGCAGCTTCCTAGGAAGCATGAGGCAGAAACTGCAATTCTCCGGGTTCTCCAGGGCTTCTCGAGCGTGCTTAGAACCCAAACAGACAACGCAAAGCTGATGAAGATCCTTAGCTGCGATAAGGGCACCACACGCGGCCGGGCAGGCCCGTGAAAGGCTATCCCCTGGAGAGGCTGCAGGCTTGGACAGTGACATACCAGCGAAGAAATCAGAGAAATCCGTGGCGGGCAGCCGTGAGGAGAAACGGTGAAAATAGCGAGAGCGTGGGCGGCTCCGAATGCAAAGCAGCAGCAGCTGAAAAATAAACAACTGTCACGTCCAGCGGAGGCTGATCTGGCCGATATGTCCTCCTGAAGACACGTGGTGAGCAGTGTAAATTCAACCGAGCTGTGAGATGCAGAGAGCGCGAGAAGCGAATGTCAACTGAGGAATAGCAGCCCAGCCGTTATATGCCCATAGGTGAGGGGGTGTGGCCTCACCTGGCATTGGCTGCGCGCTTCTGTCTGTCTAGCCAGACTTGGTGCAATTGGATGCTTCTGCAGAGGTCAGGTACGGATGCCCTTCCCATAGGTGGAACACGAGATGATGTAAGAGAACCTATAGTACAAGAGATGCAGACAGAGGACGTGGGAGATTAAGTGATGGTATTTGAATAGAGTTTACTGAGTAATCTCAGTTGCATAATCTTAATTGCCTCCATATATACCTTTGTCTGATCATCATAAAATCAGATTTGCCTATTTTACTAGGCAAAGTAAAATTAATGCTTCACAACATTGTCCTGTGACACTAAAAATCTTGAAATGACAATACAGCACAAAACATAAGGAAATGAATGTTGAATATATTGGTAACACTTTACAATAAGGTTCATTAGTTCCCTTTCGTTCGGGAACTCCTACGTCTCGTAGGAGGAGTTTCCAACAAATTGGGATCACGCTAGGGAGACCAATTGCCTTCGAGTGAATTAAAACGAGCCAATGAACATTGGCATGCAACATTTGCATTCCGCGGCCCACCTACGAGTACGGGTATAAAGGCGGAAGCAAGCGCATACACAAACATTTTCTGCTTCAAGGCCGACCGGTTGTGTCCTCTGAGTGTATGAGCGTTTTGGATTATGTTTCCGTGAGCTCAACGAGTCTGCTGTTGAGACCTCTTGGTGTTGGTGTTAAGGCGTGGCAGTGATCTTCGCGATCTCCCGGATCTCATCTGTCACTTCAAGCGATCTGCTTTTTCAAAAGAGCTGTTGTCACAGCTGGTATTCGGTTGAGTGCACACAGCGGGCTTGCAGTTTCCCCGCTGTGTTGCCGCGTTGATCCCTGCATGCTTCAGCACACTAAAAGAGTTTTCTCTGAAAGAGCAACACGAGTGAAGATCACGTCCTTTTAAAGGGGACCTATTATGCCCCTTTTCACAAGATGTAAAATAAGTCTCTGATGTCCCCAGAGTGTGTATGTGAAGTTTTAGCTCAAAATACCCAACAGAATTTTATTTACAGCACGTTTAAATCATAATTTTTTGGGTCTGTGAAAAACGCACTGTTTTAGTGCTTCTCCTTTGATGCTAATGAGCTGCTGGTTCACGGCACAGGGGGCGGAGCCTAAGCAACCGCGATCAGAGCCAGAACAGGGAAGATGATAATAATAAAACAGACAGTCACAGTAATGGTGTTCATTTCGACCATAAAAATGCCTACAGAGTCAGAGAATATATGCTGTATGGAGTTGGAACAGGTATAGTTTAGTTTAATTATGATTATAACCTATTTGGCATTGCTTGTATACACTATTAATGCAAGCCTGCTGTAGGACTCCGTCTGACGATCTGAATTGTCTGAATGATGACAAAATATACTGATGACTTTAATAAAGTTTACTGTATGTCACACAAAAGATGAAGCATCAGTTTTTCTTCAGAAAATCACTGTTAGAGCTGAGTAAACAGTATAAGAAGTGCATAAGAAACTTACATACATTTCTGTAGAGTTGAGGGAGCATTTTCTTTGAAAACAAAATTAATCCACCTCGTCTTCAGTGGCTGTCAGATTTCAAGAGTAAATAGAGAGAGCTATGTGAATGAATACATCCAGCTACAACACCTTCAACGCTTGGGAGATGCTTCGACGCTTCTCGTGAGTGCATTGCTGCAGCAATGGTGGATGTGTACAACTTGCAGTGAACTCGATCAGGGTGGGTCTAAGTTATAACGGCAGTGTCAGTCAACACTCGTGGGCGGGGCCTGTGGCTTTAGTGATGTCACTAAAGCCACATTCTGAAAACAGGTCGTTTGGAGAGACTGCTTATGATTTATGGGGATTAAAAAAAAAGGAGTGAGTGGATTTTTATCACTGTAGGGTGGTTGTGTACACACACTGCCAACACACATTTATGTCCAAACACCATACAAAAGTGAATTTTGCATAATAGGTCCCTTTTAAGGATGACCTTTCACCCGTGTGTTTCTAGGTGCGGTCAATATCTACCTCCGCTTGATGGTCAAGATCGCTGCCTCACATGTTTGGGCTTCGCGCTCACTGAGGCAGCGTTAGTGAATGAGTCATGTTTTCATTGCAGGAACATGACCATCGCAACAGTAAGATCGAGACTGAGATCCCTCAAACGAGGGAGAGTCCCTTTGGCGATTCCCCGATCTAGTTCTTCTTCTGGTTCAGTTCAGAAGAAGCCTACTTCGGCTAATCCCATTGGTGGTCTCAGGATTACTGTGAGGAATAACCCGCCGGGTGAAAGACCCCCACGGGCCCCTCAATCCTCCGTGTCGCTGCCATCGGAGTCTTCGACGGAGATCTCGGCCATCTCGTGTGGCTCCGGTTGTTTCCTTTGGAGCTCCACCGGAGGACCAGATGTCAATCGCTGCATCGGAGGGAGAGCGGTCATCTGAGGTCGCTTCGAGCCATTCATGTCCCTGGTGTGCTCAACCGTGCAGCCGACGAGCTCTCACGGCAGCCGCCCCTTCCGGGAGAATGGCGACTCCATCCCCAGGCGGTACAGCTGATATGGGAAATCTTCGGAGCCGCTCAGATAGATCTGTTTGCCTCTCCGGACACGACCCATTGCCAGTTGTTTTATTCCCTGACCAAAGGAACTCTCTGAGAGACGGGGCACCCTATGGCACCTGCGTCCAGACCTCTGGAAACTCCATGTCTGGTCACTGGACGGGACGCGGAGGTTCTAGGTGGCCTACCACAGGCTTTGGTAGACACCATCACTTCCGCTAGAGCCCCCTCTACGAGGCGCCTCTATGCGTTGAAGTGGAACCTGTTCGTCGGTTGGTGTTCTTCCCGCCGGGAAGACCCCTGAACTTGCCCGATCAGTGTCGTGCTTTCCTTCTTGCAAGATGGGTTGGAGCGAAGGCTGTCTCCCTCCTCCCTCAAAGTGTATGTTGCCGCAATACCCGCACATCACGATGCAGTAGAAGGTAAGTCTTTGGGAAAGCACGACCTGATCCTCAGGTTCCTCAGGGGTGCTAGGAGATTGAATCCTCCTCGTAATCAGCACCCCTTACCCTCTTGGGATCTGACTTTAGTGCTCAGAGCACTCAAGAATCCACCATTTGAGCCCTTGCATGCAGTCGATTTAAATATTCTGTCAATGAAGACAGCTCTCCTGCTCGCTTTGGCATCCATCAAGAGGGTAGGGGACCTGCAGGCATTTTCGGTCGATGAATCGTGCCTAGAGTTCGCGCCGGATTTCTCTCACGTTGTTCTGAGACCCCGGCCCAGATATGTGCCCAAGGTTACCACTCCTTTTAGAGATCAGGTAGTAAACCTGCAAGTGCTGCCCCCGGAGGAGGCAGACCCAGCCCTGGCTTTGCTCTGTCCTGTTCGCGCTCTGCGCTGCTACATTGACAGAACTCAAAGCTTTAGGACCTCAGACTAGCTCTTTGTCTGTTACGGAGGCCAGCCGAAGGGGAAGGCTGTCTCCAAGCAGAGGTTAAGCCCACTGGCTAGTGGATGCTATCGTCTGAGCTTATGATTCCCAGGACATGCCTTGTCCACCTAGGTTGAGGGCACACTCTACTAGGAGTGTTGCCTCTTCCTGGGCTTTGGCTCAAGGCGCCTCGCTGACAGATATTTGTAGAGCTGCGGGCTGGGCGACACATAACACGTTCGCTAGGTTTATAGCCTTCGTGTAGAACCTGTTTCCTTCCGTGTACTCGCTTCGGCCAGTAGTGCGAAGAAGGTTAGTGTCGGCTTGCTACGCTATTCTCGCCCCAGGGGCCAGATACGTGCGTTTCCTGCTCCGTTGGTTACCCAACAAACAGCTAACCTTCGCGGAGGACTGGACACCATTTGGCTCCTCAGTGAAAAGCGTTTGTGTATGCGCTTGCTTCCGCCTTTATACCCGCACTCGTAGGCAGGCCGCAGAATGCAAATGTTGTATGGCAATGTTCATTGGCTCGTTTTAATTCACTCGAAGGCAATTGGTCTCCCTAGCGTGATCCCAATTCATTGGAAACTCCTCCGATGAGACGTCTCCGTTCCCTACTCAGGGAACGAGGGTTACCATACGTAACCGAGACGTTAACATTAGTTAATGTATTAACTAACCATGAACAATACATTTGCTGATGTGTTTGTTAATTTGTTGAAATTAAAGGAACCGTATGTAAGATTGTGGCCAAAACTGGTACTGCAATCACTTTCTATTTACTGTAGAGCTGTCTGTACCTGCAGCAAAATACAACAAATCAAGCGTCATTCTTCTTCATTTTTTATACGATATAGGACATCTGATTACCACAGCACTTGCTTACATCAGTAAATAGTTCATAAACTATAGCTTCAACTGATCTCTAACTTCTTTAACTTCAGTAAACACTGAAATGAACGATCACACATACCTCTGCTTAGCCATGAACTGGTCGAAAGCTGATGACGTAATCTGCAGGTAGGCCCGCCCTCACGTGATACTGATTGGTCGATTGATAAGCTTAAATCTGATTGGCCAAAGAGTATGAATAATCTGTGTTCTGTCACGGAATAGATGATCATGAGACAAGGATACAAATGCAGAGGAAATTTATTAGTGACATTCAGACAAGGTACAAAACAAAAACTCAGGAAACTCCAGGAACGAGAAACTCGGACAACGAACCAGCACAGGACTACAAACACAGGGAGGCTAAATAGGGGAACAGACAAGGAGGGTAACGAGACAGACAGGTGGGACAAATTAACCAATAATCAGATAACAAGATGGGAGGGGCTAGACAATAGACACGAACACATGGCCCAAAATAACAAAACACCCATGTGCAGCACAAGACAGGACAGGCATGTGACATTACCCCCTCCCTACGGAGCGGCTACCAGACGCTCCATAAGACCAGGACGGGACGGGAGGGACAGACCAGGGCGGGACGGGAGGGACAGACCGTCCATCTGGCGACCAGGGTGGAACGGCCCTTCGGGTTGGCCACGGCGGAGACGACCCCTCGGGCGGCCACAGCGGAGACGACCCCTAGACAATAGACACGAGCACATGGCCCAAAATAACAAAACACCCATGTGCAGCACAAGACAGGACAGGCATGTGACATGTAGGAGGATTGTGCTGCCAGGAAAGTCTCAAAAATGCACACACACTAGGGCTGGGCGATATATTGCGCGATATTGTTATGCGCATCTCATCAGTAAAGCCGGTTCCCTTGATTAGTAGTAAATCGCCATCACCTGCTTTCAGATGGCGCGGTGTTAAATTAACACTCCTGGGGCTGTGAGTGTATATGAGTCCACACTCAAGAGTGTAAAGTGTTAAAATAAGAGTGTTAAATTAACACTCAAGAGTGTTAAAGTTAATGAGATAATTAAGAAGACACCTGATGTTAACAAGCAGAATCACGGAAGGAGAAAATCACAAATTGTAAGTTACCATTAAGGTGATGGGTGTTTTCTTTAGTTGGGCTCTTGACCATTACATGTTTACTTTAATTTTTACTGTTGTTTGTCTGCTGTTATTGATTTATAACAGTTAAATGAACAAAGTAAAGTGTGATCTGATAGTGTTGGTTATGTTTTGACATAGTCATGCTGTGATCTGAAAAATAAAATTTATTGATATAGTTTGGTGTAACTTGTTAGCAGCAGTTTTGGGATTCTTCAGCCTATGATTATCAGTACTTTACTTATAATTCAAAATATTTTATAAACATTGTTCTGATCAAAATACTTTCAAATGAATTCATTTAGAAACACAGACATCAATAATCAGCCTGTGAATCTCAACAATGGTGACAATAATAAAGCATGTTGCAGTGGCTGCCACCAATCACAACTCATTAATGGCTCCCATCATGCATTGCGGTATGAATAAATTATGATCTGAATTGTCTATGTAATTTACTTTTCCTAATTGAATATTCTGCTCGTCACCATTGTTGAGATACATTGACTGAATCTTGATGTCTGTGTGTGCCTAAAAGAAAGATTTTTTTTTAAACAACTTTTAAGAAATCCTTTATATTATATAAAAAATTCTGGGCATTTATGCAGAATCACAATTATGCTGTAACCAACAACATACATCGAAGTCAGAAATAAGGGTCTTAATGAGTTCAGTGATCAAGTTCAAATGATGAATGTCATAATATAACCAACACCATCAGATCACTTTTTTTCTTTGTTCATCTGGCAGATATAACTCAGATACAGCAGACAAAAAAAGTCTAAAGTAAACATATAAGGCTCAAGACACCAACTAAAGCAAACAATGATCGCCCTAATGGTAACTTACAATTTGAGATTTTCTCCTTCAGTGATTCTGCTTGTTAACATCAGGTGTCTTCAATAATGTTCAATCATCACTAAATTAATCACTTAATTATCTCATTAACTTCAACACTCTTGAGTGTGGACTCATACACTCCCAGGAGTGTTAAATTAACACTGGAGTTTTTGCTGTGTACAAAGAGCCGTAGTTAACTGACAAGCTGAGCCATATCGCATTAATTATCACTGGCGATACGTCCGCGATATTAATGCGATATGGCTCAGCTTGTCAGTTAACCCTCTGGGGTCTGGGGTGTTTTTGGGGTCCTTGAGATGTTCTGACATGCCCTGACATTTGTGCTTTTTTCAGTTGCTTATAAACATATTAATGGCAAAAAAAAATTACACACTATTTAGCACAAACAGGACTTCCATAATATGTGAGCAACAAGAATGTACATGTCTGCATTTTTGAGAGAATAATGTTTATGCGTGGTTATTGAAAAAACTAAAAACTAAAGTTTCTGAAATAAGGCCACAAAACACATACTAAATATGTGGCAATAAGACTTTTGACTAATGGATTTCATCGCCTAGTGTTTTTTCTTCAAAATGATATGAAAATCATCCTGCCTAATCATCCACAAAAAACGATACATTGATTTTAGTTTTGTGAAACACTTTTAGTTTGGAAAGCCAATATGCGGATGGGGCGTAAACGCTCCAACAGTATCATGCATATGTAGTAGTTCACACCTGGTGAGACTACGTCCCTGCATACTTAATGAGCCATTCATTCAGGTGACGTGTCACCTATAGCTAACTTAAATATACAAGCTTCATAAAAATGATCATTCTAGGAGAAAATTTCAGATGGCATTTAGAGGCTTTTGCATCTGAACTCTTCATATATACACACACACATATATATATGCATGCACATACATACTTTATAATCTTTTCAAAACTAGTCAACGTCTTTCAAAACTAAAGTATACATTTTATCATACGTATTTCAAAGTAAAGGATTCATTAGTTAGTTGATGACTTTATTTTTGACAAAACACATACAGTATATATTCCTCATCTCAGTATAGCAATAGAGTTTGCTAAAAGCTGTTCATTCAATACAGCAGTATTTGAAAATCGATCATATTTTGTAAAATTACATTTATATTTGCATTTATGTCAAAACCTAGACACTTTTAAACATCAAAAGGACATTTATTAATATGTATTCGTGTCAAAATGACAAATAAACAGATTTTCCTATTAAATTTTGCATGGAAACGCTTCCAAGACGCTTGCGTGTCGCGTGAAAAATAGGCGTCGGTTCTATTTCTAGAATGCACGCGTTTTCCACGCGGCTCGTGCCGCGCCTGAGACGCGCGTCTCACACAGGCAGTATGCAAACTCTAAACTGTTAACATGGATGGGAGCCGAAATAAAAACGGACACGCCACGCAGCTGAGACGCTTACGCCACGCATCCAGTGTTTCACCGGCCTTATCCAGCGGATGTGGGCGTTTCACAGGTTTGTATGGATCGCCTCACATTTGCGTTTGAATAGCGCGGTCTCCGTAGGCGGAGTCACATTAAAACTTAATTAGCTGAGATGAGAACGACTGACATCTCTCTCTTTACATACATATTATATAAACTGTGAATATTTGTTTTTTATAAAAATTACTTCATTTGAAAGAAGATAATTCAAGCTTCATGCCTGTGTGACTGTATGCCTGTTTGACTGAGTATTCGCTGAGTTACAGTTCATTTTCGGACGCGTTTCAGAATTGACTTCACTGACGGAGAGTAGGCAGAACTCGCATCATGTTTATTTTTCTTTATTTGGCGAAAAGCACAACACTTTGTTTTTATTATGAGCATACACAAAAAAAATACACACTAAACAGGATCGATTGATGTATAACACAAGCATATAAGATAAAAATTAATATTTTTTTTTTTTTTTTTTTTTGCACTCATACGAAAAAAAACGAGCCTATCGCGCCGGCGCGATAGCCGACCTCAGGGGGTTAACTACGGCTCTTTGTAGTAAATGCCGCTCCATCTGAAAGCAGGTGATGGCGATTTACTACTAATCAAGGAACCGGCTTTACTGACGAGATGCGCATAGCAATATCGTGCGATATATCGCCCAGCCCTAACACACACACAACCAAGGCGATTCACACACGTGAATGACGATTTGCACATTCAAATTCAAGGATAAACTCGTACATTTTAAACATCCAAAGGTTATTGTGCACAGTTGTATATCTGCGAATTGTGTTTTGCATTTGTGAAGTATATTTTACGAATATATAATTTTATTTTGCGCATGTGAATTGCTTTTTGTGAATATATTTTTTTTCACACACGTGAAATTTTTTTTGGGTACGTGAATTAGGTTTCATGCATGTGGAATTGTCTATGCATGTATGAATCATGTTTTTTGCGTGAATTATTAATGAGATTGATTTCGCTCCATACTAACGATATATTGTATTATAGTGGAAACTCATTAAGCATGAGTTCTATAAATGAAACCCAATGTACTATTGAAATTGATTTCTGGACATCGTAATGTTTCACTGATCTGTATAATGACTCTACATGTAACATATATACATATATATTGTACATATAACTGATATTGCATTGTATTAGCAACCCCACCCCTCACATATACTTGTCCCACCCACTTTTTAAAACAAAGTTATGCCACTGGGGTTGACTGAAAAAGAATGAGGTAAAGAGTTAACCAGATTATATGGACATGACGCTCCTTTAAAGCTGCAGTCCGTAGCTTTTTGGGGTTAAAAATTATACAAAATAATTTTTTGAGCAAGTACATAACCAGCCAGTGTTCAACACTATCGGCTTGCCGTAGCTCGATTCAACACGGTAAGCTTGTAATAATGTTTTTAACTCCAGTGGTACTGGTGGATTTCCGCAGGAAGTAGAGCATGTCTTTGCGTCATTATGTCACATCTGTACACATAAAGAAGGAATCCCGGCTAGTAGGCTATATTGAGTGTGAGGATGTTGGAGGTGGAGATTTATAGCCTTTTCTCACAGCACTTGATATAATTAAACTTATAAATTTGATGGCGGATCCAGAAAGGTTCAAACGACAATCACCAGTGACAACTGGAGATTCACCCGTTGTTAAACGCAAAAGACTTTGGACTTCGGAGTGGCTACAGAAAAAAAGAGACTGCAATAGGCCGGTGTGAAAACAAGGATGAATATCGGAAGGGCATTAAATGTAGTCACGCAATGCTGATGTTGTTAACATTAACAGTTTGAGAGCAAAGTATAATTTGCACGGTTTAACGTGATATGACATGCGATCGTTAGATTTAATCTGCGGACTGCAGCTTTAAAACCCAAATGCAAATGAACACTGAGCATTTTATTTTATGCAAATAAAATCTAAACAGTGACAGATATAAGTGTCTCTGTGTAGAGAGGACACACACTGCCACAGAGGGTAAGAGACGGAGAGAGCGTCTGATACACACTGACAGGGTCACCCAAGGTCATCAATCTCCCTAAAACACATGCATCAGCAGCTGAGCGGTGTGGTCATCAAACAAACAAATTAACAAAACACTGAGTACAGTAAACAAGGTCATTCTGTCAGCGCAGGTTAAGTGTGAGCAGCGAGGGCTGTTCTGAGCTGATCTGAGGTCAGGGGCGGCACTGCGGTTCTGTTCAAAGCTTTCCGTCTAAACAGATGGCCTGATCTCCAACCAGTTTACCCATGACAGGAACACACACTCTCACAGAGCGAGAAGTGGCTGTCATTCTTAATGGAAGGACAAAGGCATATGCACATACTCAAACTTTGAATACACAACTATTTGCACACACACACACACACACACATGTTGGTGCACTGTGCATCTATCATTATAGGAACATTCCATAGGTATAATGTTTTTATATTGTACAAACTGTATATTCGCTCCCTTAACCCTAACTATCACAGAAAACGTTCTGCATTTTTAATAAAACATTGTTTAGTATGATTTTTAAATCCATTTTAATTACAAGGACTCGTAATAGTACTCGAAATCTCCTCATAAACCATGTTTATGTTGTAATACCAGTGTAATACCCATGTCATTATACAAATAATTCCTTTATACCTCATAAATCATATCAACAACCACACTCATTCACACACACACACACACACACACACACACACACACACACAATTCAATTCACATTTAACCCTCTGGGGTCTGGGGTGTTTTTGGGGTCCTTGAGATGTTCT
The DNA here is from genome assembly GCA_022829025.1 of Squalius cephalus. NCBI lineage: Eukaryota > Metazoa > Chordata > Actinopteri > Cypriniformes > Leuciscidae > Squalius > Squalius cephalus. The sequence goes on from CM040799.1 coordinate 38,891,802, forward strand.
GACATACCCTGACATTTGTGCTTTTTTCAGTTGCTTATAAACATATTAATGGCAAAGGTGTAAATTCACTCTATATAGCACAAGCAGGACTTCCATAATATGTGAGCCACATGTATGTACATGTTTTCATTTTTGAGAGAATAATGTTTATGCATGGTTATCGAAAAAACTAAAAATTAAAGTTTCTGAAATAAGGCCACAAAACACATACTAAATATGTGGCAATAAGACTTTTGACTAATGGATGTCATCGCCTAGTGTTTTTTCTTCAAAATGATATGAAAATGATCCTAACTAATCATTCACATAAAACGATACATTGATTTTAGTTTTGTGAAACACTTTTAGTTTGGAAAGCCAATATGCGGATGGGGCGTAAACGCTCCAACAGCATCATGCATATTTAGTAGTTCACACCTGGTGAGACTACGTCCCTGCATACTTAATGAGCCATTCATTCAGGTGTGTCACCTATAGCTAACTTAAATATACAAGCTTCATAAAAATGATCATTCTAGGAGAAAATTTCAGATGGCATTTAGAGGCTTTTGCATCTGAACTCTTCATATATACACACACACATATATATATGCATGCACATACATACTTTATAATCTTTTCAAAACTAGTCAACGTCTTTCAAAACTAAAGTATACATTTTATCATACGTATTTCAAAGTAAAGGATTCATTAGTTAGTTGATGACTTTATTTTTGACAAAACACATACAGTATATATTCCTCATCTCAGTATAGCAATAGAGTTTGCTAAAAGCTGTTCATTCAATACAGCAGTATTTGAAAATCGATCATATTTTGTAAAATTACATTTATATTTGCATTTATGTCAAAACCTAGACACTTTTAAACATCAAAAGGACATGTATTAATATGTATTCTGTCAAAATGACAAATAAACAGATTTTCCTATTCAATTTTGCATGGAAACGCTTCCAAGACGCTTGCGTGTCACGTGAAAAATAGGGGTCGGTTCTATTTCTAGAATGCACGCGTTTTCCACGCGGCTCGTGCGGCTGAGACACGCGTCTCACACAGACAGTGTGCAAACTCTAAACTGTTAAAATGGGAGCCGAAATAAAAACGGACACGCCACGCAGCTGAGACGCTTACGCCATGCATCCAGTGTTTCACCGGCCTTATCCAGCGGATGTGGGCGTTTCACAGGTTTGTATGGATCGCCTCACATTTGCGTTTGAATAGCGTGGTCTCCGTAGGCGGAGTCACATTAAAACTTAATTAGCTGAGATGAGAACGACTGACATCTCTCTCTTTACATACATATTATATAAACTGTGAATATTTGTTTTTTATAAAAATTACTTCATTTAAAAGAAGAGAATTCAAGCTTCATGCCTGTGTGTCTGTATGCCTGTTTGACTGAGTATTCGCTGAGTTACAGTTCATTTTCGGACGCGTTTCAGAATTGACTTCACTGACGGAGAGTAGGCAGAACTCGCATCATGTTTATTTTTCTTTATTTAGCGAAAAGCACAACACTTTGTTTTTATTATGAGCATACACAAAAAAAATACACACTAAACAGGATCGATTGATGTATAACACAAGCATATAAGATAAAACTTTTTTTTTTTTTTTTTTTTTTTTTTTTTTGCACTCATACGGAAAAAAACGAGCCTATCGCGCCGGCGCGATAGCCGACCCCAGGGGGTTAATGTAATTATTTATAGCGCTTTTCACAATACATATTTCAAAGCAGCGTGTCTACGTTGTGTCTAGATTACAATTTAGAATTATCTGTTATCAGAGGTGACTGTGTCCAAGTTATGTATTTCTGAAATGTACATATACAAATCATACAGTTAACTAACAATGTACAGTATTAATTTAAACAATGTATTAATTTAAGGAATAAACAATGAGCTCATTGAAGTAATGAATACATGGTTTTAATAAATGATTAAGATGTCTAGAAAATTTAGCATGGAGTCCTGTCGAGTCATCTCTTCACAGGTGTTGGCGTCATCTGAAGTCTACATAAGAGGCTGGGCCAAACTGGAGCTGATGGACTCTCTACACTGTCAGAAAGAAAGTACAAAACTGAGTGGCCGTCCCCCTGAAGGGTACCTTATTGTACCTTATAACTTTGTACCATTTAAGGGGCAATTTTGTACATCAAGTAATAATTGTGCAAACTGCAATTAAAGCACAAAATTGTACCTTATTAAAAGGATCCCCAGGGTATTGCCCAATGACAAAGCAGTTTTGATCCTATGGTGGACAAAAACAAAATATCTTAAAGAAACTGGCTTAGATATGCAGATTTTACAGATATTACATTTATTTATATTTTGAGATTAGATAGAATTTATATTTATTTATTTATAGCATTCTTTTACAAAGATAATTACTTGAAATGTATTACATCATCTCACAGTAGCAGTCTAGTGTGAGTCAAGCCAATTAATTGTTCAAGGCACGTAAAAACTCATCAGACATTACTCAACAAATATAATCAGAAGTAGAAAGCAGTCATTTAAAACTGTAACACCTTCAGAAAAAAAAGGTAACAGGAGTACAAGAAATTGTCTGTAGAATACTAATAAATGAAAATTAAAGAACAGTTATACATTGTTTTCAGTTCCCTTTCGTTAGGGAACTCGCACTGCGTCGTTGAAAACGACACTTTGGGGACGCTCCCTTAGCGTGCGCCTCTGAAGTATGAATGAAACTAATCCAATCCTGATTGGTGTTGCGTCATGACGTAACATGTGACGGCATAACCGGATGCATAAAAGTGACGCTGGCACACTCACACATTAGCTTTTGCTCTTCAGCAAGCGTTCTCTGTGAAACTGTCTGTCTTATTTGGTGTTGTTTGTCTGTTGAAATCCACTATATTATGCGAGTGGAAGATACACTAAGTGTGTGCAGCCCTGCCCTATATTTCTCACGGGTGGGGACACGCATCAGTTGTGTGTACACTGTTTAGGAGCGCAGCACGCACAGGCAGCTCTCGAGGGGGCTGCCTGTGAACATTGTGAAAGTACTCCCGATAGAGTGCTGCGCTCCCGTTTGGCTATTTTTTCTGATAAAGGCCAGGCTCGCGATCCCCGCGGTTCGGGTCCCGCGTCCGTTGAGGCGGCGCGGCGGCTTAGATCGTGGGGATCGCAGAAGGATCTCGCGGATGAGAACGAGACTGCCGAGGCACTTTCTCGTTCATCATCCGCAGATTCTATAACGCTCGCTCACGACGCAGAAGCCCGCGATGTGGTTTCTTCTGCCCGTGACGAGTGCCCGATGCTCGAGCTATCTGCTTCTGAGGAAGTGGATGTGCTCAGCATCGGGATCGAGGAACATGAGTCACACTCGCCGGTGTTGTTTGAATTGTCCCACTGCATTGCAATACAGAATCTATAGTAGATAGAACAATAAGATTTTGTGTGGGTGCGAGGCATGCACAGTCAGCTCCTGAGGGTGCTGGCTGCATGTTCATTGAGAAATATCTCGACGCACACAGCCGTGCGTTTCGGGTGTTTCAGCCTCGCGCCCGTTAACTTTCTTCTCGAGAGATGAAAGCCAAATATATTGTGAACGACTCGAATCTCGCGTTTGCCGAGGCAGCGCGTAGATTACGAGTCTGCAATAAAAGGGACACACGCGATCTGTGAAATAATACTGTTTGGGTGCGAGGCATTCACAATCAGCTCCAGAGGGTGCTGGCAGTGTTCATTGAGAAATATCTCGGGCGCGCGTGCTAAATTCCGTGCGCTTTTGGATGTTTCAACTTCGCACCTGATGACTTTCTTATCGAGGGATGAAAGCCAAATATTATAACGGCTCGAATCTCGCGTTTGCCGAGGCAGCGTGTAGATTACGAGACAGTATAAATAAATATTAAAACAGTATTGTCTGGTGATTATGGCTGCATTTAATTCTATGAATTAAAATGATGGAATTGAGAAATTATGGAATATATTATCTGACTTTAAGAAGTTAGATATTTTAATTCAGCCTACCATCTAGACCGTGTTTCACTTATCCAGTGTTTTTGGCTGCATTTAATTCTGAGGAATTAAAATGATGAGCAGCGAACGTCGAAAATCGTTTTCGATTTTTTCCCTGCCGGTCCTCCGCATCAGGGTATCGAAAACGAGACGAAGATGGCTGTCCCCCCCGTGGAGGGACGAGCGAGAATCGCTCCTCCGCGGAGCCCTCAGGAAATCGATGTTTGTATCCAGCATCAACTGCGCTTCGGGACGCATCGGTTTTCAGCGAATGTACGCTGTAGTGCCCGCCCAAAAAGGCTTGCGGCCAGGCAGTGTTCCTGTCCGCATATCGGAAACTGTTTTCGATTATTCTCTGCCGGTCCTCCGCTTCAGGGTGTCGAGAACGAAACCGAAAGAGCCTCCCCTCTGGGGGAGCCCTCAGGAAATCGATGGCTGTATCCTGCCATAAAGTGCGCTTCAGGCGCACACCATGGCGTTCGCCCCAAAAGCTTGCAACAGGGCACCGACTATGGTCACAAAATCTTTCTCGACTTTTTCCCGTCGGTCCTCCGCTTCAGGAGGTCGAGAATAGTGCTCGGAAATCACCCGAGGTCAGTCTCGAGGGGCTGGTTCCCTTAGTAGATTTTGTAGAAGAATGGCAACGCCTTCCGAATATATCTATATGGGTCCTGAATATTATAAAATATGGGTACAGAATGCAGTTCGGTCACCGACCTCCCAAGTTTGCTGGGGTGGTACCGACTGCAGTGGTTCCAGAACAGGCTCGGGTTATGGAACAAGAGGTTCAGACTCTACTGGTCATAGGGGCCATAGAAATTGTTCCCCTACCAGACAGGGAGTCCGGGTTTTTACAGCCGGTACTTTATAGTTCGAAAGAAGGATGGCGGGCTGAGGCCGATTTTAGATTTGAGGCAGTTGAATCGTTCTCTGAGGAGATTCAGGTTCAAGATGCTCACTATTCCATCATCGTGAATCAAATCAGAAAACCGTTTCGACAGACGCTTCCATCACTGGCTGGGGCGCGGTTATCGGCCGCTTTGCCAGGGATCTGTGGCAGGACCATCATCATTCTTGGCATATAAATTGCCTAGAAATGTTGGCTGTGTTCAGGGCTCTGAGGAGCTTCCTCCCAGACATCAAAGGTTACCACGTCTTGATACGTTCGGACAATACATCAGTGGTAGTGTATCTGAACCGACAAGGGGGACTCAGATTGCGCCCTCTATCCAGATTGGCGCATCAAAATATTATCTATAAGAGCAATATATGTCCCGGGGGTTCAGAATCAGGGAGCAGACATCCTGTCGAGGCAGGGGCTGAAGCCCGGGGAATGGAGACTCCATCCAGAGGTGGTGGAGCTGATATGGCAGAGGTTTGGACCAGTGGAAGTGGAGCTGTTTGCGTCTCGAGGGACGTCCCACTGTCCGCTTTGGTTCTCCCTCACTCATCCAGCCCCGCTGGGGTTGGATGCCATGGTACAGGCCTGGCCGAGGCTTCGCCTGTACGCTTTCCCCCCGATCGCTCTGCTCCCGGGAGTCCTGGAGAGGGTCCGTCAGGAGGGCATCAGTCTTCTTCTGGTAGCCCCGTTTTGGCCGGCCCGAGTATGGTTTTCGGACTTAATTTCACTCCTGATAGCTCCGCCATGGCAGATTCCTCTGAGGAGGGATCTGTTGTCTCAGGCGGAGGGCAGTATATTCCATCCTCGCCCAGAGCTGTGGAAATTATGGGTCTGGCCTCTGAGGGGGCTCAGTACCTAGATGCTGTTATATCAATTGGGGTGCACGGAACCATACTTATCTCTAGGGTTCCATCTACTAGGAGATTATATGACCTTAAGTGGAAATGTTTTTCCGCTTGGTATAGAGAACATGAGTTAGACTCAGTTAACTGCCCAGTGGCTTCAGTTCTGAGTTTCTTCAAGATTGTTCTCTGCTAATCTCTCCCCGTCCACATATATGGTGCACATGGATGCCATTGCGGCGTTCCATGCACCACTGAATATTGGGCCTTTTGGGGTGGCACCAACTGGTCATACTATTTCTCCTTGGTACATAGAGGATGAGACTGATAGTCAGGTCCAGGGTTCCTTCCTGGTATCTGGCGGTGGTTCTCGAAGGCCTATCCCTGGCTCCCTTCGAATCCCTTCAGTCGGCTTTGCCTAGGACCTCACATTCAAGATAGCCTTTCTCTTAGCTACTTCTTATAAAGAGACTGGGAGATCTCCAAGCCATGGCATTAGTACCAGCTTGCTTGGGGTTTGCCCCCGGCGGAGTTAAGGCCATCTTGCATCCGAGACCCAGCTATGTGCCTTAAGTGCAATCTAACATGGCTAGGTCCATGGTCCTGCAAGCATTTCATCCTCCACCACATGTGGGGAAACTGAGATGAGTGTCCCTGAGAGCAGTGAACATCTCTGGGCACCTGAATTTGGGAGCAGATGTCCTGGCGAGGCAGGAATGTATACTGTACCCCGAGTGATTTGGAGAAAGTTTGGCCTGCCGACATGGACGGGGTCTGTCTTCTCCTTGTAGCCCCGTTCTCTTTCTCTTTCCCCATTCACACTTAAGGTGTCTGCGGCAGCCATAGCTTGTGGCTATGTTGTCACCGCCTTGTGACTGTTGTACCCTGAGGATGAGGCCTACGTCTCAGGTTAGAGTTCCATCATGGGATCTACCCGTGGTTCTAGAAGCCCTTGGACTCTCCATCTGACAAATGCATCTTTCTAAATAAGGCATTCTTGCTGGTGATCACATCACTCAAAATAGTAGGAGACTTTCAAGCTACTGCCCTGTTAGGGCCGCTGAGGTTTATGTCCAGACGACCTATCAGTGGAGAAAAACTGATCAGTTGCTGGTATGCTTCGGGCTCCCTGAGAAGGTCTGCCCGGCTACCAAACTAACTGTAAGATTTTGGAAGCTATGTCTATGACTTATTAGGCCATGTGGAATGTGCTCTGATTAGAAGCACTGTGTATTGCATCTTCTAAAGCCGTACTGTCGGAAACTCCTCTCCGCGTCGTGCCTAAAAACGCCCCTTAGCTGTTCTTAATTCACTGTAAATCATGGCTTTGCAGGGCTTATTGCTTTATTCTATAATGAGGACAGCACTGTTTGTGTATATAATCTATATAATTGTTTGTATGTCCAATTGTAAGTACTACTGACTCACCATAGCTTTAACATTCCAACAACTAAAAAAAAAAATCTAATTTAGGATATTCCCAAATGTACCCTAAGGGACATTTTGTCAAATTTATCTGACTTCTGGGGCTAAACCTGACCCCAGATGATAGCTAAAAGTCACTATTATATTATAGTAGTAGTAGTAGTAGTAGTAGTAGTAATATTAGTAGTAATAATGTGATCACTATATATAATTAGTTTAATTTAAAACTGCTGTTTTCTATGTGAATATATTGTAAAGTTTAATTTATTCCTGTGATCAAAGCTGAATTTTCTGCATCATTACTCCACTCTTCAGCAAAAGCAGTTTATGCCTGCTACTGTAGCCAACACAACACAACACAACTTCCTTTTTCTTGACAAACTCATTGGAACAATTTCTGCTGCATCTCTTTTGTCAGATGACGTATGTTTCGATGAGCCAGCATATGTTTTTTTTTTGTTGGTTTTTTTTTTTTATTGGTTTTGTTTTTTAAACTGTCACCCAGGCTGTGCGAGGTCAGTGTGTGGTGGAGTGACTGATGGAGACAGAAGTGGACACCATTGAAGGGCAGGCCTCTGTATTCAGCCAGGCAAACTCTCTTTATGACAACAACATGAAGCTCTTTGAGGCCGAGCGCTACGACTTCCAGCACAGCGGTGAGTCTCGGGCAGACTGACACTGTTCACATTCAAATATGCTTCAAAATGTTTGTGTGTTTCTGGAATGTTTCATTCTGATCAATCATGACATTCAGTGGTCTGATATTTCATAATATTGATTGACTGTTGTTGGTCATGGAAAGCTATGTATTGTAACTTAAAATAGTGCTAATCCCTCATATCATATCACTTATAATGGACTTATGAAATCAGTTTTCTGTAGTTTAATCAAGAGTTCTGCATTGTTTGTTACAGAGCTGACACCAAGGAAACCAGCGAAGAAATGTCACTGTCTTCCTGTTCTCATAGTGTTTCTCCTGCTGCTGATTGCACTGAATTCTGTGCTGGCCTATAAAGGTAAGATGGAACTGAAATAAATTCACATTTAAAAAGTATAACTTTATAAATGTCCTTGCATTATATACAAAATGTCAAACCAAGTGGCATTGATTTTAAACCAAGCAAGTTTTAGGGTTTAAATAATTACATTATAAATAAACTTAAAATGAAGAAGCATTGTGACGTTTTGTGGTTGTCAGATGTCAATGGATCATGGTGATAGTTAAAGTGATTTCTACACCTGTGGTTTCTCTGAGATGACTCTGACTTAAAAATTCTACTAATAATCACCAAAACACCAGCTGATTAAAACTTATTGAGCAAAAATTATGAAAAAAAGGAAATGTATTGAAGAGAAAAGCTATATTCCTATACAGATGTCACCGATATTTTGTTGTATAATGCAATGAAATTTGTATATTTTTAGTTGTAGCCTTAAGGTGCAGTCACATTCACCATTGCTTGGCGAAATTTCATGGGCAAAACTCATTCTAACAGGAATCCGTGCGATCGTGTGCAAAAAAATCCCCTATGCAGATTTCACTGATTTTCAAGATGGTCACTTGAATTCACCACACTGACCAATAGAAAGCTGCTTGGTTTGAAAGTGAATTCTGTGTGAGCTGAGCTTTATACATCGCTCTACTATTAACAATAACTGACCATTTTTATCTAATGTGATTGCACCTTACAGTAAGTGTCCAACACTTTTTGTGAACATGAATATTTCACAGCATCATGTAAGCTATCACCTTGTTTCTGTTGTTCCATGATTTAATCTGCTTTGTATGATGTATATTGTATGCAGTCTTCACTCTGGAGGCCTGTACTCACTGTACATCAGCTGAATCCAGATCAGAGGAACTCCAGTCTGATGAGGTTTATACACACACTTCACACCGTCATTCATGTTGTGTCATACAAACACATACTCGTATTAGGCCTGTTTTAAGTGTGTCAGAGCTGAAGGGGTGTGTGTGTGTGTGTGTGTGTGTGTGTGTGTGTGTGTGTGTGAACAGGAGTGTCTGTCCGATCTGTGTGGGAACAATGGGACTCTAGAAAAACTGAGGACTCAACTAAACCAACTCAACGTTAGTGCACAAAGAGGTACACAACTTTGTCTTTGGTACACACAAGAGAAATCCTATTGGTTGACCAGGTACTATTTTGAGAATCTACCATGATTTCAATCGTTAAAGGGGTCATGAAATGCATTTTCAGATCTATACTTTATATTTACCGTCTTTAACAACTACAGTATGTACTAACATTTAAATTAATAATTTGATACAATGCACTTATTGTGTACATACCGATACATGCTTTTACACAGTACTTATATTTAAAACATACCCGCATGTAATTACAGCTGTTATTAATTTCTGTACATCTATAATGACTCTGTTGACCTTCTCTTACCCCTTAACCTTAACCCCTTTTATATCACATCACCCTTCCTTACGAGTTACTTAACAAATGTAACATTGAACTGTGAAATTACAATAGTCAGAAAACAACATTTGTTTTACGTTTTTTTTTTTTTTCATGAATGTCTTTCTTTATCTAGCAAAGTCCTTGAATCTCTTAGGAGTTGTGACAATTCATCCAGACCTTGTTTGCACTCTTTTTGGTGAACTAACTGTAGTGTGACTGGAATCAGACTCAGGTAGATCAGCACTGTACTGTCTGGGACGTTATCAGGCTCAGTTGCAAGTTGATTTTGACTATATGAACTTTATTTTTCCTCTGAGTTTGTTGAACTGAAGTAGATACTGGTTCAGTGTCACTGACTGTAGGCATCAGGTATCGTCGATTTCGTCGAAGTACTCCAGTTTCAGATTGGATGAGGTAAGACCGTGGTGATTCGCACTTTCTGAGAATAGTCCCGGATCTTATCCAACCTCTTTCAGCATCCAGCTTGACTGCAACAGAAGTTCCAGGTAGAATCTCTGGTAATGTTCTGACACCGTTTCTTTTGTAATACTTCCTGTAGGTCCTTTTTGCCTTTTGATCAGCCTCTCTCACTTGCCGCAGATCAGGCCATTCAGGTCGCATGTGAGACTCCAATGTGGGAACTGTAGTTCTACCAGAAAGACTCGGGAGAATTATTTCAATAAATCGTACATTTATTGACAGCTCAACAAGCTGATAATATACAAAGTCATTTGGCGTAGGCCCCGTCCGTAGTGCATAATCCGAGGGTATCGGATCTGCAATTCCTGCCTGAAGACGAAGGCAGGGGCGCAGTCGACCCCCCCGGGAGGTATGGACAGGATCATCCTGGTGGTGGTGGGGAGGATGGGGGTAATCGTCGCTTCAGTATCTGCGAACTCAAACATGTGTAAGTACCGAGCTTTTATACAGTGAGCATAAAAATATGATTGGATAGAAGTGAAGGCAATAGGTGACGTAGTAATTGAGTCTTCCCGACAGAACTTATGCTAAAGCTTTCATTTCTTATTTGTCTTCCCATCATCAGCTGTGCTGGACTTACGCCTGTAGCTTGAATGGGTGTGGTTCTGTAGCTCATCAAAGCTGTGAATGGGTCAGACTGTTTCAGGATCCTTTTAGCTGTTTGCACAGCCCTTTCAGCTTCTCCATTTGACTGGGCATAATAAGGGCTCGAAGTAATGTGCTGAAAATCATAATCTCTAGCGAAGTCTTTGAAAGCACTTCCATTAAACTGTGGGTCGTTGTCAGTAAAGAGAACATTGGGACAGCCCCATCGTGCAAACATGTTCTTTAAGCAAGCACGTGTTGTTTCACCTGACAAGTTCTGAAGGTGAGCAATGTCAATATATCTTGAAAAATAGTCCACGACTACCAAGTAATGTTGCTTATTCACCTCGCAGATATCAGCACCGATTCTCTCTCAAGGACGGTCTGCCAGTGAAGTGGTTAAAAGTGGCTCCTTCCTTTGAGTAGGTCTTGATTCCAGACAGTCCTTGCAGCTGTTAACTAGCTGCTGGATTTCCTGACAAGCCTGGCCACCACACACTACATCGGGCTCTCTCTTTACATTTCACAATGCCTTGGTGACCGCTGTGCAATCTTTGCAGTATGTCAGACCTCATATTTTGGGGAATTATGATCCTGTCACCATAAAGCAGTAGATCCTGGAAAATTGACAAATGATGGCATGCACTGTAGTATGAGTTCAAGGCTTGAGGGACATTAGCTGCATACCTGGGCCAGCCATCAGTCACATACTGCCTCACCTTTTGTAGCTCAGAATCCATCTCTGTCTCTCTTTTCACATATTCCAGTTTTGTGGGAGAAATTGGCCATGCACCACTGATTGCATTCTCATAGGCTTCCACTTCTTGGACTAATTCAGAGACCACTGATGAAATGGTTGGCTAAGGGTGTCGTGAAAGCGTATCAGCGACCACCAGCGACACTCTTTTTCGATCTAGGCGTACCCTTTTTCAGCATCGGTGAGCACCCTGGAACAGTAAGCCACTGGTTTCAGCTGTCCATCATTGTCCTGCAGCAGAACAGCTCCTAGACCGTAGCTGCTCGCATCTGCACTGATGACTGTGGGCTTTGTAACATCATAGAATGCTAGCACAGGGGCTTTTGTGATTAGGCGTTTCACATTTTCAAAGGCCTCCTCTTGTACAGCACCCCAGTACCATACTTCATCACGTTTCAACAGCTCGTTGAGAGGTCGAATAACCTCTGAAAGATTAGGAACATACCTGCCCAGGTAATGAATCATTCCTAGCATTCTCTGTAGGTCTGAGACGTTCTTTGGCTTTTCAAGGTGAGTGATAGCTTCGATTTTGGCTGTGTCTGGGCGAATTCCCTCTTTGTCTATGACATGTCCCAGGTACTTGAGTTGACTCTGACATAACAGGCACTTTTCTGTGTTCAGCTTGAGACCAGCCCGGTCAATGGCTTCCAGAGCCTTCTGCAGTCGCTGCTCGTGTTCCTCTGGAGTGTTGCTAAATACTAAAATATCGTCCATGAAGACTGCAACTCCTTCAAGGTCTTTGAGGATTACCGACATTTCCCGTTGGAAGATTTCGGGTGCGCTGGTGATACCGAACGGTAACCTGTGGAAAAAATATCTTCCAAAAGGAGTAATGAACGTTGTCAGTTTAGCACAGTCCATATCCAGTGGAAACTGCCAGAAGCCACTAGCTGCATCGAGAAGTGAGAAAACTTCGGCGTGTGCTAGCCTAGGAAGGATGTCGTCAATTGTTGGCAGCACAAATTTCTCTCTTTTTACAGCTTTATTTAGTTGTTTTAGATCCACACAAATCCTTATTTGCCCTGTCTTCTTTGGAACGGCCACCATAGGGGCGCACCACTCAGTAGGCTCAGTGATCTCCTCAACAACACCACATTGTACCATTCTCTCTAGCTCCGCCTTGACTTTTGGAAGCAAGGGCACGGACACCCATCTTGCAGTGTGCACACTGTATGGTACAGCATCCTCTTTCAGGCAGATTTTAATGGGTTTTGTCTTCACTAATCCCAGTTCAGAAAAATAAATGGGTTGGAGCTCTTCTAGCCTTTTAACTAAACCCATTTCACTTGCTGAATCACGACCAAGGAGATTGTTTACATGGGGACCAGTCACCACAAATGCTTCAAAAATATACTGCTCATCTTTAAAGGTAGTCTTAGCTCTGAACTGACCTTTGCATTGCAATGTTCCCCCTGGACTCTCAAGTTTCACATTGACTTTGTTAAGTTTTGGTTTGCACTTCAAAACTGAGAAGGTTTTCTCAGAAATTACACTTATGTCAGCACCTGTGCCAATTTTAAAGTCTATGCCCTGAATTGGGAGTGTGACAATCCAAGCTCCACTTTTGTCATCAATGTGAGTTAAAGGGATAGTTCACTTTGAAATTAAATTGTGGTATGTTTCTGAGGGCGCGCGCGCATCCTGGTGTGTGACGTGTACGCAGACTGGTGCATAGATATATATACACTAGAATAGATGTCGCCTTGCCTACGGCATTCGTTCCAATGAACTGCCGTAGCCAAGGCGGCATCTAGTGTATATATATGCACCAGTCTGCGTACACGTTAGACCCCGAAGTCGCCACCAGGCGCCGCCATTTGCGCCATTTAGAATTTCAGCCGCCGCCAGCCAATAATTTCGTAAGCCAAATTGAGCCGCCATCTGATAAAGTTTGGCTGAGCCGGCTAGAATTATTTGCATCAAATAATAATTCTATCACATAGAGACATACACACGAAATATATAAACAATACACGAGATCTATTTTCCCACTGGATTCATAACAGCACAGTCTTGTGCTCGTTGCTACGATACACAGACTCACAGTGAATTGACGACCAATTAAAATTGCTCGTTTTCCGTACAGAAGAAGCGATGCATTTTTTTCTCGCACTGAGGTGAAATGGCGGAAAGAAGCAAGCAAGGTAATTTTGATCTCACTTCTCACATACTTTCCTAATTCCTACTTACTTTTTTTTTTTTTAACTTAGGCCTACCCAGACTTTTGTTAAATCTTCAGGGCACGGTTGCACAAACACCTGAATCAAAGATTGATGTTATGAACCAAATATTCTGGAACGGAGAGATTTATAGCACTGAACGTGATATTACTGCAGTAACAAACCACCGTTTCTAATTCACGATGCATGCTTCAGTGTACATTGAAGTGAAATGTGCAAAACTTTGTCCAAAATAATACTGATAACAGTGTGTGTTATTATTAAGGCGAGACACGGCAGGCAAAAACATCGTTTCTCTTACGAGAGGTCTCTCGTACTGCGTTAGATATCTAACGCTAGGGGAAAATCCTTTTTCCGCGAGATATTGAAGCCAAAAATTATCCTTAATTTTGTAATAATGCAAAACGCGTTGCGGCAGCATACAGACATAGGCGAGGCAGCTCGCGCGCCTATTGGCTGTTCTGCGGCAACTGCAGCAGCCTATCGAGCGAGGCCTGGCGTGACGCCAGACCCAATGAGGGTGCTTCGCGCCCGCTGCGTCACGTCCCGCCGAAACGGGCGTGGTCTAGGCCTATAAATACCGCTCGCAGGCAGCTATTATCCGATTTTTTCATCCTTCAAGCAAAGCACACGCATCGCTGGAGCTGGAGAAGAAGCCGCGCCGTCTGAGAGAGAGCACCTTCAGCGGGACGAGTCACTGAAGTCGCTGGCCGCGCCGCCTTCCTTGCCTTCCTGCTGCGCTTTCCGGCGCTTATATCCTTTCACCTTATTCTCTGTACTCTGTGTGTGTGTGTGTCGCCGCCGCGACACACATTCTAAAAGAGCAGCGTCTTTTTCAAGATGCCTTCCTGCGGCTCGTGCAGAGCCACACTCAGCGACGGGGACCGCCATGTTATCTGCGTTTCCTGCCTGGGTGAAGAACATGCAGCTCTCGCGCTCGCTGACGGCGGATGCCCTCACTGCGAGCTGATGCCTATGGCAACTCTGAGGACTCGCCTGGCTTTCTTCACCAAGACTGCTCCCCCGCCCGCCGCGGCGTCGCGCCGTAAAAAGTGCCGTGCCCAGCGGGTCCCGGAACCTTCCCCCAGCAGCCAAAGCTCGCCGGTTCGCCCGCCTGCTTCACCGGCTTTGTCAGCTTCTCTTCCTGACGGACAGCGGCCGCCGTCTGCCGCCGCTTCCGTCGACATCGCTGACGAGGAAGCCCTGCTGGGAGAGGATGATTCCTGCTCTATCCTGGCGTCACGCAGTGAGGATTGGGCGAGCTCTGAGGATCTCGCGCCCCCTGCCCGCACATCGTCAGGCAAGAGAGCGTCCATCGAGACGGAGCTCATGCGGATACTCGCACAGGCCGCGGCGAGCCTCGGCCTCGAGTGGTCTTCGCCCGAGCAACCCGCTCACAACCGGCTAGATGGCTTTTTCCTGCCTGGGGAGCGCGTTTCGCCTACATCTAGACCAGCGCCCTTTCTTCCTGAGCTTCACGAAGAAGTCGCTAAGTCATGGAACGCCCCCTATTCAGCTAGAGTGCGTCCTGCTGTTTCTGTGGCATTCTCTGCAGTTGACGATGCCAAGAACAGGGGATACCTTTCGCTGCCGCCGGTCGAAGAGGCGATAGCGGCCCACTTATGTCCGCCCTCCGCTGGACGGCGCGCTAAGCTGGCCCTACCCTCGAAAGCTTGCCGCACGACGTCAAGCCTGCTCCGCCGCGCTTTCTCCGCCGCCGGGCAAGCTGCGTCAGCGCTGCACACCATGGCCACGTTGCAGATCTTCCAGGCCGATCTCCTCAGAAAGCTGGATGAGAAAGGACCTGACGCGATCTGCGTGCCGGACCTAAGAAGCGCCACGGACCTCGCTCTCCGTGCCACTAAGTCCGCAGCACAGGCCATTGGACGGAGTATGGCCTCTCTCACTGTGACCGAGAGACACCTGTGGCTGACGCTCTCAGAAATGGCCGAGTCCGAGCGCACCGCATTCCTCGACGCCCCGCTTTCTCCCGCTGGCCTCTTTGGATCCTCCATCAAGGATTTCGCGGAGAGATTCGCAGAGGTACAGAAAGCGTCACAGGCTATGAAGCACTTCCTCCCGAAGCGCTCCAGCTCTGCAGCAGGCCGTGCGAAACCGTCTGCACAGAGCTCACAGCCCCAGCCACCGTCCACTGCCGCCACTTCGCAGCGCTGCCAGGCCCGAAACGCGAAGCCGCGCTCCCGCTCATCCAGCCGCCGCCCCGCGATGCATGGCCCGCGGCCTAGGATTGTGGTTAAGCCCGAGGCCCCGAAGTCGTCCTAGCACGCCTAGGAAAACAACGGTGTTCGAGTCCCGCTGCGGCCGGACTCCCACCAAAGTTATTCGCTCGTCCAGTTCCAGAAAATGTGACTGTTCCAGTGTTTTCTGCAGCCAACAAGCCGGTTCTGTCACCCACTTGCCTGCACACAAATGCCGTTTTCACGGCTACCCAGATAAATCCCCAAGAGAGTGTATTTTCTGGTGTCCCGGCCACGGCCGATGGTGTCTCATGTGTAGTAAGAATGCCCACTGCCCAGTGCCCATCTCTACACACAAGCACAGCCTGTCACACAGGTCCCGCGCACATAAAATCGACTCAGATCGATTGCGCTTCAAACGTGGTAAATGTGCCCACTACCCAGTGCCCACAAACACCACATCATGCATGTCTCACGGTTTCTGTAAAAACGAAACCAGCGTGCATTCGCTTCACTCAAGCGAACAACGCTTTCGGTGTGATAAATGTGCCCGCTGTCCCGCACCCACATCCACACATAGACATGACAGTTCCCACGGGACTCGCCCAACCCCCCCCCCTCGCGGCTGACCGCCACAGAGGAGTCGAGCGCGGGCAATCTGCCCGCTGTTATCAGCGCGCCCCATGCCTCAAATGTCACGAGCGGGACGCTTGTGTTACAGCACACCGAAGCCTCCCATCGCTCAGCGAACGGAGCGCGCTTCGTATTCAACCCCTAGCTATTCATGCAGACG
The DNA here is from genome assembly GCA_022829025.1 of Squalius cephalus. NCBI lineage: Eukaryota > Metazoa > Chordata > Actinopteri > Cypriniformes > Leuciscidae > Squalius > Squalius cephalus. The sequence continues at coordinate 38,908,380 of CM040799.1, forward strand.
CATGAGCAAAGCTGCCCGGGGTTTCGAAGTGGGTGCTGGACATTATAAAAAGAGGCAATTCGCTACAGTTTTGCCGACGCCCTCGCCGCTATGCGGCACGCGTCGAGACCACGGTAAAAGCAGAAGTAGCACATTTACTTCGAGCCGAAGTGGCAAAACTATTGAACAAAGGGGCCATAGAGCCTCTCTCTCAAGTTCAGAGCGAAGGAGGGCTATACAGCAGATACTTCCTGGTACCGAAGAAAGACGGGGGTCTCAGACCCATACTAGATCTAAGGCAACTGAACAGAGTGCTTGTGAAGCGACAGTTCAGGATGCTCACGACCAGAAAAATCCTCGCGCAGGTTCGCCAAGGAGACTGGTTCGTGTCAATAGATCTGAAAGACGCGTATTTTCAAATACAGATAGCGTCACGTCACAGGCGATACTTGAGATTCGCCTTCGAGGGCCAGGCATATCAGTACACAGTCCTGCCGTTCGGTTTATCCCTGGCACCCCGTACATTTACGAAGTGCATGGATGCGGCGCTCGCACCCCTCAGAATGAGGGGCGTGCGAGTACTGAACTATTTGGACGATTGGCTGATTCTAGCGCAATCTCGCTCAGTGCTCATAGAACACACGACCATTTTAGTCGATCACCTCGAGAATTTGGGTCTCAGTGTCAATTGGGCAAAGAGCTCTCTGTCCCCCAGTCAGACGATATCTTTCCTGGGCACAGAGTTGGACTCGCTGTCCATGAAAGCGCGACTATCACCACAGCGCGCGGTAGACATTCCGCGCACAGCGAACTCGTTCCGCTGCGGCGCGTCTGTCCCGCTCAAGAAATTTCAGAAGATGCTGGGTCTCATGGCCTCAGCATCATCAGTGCTCCGGCTGGGCCTGCTCCGCATGCGCCCGCTGCAGTTTTGGCTGAAAGCGCGAGTCCCACGCCAAGCGTGGGCATCCGGTCTGCTTCACCTCAAGGTCAATCAGAAGTGCGTCACAGCTCTGAAACCTTGGAGAGCGGACGACTGGTACCAATCAGGTGTAAGCCTGGGTACTTCCTCGAGAGTGAAAGTGGTGTCCACGGACGCATCCACCTCGGGATGGGGAGCGCTGCTCAAGGGCAGACCGTTCTTCGGCCAGTGGTCAGAACGGGAGAAGCTCCTGCATATAAACTGCCTCGAAATGCTGGCAGTAGACAACGCGCTGACGCGTTTTTGTCCCCAAATAAAAGGACACCACGTCCTGGTCCGCTCGGACAACATGTCTGTGGTGTCCTACATAAATCGCCAGGGCGGCCTCAGGTCCAGGAACCTGTACAGGCTAGCAGAACGCCTCCTAGTATGGGCTCAGCGCAATTTGCGCTCGCTGAGAGCTGCGCACGTGCCAGGGCTCCTAAACATAGGGCCAGACAGACTGTCCAGGAACAATGTTCCGGCAGGCGAATGGTCTCTACACCCACAGACAGTCCAGCTGCTGTGGAAGAAATTCGGCAGAGCGGAAGTAGACCTGTTCCGTCTCAAGAAAACGCTCACTTCCCGGAATTTTTCTCCAAGAGCAGGGACACGTTGGCTCATGTGTGGCCACGCCGCCCGCTCTATGCTTTTCCCCCCGTCTCTCTCCTGCCTCAGGTGATAGAACGGATCAGGGAAGAAGGATGCTCAGTACTGCTTGTAGCACCGTTCTGGGAAAACCAGCCTTGGTTCCCAGCTGTGATGCAGCTAGCGAGCACTGCCCTGTGGCCAGTACCAGTGAGGAGAGACCTCCTCTCTCAGGCCCACGGCTCGATCTGGCATCCTCACCCGGAATTGTGGTCCCTTCATGTCTGGGCCATCAACGGGTACATGTTGAACTCCCTAAGGGAGTATTAAACACGATCACGCAGGCTAGGGCTCCGTCTACGAGACGGCTCTACTCCTCGAAATGGTCAGTGTTTTCGGGCTGGTGCACAGCCCGTGGCGTGTCACCCACAGACTGTGGAGTGACGGAGGTGCTTTCCTTCCTACAAGAACTGTTGGATAAGGGCAGGACCCCTTCCACACTCAAAGTTTATGTGGCGGCTATAGCAGCGTTCTCAAGAACAACGCTTGGTCAGTCAATAGGAAGGAACGATTTAGTCATCCGCTTCCTTAGAGGGGCTAAGAGACTGAATCCTCCCAGACCTCCCTCAGTCCCCGTATGGGACCTTTCTATGGTGCTGGAAGCCATGAAAGGTGGACCATTCGAGCCTTTACAGACGATTGATCTGAAACATCTGTCTTTCAAGACTGTGTTTCTGCTGGCTCTCGCTTCAGTGAAGCGCATAGGGGACTTACACGCTCTCTCTGTGAGCGCCACGTGCATGGAATTTGGGCCTAATGACTCATGGCCTCTTCGTGGGCCTGGTCGAGTGGGGTTGCCTTGCAAGATATTTGTACGGCGACGGGCTGGGCCTCCCCGTCTACATTTATAAGGTTTTACAACCTAGAGGTTCCCGCCCTGCAGGCCAGGCTGCTGTCAGTCTAGTTAACCAGTATTATCTGACCTGATGCTATCAGCTCGGAATGCTGCGTCTACTGAGCACAGCTCGGTGATCGACTGCGAAAAGCAGCAGCACAAGTTGTGCCTGGGCAAACTGTGTAAGACCCACATTTCCCCATCAGTTCAGGCCGTACCCCGCCCTGTCTGTATGATGAAATTCGCGTCTGAGCGACGCTGCCATATGTGGAAGAGTGTGGCTTCGCCCCTCCCTCTTCCCGGACTCCATGTGAGTTCCCTGAGTGATTGTGCACTATATGAACCCCGGGTTTTCGCCCTTGGGTCTTTGGTGTCAGATCTCGGCATGCACGTTGTTTTGCATTGGGTCCCCTAGCGTTAGATATCTAACGCAGTACGAGAGACCTCTCGTAAGAGAACGTACTCGGTTACTAACGTAACCTCGGTTCTCTCTAGAAGAGGGAACGAGTACTGCGTTCCTTGCCGTGCATGCGCACGCTCTGGTTGCTTCTATGATGAAAAAAACGGATAATAGCTGCCTGCGAGCGGTATTTATAGGCCTAGACCACGCCCGTTTCGGCGGGACGTGACGCAGCGGGCGCGAAGCACCCTCATTGGGTCTGGCGTCACGCCAGGCCTCGCTCGATAGGCTGCTGCAGTTGCCGCAGAACAGCCAATAGGCGCGCGAGCTGCCTCGCCTATGTCTGTATGTTGCCGCAACGCGTTTTGCATTATTACAAAATTAAGGATAATTTTTGGCTTCAATATCTCGCGGAAAAAGGATTTTCCCCTAGCGTTAGATATCTAACGCAGTACTCGTTCCCTCTTCTAGAGAGAACCGAGGTTACGTTAGTAACTGAGTACGTTTTTTTTTACTGGTCAATTTTGAGATTTTTGGATATTTGTCTTCAATAACATGTCTTCTTTCAGACTTGTGGTGAAAAAAAGTCCGAAATACACATTTAGGTCTTTATTTTGCTACACTTCGTCTGTTTGCGTCTGTAGATTTCTCATAAATTCAACAAAAATTTGCGTTCTTAATCAACATACTTCTCCGCAATCTCTGCCGTCACCCTCTCATCACATGCACCATTAGGAAGCGCTCTCTCTTCTGTACAATCCTGTTGGATCCAAATATGGTAATTTCCTTTTTATCAGCAACCAATCGTGAAAGTAAAAAGACTGAATGCGCAATCTCATTGGCTGATGATAAATCTTTAAAGCCTGTTTTCTCAAAATGACCTTTCTCTCATACTCCAAGTCCGAAATCTCCACTTCACTAGTACCTAGTTATATTTTGAAGACATTTACAGAAGGATTTGTAAATATATTATTCCTAGCCTGATATATATAACATTTTATTACAAAAAACATGGCGAAAATCATTTTTTTAAGGCTATTGACACAGTATATTCTGATTTACAGGATAACTAAAGTAGATATCCATAAATCCCTCTGTAATTTTTTTCCCATCTAATATGTGAACACAATGAAAAAAATATTTTTAACCTGGCTTTATCCAATACTCAGATTTCGTTTTTTAAAATATATGCAAATTAGCACATATTTAATTAGATATTGCCTCATTTGAATATTTAAACATTAAATTAAAGAAAACTTGTAATACATTTTTTTCTCATCTTAATGTAAGTAATCAACTGGGAAAGTTTCATGGTGATATCTGCTAGTTAAAAATTTTACCCTATTCACCCGTAGTGTCTCGCCTTAACTATAAAGTTGAACAGCGAATTACTGTACATGTCATAAATATATGCATAACGTTACTCCGTGAAGTTTGACAAGTGTGCATTCTTACACAGCAGCAAGCTAACGTTACAGTGGCTATTGAATGCGCCTAGCACTATAGCTAATATTACCAAATAGCTCAAGTAGGCTAGTTCTAGTTCTAAATCTTCACTTTAGGTGTTTTGTGCAACCGTTCTTGTAAGTAAGAATGCCTTTTTGTCAGGACTATAATGCCATTTTGTCATTGTGTCAGGACTAGTGTTTTATGGATATTTTTGTTCTCTTTTAGGACGCGGAATTAACAAATATATCAGCACATCACGAACACATCTGCTTAAGGATTCTGGTGTGACATGGAGGCCTCACAGTGTTGATTCTGCTCGTAGCCTTCGTTCACATTTTTGGACATATATGGGCGATCTGTATGTGAACAACAATCGCATTGATGACAAACTCTACTGCAAACTCTGCTTTGAAGCAGAAATGACAAAAGAACATGGAATGCTGTCAAAAGTGTACAGCTTGGGGGAAAAACATCAAGTGGAAAACTTCCTTGCTCATGCCAAAGCTGCACACAAAGAGAGTACAATATTTCTCAAAGAACAATCAAGTAAACTGACTAACTGGATCCAAACTGTGCCGAAAGGAAGCCCAGCTACTTCCCAGTTTGATGTTAATCGCGACATCATGTTGTGGCTGTGCCAGGACCTGCTCCCTTTTGAATTAATAGAAAAGGAAGGTTTTCAAGCATTCAACAAGAAAAATATTCATCTCAATTTGCCAACCAGCAGAGCCCTTGCAACAACAGCCCTGGCAGATGTCTACATGGGTTTGAAGTCTAAAGTCAAAGAACAACTGGCAGACATTGTCAGTGGTACTATAATGTTAGATGGCTGGACTGATGCTCATCATCGATACCCATATGTTGGTGTGAGAATCTGCACTGTAGATGCGAACTGGAATTTCCTTCTGTTTACACTTTGTGTTAAACCTGTAGAAAATCACACATCAGAAAACCTTACAGTGTTTGTAAGGGAATTACTCGAAGAATTCCTTCCCAAAGATAAAAATGTGTTGCTCTTTGACACAACAGATGGGGCAGCGAATATGATTAAGTTGTCCCGGTTACTGGGCCATGAGAGAGTAACATGCGTAGCACACTGTTTACACAACTTACTCATAACAGACACTCTTACCAAAATCCCTGAAGCACAAGCCTTAATTTCCCAATGCAAAGATATTGTCAGTGCACTGCACTTCAAGGCACATCTAATAGAGGAATTTGTGTTGGAGCAGAAAGAGGCAGACATATTTGCCAAGATTCAAGACCTGCAGGATGAAATTGATGCAGATTCCAATGATCCTATTGATGAAATGGATGATGCAGAGGATTGGCAGCTGGGAACTAAGAAATCAAATCAGGGCTCACAGACACACAAAACACTGAAGACCACAGTGCCAACACGTTGGAACAGTGTCCTCAACATGATCAGAAGCTTAGTCAGTATGGAGACAGAAGTCACTGAAATCCTGAAGAGGATAGGAAAGCCCTTGTTATGCCTCCTACCTAATGACATCAAGCTACTTTGTAACTTAGCTAGCTTTTTGGAAGACTTTGAGAAATTCACTCTCATTATAAGTGAAGTCAGTCCAAACCTGAGTGCCATACCACTAATCAGGGCTCAAATCAAGAAAATCTGTGCAGTGGCTCCCAGAGATCCACTACTAATGAAGAGAGTCAAAGAACGAATAGTGAAAAACATGGACAAACGAATCCCCATGTCAGATCTGGTTAGAGCCACCGCAGTGTTTGATCCAGCTGTCAGAGATATCACTATGACGAAAGATGAAAGCAGAGAGCTGCTGCAGAATCTCCATGAGAAACTGAACTCTTCCAGGTGACATTGATATTTCCGTGTACTTGCTAACCACTTACTTTTCTCATGGTTTTGATTTTAACAGCCATTTGCCTTATGCATATATTTCACTTTTCAGATTCAGTTCAACAGTGTTTGGGGTTGGAGATGAGAGGACAACTACTGATGGTGGTTCTGGAGGTCCTTCTGGTGGGAATGGTGACCACGATGGCGATGTGGGAGGAAGTGCGAAACGCCTGCGACTAGAATTATTAGCAGAGGCACAAGAAGATGCAGAAGCTCATTCTTCAAGTTCTATCCTTGACCAAGAGATAGATGCTTTTCTGGCAGTGAGAACAAGAGACCAAGGAGCATTGGACTTTTGGCGAACCCATAGCAATACTTTCCCCACACTGTCCGCTATGGCCCGGTGCTACCTCTCCATTTCACCAGGTAGTGTGCCGGTGGAATGCATGTTTAATTCCACTGGCCTACTGCTCAATGGCAAACGATCATCACTTGCTCCTTCAAGGTGTAATATGATAAGCTTCATCCATGATAATGCCAAGTTATTGTATACAACTTAGCCTACATACATTTAGCCTAAGCACAACACATTGTAGGCTATTTGAAAATGTTTAGTAGCATACAGACTACAAAATAAATATGTACATACGTTGTGAAAGTAAAATCTGGTGTTTTCTTTATTACATTGTATTGCATTTTGTAGAAATATAGTGTAAGCCATGCATTGCTTGGAAATATTGAGATCTAGTAAATCAGTATAACATAGACATCTGTAGACATGAAGTGGCAGCTTCAGCCATTTGCAGCTATGAAAAGTTTGGCGGCTGCAGCAGCCATTTAGGTTTTGGCTGAGCCAGCTAGCCAGCCAATAACTTCATCAGCCAGCCATTATTCTCAAAACAAATGGCTTCGGGCTCTAGTACACGTCACACACCAGGATGCGCGCGCGCCCTCAGATCACTTGGACGTGGCTGTGTACAAGAGTTAAAAACGATATAAATACTGTTCGTTTTCTCACACAAACCGCTCGTTTCGTGTCTTAGGCCATCAATGTGTACTTACGATGGAGAATTGTTTAATTTGGACGATGGGGAATTGTTTTAATTTGGACTCTGTGCATGCTCTTTGAGACAGTGACCACAGACCTGCATGATAGGACTGATAGACAAGAACGGTTTGACCTAAAAATGGTACTGGAAAAAAAGACACCTACATCTTGGATGCCCTTGAGGTAAGCTAAAACATACAAAAATGTAATTTAAAAGTGAACTATCCCTTTAACTCACCCAGGAAATGCGTTACATTGCTGCCCTCTTGTGGTCTGCTGACATCATGGACTTCTCTGGTTCTACAAACTGCAGCGAAATTACCCTTTTTTCTGCATTTGCGACACTCAGCACTTTTTGCTGGACAAATTTCACCTTTTCCATGATTTCTGCCACATCTTTTACATCTCCAGTCAGAAACATGCTCATTTTGGTTTCATTTTGAGCCACGGTGCTGTCTGCCTCTTTCACTTTGGTGGAATTTTCCTCTCGCGCCGGCCACCTCGCTGATTTGTGCACTGACGCTGGCAGCCTGTTCATTAACGTGTCCACGGACTTGTTCAGACTGCCTCACGAGCTCTACGGCATTTCTGAGTGTTAATTTGGGTATTAATTAGAGCTTTTCTGACAGCTTTCGGCCCTGAATCCCGATCACGAGCCTATTGCAAATATTTTCATCTTTAGCAGCACCAAAGTCACACGTGTTTGCTAGCTCGTGGAGGCTACGAATATACTCTTCGGCCATTTCACCTGGCTGTTGAGCCCTCGTGTAATAACATTAACTTTGGGTACAAAGTAGTCATCGAGCTTCCTTATCACAGTTTCATAGTCCTCTCGTTCTTCCTCCCCAAATGTAAATGTCTGATACACTTGTTCAGCTTCTTTTCCCAATGAATAAAGCAGTGTAAAGACCTGTACTTCAGCCTCTTCCTTATCAAGTTTAGTGGCGATCCTGTAGCGGCGAAATCTCTGACGCCATTCTGGCCATCGTTCGGGGTAACCAAAATCAAAACTGTCCGTGGGCTGAAACTTTGCCATGGTGTTAACAGCGCTTCACTTCTGACAACATGTAATGTTCCAATAAAGCAACTTAGTTTCTCAAAGTCTGAGCTTTATTAACATTAAGCTTTGACTGTAAGTTACATGCAAACACATAATGTGACTACTCTTAGGAAAACTGCAGACTCGCGTCTCATTTGGATGTCTGCAACTTAACTCCTAGCAAACACTCGGTCGCCACCTAATGGACTAAAGACACGTTACCTATAACAACGATATAAACTGTTTTATATCACACCCTTAACCCTACCCATACAACCAAACCTGTCCTAACCTAACCTGTATCACCTCAATAGCAGCATTTATTATAATAGCAGCAGTATTTTAGAAAATCGTTACATCAAGAATGGGGAGATTTCAAATCTTGCCGTTTCATAAGGGTGGAAAACAAAAACACATATTTGAGTAATATTTAAGGTGTGAAAGTTTCAGTATGATTTTATTGTTTATGTGGAAATATCAAGAAAATTTAGATTTTCCATTTCATGACCACTTTAAAGCATTTTGTCTGGAGACACCATAGGTGTGTCTCACAGAATTAAGGTTATCATTTTCCTTTATATTTCATAGTCATGGTTGGTCCACCTGGTCCACCTGGTCCACCTGGAACACCTGGAACACCTGGATTACAAGGTAACTGTGTACTGTGACAATGCCTTGAAAATATTGTCACTCAGTCACCCTCTCACTCTAATTTAACATTAGTAGATTGAAATATTTAGGCAATAGTTAATAAGGGAGATAATGGTGACTTATTTGCCCAAAGCTTGGCTACAACCATCAGCGTGAGGCATCAGCTTGAACAATTCAAAGCGTTTAAAATTCAGTAAAACATCATTTAAAATGACAACGCAGTGCTGAAGTGCCAACTAGTCTCTCCCTATGGAGGATCCCTTTACCACTCTACAGATAAAGCGTTGTCAGGAAAACTCAATTTGCGTATCTACCCCGAATTGATAAAATAAAATAAAATTCTTAATCAAAACTATAAGGAAACTGTAATTTGTTTAGGCTTGGTTTGTAGCGAATTCCAAACCTGCGCACATATATTCAAACGCACATAATTATAGAACCAATTCTTAATGCGCATATGAACGCCATCAGCGTTTCTCACAGGATCGCGTTTAAAATTTGTGTAGAGAGAATGGTGTCGTCTTGGCGGCCCCTAATTTAATAACAAATGATTGTTGCGATGGAAGCGAATCAATCAAAAATAACTTTAGCTGGAAAATAACTTTATTAAAGAACCGCTATAAAGCCAAAACAATCTTACCTTAAATTATACGTTTATCACTGTAAAGCTGCTTTGAAACAATCTACATTGTTAAAAGCGCTATATAAATGAAGATGACTTGACTTGACTTGACTTAAAACAACTTATTAAAAGTTATTTGAACAATTCATTTAAAATCTAGCTGTTTTTTGAGGGATGTTAGCAGACTATGCTAATATAACTGTTCCTACTCGCACCACTCCGAACGGGATTCGTCAACTAGGGCACTTAAAGCCAAAACCCCTTGAAGTTTCACCTGCACAGCTCTTACTAGCTGGCCTCCAGTACACACACCGCCCTGAACGTCACTCCACTCTGGGTCACGGCACCAATGTAACGGGTCCTACTCGCACCTCTCCGAACATGATTCAAACCATTATCAACCAGCATGGGAAGGCAGAAGAGTGAGGTTTTACCTGCACAGCTCTTCCTAGCTAGAATCCAGAAGAATACCAAACATCTGTGAGGCACCCAAAATCTCTGAGATCCTCTCCCCAGTTAAAAGGGGTGAAAATTGCCTAATTTGCATCTTTGATTTTGAATCCAACATCAGATCTCAGTGACCAGAATAGAGCCAATCGCTTTCCACATGTTCCTTCACAATCTGTGTGGTTTTAGTGCTCCCTGCTGGTCAAAACAGACATAAACACTGAACTGAACTAAAGCTGTCATTTGACCTTTGGTGTCTTCCATCCTTTTTTCTAACAGATGCGTGTGAATAGTATTTTGTCATTATTATGTCATGCTTTAAGCAGTCAGTTTTTATACTCCAGCTGTGCTCTGTATTAGGTTCTCCTGGAATACCAGGGAACCCAGGACAGAAAGGAGGCCTTGGCTCACCAGGTTAGTGTATTTTTGTATATCTGTATGAATTTGTATGCATATGTGTATGGGTGTGAGTGCTCTTGAGAAGCATGTGTGAGTATTGTGCTCTTAATTTTTCGTCAGTTTTAACGAGCTGCATAGGCTTAGGAAATAATTGTACGTTAGTAATGCTAAAGCATTCACTTCTTTGGTGTACACAAAGAAAATGCTGCAAAACAATGAAATTAATTGAAAATTATTGTATTTATTTCAGGGAGGGTAGGTGAGCCTGGAGCTCCAGGTGAAAAAGGACAGAGAGGAGACCCAGGTCTCGCAGGCGTAAAGGGAATGGTTGGCGCTCCGGGTGCACCTGGTAATCCTTACTTTCCCACACGTCTCATCCCAGTATAGCAGATCCACATCTCTCCTTGACTGTATTTATTTCTGTCTCCAGGTGTTTCAGGCTTAAAGGGGGATCCAGGAGAGAGAGGAATACAAGGTGCCTGATTATTATGATGAAAGGCCACCTTAATAATTCATACTGTAATAAAACAGAAAATATGTGTTGTGGAATGCCTTGCACATTTTTCCATGCTGTAAGAGTTTTATACTGCTCTAATGACTACTGCTCTGTGCACACAAGGTTTACCTGGGAATGACGGTCGTCCAGGTGCCGATGGAAAGAATGGTTTGGCAGGAACACCAGGGGCCCGTGGAAATCCAGGTACTTCTTGAAAGAAAAATCTGACACGAATGATTTGATAGTTTGTTTATAGCTGCTAATTACTACTACTGATAGAAAATAAGATTTTTCACAGTGTAGTGCAGTTGTGCAAAAGTACAGCCACACCACAAAACCACTTTAATCTGTTTAGTCTGAACAGTAGTAATAGTGATGGTTTCCGTATCAAACACAACTAAAACTAAATCTCAGTCAAAGCCACACTTGACTGTTCTGCATTTTGACTCTTTTTGACACCTTGTACTTGAAATCTCTCTTCCTCAGGGTCTAAAGGAGACCAAGGTCCCAGTGGCGAGCGAGGAGGGCAGGGACCTCCAGGTGTACGCGGTAAGAAAGCTTTTGGAAAGAAACAATACAACACTACTTAAAGGTATTTAGCAGTGACATTGTCAGGCTTTTTTATTTACAACAAAATAATCTAATTGCATGGTCCAAATGTAATAGCACTGCAATATAACAATATAACAATGAAGTTTACAGTGGATTTATAAATTAATTGAAAACATAAAAAATCTAAACACACCTGATTCGATTATTTGTTCTTCATTCTCTAGAAGTAGAGTTTAAAAACCTTGCTGTATTTTTGTGTAGTTAATTAAGAGAAGGTACACTGCCATCTTGCTCCGGCAAAAGTGACTTACCAAAAACTTACCAACTCGTAAATTTCCCCAGAGGACTTGAACTTACCAGTAGCCAGACTTATGACAAATGACATAAAAATCTGGTGTACTTTGATTTATCTGAAATAGCTGATACCACAATATTTGAGAGAGCTTATTGCACAGCAGTTTCATTCCAGAATCTATTATACGGCAAACACAAAAGTACTCAGAAGTAAAAAGGAAAATATATGTGTTGACTTTCAAAGATAATACGTTTTTCCAAAAACTACAGATTCTTTCACAGACAGTATTTACCTTCAAGTCACTAAACTCTACCACAAATTGGCAACTTCATTAAATACAGAGATTATAGTTTTTCTTCACAAGTGCTCATTGTATCATCCTGGTACCCTGTAAATGTGACTTTGTTTTCAGGCAGAATGGTGCACCCATGAAGTTTCATAATTCCTCATTCATTTGGGCCCTAACCTGTGGTTGATTGGTCTTTTAGGGCCTCCTGGTCCACAGGGACCTCCTGGAGAAAAAGGCTCGCCTGTGTGGTTTTAGTGCTCCCTGCTGGTCAAAACAGACATAAACACTGAACTGAACTAAAGCTGTCATTTGACCTTTGGTGACTTCCACCTTTTTTTCCAACAGATGCGTGTGAATAGTATTTTGTCATTGTTATGTCATGCTTTGAGCAGTCAGTTTTTATACTCCAGCTGTGCTCTGTATTAGGTTCTCCTGGAATACCAGGGAACCCAGGACCGAAAGGAGGCCTTGGCTCACCAGGTTAGTGTATTTTTGTATATCTGTATGAATTTGTATGCATATGTGTATGGGTGTGAGTGCTCTTGAGAAGCATGTGTGAGTATTGTGCTCTTAATTTTTCGTCAGTGTTAACGAGCTGCATAGGCTTAGGAAATAATTGTCCGTTAGTAATGCTAAAGCATTCACTTTTTTGGTGTACACAAAGAAAATGCTGCAAAACAATGAAATTAATTGAAAATGATTGTATTTATTTCAGGGAGGGTAGGTGAACCTGGAGCTCCAGGTGAAAAAGGACAGAGAGGAGACCCAGGTCTCGCAGGCGTAAAGGGAATGGTTGGCGCTCCGGGTGCACCTGGTAATCCTTACTTTCACACACGTCTCATCCCAGTATAGCAGATCCACATCTCTCCTTGACTGTATTTATTTCTGTCTCCAGGTGTTCCAGGCTTAAAGGGGGATCCAGGAGAGAGAGGAATACAAGGTGCCTGATTATTATGATGAAAGGCCACCTTAATAATTCATACTGTAATAAAACAGAAAATATATGTTGTGGAAATGCCTTGCACATTTTTCCATGCTGTAAGAGTTTTATACTGCTCTAATGACTACTGCTCTGTGCACACAAGGTTTACCTGGGAATGACGGTCGTCCAGGTGCCGATGGAAAGAATGGTTTGGCAGGAACACCAGGGGCCCGTGGAAATCCAGGTACTTCTTGAAAGATAAATCTGACCCGAATGATTTGATAGTTTGTTTATAGCTGCTAATTACTACTACTGATAGAAAATAAGATTTTTTCACAGTGTAGTGCAGTTGTGCAAAAGTACAGCCACACCACAAAACCACTTTAATCTGTTTAGTCTGAACAGTAGTAATAGTGATGGTTTCCGTATCAAACACAACTAAAACTAAATCTCAGTCAAAGCCACACTTGACTGTCTGCATTTTGACTCTTTTTGACACCTTGTACTTGAAATCTCTCTTCCTCAGGGCCTAAAGGAGACCAAGGTCCCAGTGGCGAGCGAGGAGGGCAGGGACCTCCAGGTGTACGCGGTAAGAAAGCTTTTGGAAAGAAACAATACAACACTACTTAAAGATATTTAGCAGTGACATTGTCAGGCTTTTTTATTTACAACAAAATAATCTAATTGCATGGTCCAAATGTAATATAACACTGCAATATAACAATATAACAATGAAGTTTACAGTGGATTTATAAATTAATTAAAAACATAAAAAGCAAAACACACCTGATTCAATTATTTGTTCTTCGTTCTCTAGAAGTAGAGTTTAAAAACCTTGCTGTATTTTTGTGTAGTAAATTAAGAGAAGGTACATAAAATCTGGTGTACTTTGATTTATCTGAAATAGCTGATACCACAATATTTGAGAGAGCTTATTGCACAGCAGTTTCATTCCAGAATCTATTATACGGCAAACACAAAATTACTCAAAAGGAAAAAGGAAAACATATGTGTTGACTTTCAAAGATAATAGGTTTTTCCAAAAACTACAGATTCTTTCACAGACAGTATTTACCTTCAAGTCACTAAACTCTACCACAAATTGGCAACTTCATTAAATACAGAGATTATAGTTTTTCTTCACAAGTGCTCATTGTATCATCCTGGTACCCTGTAAATGTGACTTTGTTTTCAGGCAGAATGGTGCACCCATGAAGTTTCATAATTCCTCATTCATTTGGGCCCTAACCTGTGGTTGATTGGTCTTTTAGGGCCTCCTGGTCCACAGGGACCTCCTGGCCTGCGAGGACCACCTGGAGATAAAGGCTCGCCTGGACCAAAGGGAGACAGTGGCCTTGGCCTTCAAGGTATTGTAGGAGTGCTAAGAACATATGCACATAAAAGTGATATATGCTGTTGCCAATAATTTTGGGTAAATAATTGTTTTCAGGGCGCCCAGGACAACAGGGGGTAAAGGGAGATCAAGGTGTGCCAGGTAAATAAAGACAAACATGAAAACAGATGATAAACATCGGGTTTATATCATGCAGTCGTCATCTGAGTTCGATGTTGTATGTAGGTGTCCCAGGATCTCGGGGTCTGAATGGAGTAAAGGGCAGTAAAGGGGATTCAGGTGGGTTTATTAAAAAGTTTATTAATGACAAAGAAGGCAACATCCATCTGTGTCCGTTTCTTGACTTTCTTCCTTTCCCTTTTACCGTATTCTCTCCCAGGGCAAAAGGGAGATCAAGGTATGTTGTGGCATATTTTGTGTGTATCTACGATATCTGTGAGTGCACAGCATCTATGTGATTAATAAACTGTTTTGCAAGTGAATTGATTGTATGTACATGTATTGATGGTCTTAAACAGGTCCAAAGGGTCAGAAGGGTGATGTAGGACCCAGGGGTGGTGTGTCTGGTAATTTCCATAAATACAGATCCATCTCTCTGTACTACTGTGTGTCACTAGCTATGTTTCCATCCAAAGTTGTAGATTTAACTTGTGTGCAAAATTGCATAAAACATTTGCGAATAAAGCAACGTTTCCATCCCATGTGTTCAAGAGAGCAAAATCATCACTTCCTGGGAAATTGGCACATTATATCTGTAATAAAACCATAAGTTGCTGCAATCAGGCTCTGTTTCCCTCCATCATAAATGAGTTTGTCTCAGAGCGTCAGACGAAACACAATAAACACTGTTATGTTCTCTTGCGTTCGGATGCTGGTGTTTGGAAACGCAATCGTGTGAGACGCTTCCGGAGGAATTAAACCAAATCATTCTGATGACAGTCTTTAAATCAGGCGTTTCAGAAACACCAAACCAACAGTTGAGATGCTGTGATGCCATTGGTCCACTGGTTACTCCAGTAATCCAATCACAGCCTCTGCTGAGGCAAAGTCACATGAGGTTATTGTTGCTCTGCAAAGGTGTTTCTATCATAGGTTATGCACACGTCTAAATACAAAATTACAAAATTATCCGCCGCGCAAGTTTTTATGCACATTTTTAGAATTTATGCACATCTTGGCATTTCCATCCAGCGTTTATTATGCAATAACCCAAAATTTGCATTAAAATAGGTGGATGAAAACATAGCTAGTGTTAACGTCTATTAAATTCTCAGAGATTCTTGTATTGTTTTTGTTGTTTTTTTGTCTACTCTACAAGATAACAGTCACTTTAGCATGACATATGAATGCCTAAACATGTCTCATATATGTGTATTTGTCTTTAGCTGTGGTTCGTTTAGTGGGAAGCTCCACCCGTGGAAGACTCGAGGTGCTGTATAATGGTGCCTGGGGAACGGTGTGTGATGACGGCTTTGACACTGTGGATGGGTTGGTGGTGTGTAGGATGTTGGGCTTCCAGAGGGCCACCCAGGTGTTCACGGCCGGTGCAGGTGATGTATCTGTCTATGCTTGAGGGGTTTTAGTTAACGGTTCATGGTGTACAGGCTATAGTTTACAAAACCCTCTCACAATGGTCTGCTGTGTATCTCCTGCAGGAACTGGAAAAATCTTGCTAGATGAGTTGGGTTGTACCGGGACTGAGAGGAGCATTTTTGACTGTCCACATGCAGGAATTGAAGTTCATAACTGTGGCCACAGTGAAGATGTGGGAGTTAGCTGTGCCTGAATAAAAAGAGGAAAAATTCTCACACCAAGAACTCATTTTGTCTGTGTTTTGGTGATTTTTAGAAAGGCAGTTCTCCTCACACAGATGTAGTTAATCAGATTAACTATTTTCCACTAATGTTTGAAAGTGTTTCATCATACGAAACCAAATTCTTTTTGTCAAATGTAAAAAAAAAAAGTGTGCATGGTGTCAAGGCTGTCTTTGTCTTTTAAATGGGACTTGTGTGTGTGCAAATATCTGTTGTCTTTGTACAATATGAATGTATAAACAAACTCCTATCCTAAATCCTAAAACTGTCCTAACTCATAACACTTATAAACAGCAAAATAAAGGGCTTACAGTAAAATAGCTTTTGACTCTAAAATGTGTCTTGTTTCTGTTCCTGTTCACTCAGGCCTTGTCCGAACTAATAGGTTTTCGTTTGAAAACGCATCTTTTTCTCTCCGTTTTGGCCTTCCGTCCACACTGAGACGGCGTTTTAATTAATGAAAATTTAATTTAACTGCATTAAAAGGTTGGATAAGACCACAACAAGCAACACACACAAGCAGCAAATCCTGTTTATCCGTCAAATTCATTTAGCCTATAAATTAAAACTCAACAGGTATGAAATATGATCAGTGAGTGAAAGAAAAAAAAAAACATTAATGAGAAGATGAACACTTCACCGCTTCAGGTTAGCTGGGAAATGTATTTATTATTCAAAATGCACAGTAGAACTGGGAAAAACTAGGGCTGCGTGTTACGAAGTGGAGGACGCATTAAGATCCATTTGCAGCTTTATTTAGAGTGATCAGACAGGCAGGTTTAAACAACAGCAGACAGAACAACGGAGAGAACACAGAGCAGATCGGGGTCACAGGCAGAAGTCAGGGCAGGCAGCAAAAGGCAAAGTCCAATTAACAATCCGGGTTAAGGCAGGCAGAGAACAATCAGGAGTCGAGATACACAATCCAAGGTCAGTAAACGAGAACAGCAAACACAGGAATAAACGCTCAGAAATTGTACGCCGGGGCAATGCAAACACATAATCCAAATAACAGGCAGTGGGTCAAAACACAGGTAGGCAGTCCAAACAAACAAACAAAAACAAAACAAGACAGGCAGGGGTCAGAGGCAAGAGAGTAATCCAAGGAAGAGGCAAGAAATCCGAAAACCAAGAAACAAGAAAACCAGGAAAAACGCTCAGAGTTGCAGTGTGACACTAAACAAAACTTCGCAGTGTGTGAATGAGTGAACATGGTATAAATAGGCTGAGATGGTGACGAGACACAGGTGAAGAGACACAGGTGAATGCAATCAGAAATGATGAGTCTGGGCAGTGAGTTATGGGAAATGTAGTTAGTGAGTGAAACATGATAGTCTGGTGTGGAGTGCCCTCTGGTGGCATTCAAGGGCACTCCAGCTGGTGCCCGTTACACTGCGTCCCAAATCGCTACTCGCTTGAGTACATCTGCTGCCTTTAAAAATCATTCAGATGAAGGAATATCAGGAGATAGGAAGTAGATATAATATTGTTACCCATTACAAAGTATAATGACATGCATCAAACAAATAAGCAAAAAGAGTAAAAAATTAAGAAAATAATAATAATTCATGCTAAAAAAAAATATTGATGTTAACACAGAGCATATGATTCATTGTTTTAATCAACTAACAGTCCTAAAACGTAGTAATAATCTGTGTTCTCATGAGTAACTGTCTGTATGGAGGTGCGCTGAATGCTGTTAAAATGCCTGAGCCGTACAAGTAGAACGAGGAAGTAGTTGTGCAAGCTGAACAACTTGTGCAACAGGAATAGGAAAGCATTTAAACTATTTATTTAAAAAAAAAATATTCTAGAGAGTAAACGAGGAAGTACAATTGCTGAGGTTTCTGTAAAAGTAGCAGATGCGTGTTTGTAAGTGAGAGTGTGTGTACGCATGTGTTGTAAACAACACCGCAATATAGAGAAACTGCTGCCCGGATCCAGCAGAGCTGAGTGTTCATGCCCGGTGTCCAGGATATCAACTAATTATTCATACATGTTATTTTTCTTCTGGTGGACATCTAGTGGCCTGGCTCCGCCCTCCGACGTACTTCCATTCAATTTTCATTTTGCTTCAGTACTCCGTCTGGGTTTGCGGTATATTCGTGGGTTTTCTCCGGCCAAATTTTTATCGGTCCAATCAGCGAAGAGAGGGAGTGGCTGAGGACGTGGAGGTCGTGCGCTAGTTTGAGTTGTAGGGTTACATCACGACCAAACGTTAGCGATTGGTTAAGGCAGATCCAGAGTGGCTCTGGGCAGATCCAATAGTTTTAAACTTAAACAGTATACCCGACTTCAAGGTTAAGTTAACACTTGTCAATGGAGAGTGGCCAGACTCTCTATACAAATGAAATGTACGAGAGTCTGCTAGGACCAGGCTAGATATCTGGTGGATCACTTCTGAAAATTCCAGCACAGTGCTACAACAACCATAATGAAATGAGCCTTCACAATAGATAATGCTTTACAATGAACTCTGTTAGAGAGCTACATAGGCTATGGCTGTTTATCTGTTCAATTAAATACCTTACTGAGCTGGTAATACAAATAAACGCCATCTTTGCATCACTTTTACTTTTCCTAACTGAAGAAAAAGACACAAGAAATGCTGTCTTTAGTGTGAGAAGTGTCTAATGGCTCTAATTGACCTATCGGTAAGCCCCTCCTCACGAACGCAGATGAGCCAATGGCAGTTGAGTATCAGTTGCACAGCGAATGAAACATTGGAAGATACAAAGCTCTCATCGGTTTGATGGTGTTTATGCTACAAAAATGGTAAAACACCAATCCCAATGAAGACGAAACCGTTAGTTTTCCACCAAGAACTGGAGAAATTACAAGACTGACTCCACCTCGCATGAAACTGGGTCCATTTCCCTGGACTGACACCATTGAGAGAACCTTTCCCACTAGCAGCATTAGATTGGGCTTGCAGTGTTGTCAGACCTGCTTCTCCAAGAGCTCTGGAAGACTCCCGTCTAGCGGCCAGACATGTAGATTGTACCTCCGTGGATCTGGTGCCAGATCTGACTTGGGCCTTCAAGATCCCCACTTTGGCCAGAACCGCTGGTAGATGTAGTAGAGGAGGAAATGCATAGTAGTAGAGGTGGCCATTTGCTTGCTAGAGCATCCACCCCGGGGGACACTATTAAATGACAACGTGCTCTAAACAAGTTTTTAAAATGGATAGGTCCGGTCCTTGATTCTGATTGGTTGAGTCTAGGGCTGCACGATTTGGGAAAAATGTCATATTGCGATAATTGAGGTCAATATTGCGATTACGATTGCGATATGCGATATAATAAACAAATGGTTTCATGAGTCAACTTGCTTGGTTCTCAAGGAAAATAAATGCACACATAGATTAGTGATAATCAGCCTAAAGAAAAAAGTTCTTTAGTCAAGAGCAGTGAGTGTTTTTCTCTGTTCCCTTTGTTCTTTGGTTAACTTTAGCGACAGATTTATTTATTTTTTTTTGCATTTTAACAAGAACAAAACATAATTTACATACAAGAGTACATATAACCATACATGTCAGGGGTAAAGAAAAATAATAATAAAAAATAAAAAAAATAGAAAAATAAAAAAATAAAAAAGAATAACTTTAGCGACAGATATAGTGGCTACTGTGTACTGTCCCTTTAAGACCAGCCGCTGTCGGATCTCACACGCGCCTCATTCTTTCACGAGTCATCACAACTCTTCATTTCATGTTCATCATAAGACTACTCTTATGTTATGAAGACACTCGACAAAAAGACATTTTGGCATAATTGTGTGTGTTATTGTTCGTTCAAGCTCGAAAGAGAACTGTATTCTGTCATGCTGTTTTGTGCGCACGCACGATATTAGCGCGAGTCTTTCTGTCTGTCACAGTCAGGACATTCACAGGCAGCGCGTTCATTTTGGCATACATGTGTGTTGTTCGTTCTACCGCTAAAGAGAACTTGATACTGGCGCGCGTCTATCTGTGTGTGTGTGTGTGTGTGTGTGTGTCTGTCAGGAGGACATTCACAGGCAGCTCGTTCTTTTGTCTTATCGCGCATGAATGGTTTAAAAGCATTTGCATTAATAAGTGCGTTAACAGCGCTAATTTGTTTATTTAATATAAAATCACAGCATTTTGCGTCATATAATCGCGTAGGCTTGACATCGCGATTGCGATTGCGATACGATTAATCGTGCAGCACTAGTTGAGTCACATTAGAAGCCGTTGTAAATTACTCAACAAACACACACCTGTGACCGCATTGCATTAGTATTACTGCGCAACTGCCGTTTGTGATGCTTTGTTGCTACATGTGTTGCTTGGCGGAGGAATAAATGTGTTATAACATAATTTTTTTGTTGCTGGTGTTTATTTTATGAATAAAATAAATATTAAAATGTTTTTTTTTATGGAGTTACTGTTTTATAAAAGCAATAAGCCCCTGGAGGCTGTGTTTTGCGGTGAACGTGATTTCACCAAGTACCACATGTTCCTGGATCAACATCTTTGTTGATCCTGGAACAACTTTCCAATCAACCAATCAGATTTGAGGGACAAGTTTACAGTTTATGTCAAGTTTAGGCTTAAAACCAGGGTGATGTGCTTCAACATCAGTGTTATTCACCTATCATTTCCCTCTGATTTTAGGGAAAAGTTTGGGTAGGGTTAGGTTTAGGGGTAGGGATAGAGTTAGGACTAAAGTTTGGGGCAGGAATGTTATTCCAGGATCAACAAAATATGTTGATCCAGGAACATGTCTAACTTGGCAAAATCACGGTGACCGTGTTTTACAGTGTTTTTAGAACAGCTAAGGGGGTTTTAGGCACGACGGCTTTGATTCATTACGTGTTATGGTGCCTGTTATGGTGCCTTCACACTGTCATTGCTGTTTACCATTGTGTGTTTGATAAAGGCTCTGCAAACGGAGGCGCACATGAAACTGCCTGGTGGCCCGTCACACTGATGTGGTCAAATGGGGTCAGAAGTTGTCTGATGTGGTTTCTTGGGGGTCTGTTGAGGTCTGATGGGGTCTGAAGTAGTCTGATATGGTCTGTCTGAGTTGGTCTGATTTTCTGTCTGTCTAACAGTAAATACTTCAAGCTTATAAAAACTACTTGAATCTTTCAAACAAGAATTTGTCAAGCAAACATTAAAAATCATCTTTTACAAACTTAGCTTTTAAGCCCCTAAATGGAAAGTTGGTGAAAAAAAAAAAAAAAAAACGTCATTTTTCCAGAAACATGTCCCTTTAGGCCATTAACCAGTTTGTACTATAAAAAATATAAATAAAATATAAATAAAAATAAAATCAACATCAACAACCAATTTCATCCTTTACTGAACAGCACAGGGTAGAGCAAACTATTGTCATCCAAAGTACTTACAGAAGCAGCAGACTTATTGAGCTATAAATATATAACTGCATATAACTTATAAATCACGCTGCAAATGTGATTGTAGGCCAGAGGTCGCGTTGGACCTCCGCATTGTCCGTCATTTTGACGGACGTAAAAATTCCGTCATAATCTCTTACCGTCATTTTAATTTTCATGTTTTGATGATAATAAGCCATTTAATAGGCTCTGTTTTTGTTCACATTTTTATTCACAAACTTACAGGACAAGCATATAGGCTAGATTATGCTAAATATAGGCTATGAAGAGAAAGTTGAACAGAGACTGGGTCACTTTTCAGGTTTCATCATTAATGTTTGTCCAATAAATCGCAATAAGCTTTGTGCTTTGTTACTTTTGAAATGAAACAAAGTCTCAGCTTTCAAATTCTGTCCATTTTATCACAAAATTCAAACAATAAATGGGCATTTCTCAGATTAAGGGCCAAATTGGTTTGCTGCAATTTTGAAAATTAAAATTCCAAATTTGACTAATTGGTATACATCAAATTATCAGTCCTTAAGTCAGGAGCGACGTTATGAGCTTGGTTGAGACCATAAGATAAGGGAATTTATGATTTTTTGCCATTTTCTTAACTATGTCAAGTAAATGTGTCATTACCATCACATCATCAAATATATGTAAAAAATAAAACTTAAATGATAAATCAGTGCTATTAAAATATTTTGTGGTTTCACATAACAATCTATTTTATCTTGAACTTAATGGGATTGTTAATTTTTACTTGCAAGATGAATTACACTCACCTAAAGGATTATTAGCAACACCTGTTCAATTTCTCATTAATGCAATTATCTAATCAACCAATCACATGGCAGTTGCTTCAATGCATTTAGGGGTGTGGTCCTGGTCAAGACAATCTCCTGAAATCCAAACTGAATGTCAGAATGGGAAAGAAAGGTGATTTAAGCAATTTTGAGCGTGGCATGGTTGTTGGTGCCAGACGGGCCGGTCTGAGTATTTCACAATCTGCTCAGTTACTGGGATTTTCACGCACAACCATTTCTAGGGTTTACAAAGAATGGTGTGAAAAGGGAAAAACATCCAGTATGCGGCAGTCCTGTGGGCGAAAATGCCTTGTTGATGCTAGAGGTCAGAGGAGAATGGGCCGACTGATTCAAGCTGATAGATGAGCCACTTTGACTGAAATAACCACTCGTTACAACCGAGGTATGCAGCAAAGCATTTGTGAAGCCACAACACGCACAACCTTGAGGCGGATAGGCTACAACAGCAGAAGACCCCACCGGGTACCACTCATCTCCACTACAAATAGGAAAAAGAGGCTACAATTTGCACGAGCTCACCAAAATTGGACAGTTGAAGATTGGAAAAATGTTGCCTGGTCTGATGAGTCTCGATTTCTGTTGAGACATTCAGATGGTAGAGTCAGAATTTGGCGTAAACAGAATGAGAACATGGATCCATCATGCCTTGTTACCACTGTGCAGGCTGGTGGTGGTGGTGTAATGGTGTGGGGGATGTTTTCTTGGCACACTTTAGGCCCCTTAGTGCCAATTGGGCATCGTTTAAATGCCACGGCCTACCTGAGCATTGTTTCTGACCATGTCCATCCCTTTATGACCACCATGTACCCATCCTCTGATGGCTACTTCCAGCAGGATAATGCACCATGTCACAAAGCTCGAATCATTTCAAATTGGTTTCTTGAACATGACAATGAGTTCACTGTACTAAAATGGCCCCCACAGTCACCAGATCTCAACCCAATAGAGCATCTTTGGGATGTGGTGGAACGGGAGCTTCGTGCCCTGGATGTGCATCCCACAAATCTCCATCAACTGCAAGATGCTATCCTATCAATATGGGCCAACATTTCTAAAGAATGCTTTCAGCACCTTGTTGAATCAATGCCACGTAGAATTAAGGCAGTTCTGAAGGCGAAAGGGGGTCAAACACAGTATTAGTATGGTGTTCCTAATAATCCTTTAGGTGAGTGTATAGTCATTTAAGTATCTAAATTTCTGATTCATCAATCTACCCTGGCTTGGAATATAATCTTATTTTAAGTGAATGCCATATATCAAAACTTTTTAATACAGTGAAAATTTAGACTGTCCAACGTTGTCAGAAATATATCATTGTAGGATGTTTATAATTTATACATAATTTATTGGCAAAAATATGTATGGTGATGGTGATGACACTGCAGTTTTGGTAATGACAGTTTGTTGCGGTGATGACAAATCACTGATCATAAGCTATTGTAATTTAAGAGCCTAAGTGACTTCAGACCAACAAAAAAAAACAAAGAAACAAAAAAAACACCAGCTAGTAATCTGTTTAAACATCAAAACATAGTTTAATCTGATCATGGAAGACCAAACATGAACTGTGTTCCTTGTGAACAGGATTGGTTCAGTATAATTATAGTCTAAACAGACTATTTAATCATTTCATAGCCATGTTGAATAAAAAAAAAAAAAACATGAAACAGGAGGGCAGTTAAGACCAGGTTGTCACAGTTGTGTTATGTTTGTGTTAGTCCTATTAGTCCTATTTTGGTGTGTGTAACCTTCTGCCTGTCTGTACCCGTTGGATATTATTATAAGTAAAAGTTTGTATTGGAACTTTTGTCTCCTCATCTTCTTCTGCCTGCACCACACCGTGACAGAACTACGGACCTTCAAAATGGATGATAGAGCTCAGTTTATTTCGGTGGCTCAGGAGAGCACTGATTTTTTGAGTTTCACAATGAACTTCTGTCGTCTTGCATTTACCAGCCTGCTTGTTCCTGATCGGGGCCATTTTTAACATTCCCATTGATCTCCCCTCAGCCAAGATGGCCATCGCCTCACCATCTGAGCCCTCAGCCAAGATGGCCATCGCCTCACCGACTGAGCCCTCAGCCAAGATGGCCATCGCCTCACCGTCTGAGCCCTCAGCCAAGATGGCCATCGCCTCACCGTCTGAGCCCTCAGCCAAGATGGCCATCGCTTCACCAACTGAGCCTTCAGCCAAGATGGCCATCGCCTCACCGTCTGAGCCCTCAGCCAAGATGGCCATCGCCTCACCGACTGAGCCCTCAGCCAAGATGGCCATCGCCTCACCGACTGAGCCCTCAGCCAAGATGGCCATCGCCTCACCGACTGAGCCCTCAGCCAAGATGGCCGCGGCCACGCCCAGTCCAGAGTCTCGTCCCTCCGAGACTGCCCGTCCAGAGTCTCGTCCCGCCGAGACAGCCCTTCCTGGATCACGTCTAACCGAGACTGCCCTTCCAGAGGCCAGTTCTGCCGAGCCTGAGAATCTTCACGTCATGTCTACCGAGCCTGAGAATCTTCACGTCATGCCTGACCAGCCTGATCTTCACGTCATGACTGACCAGCCTGATCTTCACGTCGAGCCCGCCGAGCCAGAGACGCTTCACGTCAGTCCGGATGAGTCTGAATCTTCTGTCCCTGAGCCTGAATCTGAATTCCCACCCAGCCTCCCTCTCCCAACTCCTCCCATCTGCCTCCTCTCAACCCTTCTTCCACCACTGCCAGTCAGCCCCTCTGCTTCTCTAACAACCTTCGGGGAGGTGGAGTCGCCATGGGTCTGCCTGTCACCCACTTCATCAGGGTCGGTGGATCCCCGGTCTCTGCCTCCAACCTCCTCGACCCGGGACTCAGCTGCGGCCTGTCGGACCATTGGCTTCGCCATGGCTCCTGCCTCCCTCATCTCCGCCGTGCCCCATCAGTACACCAGCTCCGCCGGGCTCCCTCGTCCCCCCGGTTCCGCCTTGGTCGTTCCTTGCCCTACCCTCGCCTTGGGACTACCCTCCTCTGGCTTCGCCTCGTTCCTTCGTCCCTCTGGCTCCGTCGAGCTCCTCTCTCCCTCCAGCTCCACCTTGGTCCTCAGTCACTCCGGCTCCACCATGGCCTTCTGGATCCCCGCCTGCGCTTCAGTCGCCAGAGCCATCTGCGTCGCCAAGTCTCTCCAGATCCTCTGCATTGCCCTGTCTCGTTGGCTCTCTGGCTCCACTCTGGTCTCCTCTCCCACCTGCTTCGCCCCCGTCAGTCGGCCCCCTTTAGTCATCAGCCCTGCCTCCACCATGGCTCCTCCCTCCGTCGGCTCCGCCCTGGCCGCCTGCACTGCCTGCTCCACCCTGGTCCCTCTTGCCTTTTGTCTGCCCTCACCTACTGTATGGATGTCAGGAGATCCTGGAGGACTTTTCATTGGAAGATATTTTTCTATTTCTCTTTTTTCTCTGTCCTTAGCTCTCTTCCTTTGTTGATTAACTTCCCATTTGTGTTCTCGCGTGCTCAATAGGGAAACAGATTTAAATTTTCCTGTTTCTCTTCTTCTATGATATCTCTTTTTCTCACTCTGCAGCAGTGGGGATTTCTTTAAGACTTCAAGGGAAGCTCGGCTTCCCCTATAATGTCAAAAAATTAATGGTCAAATATGTACTATTGTGTTAACATTTTATTGACTAAAAATGCGTTAGAACACGTTCATCTCAAAGACAAGTTCGTTCAGAATCAGTTACATATAGCAGGCTAAATGGATTTCCTTCTCATACATTCACGTAGTGTCACATTGCATTTCCCTGTTGAAGCCCAGCGTCCATTGACTTCAATGGGGCTGCTTCGAACTGTTTTTTTCAGTGCTTCGAAACTAGACGGTCATTGGATAAATGCTGCGATTATGTCCCGCCCACGGATGCTCAGCGTCTCTGGGGGTGAATGAGGAGTGGGCTGGCCCGGACTCCGGGCTTCCGCATGATGATTGGAGGGTCTGTCGAAAGGCTGCATCTCCTTTTGATTGACAGCGATTTCATAAAATAAAACGTCCCTGACGCTGAAGCTGTTCGAGCTCAGTCCCATTGCTGATTTTGCGAATGTAGTCAAACTTCTTTGTATTTGCTTGTCGAAATTGCTAGCCAATTTTCATAATACATTTCACACAATTATACATTTATATCTTTATTATATTATTACTTATTATATTTTTTATATTATTATTATTATTAATAATTAAAAAATAATTATTAAAATAATTTAAAAAATATTATTGTTAGTAGTATTATTATACTTTATTATATTATTATTTATACCTTTATTATATTATTACATTTATACAATTATACCTAACTCTGCTGGCCATTGAGAGTCACTGGAAAAGACGGCTAGTTGGTAAGACAGGGTCACAGAGCATTTTCTTGAAAAGGAACGTAGGGCAGAATTTACGTATAAATAAATGGACAATTTTTATGATGTAGGCATAAATGAGCTTCCCCTCTTTGAAAGACCAGCAGCCGCCACTGCTCTGCAGATACTGTGCATATTTCTCGGGATTATGTTTTAGACGTTTTCTGTATGATTAGGACCTTTGGGCAGCTGCTTTTGGAGCCATGTCACACCTAAACACAACAAATATAATTAATTAATTTAGTATTTTAAAAACAAATGCATTACTTAATTTAAAATATAGTGACTTTTGATTGGTAAATGTATATTAATTAATTTAAGATAACGTACTCAACATAAATTCTTTAAAGAACAGTATGTTTAATGTATCTGCCGTCATCACCAACACAAGCTGTAATGTGCTGGTAATGACTGTGCTGGTAATGACATTTTTGTAAAAAAACTAGCCTTACTAGCAAAGATGATGACTAAGCAAGTGTAGCTAAATTTATACATGTAATGTACACCATTTTAAGTATTAAAGTGATAAAAATAATCCAAAAATGTTTAAAAATACAGAAATACAACACATACTGTATGGTAATGACGCATAATAAGTATACATGCCCAACACAAAGAATAAAGAGTAGATTTACTTACTTTTCTGGACATAAAGGCATCAGTCTTGCAACTTGAAATCCATGTGCTCCACTATGACATTAGGTTACCATGGCTACCAAATACACTTTTGATGAAAAAAAAAGTAGGAAAGTGCCTTTATGCAGAGCATGTTGGTAATGACGGCTAAACCATGGGACAGGTAGAAATTAAGCAAAATAAAGTAAAAAATGCATATATATGCTTAATCTGTGCATGTAGTTTATTAGTTCAAGTAACATTTAATTAATTTGCATTTTTTTTTTTATTAATTTGTAATAAATAATGTTTGAGATATGGCACGACATGTGAAAACTCTGGTGGCAGACAACACCAAAACACAGATAATGTACCACAAAACACCAATAAAATGCATTAAAATCATTAGTAAGAGCAGCCATAAAAAAGTCTAGGCTTGTTTTTGTTTATACTAATTAGTAGTGCTAAATGTATTAGATTTAATTAGTTTTTAATAGAATTACACCCTATGGACAAAAATAGGCCCGAATTCTGGGAAATACCCAAATACGGTTTTGAGAGATCACTAGCGCCTCAGTTCAAGCGAAGTGCGAGTGAACGCGACCATCCCTTCCTCTTTACTACAGAAAGAAATAAACATGAATGAACATCAGAAAATATGTTGAAATATACAGTCCGACTTACCGAAATCCGTATCATGTCTCTCATGTAACTGCTCAATCAGTGTTTCAACCGCAGAAAGACATCAATAAAATATAGACTGTATAAAAACAGCTTAGTAAACAATGTAACTCAGAAAAGCCATTCGTTGCCCATTAACTTTATAGTCAGCAAGAGCGCACTCGCCACCAAGTGGACAGGAGTGAGAATTACAGTTACAAGGTACAATCAGATCATTATCCTCAGTGTATCTGTCAAAATGAGATTGATTTCAGATTTTTCCATTAGGTGAAAAAAAAAAAAATTCATTCCAAAAAAAAAATTCCGGTCAATGAAAGATTTCCGGTTAACGCGACATCTGCAGTAGGCACCGGTTGTAGACCTGCGTGAAGTTGGCCCCCCACCCAACGCAAAACGTCGTCAAACTATGCTCAATCGTTTGTGCTCCGTTTGTGCTGGTTTGTGCTGTAAAAATTTTCGTTTGTGCTGCTCCGGTTTTTTAGATATTAAAAAAATATTTTTAGGTCATTCTGAGGTCACTCAGCCCCCCCACATGCTCCAAATTCACCCAAAATAGTCTCGTTCGTTTGTGCTTCGTTTGTGCTGGTTTGTGCCGGTGAAATTTTCGTTTGTGCTGCGTTGGGTTTTAAAATATCAGAAATTGAATTATAGACGATGACGTCACCAGCCCCCCCACATGCTCTAAATTCACCCAAAATAGTCTCGTTCGTTTGTGCTCCGTTTGTGCTGGTTTGTGCTGTAAAAAGTTTCGTTTGTGCTGCTCCGGTTTTTTAGATATTAAAATAATATTATGTGGTCATTATGAGGTCACTCAGCCCCCCACATGCTCCAAATTCACCCAAAATAGTCTCCTTCGTTTGTGCTTCGTTTGTGCTGGTTTGTGCCGGTAAAATTTTTGTTTGTGCTGCGTTGGGTTTTAAAATATTATACATTCAATTATTGTTGATGACATCACCAGCCCCCCCACATGCTTCAAATTCACCCAAACTATGCTCAATCGTTTGTGCTTCGTTTGTGCTGGTTTGTGCTGTAAAAAGTTTCGTTTGTGCTGCTTCGGTTTTTTAGATATTAAAATTATATTTTTAGGTCATTCTGAGGTCACTCAGCCCCCCCACATGCTCCAAATTCACCCGAAATAGTCTCATTCGTTTGTGCTTCGTTTGTGCTGGTTTGTGCCGGTAAAATTTTCGTTTGTGCTGCGTTGGGTTTTAAAATATCAGAAATTGAATTATAGACGATGACGTCACCAGCCCCCCCCACATGCTCCAAATTCACCCAAAATAGTCTCATTCGTTTGTGCTTCCTTTGTGCTGGTTTGTGCCGGTAAATTTTTCGTTTGTGCTGCGTTGGGATTTAAAATATCAGAAATTGAATTATAGACGATGACGTCACCAGCCCCCCCACATGCTCCAAATTCACCAAAAATAGTCTCGTTCGTTTGTGCTTCGTTTGTGCTGTTTTGTGCCGGTACAATTTTCGTTTGTGCTGCATCGGCCTTTAAAATATTAGACACTGAATGAAAAGCGAATTATAGACGGTGACTTCACCAGCCCATTAAATGACGGTGACTTCAACCAGCCTGCATCTTCGTGAACGCACCACAGAGAAATGCACATTTCATACATACGCAGAGAGCAGTCTGTTTTCTTTCGTTTTGAATTGTTCTGTTTAAAATTAGACATGTCTGTGATGCAAGTAGGCCTAGGCGCTGAGTTTCGGTTCATTTATGAGACCAACTGCAGCTTAGGCGCCGGCGCCTCTATGTCCTGATTATCTATTGTCTGATATAGGCCTATTTACTTCTTATTTTGCCTATTAAATCCTGGCATTTGGTAGATAAAACAATGATTAAAATTAAGATACAATTAATACAAAACGAATTTCACCTTAAAGAAAGGCTTTGTGCTTTCTGTTTGAGGTCTCTGTGAAAGTTTTAAAGCAGTCTTTTAGTGCCGTTTTTAGAGCGGTCAGTCCGTAACGCAGTTCTCCGTCCGTTACATTGTTTTTTCCTCATAGATGCAAACACGAAAAATTAAATAAAATGAATAATTTATATTCTGCGGAGAGACAACGCTTCTTCATCCGGTAGGTAGGCTAGTATTACTTTTGGTTTGCGCAGTGTAATTCATAGAATTACAAAAAAAAATGTAACGCACATGCTATTTCCCTCATAAATATAAAACGCATGAGTAGACTGATATTTTTCTAATGTCTGGACTCCTTTATTAAGGGAGAAGCATATGGATATATAACAGTACGTTTCAATATATTGGTTTTAAGTGCATTTTCTGATAATTTATGCGCAAATGTCACGTCCATAACGCTGGAATTGACCAATTTTAAATAATTTATCCTCAACTATTTTTGTGGTGTAAGTCTATGTATTTTATAATGTTAACTTCAAATAATAGTGATATGAAGATGTAGTAGCATTGGATCTGGACTCTGGAGTTGGAAGGGGTGTGTCGCGATTCTGCCTTCTCACACCGCAACACAGGTTCGTGGATGGAGCGTCGGGATTTCGGTTTCATATTGCATATTGTTACAGCCCTTCGTTTTAGAAATGTTAAGTTCTACTTCTGTAGTTATTTTGGTGAAAGTAACTGGAGTAGCTAATGCATTACAATTCTGAGACAGCCTTTATTGTAAGGTAAATAATTACCTTTAAATAAAAGTAATAAAGTAATCTGTAATGTATTACAGTTTGGGAGTGCTGCTGATATTGTGAAAAATGATTAGCCTATAAATAGATATTTTCATATAATTAATATTTTAATGTTTTAATATAATTCAAATGTAATTTATTCCTGTAATGTCAAAGCTGAATTTTCTGCATCATTACTCCAGTTTTCAAAGTCATCTTTAGAAATCATAAGATGTTGATTTTGTGCTCAATTATTATTGGTGCTCACTGCTCAGTTAAGAAAGGCTCTTATTTTGTATTGTATTTTGTATTATTTTAATAAATATTGCGTGTTTTATTTGTGTGTTTTTTTATGTTTAATATTTTTTGTGGAAAATTAAATTTTTTGATAAATTTTTCACTTTTGATTAATTTAATCCGTTTCGGTCTTACCTTGTTACTTCAACTAGCTACTGTAAAAAAAAAAAATTATATATATAATATATATATATATATATATATATATATATATATATATATATATATATATATATACACTCACCTAAAGGATTATTAGGAACACCATACTAATACTGTGTTTGACCCCCTTTCGCCTTCAGAACTGCCTTAATTCTACGTGGCATTGATTCAACAAGGTGCTGAAAGCATTCTTTAGAAATGTTGGCCCATATTGATAGGATAGCATCTTGCAGTTGATGGAGATTTGTGGGATGCACATCCAGGGCACGAAGCTCCTGTTCCACCACATCTCAAAGATGCTCTATTGTGTTGAGATCTGGTGACTGTGGGGGCCATTTTAGTACAGTGAACTCATTGTCATGTTCAAGAAACCAATTTGAAATGATTCGAGCTTTGTGACATGGTGCATTATCCTGCTGGAAGTAGCCATCAGAGGATGGGTACATGGTGGTCATAAAGGGATGGACATGGTCAGAAACAATGCTCAGGTAGGCTGTGGCATTTAAACGATGCCCAATTGGCACTAAGGGGCCTAAAGTGTGCCAAGAAAACATCCCCCACACCATTACACCACCACCACCAGCCTGCACAGTGGT
The DNA here is from genome assembly GCA_022829025.1 of Squalius cephalus. Classification (NCBI taxonomy): domain Eukaryota; kingdom Metazoa; phylum Chordata; class Actinopteri; order Cypriniformes; family Leuciscidae; genus Squalius; species Squalius cephalus. Next base: position 38,939,947 of record CM040799.1, read on the forward strand.
AACAAGGCATGATGGATCCATGTTCTCATTCTGTTTACGCCAAATTCTGACTCTACCATCTGAATGTCTCAACAGAAATCGAGACTCATCAGACCAGGCAACATTTTTCCAGTCTTCAACTGTCCAATTTTGGTGAGCTTGTGCAAATTGTAGCCTCTTTTTCCTATTTGTAGTGGAGATGAGTGGTACCCGGTGGGGTCTTCTGCTGTTGTAGCCCATCCGCCTCAAGGTTGTGCGTGTTGTGGCTTCACAAATGCTTTGCTGCATACCTCGGTTGTAACGAGTGGTTATTTCAGTCAAAGTTGCTCTTCTATCAGCTTGAATCAGTCGGCCCATTCTCCTCTGACCTCTAGCATCAACAAGGCATTTTCGCCCACAGGACTGCCGCATACTGGATGTTTTTCCCTTTTCACACCATTCTTTGTAAACCCTAGAAATGGTTGTGCGTGAAAATCCCAGTAACTGAGCAGATTGTGAAATACTCAGACCGGCCCGTCTGGCACCAACAACCATGCCACGCTCAAAATTGCTTAAATCACCTTTCTTTCCCATTCTGACATTCAGTTTGGAGTTCAGGAGATTGTCTTGACCAGGACCACACCCCTAAATGCATTGAAGCAACTGCCATGTGATTGGTTGATTAGATAATTGCATTAATGAGAAATTGAACAGGTGTTCCTAATAATCCTTAAGGTGAGTGTATATATATATATACGTTTTGCAGCACATTGAGCATGTTTGGGGTGAATTTGGAGCAGGTGGGGGGCTGGTGAAGTCACCGTCTATAATTCGCTTTCATTCAGTGTCTAATATTTTAAAGGCCGATGCAGCACAAACGAAAATTGTACCGGCACAAACCAGCACAAACGAAGCACAAACGAACAAGACTATTTTGGGTGAATTTGGAGCATGTGGGGGGGGCTGGTGACGTCATCGTCTATAATTCAATTTCTGATATTTTAAAACCCAACGCAGCACAAACGAAAAAATTACCAGCACAAACGAAGCACAAACGAATGAGACTATTTTGGGTGAATTTGGAGCATGTGGGGGGGCTGAGTGACCTCAGAATGACCTAAAAATATAATTTTAATATCTAAAAAACCAAAGCAGCACAAACGAAACTTTTTACAGCACAAACCAGCACAAACGAAGCACAAACGATTGATCATAGTTTGGGTAAATTTGAAGCATGTGGGGGGGCTGGTGACGTCATCAACAATAATTGAATGTATAATATTTTAAAACCCAACGCAGCACAAACGAAAATTTTACCGGCACAAACCAGCACAAACGAAGCACAAACGAACGAGACTATTTTGGGTGAATTTGGAGCATGTGGGGGGCTGAGTGACCTCAGAATGACCACATAATATTATTTTAATATCTAAAAAACCGGAGCAGCACAAACGAAACTTTTTACAGCACAAACCAGCACAAACGGAGCACAAACGAACGAGACTATTTTGGGTGAATTTAGAGCATGTGGGGGGACTGGTGACGTCATCGTCAATAATTCAATTTCTGATATTTTAAAACCCAACGCAGCACAAACGAAAATTTCACCGGCACAAACCAGCACAAACGAAGCACAAACGAACGAGACTATTTTGGGTGAATTTGGAGCATGTGGGGGGCTGAGTGACCTCATAATGACCACATAATATTATTTTAATATCTAAAAAACCGGAGCAGCACAAACGAAACTTTTTACAGCACAAACCAGCACAAACGGAGCACAAACGAACGAGACTATTTTGGGTGAATTTAGAGCATGTGGGGGGGCTGGTGACGTCATCGTCTATAATTCAATTTCTGATATTTTAAAACCCAACGCAGCACAAACGAAAATTTCACCGGCACAAACCAGCACAAACGAAGCACAAACGAACGAGACTATTTTGGGTGAATTTGGAGCATGTGGGGGGGCTGAGTGACCTCAGAATGACCTAAAAATATTTTTTTAATATCTAAAAAACCGAAACAGCACAAACGAAAAATTTTACAGCACAAACCAGCACAAACGGAGCACAAACGATTGAGCATAGTTTGACGACGTTTTGCGTTGGGTGGGGGGCCAACTTCACGCAGGTCTTCTGTAGACATGCTGTAGACATCTGCTGTTGGCACCTTCATCTGGTGTGTGACAGACATCTGCAAAAAATGCTCAGAAAGACTAACCTTTAAAGTCTCCTTTCTCCTGAGCTAAATGTATGACAATAAGACGCTTCATGTTCTTGATGTGACCAATAACACATGGGAGCATAATTTTTCTATGGGAGCTGTGGAGTGAAATAAGAGCACAGTAAGTACGTGAACTGCTGTTTTGTGTCAGCTTTTACTAAATTGTGTATTTTAAAAATGTAATGTTGTATTAACGAATCAAAATTTAGGATCGGAACAATCCATTTTATATACACTATATTTCAGCATTTTCCAGTGCTCTTGTCCCATTACTGCTCTGCGAGAAGATTTTTTATTAACCTTTGTGACAAAATAGCATGAAGTCTTTGGATATGATCCTCTTTTCTAAAATATCATGTTGTCCTCTATAACACATGATATTGGGGAAGGAATGTCTCATTTGGGCAGTGCTGTGTCCTTTGACCCAGAATCTGTTTTTCTTACGAAATATTATAAATTTAATTGTGCAAGTAATCATTTTTCTTACAGAGGGTTGCATGACTCTTCACTGTCATTTTTGTCAATGCTTGTACTTTTTACCTCTGTATATTCTACTGATAAAAGCCTGGTGTTTGTCTCTGTACTCTTGAGGCACTGCAGAACTAATGCAAATGTCAAAAAGTAGTTAATGTCAATGCAAAGAAAGACACCAAGCTCTTGTAGTTATTTTGATAATGCTGATATGTACAGCACCACTATCAATTTATTTGAAAGTTAGTGGAGTAAAAATTACACGTTACAATAATTTTGTAAATGAAAGTTTCATCACAACAAGTCTTCATATTACAATACGCCTTTATCCAGAACGACTAACAAATGAGAATAATAAAAGAAGAAGTTATTAATCCAAGGCAAGCACAGCCATACAACATTTCAGCTAAGTGGATCAAAAGTGTAAATGCTGGACATTTCAAGTGCAACTAAATTAGTTTCTCAAATTCACAAGTGTCAGTATCACAAATCTCCCCAGAGTGAGTGGAAGTTATTATAACATCAGTATGCACTAAGGAGAATTAAATGCTAAAGATGTGCAGATGACAGATTCTGAGATGTGATACACTATTGTGTCATGTGATAATGTATTTCATCAATGACTGTAAGAAAAAGAGTTGTTGTTTTAGGGAACGTTTCAGCCATGCTAATAAGTTTAGATGACATGTCTTGCTGAACAAGATGAAAGCTGCAGATGAATATGATCCTGTCTTTCACTGCCCCCTTTTGGTGTATAGCTGTCAGACGAACAGTGTATAGTTGATGAGGAGCCAAGAGACCTAATTATGCTCCAACAAATTAGCTAATAGACTTAAACATAGTATGCACGTCCTGGACTGTGAGGTCATCTCTCTGGTCTTCTGAAAGGTTTTGCATTAATTGATTATGACTAGTATGCAATAGGGGAAAGTGTGATAGTAAGGCAGTAGAAGAGGGTATGATGGTGACAAGGAAGAAGAGATGAGGAAAACGTTCATAACCGAATGTAAGAATGTAGGCTTGTCAATAATTTATGTGCCTATTTATAAATTACTGCCCTACTGAAAAAACAAATTGAATTGGTAAGCTAGCTAGTTTTGTCCAAAATGGCAACTATGGGGCAAAGTGAGTCAGATGATGTGGGGTAAATTGAGCCAGTGTTTTAACTTACCCCACCATAAGGCACTATATTATATATCTGAAGTATAAACTGGTATAATTTCAGTGTAATATTATGCAACTGGTTTAATCATCATTGTTTTTTTATTTATTTTTTTATTTTATTTTTTAGTTTGAGTGTATTTGATGTACAAGTACACCAAATCCCTTTCTGATAAGAACCAGAAGATGCTCAATCATATATATATTTCCATCTGGAATCACTTATGGCGTAACACGTTCAGCACTGCAGAAAAACTACCATGCCTAGAACCTTTTTGTCACCGCTGTGTTCATGGAGTTTTCAGTTAGTTGTCATTTGTCACATGTTCCTTTGTTCAGTTTCCCGCCACTAGTCTGTCTCCCTGGTTACCATCATTAGTTCATCTGTATCACCTGTGTCCTATTAATTACCATCATCTGATGGTGACAAGGAAGGGGACACTTCCCAAAGGGGACACTTCCCCGGGGACACTTCCCAAAAATCCTGATGTACTCGTTACATCATGAGAAGAATGGCATCTACGCTAATTTTAGTGTCTGTGTTTATCCCGAGGTTTTCCTGCAGCCTGCCGGATCCAGGCCGTATCCAGATCTGACGAAGAACCTTCGCCTGGACCGATGACAACGCAGTGCTGAAGTGCCAACTAGTCTCTCCCTATGGAGGATCCCACTACCACTCTACAGATAAGGCGTTGTCGGGAAAATTCGTCTCGCGGTCCTACCCCAAAGCAACAAATAAAATAAAATTCCTTATCAAAATTTATAAGGAAAGACAAGTATTTTGTTTAGGCTTGGCTTGTAGGGAATTCCAAACCTGCGTATATTCAAACGCACATAACTATAGAACCCATTCTAAATGCGCATGTGAACGCCATCAGCGTTTCTCACAGGTTCGCGTTTAAAGTCTGTGTAGAGGGAATGGTGTCATCTTAGCGGCCCCTAATTTAATAACAAATGATCATTGCGACGGAAGCAAATCAATTAAAACTAACTTTAGATGGAAATAACTTAACTCTGCTGTAAAGCCGAAACAATCTCTGTTACCTTAAATTATACGCTTATCTCTGTAAAGCTGCTTTGAGACAATCTACATTGTTAAAAGCGCTATATAAATGAAGATGACTTGACTTGACTTGATCTGTGTTTGCTATTTAGTTCCTCCTGTTCACTCTGTCTTTGTCTGATCTCTGTTATGTATGGTTGTTGTGGTTCTTTTGCCTTTCTGCCTGCTAGGAGAACTTTCATTAAAATAGATGTATATTGATCTTAATCTGCTTGTCTTCGTCTTCCTATCTAAGCTAACCATGACACTTTTGACTAAATGTTTATTAGTTTCAGTGACATTAATTCATTCTAATTCGGTTTTTATTTGATGCTACTCATCAAACTCTCTGTTTGGTCTATGTTTGGGAGGGTTACAACTTTGGTGTTCAACATTGTTTCAGAAATTCAAACAATTAAATATATTGAAATTACAACTTCATTTGGTTTTGTGTTGGAGTTGGCTTTAAGAAAATAAATGTGACTATAAGGAAAATGTATTATTAAATTAGTTTTAAAAAGAGGTAAATTCTCTAAAATTTTGATTTAGTTAGATGGTCAGTTTACACCCAGATGGTGCAACCACTGACTCGGATCAACTTACCCCTAACTTTTTTTTTTTTCTTTTTTTTTTAAATAAAGAAAAATAACAAAATAGTCCTCAGATGCCATGTCTGTAATTTATATCAAAAAAAGAATTAAATTATGCGTTAATTCGATCTCAAACAGTTTCATTAAAATAAGTTATTTCTCCACCACGTGCGTGACGTAACGTGGTTGAACGACCAATTTGCGAGAATATGGTTTAGCAAAGAAGATTTAATGCATGGTTGCAGAGAGACTTGACCTTGAGAGGCAGAGTACTGCTTGCTAAGGCTGAGGGTATCTCCAGGTTGACTTATCCTGCACTCTCTCTAAATGTGGACAACAAAATGTGTAGGTCAGTCGATAAAATCCTCTTCAATTTTATTTGGAAGAACAAAATCCATTATATTAAGAAGTCGGTAATAATGAATACATATGATAATGGTGGTTTAAATTTTCTGGATTTCTCATCTCTGAACAACACTTTTAAAATTAACTGGCTTAGACAGTTTTTGTGTAGTCCAAATTCAATTTGGAACTTTATTCCTAATCACTTCTTTTCCAAATTAGGTGGTCTCCCTTTCCTATTGGTCTGCAATTATAATATTGCTAGAGTCCCTTACAATTTATCTAAGTTCCATAAGCAAGCATTACTTGCATGGTCATTAATCTTTAAACACAACTTTTCCCCTCATCGATACCTCATTTGGAACAATCAAAATATTGTATATAAGAAGAAGTCTTTGTTTTTTAGTAACTGGTTTGAGAAAAATATTTTGACTGTTTCCCAGTTACTCAATTCAGAAGGTTTTATTTTAAATTATGAAGAATTTTTATGTCAATTTAATTTCCCAGTAACTCCCAAGGAATTTTCCATTGTAATGGATGCAATCCCTAAAGGAGCTGTTATGCTTCTAAAGGACTCTGTTAGATCATCGAACACTTTTCCTATTTCTGTAGACCCATTTGAACTCCCAATAGGAAAATTGTGCTTTTTTGTCAAATCCTTTATCACGTAATAATAGAATTAGATCTCTCTTTCAAAAGGAGCTAGTAACAATTCCATAATGTGACCTCGTATTGGAAGAATTTGTTTGATCATATTGATTGGAAAAAAGTATGGACTCTGCCTTTGAAATACATAATAAGTAACAAGGTTAGAGAAGTTTCATTTAAATTATTACACAAAATTTACCCTGCTAAAGCTTTTTTGAAAAGGTTTAAATCAGATATAAACACAAGTTGCT